>CM036553.1:19420703-20080703 GCA_020745685.1 Tautogolabrus adspersus
GGGCGCAGTCTTGCGATAATTCTTTCTTAGTGAAAAAGCAAGTTGAGACCAAGCGGCAACCTGGGCCTGAGCCTCCAGATCCTCCATCTGCAGTAACAGATGGGTGACGTCACTCAGGCTTCGTCCATTAATACAGTCTATGGTCGAGACACTAAACATGGTACATATTCGAAGGACCAGAGCATTATTGTTAACAGAGTTTCTCAATCGACTAGAATGAAACTGACTGTTGCACGTTTTCAAACCTGCTGCATGCTTCGCATCGCTCTCACATGTCACCTCATCATCCTCTGTTTGATACCCAGTTTGTGCTAACACCGCTCATTCTTCCAAACGCTTTAAAGTTCTTCCTAAAGCTTTAAAGTTTAGCTCTGCGCTGTCGTAGCGCGGGGGCAGAGATCAATTCCACGGCATTGCAGGCAACGGGAATATGAGGCTTTTCCATTGATTAGAATTTAATTGAGAGGCAGCGTCTGGCCAAGGTAGGGAGGGAGGGAGGGCTATTGATGTCACTCAGCGCTGTAAGGCCCAAACCTTCTTTTTTTTTAACTTCTTTTTCCTCTTTCATTTTTTTCTCTCACTCGGTGTCTCGCTCCCTCGCTCCCTGATGTCCCTCTGCGAACTTCTTACCCTCCAAAACCTCCTCCCCTTCTTCCTCCCTCTCTGTCTTTCTCTATACATTATACAGACACAATGGAATAAGACCCATTGTTCTTCACTTTATCTCTGACCGGGACTGAAATACAGCTGAATGATAACTGAGTCTCCCAATGTCCCTCCCTCCCAATTTACAACTAGATTCAGCAAACACACACACACACACACACACACGCACACACACACACACACACAGCAAGTCTAACAAAAGCAATAGACTTTTCTCTTAAACACAAATTGCTAAAAATAACCCTCAAACTTCATCCGTCTCTCGCTGCCCCCGTCCTTCTCCCTCCATTTCTTGCCCTCTCTACATTCATCTTCCTCACTCTTGCTCTCTCCTCTTCGTCTGTACCGCAGTTCTTCTTCGGGCAACACTTTATCATTCTAATATGAAAACATCGCTCCACTCTTGTACACTGAGTAATTGATCCCCCTCTCTGGGGTTTTTATTTTCTTCAATTACGTTCTGTCAGCGAGTGTTGACAGTAAGAGAGATGCACAAGACAGGAAGAGCTCTTTGCCTTCGTTTGCCTTCTGTGTGTGTGTGTGTGTGTGTGTGTGTGTGTGTGTGTGTGTGTGTGTGTGTGTGTGTGTGTGTGTGTGTGTGTGTGTGTGTGTGTGTGTGTGTGTGTGTGTGTGTGTGTGTGTGTGTGTGTGTGTGTGTGTGTGTGTGTGTGTGTGTGTGTGTGTGTGTGTGTGTGTGTGTGTGTGTGTGTGTGTGTGTGTGTGTGTGTGTGTGTGTGTGTGTGTGTGTGTGTGTGTGCGTGCGTGCGTGCGTGCGTGCGTGCGTGCGTGCGTGCGTGCGTGTGTGTGCGTGTGCGTGTGTGACCAGCATTTACTGCACAATCTCCATCAGATCAAGATTCTGTGTTCTTATCTCACATTGAATGCATTAAAAGTTACCTACACAATGTGTTTTGGCTTCGTGGCTGTTTTCATGTGAAAGTGGTGCTTTCAAGTGCGGCGTGTAAGTTTTGCTGCTCTACACTATAATTAACATTTTAAATGGCTATCCTACCAGCTAACAGAAACACATTGTTCCTAGTATTTGTGTGATACTGTTGAAAAAAGTAATATCCCTGAAGCGGACACAAAACGATTGACAAATGTTCCCAAGGACAGAAGTAATTGCATTTCATGTACTGTACACGCACGCACGCACGCACGCACGCACGCACGCACGCACGCACACACACACACACACACACACACACACACGGGCATAATAATGTTGTTGTATTTGCTAAAGTGCATTTTATCTCCAAGACATCTTTTCAGGTAATCATTAATATGTGTGTGTGTGTGTGTGTGTGTGTGTGTGTGTGTGTGTGTGTGTGTGTGTGTGTGTGTGTGTGTGTGTGTGTGTGTGTGTGTACAAACACATCAGCAACACTTTGCACAAAAAGGTCACTTTCACTTTAAATGAGGTAAAGCGTAAGAGGGTAAGAGACAACGAGAGAGGATGGGGGGGGGGGCAATAATGGGAGGGAGGACGGTGATGGAGGTGGTGAGGGGAAGCAGGGTGGAAGGGAGGTTATTTGAAAAGAGCTCGATGGATTGAGAAGGCCAACGTAATCAATCCAGAGCAACACCAACAACCTAAAGAAAAAACTTTAGTGGTAAACATCTTCTTTTTTTTTTGGAATCAGAACAGTAAGATCTGTATTTTTTTTATTTCAGTCACTTAAATATCAAACTTAAAAGCTCGACTGAAAAAGGGCCGTCACTGACCTTCAAAAGAAATAACATTTGGCTACATTAGTAAAAAAAAATCAAGAATTCAAGCTATTAATTTAATTCTCAGACATTGCCCTGAACCACTGAAGTGTAACCATATTGTCTAATCGCTGTTTTCTACATTTTTTCTGTCCTTATGAAAGTCATTTCAGGGGTTGTGATTTTTCTTCTTCTTCATTTATAAATAAGGGTGGGACAAAAAAAATCGATAGAGCAGTACAGTATGTTATCATCCTGAGTCATGTAATACAACCGTTTATCGCTAAATAGCAATTTATTTATTTCCTTGGTCATTTAAAAACATCCTGTCACTGCTTCGTAGTCCTCAGTAGTGAGGACGCCTTCTCAAATCATGATTCATAAGGATGAAGGGGATTGGATGAAAGAGAGGAAATAAGATAAAGGTGGAGGAGAAGATCTGGAAATAAGTGGAACCTCTGGTCATAAAGTACAGATTACACAGTGTCATAGCCCGTCCTTCAGCTCTTGGCAGTGCCACTCACACTATAATATACATTGTCCTTTACGTGTGTGTGTGTGTGTGTGTGTGTGTGTGTGTGTGTGTGTGTGTGTGTGTGTGTGTGTGTGTGTGTGTGTGTGTGTGTGTGTGTGTGTGTGTGTGTGTGTGTGTGTGTGTGTGTGTGTGTGTGTGTGTGTGTGTGTGTGTGTGTGTGTGTGTGTGTGTGTGTGTGTGTGTGTGTGTGTGTGTGTGTGTTAGATTGACCCTCAGAGGTCACACACCCTTAGGTAATGGCTCCATTAGGAAGACAAAGAGCTGAACTCCTGGCTCAAACCCTATCACTCCCACTATTTCTGTCTCTTGTCTCCCTTTTTGTCTTTCCTTCATCTTCGTCGCCCTCGTCTTTTTTTCTTTTTTGTCTTCCTGTCACTTCCTCTCTCCATCTTTCCCCCCCTCTCCTCTGTCCCTCTCCCACCCCCCCACCTTTGTAATAACCAAAGGTCTGTGATACAAACAGACGGTGCAAGACAATGGGATTTGTGCCGTCATTTGGCTCACATATTTATCAGTATGCAATTTCATAGGGGCTGACCTGCATTTGTGTGTGTGTGTTTCTGTTTGTGTATGTGTGGTCCCATAAGAATAAACACAAGCAATCTTGCTGGCCTCGTGCTGAAGACAGTCATTAACCCTCTTACCCTCTCCTCGTTATCTCCCCCACCCCTCATCTCTGACTCTGACTCAAAGTATACGTGTGTGTGTGTGTGTGTGTGTGTCCATTTGTGGCTGGCATTCATCTTAATAAATCAGCAGTCTGTCTCAATTTTAAAGAGATTGGATGGGGATTTGAACCCACGTCAAGCGGCGATTAGTCCGAGCCTTTAACCAGCTGAGTGGCGCCTTTTTGGACTCGGCTGCTCAGGAGGAGACTCAGTGCATACAGAAGAGCGGTTAGGAGATTGAAAAAAAAAAGAGGGTATTTTCACATTAGGCAACGATTGTTACGTACCGTGCCCGAGCACGATTGCTCCCCCCTCCCCTCCCAGCGGGGGGCTGGTCTGCGTTCACATCAGTTACATCGTACCATACCCGAGTACACTTGCGTACGTACACAGTCCGATACAGCAGGTGGCAGTATGCGCATAGTTGGTTTGCACATGCGCCAAGAAGTAAAAAAAAAAAAGAAAGAAGACGCAACCATGGCAACCACTCCCTGACTGAATCCGTCCTGCAAACTGTGGATGTTTTTGTTATTTCTGTGACGCCAACAACGACCCTCTTCCTACTTACACATCTACCGTGCAGTTCAGAGGATGAAATGGGCCCGTGCTGCGCGGACATGAAGGTTTTTGAAGCGAGGTTTAGAATGATGTCATATAGCGGTGTTGGAACACGGGTGCATTCACATCTCCCGCGGACCGTACTTGAGTACACATGAATCAGGACTGAGACCACTTCTTCTCGAGGAACTGAGCTCAATAAAAAGAGAATAAAGCAAGTAATCGACATGAGTCTGAAAAGTAAAAGTATAAGACAGGCTAAAAGATAAAAAGAAGATAAAAGGAAATAAGAAGAAGACGACATCACCTAAAAGCAAGTCTACAAAAGTGGGTTTTAAAAAGAGATTTAAAAGAATTCACTGATTCTGCTAGCCTTATCTCCTCGGGCAGGTCGTTCCAAAGCCGAGGGGCCCTGATGGTGAAAGCACGGTCACCTTTAGATTTAAGTCTCGACTTTGGAACGGCCCCCACCCGAGGATCTAAGGCTGCGGGGCTGGCTCATAGGGGGTCGACAATTCTGTGAACTTGGAGCCAGACCCGACCGTGCTTTAAAAGTGACGAGTAAAATCTTAAAAATCAATTCTAAGGAATCTGAATGAATCTCTCTCTGTTACGTGGCGTCTATAGAGCACAGTTCTAGTCGAGTGTCAGCAGTAAAAAGGAGTATCCCTGCATTCAGACATACATATGCAAAAGGCAGAACAGCAACAGCTGCAGCAGTATTCTATACATACAGCACTGATTGGATGATTTGGCTACTGCTCTCCATAGGACACCATTACAAAAAAAAGAAGCTGTCGGAGGTTTTGCTGCCAGGTGTTTCAGGATATTTACATGACGCTGAACTTTCCTCAAGTCCTTCTTTTCATGCTATGTAATGCAGTTTTTGCTCCTCTGATGGTTGCACCTCCCTGTTGAGGTTAATTCATTCAAACGAGCCGTCGTGCTGTTGCTTTATGTTTGTTTTCTTGTCTTTTCAGAGACAACGCTGAATGCATCTTCTAGGAACCGAGCCTTTTCATTTTCTTATTGTCAAAATGATATTCTTAGCATGAAACTTCACCCATCCAGTGTTGCTTTAAATGCCGTTTAAACAGCAACACCAGTCATCTTTACGTCTGTTCCGGGCTTTGCTTTTACTCTCTCCCTGATATAATGCAGCTTAACGAGCCAACAGATGTCGAAAAAAAAAACAGATTTAATTGTGCACTGCTGAAGTGTTTTCTTCGTGCCATGTACGTTTCCATTGTTGCTTTCAAGGTTGAGCCCATTTTTGCTGCAGAGTCAATGCAGGCAGACTGACGGTCTCCACCCAGCTGGTTAAAAAAATCCACTCTCAAACAAACAGCGAGGTTTGTGCCATTGATTTCTGGACAGTATCACTCCTTAGGTTAGAAAAAGAGGGATGAAGGGGTCAGAGTGGATGAGAAAAAGTCCAGTTCCAACATGTTGCCTCTAAATTGTAACATTTAAACGAGATAAGACAAACAACGAAACAAGATGAAGAAAAAACTGAAAATCCACATGAGGTTTTGTTTCTCTGGGTGTGTTTGCAGGCATGAATAAATGAGCTAAACTAAGAGTTTCAGCGCTCAGAAATACAAAACAGAAATATTCCACTTTGAGAAGAACTGGGTCACCCTGCCTCCACCATCATCACCATCATCATCATCTCTCCATTTTAAAGGGAGCATGGTGTCTTAGACTTAGACGGCCCTTTGTTCTTTCCTCAAGGTAGGAGAGAGAGAGAAGGGCAGATAGGGAGATAAAAAGAGAGAGAGACAGAAA
Organism: Tautogolabrus adspersus; assembly: GCA_020745685.1. Lineage (NCBI taxonomy): Eukaryota > Metazoa > Chordata > Actinopteri > Labriformes > Labridae > Tautogolabrus > Tautogolabrus adspersus. Next base: position 19,426,629 of record CM036553.1, read on the forward strand.
GAAGAGAGACAATTATAGAGAGAGGTTTTCTTCATTTTCTCGTTTATTATCTTTGTTTGTATTTTTTATGTATTTCTTTTTATTCTCTTATTACGTAATGAATCATAATATCTTTATAGGCCTGAGCGATTAAACGATAACGATAATTATCACGATATAAATACAAATGTTCGATAAAAGTTTGATTGATTTAAACCTGTAATTACACCACCCAAACACTGGGAAAGGGAGGGCTGCTAATGCGCCTTAGAAACGGTAGTTGCCACTTGACATTACAGAGAATAAGACAAAGACGACGAACAGCCAATCATGTCGCAGGGATATGGGTGGGCGGGCTTACAGACGTTTGGAGCGGAATGGAAACACAGCTGAAATTAGCGATAGCGACACCGGAGAACACGACGAGCCTGCCACCTCAAAGCAGGTAGAAAACATCGTGGACAAGAAGGGAAACTCAACTTCTGTAAACTGTGCCGAAGACAAGTGCAGCTAAAATGAGCAACTCCAAAAAACCTTCTCCACCTTTTGAAACGGTATCACCCGTGAGAACACAGCGAAGGAAAGACAAGTGAGAGAGACTGAAAGATGGAGAGAGACAGGGAACAGTGAGAGACAAAGAGAGATGGAGAAGAACTCTGAAAGAGAGACACAGAGGGACTGAGGGAGACGAAGGGAGGGGGACAGAAAGTGACAGAGAAAATAGAGAGAGAGAGAGACAGAGGGAGACCGGCTTTGAGAGAAATTAGAGGAAGATCCATAGACAGAGACAGAGCGACAGAGATGAAATTGTAAGGGACAGAGTCAAAGAGAGACAGAGACACAAAAAGTGGACAGCGAGAGAGAGAGGGAGAGAGAGACAGGACGGAGACATATTTGTCTCTTCTCAGTGTAAGCGCTTATGCAGCAGAGTTAGTCAGAGAAAGTGAGTAAGAAGGCAAAAGAAGCCGCAGCACTGGCCAGCATCTGTGTGTGTGTGTGTGTGTGTGTGTGTGTGTGTGTGTCAGCCTCCAAATAACCCGGCATGCCAGCTTAGAGCTTTCTGCTGACTCTTGGTTCTACATACAATTACACAGAGTGTGTGTGCGAGAGATTGTGTGAAGGGGTGAACGAAAGAAAAAAAAAAAAAAAAAAAGTATGAATACTCGGGGTCCCTTATCGTACGAAGTCATTGCCACTGTGAGTGTGTGTTCATGTGTGTGAAGTGATTTCGGTGGCTGCTCCCTCTGACTAAGCCTGTGCGAGGGTGTTTGTGACATCACCCAGAGTTTCCCCTGGTTACAGGATGGCCTGTTTTTTTTTTTTTCACTCAGAGAGAGAAATGGAAAAAGAAAGAAGGAGAGGGGGGTACAGGTTGTTAGAAAAGTTGTAAAAAAGAGAAAAGAATCAAAACAGGTAGCTTACAGTGAGAGGTAGAGAGCGAAAACAGGAGCGAGAAATCAGATAGAGGAAGACATGGTGTTCAGTTTGGGCTGGAGGGAGATTAGAGTAGATTAAAGTAGCCTCCTGAATAGTAAGCAGCTAAATGTGTTCGCTAATGCTGCGGTACCAGAAAAGTAAGTGCTTCTGTGTGTTTTTTAACTTGTCTCTTGCTTTTAATGCCAGCACTAGATGTGAATTGTAATACTTAAAGAAAGAAAATGCCCGACGTAACCTGAATCAGAGATCTGTGCTGCAGCAGATAAACAGCATCACACCCTCACTAGGTGTATCCTCACTAAGACGACTGCAGTCATTTACAATTAAAGGGAACGTCTGATGTTTTCTTTAGTGTTCACGGAGGTAAGACAAAAGCAGATCACATGGGTGCAAGGCGAGCAAAAGAACAGCATCAATGAAAAAAAAGAAAAGCCTGAACGTTTAATCCATGCCACTCAATTATTTTAGTTTGGATAGCACTCGCACTCTGGTAAGTCTTATACAAATTCATTGATGAAATCTACTGCATTAGAGCTGTGCACATGAATCAGCGTGTCAGCATTACTCATCAATGTAAATATGCCAGAACTATGGCTGAATTTCCTCCGTAGTCCTATGGCAGATACTTACAAAAGCAGAAAACAAATACTTGAAATTGAAATAGGAAACCAAACACACATATCTGTATCGATTTTTTCTACAAACATCTAACACGCTCTTTGATTGCAGGCGTAGTTAACCCTTCACACCCCCTCTCTTTAGATATATCAAATAGTTCAAAGAAAACAAAGACCTTATTCAAAGCAAGTGTGCGAGCATTAGCTGTTTGTTTTATTCTCTTATTTGTAGTGAGTTTATAATGTCTATATTTGTATAGTAGGGGGTAGCAGAGAGAATCCCTCCCATGATTCCCCGCCAGCCTCGACGTCATATTTTGTTATTGTTTTAATTGAGAGCCCCCTGGTGGCGGATTTTACAAACTGTGCCTTTAAACAAAAATAAAAAAAAGTTTCCACAGCATGATGATCCATTCATCGTGTAAAAGTCTCTGAAATTGGGGCGCTGGTGGTGCAGTGGTTAGTGCGTCCTCAAAGGGCGGTCGGCCCAGGTTCAAATCCGACCTGTGGCTCCTTTCCCGCATGTCATTCCCCACTCTCTCTCTCTATCCTGATTTCTGACTCTATCCACTGTCCTATCTCTCCAATAAAAGCACAAAAAGCCACAAAATTTATATCTTAAAAAAAAAAAAAAAGTCTCTGAAATGCGCTTTTCAGGGTTTTGGGGGAAAAAAAATCTCAAAATATGGATAAAAGAAGGGCTGAACAAAGAAAAGCCCAGTTTCTCCCTGTTTGTTACAAACCCTCTTTATGCAAGGACTCAAGATGAAAACAAAGCCAAATAAGAGTTACATGTCTGAAAGAAGTTCCAAAGCAAACATTCAATTACAGTTTGAACACTTTTCAGCTTGTTTTGTTGAAAATCTTTTCCCTTACACAAACACACCAAGCCACACACTGAAAAAGACGAGGCCTCGGATTTGAATAAACTTTATTGTCAACTTGCAAATACAACAACATGTTTTATCCATTGCAACAAAATTCACAACAGGTGTTGTGTGTGAAGTGTTCAGAGTTTAATAGCTGCACATATAGGCGTATATATAGAATGATTATATAATGAATATTTTTGAATAATGATGTAATCTTTAATAATAAAGACCTAAGGAACTGTAAAAGAGAGAGAGAGAGAGAGAGAGAGAGAGAGAGAGAATCAACAGCAGGTCAGTGCCAGCCTGTGGACCTACCTTAGGACACACACACACACACACACACCACACACACACACACATACTGTACACGGAAGAAAAATGACTGAGTGTATTCCTCATCACACCCAGTAGAAATATGAGGAGAGACGATGACACACACACACACACACACACACACACACACACACACACACACACACACATGTACAGTACATCCGTTTGAGTCATCCTGATGACACGTCAAAAGTATCTCTCTGAGGCTGTTCAATATACACATCCTCACAACACACACACACACACTCATAGGAAGGACGCAAATGTAGGTTGTGTTACGTCATCACACACACAAACATAGACACACACACACACACACACACACACACACACACAAAGAGAGATGTGGTGATGTTTCACCATCAAACCACAGCAGACAGAATAAGAGCAATGGGTTTTGTCACGCACACGCTTTCACACGTCGGACTGAATTTTTTCACTTCTTCTTTGTTCTTTTCTTTGACTTCACATGCTCTACCTATGGCATCACAAAGGACATCACATTTTTACACAGTGGCATGGTGCAACCCACATCTTTTTTTTCTCAATCTTTATCTGGTGCCAGGTTTTCACTTTACACCAATTCTCTCTTTCTCTTTTATTTTCAGTCCCTTTTTTCTTTAACTCCTCACTGAGACAGCGATTGCAAAGCCAAGAATGTTTCTGTGCCATTTTGGCGGTGGCGTCTATTTATAGGGCAGTATTTAGGCTCATTGTGCTGAGATGAAAAGTGAGCTACATGTACTGAATAGGATGATCTGTGTACAGCAACTCCAATACAAGTCTTTCAAAAGGAAGACGCTATGAGAGAAGGTGGACCAGCAAATCACTGCTCCGTCAGAAAAAACAAACACCCAGGGGAGTCAAGGGGACGGATGTGATTTTTTTAGAACGCTATCTTCCAAAGCGCACCCTTTCTCTTTAAGCTCAGAGGTCATAGATTTAACATCTTCCAGATAGCGTGTCCGCTCCCCTCCATTATGGCTCGGTGAACCGTGGTCCGTCAACACCCACAGGCTGCGCTCTCAGTGCGCAGCACAGCCGGACTGCTGGAGTGCTAAGACAAAGGAATTCCCGCTGTAATTATAGACTACACTCGCGACAGCGCTAGATAATGCGATGTATGCGGTATAACATCGTAAAGACGGACCTAACATGCAATCTGGAGGAATTTAGAATGAATTTTCAGGCACCCTGGTCACAGGCAAAGAGCTGGTGCTGAGGCGGGCCTAAACCTCTTGCTTGCACACCTGTCAGATCAGCAACCACCCTCATTATGAAAAACTCTAAGTGTTAATAACATCATCACCCCGTGTGCAGTGTGTGCCAATAAAGAAATGAGCTATTCACACCAAATTAGTTGTTTGAACCAGGCTGTAAACATTTTTATTTCTGCTGTAAAAACAAGCATTTTAGAATGAGTGTGTATGGGACTATCAAGGCTTTTGCATTCAGCCTCAAGTGGACACTCAAGAAAACTGCAGTTTTTTTTTTTTGCGCACCTCAGGTGAAACTGGAGGTTGCCGCTTGGTCCGAGATAAATGAATAGAAGAGTCATATGAAGTAAGATGATAAAGGACTAATAAAGGCCAGGCTGGTGAACTGTTCTCTGTCAGACCGGCATGCTGCAGAGCTCTCCGTGGTCCTGATCCCGTGACTGTCAGCACCCCGTGTGTGGACAGCGGTGAGCACCACGGACAGCTCCCCATCTGCTGAGGGTGTCAGTCTTTGGGAGCTGTCCATGGTACTCACCTCTCTCTACACTTGATGCTGTGGCTTAATGGGTGAGATTTCAGCCAGTAGCTGCCACCAACACATTCATGTTCACATATCCAGATTGTTTTTCCACTGCAAGTCAACGGATAACATGAATAAAAAACACAACATTTAGCATATAACAGCACAATATATTAGATAGGACATCTAACAGAGAGTATAGGTGGGTCAAACTAAACAAGCTACCGAGTTGCATTATGGGAAGTGTAGGATTTCCGTTCAGATTTCAGCTCCTCTAGGACAGAAAATAAGAATATCATCACCTTCTTTGCACTGAATATTTTTCATTATAATCGTTCTATTGTGAGTTTTTTACAATCACAGTTCAACACTGAAAGGCAGGAGTACTTCTTTAAATGAATTCTATAGGCTTACGTTGATATATTGGCCAACAATTCAGCTCGTCTCAATTTAAACCTGCAGATATTTCCATCATTCAGATGAAGCTGACGGAGGAAAGGTTACAACAATCGTGCGTGTAGGTGTGTGCATGTGTATGCCCTCTTGTGCTAAAAGGTTAATTGCCTAAAGATACTATCACAGCTGCAATACATTCCATTGAGCCCTATGGACCTGCCAATCAATGGCCTGGACGTAGAGGACGCACACACGCACGTACACACACACACACACTTTCACATGTACAGTACAATACACATATCTGAATAACCCTGCTCCAGTCCAGCCCCCCATGCATTTACAGTCAGCCCCTTGCTCACACTTCATTGCCCTCCACCTCCCACATTAGCACACACACACACACACACACACACACACACACACACACACACACACACACACACACACACACACACACACACACACACACACACACACACTGCGGGTTCATTAAGATCAATGTAGAGATGAGCGCTGCTTAATTTATTCACCAGAGCGTCTTCAGCTAGAGGTCCAGGTGTCATCCTATCTATTGGCATGTGCTGGATTTAAAGTGTATTGGAGTCAGCACTCCTCCCATCGCCGGCCTCCCTCCATTAACACACATAATGCTAAATCAACAGCTCTCTGAAAGCCCGTTAAGTCCTCTAACCCCGCAGAGACAGAGACGGGAGAGGAAGAAAGAGAGAGAAAGTAAAAAGAAAAAGAACTGCGCACACACGCACACACTCTGAGAGGACTTTTGAAGCGTGAGATATTACTAAAGGGCACAGCGGAGGATAAAATGCTTTGTGTTTGGACAAGTGTTAGTTGGGGACCTGTGAGAGAGGGGGAGGGAAAGTGCTTCCTCTCCTCGCTAATCCCTCTTTTTTTTGTATTCCTCTTCTTCACATCTTTCTCTTCCTTTTTTTTATCCCTCTTTAAAATTAGAACAGGGGGAAGCGGGGCCTCAACGGCACGTCACAGCACAGCACAGGAGCCTAATGGCTTATCATCACAGGCTGGAACAATGAAGGCCAAGAACTGTCTTACAGGAGCCGACTTTGCTCTCGGCTCTTAAGGCCAGGAAGTCATGGGAATCTTTTTTTAGGCAAAGAGCACGGACAGTTCGGGCTTAGAAACGTGCAATTCCTACTTTCAGAACACTCCTTGTTCTTGTCATAGTTTTGATTTTTATTTCCGTGAAACAGGGTTAGTGCATAGAATAAACCGATAGTGCTAGCTCATCTACATTTCTTCGCTAGTTGTAGTTTAAATGACACATGAGCAGGACAAAATGCAGTCATGCAATATGAAACGTGTAATAATTCCTGCAAGGAACAGAGAGGTTAAATCTGAGACTCTGTGGTGTGTTTTATCTGCTTTTTTAAGGAGGCGGAGTTTGAAGGGACATACAGCATAAATTAGTGTAAATTATGGAGTTTGTGAGGGGAACAATTATTCCACGTAATGATTCCAACTCATAACGAAAACCAACTGACACACAGTAAAAAACCAGCAGAGGAAGAAGCAAATAATTGGGCTCCTTAGAGTAGCAATTTAAACTACAGCAGTCAAATGCAGTAGGACTGCACGTAATGGTTATTTTATTATCAATTATGATGCAAATTATTAAAACACTTCAATTCATAATGGAAAAAAAACAATGTCTCGCCCACTGACAGCTGGGATTGGCTCCAGCCCCCCTCGGCCGCATGATGTGGTAAAGATGATGGATGGATGGAGGGAAACACAAAATTCATCTTGAATTGTTCTTGTGTGGAAATCAACTTTCAAAATGCCAGAGAATCTCAGGGTGGTTAGGTCACACACTACAGTATGTATGGAGGCTGTAGTACTCAAAGTGGGCGGGCACAGGTTCAAGTCCGACCTGCGGCTCCTTTCCTGCATGTCATTTGCCTCTCTGTCTTCCAATTACTCTTTCCACGGTCCTAAAAAAAAAAAAAAAAAGTCATACTAGTACAAAGTTCTGCTCTAAAGTGTAGTACATGTTGAGAGGAAATCAAATGTCACATCAGAACTTTTGAAGCTTTAAGCGTTAGCGCGCTGATTTTGTACAAAAATTGCAGACTAGGCTAGAAATGTGAAAAGCGTACACAAACAACTTTCTGAATAATCAATTTGATCAATATGATTAAAAAGGACTTGAGGGAGCGACACTAAACATCCTTCTGTTCATATTGTTCTTTAGTTTTGGTTACTTTTAAGTAAATTCCGTTCTTGGCTGCTTCACATTCATTTGCCTAAAATATGGAACATTTCCCTCAGAGTCTTTTTAGGGCAATTTCACTAAAATGCAACACATGACTTATGCAAAGGCTTAAATGACTTCTGATCCAAATCCAATCTTCAGCCCAGAAAAATGTATCTCATATTTTTAAGAATATGATTAAATACATTTGCTGCTTGCAAGAATAATATATAGGACACTATGTCCTATAAAAGGACACCATGTTGTGTGAAAAATGTTACCAAACGAGGGCGTGTCAGGGATTTTTTGACTGGGGTGGCCCACCTGGGGTACTCCCCCCCCCCGCCAGGCAATCCCCTGGGAACGCTCCTGCCCTTAAATGGAACTGGTTGTTCACCATTTGTAAACTCAGTTGTGTGCTTTATAGATAGCAATGTGCGAGCACAGTTCTGTTTTGCATGCTTTGCTTGTTTATTAGCATGTTCACTTACGTGTTAGATGGGAAGGTCGAGCCTTGCTGTAGGCGCTGTTTGGATGCTGTCTGGGAAATGTTGCTGTCTGTCTGTCTAAAAGTGTTTGTTTTTTCCTGTGTTTTTTAAGCGTATGATTGTGCTGTCTGTGTGTATACGTGTGCCTGTCTGTGCATTAGTTGTCGTGCTGTTGGCGCTAATGGATTCATTGAGAGACACATTGCTAGCCATGATGTCCGCAGGGGTGTGAAAGCCACAGTAGGATGGTGTGTGTGTGTGTGTGTGTGTGTGTGTGTGTGTGTGTGTGTGTGTGTGTGTGTGTGTGTGTGTGTGTGTGTGTGTGTGTGTGTGTGTGTGTGTGTGTGTGTGTGTGTGTGTGTGTGTGTGTGTGTGTGTGTGTGTGTGTGTAAGGGTGTGAATATGTTGAGTTTAGAGGATAACAATGTCAACACTTTGATCAATTTAGGCCAGCGGGGGTGAGAACGAAACAATGGAACGATTAAAGGGGAGAAGAAGGGGTTGGGCGGGGGCTACACCGATGGCCAGAAAATTAAAAAAGTGAATGAAGTGGATTGTGGATGCAGACTTGTATGTTGAAATGAGAGACAGAGATGCAAGGTGATTAAATGTCAAAGAAAAAAGGATGAAATGAGGGTGAGCGAAGACGCAGCAAAAACAGGAGCAGCGATGGAGGAGATAAGAAATTTAAAGGAGATAAAAGAATGATTAAAAAAAAGGAGCAGTAGCTTAAATGTAGAGCGATGATCAAATATTACAGGTGGGTTAAGTTTAGGTTTCTTTACCTTTTCAACAGCACCCAATGGTGGAGCAGAATGGTAGATATGGTATCTGGTCACATGCGAGCAAGCAGGAAAAGATGTAAAACAGAAGGATACAACTATCTTTAAAAAGTCTTAAAGAACTAGTTGCTGATGTTAATTCATAGAAACGTGTATTCAGCAGACCTTTTCTTTGTAGTTGTCTATTAAAAAGCACTTTAGATATTACTTTGATTTTTGGCAAACTGTCCACTATCGATTATGAATAATAATGTATCTGGATATCTGCTTTTAGTGTAATAACTAAATGTAAAGCCTGATTCGGCTGGATTGGTAGAATGCAATCCAGTTCCAAGGCCCTTCATATTTAGTCAAACAATCCAAATAAAGAACGTTGAAGCATGTTAAAGAGGCAAAGAGTCACAGCAGAGAGAGACAGAGACATGAAGTGAGTGCCTGAAAGCTGTGGGAGGCATATTGTTGCTGCGAGCCTGGAATAATCTCAGCGGTGGATTTAGCAGTCGTTCCAACACCAAGAACATGTGTTTATGCAGCTATAACCGAGAGACCTTTTGTTTTTCTCTCGGTGTCTGTGTTTGCATACCAGTGTTTACATGCGTTTTACGTCTAGCTGCACATTTGTGCATGTCTTTTTTACACCGTATTTTTCCTATCTTTTAATGATAGTTCAAAGCTGCGTGTGTTTTTAATTAGTCTCATTTGATTTCACTTTGAATAAATAATGTCTCTAAGAAGAAGGGACAAAAAATACCTGAGCAGCAATGACACAAGAACAGCAGGTGATATATGTGTTAACTTAAGTCAAGTTTACTCCTAACACACATTTAAAATGGATTTTTACAAACATTGACATGGATGAGTTCAAGCTTTCGTGAGGGTTTTTTTTTAAACAGACCGAGGTCTTCTTTAGGTGACGAAGACCTCTTGTCCAGTGGTTCCCAAAGTCGGGGTCAGGACCCCCTTGGGGGGTCATGAGACAGCGAGATTCCTTCGCGAGATTCCTTCCGAAAACATGTACAAATCTAAAATTGCTTATCTTATCCATTATTGTAAAAATATATTTTAAAAAAGGAGTTCAAAAGATTACTGGTGTTCTTCTTCGTGAGTTTCTTACAATAAATTACTAAAATAAAATTACGTGTTTGGGCTGTTGTGTTCTTTGGTGCTGTTCTAATGCCACTATTTGGATAGACTGTGCCAAACATGAAATGTTTTAACCACTTCCAGGGACAGTGGGGGTCCCAAGTTGCTAGCACCATTATTTGGGCGTTTGCCAACTGGTCACGGGCTGAAAGGTTTTGGGATCCCCTGCTCTAGTTGAAACGTTGTGATTAAATAAACTTTTTTTGTGGCATTCGAGCAAGTGGGCGGCAGAAGCTCACTTTGTAGGGACTTGGGATGGGTACCGGAGGGTCGCCGGTTCAAGTCCTGGTGCGGACTCAGTCTGGAAATTGGTCTGGTAGCTGGAGAGGTGCCACTTCACTTCCTGAGCACTGCTGAGGTGCCCTTGAGCTAGGCTATCCAAACCGGCCCCACAAGCCCAGGAGTGCTCGCCGCGGGCAGCCCCCTCACTCTGACATCTCTCCATTAATGCAAGTTGATAGGATCCTGTTTTGTGCATGTGTGTGTGTAGCATGGCTCTATTACAGAGTGAAAAACTCGAGGGATTAATGAAGTATGTCTTCTATCTTCTTCTTCTTAAGTGTGCGGGCATATCTTCTTCTTTGTTGGGGTAAATGTTAAAAATCAGCATCCTGCATGCTGCAGACGTAGGAGGGACCTCAAAGGGACGTATGGTAGTCCAGGGGGAGTGGTACTAAAAGCATGGATCATGTTAAAGTCAAATACTGTCATAATTCAGTGTTAGCTACTTGTTAAACGTTGTCGCCACAGTATGAGCGTAACATGACTTGGACTTTCTTTTGTTCACGCAGAGTGACTTAATAAACCTAAATTGAGATGTTCTTATGATTTCCTTTTTTTTGTGCTTCGCCTGCAGTATTTCTTGTTATTGGGTTATGAGAGCAGCCGGCTGTCACGCTGAGTTGACTAAGTACAGAGTAGACTGGAGCTCTGTGGTGAAAGCAATGAATCACTGACTGCGGTTACATGGGGCACCCTTTCCCCCCCCCCCTCTCAATGTAATCAGTCTAAACGACAATCCCCATGGTGGCATTTACATGACTGCTGAATAAAACGGTGGGATATGATGTTCCCTCTAAACGCTATCTGAAACAATGACCGTAATGTGACAGTAACAGTCAGTGACAGTAGTCCTCAGCACTCTGAATGAGCCATATTGTCCTAAAACACTCTCATCCTGCAGGGTCCAAACAGACAGGCCATGTACATTTTCAAAGTTGAACTTCATATCAAAAAATTGGATCATAATGTGAGAGTAAGTTTTGAGTGATTTATCCAACAAAGGTCAAACCTCTGGCCTCTCTGTCTCCTTTCTCTTCTGTCTCTCTTCTCTCCATCCATCACATTTACAGCACTGACATGTCCGCCCTCACTGCTATCAATTAAATATACTGTCAACCATCTGATTCCTCCTCGCTGGCTGTGATAAACATCACATTTTGAAAGTCAACCAAGCCCCCAATTGTGCATATTCATGCATGTCTCTTTGCCTTAATATAGTCAAAATGAACCAGATATAAAAAAAAAAATCACCCCTGCAGTTTTAAGCTAATGTAATAGTAACAAAAAAAACCTGCAGTTCCTCAAGTGTCCACTTGAGGCTGGCTGCAAAAGCCCTGGAAGTCACATACACACCCAATCAGAAAAGCTCATTTTGACAGCAGAAATAAATGTGTTGGGTCGAAAAACTTGTATGGCCCTCTCTTGATCGGCACACACTGTACTGATGCTCAGTTTTTTTCCCCCGAAGAATAAGAGTTATTTATAATAAGGGGCGGGGCTTATCTGACTGATGGGCAAGAGCATTGTAGCTGTTTGTCAGGAGGCTTAAGGCCTGCATCAGTTCCACCTCTGTGCCTGTTTTCTAGGCGGATAATAGGTAGGGAGAGCAATTTCAATATGGCTACCGCCACTGAAGGGCTTCAAAGTGTGGCATCACTGAGCCTACCGCCATGTTAAGATACAGTCTATGTTTATAACCCGTAATAAGACAAACACTAGTTCAGTTCCAGGCTGTAAACATGTTTTCTTCTGTAAAAATGGGCAATTTAACATAGACTCTACTAGGGATTCCTTGGCTTTTGAAGCAGGCCCCAAGTGGACATTCAAGGAACTACAGTTTTATACACTTCTGCATTAGCTTCATTCTTCAACACCCAAGCTTGCTGCTTGGTCTGTACATATTCACATAGTTTACCCATTCACTCAAGGTGACAGGCGTGGTTCAGATAAAATAAATACAATCCTCAGATTATCATAAAGGGCCACTTTTAGCAGAGATACATGGAGCAGAGCTTTTTTTTTGAGGAGTTCATTATGGGTTCACTGCAATAAGAAGTCCCAAAATGAGCCGTGCTGTGCTGTGCTGTGCTAAGATGATAACGAAAGCACACCACGGTGCTTACACCCAAGAGGACGCTTATGATGATGGTGATATGCATAAAGAAACATCTGCAAAACTTCCTCGTGGCTTTTTATGCATTCATTACCAAAGCCTGTGTTCTAATTAAGCAGTTTGCTTCAAAAATCATTTGCATACATAAAAACGACATTAAAAAGAAAAAGGTCACAAACTAGCTGCACTCACTGAAGGGGTTGTCACTGCAACCGATGAAATACAGCTAGAATGATGCTAGTCATCAGCGCGCTTGGAATGTCTCTTTGACCAATCAGATTGCTCAGGCTTAAACTACCCGTTGTATAATTTACTATCCCTATCTTTTACTCCGTACAGCCGCTGCCAGTGTCTGCTTTGCTTGGCCGCGGCAAAGGGGAAAGGGATGAGATGCTGTGCTACATTACAACCGCAGCCAATTCAAAGGCGAGGAGCGGATGAGCCCTCCTCGTTATTTATTCAGCTTTTAATGTTCAGAGGGATAACTTGGCTGCACCCATTTCGCCTGCCTGAGAGAGTTTGCCTGCCAGCCAATCGAGGGGGGGGGGGGGCGGGGTAGTGCCATCGTTTGCCGTGGAGGAAGATTGTTTTTTATGCTACAGAAGTTCTGCAGCATGAAGCTCTGCAGGACGGTAGAAATACATTTTTTACTGATATTTATGACAACAAAACAGTAATAAAAAGGAAAGCACAAAGAGGTGAAACTGAAATAAGCACATTGTCGTTGTGTGCTGCTGTGAGAACTGTGAAGGCATGTTGCAACATGTTAAACCAGTTGCAGCCACTGCAGAAGCTCCCCCCCCCCCTCTGCAGGATGCAACTGTTACAACCTGGATTTTCCAATCATTTCTTGCACTAAATGGAAATGATAGCGACAACACAGGCTGTGTGAGTGTAAACCAGGATAGTTACATCGAAGGATCTTTATCATTTTACAGAGGAGCGAGTGTGCATGCTGCGCTATACTGCATCCAGTTGTTGATCTATTTAGTGCAATGCTGCGCTGGCCTTTTTCAAACACGCGCTGTGCTCCGCTCCGCTGCTCCGGTGTGATGTGTGCAGTGTGTGGCTGCAAGTCTATAATTCATAGACATATGCACTCTTCCCTTTGAAATCTATCCATAATTGATTCTGCCAGTCCCACTGTAGGGATGGTTAGGGGGGTTATCTGTCTCTATGACTCACTACTGAGCGTGTGTGTGTGTGTGTGTGTGTGTGTGTGTGTGTGTGTGTGTGTGTGTGTGTGTGTGTGTGTGTGTGTGTGTGTGTGTGTGTGTGTGTGTGTGTGTGTGTGTGTGTGTGTGTGTGTGTGTGTGTGTGTGTGTGTGTGTGTGTGTGTGTGTGTGTTTGTGAGCATCTGGGTGCGTACGCTCATGTGAAAAAAGGAGACTTGAAAGAGGCTGTAGAAAGACTCCTAATGTGAGGAAGGAGCATGGCGCAGTGCAGTGTAAAGTGCAGTCTCTCTCTCTCTCTCTCTCTCTCTCTCTCTCTCTCTCTCTCTCACTCGGTGTCTCTCTCTCTCTCCCTCTTTTTCAAATACCTCCCTCATGGGTTTCTGAGGGAAACAAAGGAGCTTTACTCACCCCTCTTCCTCTCTCCCTTACCTCCCCTCCTTCTTTATTTCTCTGGCTGCATTTCTGTCATTTTCTATTCTTTTCCTCCCCCCCCCCCGGCTGTTTTGCTAAAATGGGTCCTCAGTCAGTGCCTTTGGAGCCATTAAACTGCTCTGAATGGCCTCGCCAATATGCTCATTTGATTTATGGTATTGTAATTTTTTTTTTTTTCGTACACTGTACCAGGTGACGCTGTAATGCTGTGCTGCATTGGTGACTCTCACTACCGTAGGCCTGTGCCACTAATGCCACCCAGACTGTGATGCGACGTGTGGGTAACTCACTGCAGGCTGGCCATGCTATGAGTGTAGCGCAGTTATGCTAGTGAGTAATTTGAGTTTGGGGAATATGAAATTCAGACTTTGGGTCACTGACCTGTTTCTGGATGGATTCACATAAGAGTACAACATACAGAGGGGAGAGAATAAGGAGAAAGTGTTTAATAAGAGAGAAAATCGAACGGCCTGTGGATTGTGTTCGGGCTGATCTTTAGTCAAGGGAATCAAAGAAGCTGACAGAAATATTAAATACAAGTTAATACGTCACATTAAAAAAGAAAAATTAAATAGACTGTTTCCCTGTGTATCCCCACTAGAAAGCTGGAGGACAATACAACTTGTTTTACAAGATAAATCAGAACACACTTCAAAACCTGATCCAACGATTCTGAGAATGTTCCTGGCTAGTGCCCTATTTTCACATGAAAAAACAAACTTTAACTGTGTAGTAGTGCATTGGGAAAATGTTCCCTTTCCTTCTGGCCAATTTGTGCGCTTTGGAGCTGTCTGTTGACAATCGTGACAGAAACTTTGTAAAATCATAAGTAGGGACATTCAGGGGCAGCTCGGCGTAGAGTCGCTGCTCCTTCGAATCGAAAGGACCAGTTGAGGTGGTCTGGGCATCTGATTAGGGTGCCTTCTGGACGCCTCCCTTTTAGAGGTTTTCAGGGCACGCCCAACTGGGAGGAGACCCCGGGGTAGACCCAGAGATCGCGGAGTATGCCGTCTGGCCTCTGAACGCCTCGGAATCCCGTAGAAGGGGCTGGAAAACGTTGCAGGGGAGAGGGAAGTCTGGGTTGACTTACTTCGCCTGCTTCCACTGCGATCCAACCTCAGATTGGGAAAAAAAATGGATGGATACAGTTAACGTGATAGGGTGTCAAGTTATTCCACCTTATTATGGTATTGATTTGTAATAATTGTTCATTTAATGTGATATACGTGGATTGATTATTTGGTAGGACTTGTGTTCTGCTCTGTTTTTGTTTGACTTTGTGTTGATAGTGATTGATGTCATGATTTCGGCTATAAAACAAACACACAAATAGAAAAATACTAATTTTTTGGACTTGTGACTTACTAACATCCCTGACACCAAGCTGAGAGTGACAATGGGACAACTAACAGAGCTAAATGATTTAACTTGACAAACTTACATTTCAATGAAGTTCAAAAAACACCATTTCTCATTACGATTTGTGAGAATGAATGAAACCATCAGGTAGCCTACCAAACAGGTGACGTGGAGTTTGGTACTACAGCAGGTTATGAAACACAAAGTGATGGTAAGCTGAGGTAACTCCAGAGGTAAATCTGAGGTGAATTTGGGTATGTGCGTCAGCGATGATGTATGGTTGAGAGATAGATTTGGCTGATGGCCCGGGAAAGCTAACGACTCCATCTGCTCGGCTCACACACACACCATTAAAAGCACAGCTGGAGGTACACCTCTGCCTGTCTGCGTGTGTGTGTGTGTGTGTGTGTGTGTGTGTGTGTGTGTGTGTGTGTGTGTGTGTGTGTGTGTGTGTGTGTGTGTGTGTGTGTGTGTGTGTGTGTGTCACTCTGGCTGTCTACTCTTACTCCCATTGCAAAGCAAAAGTGCTTTATTGGCATAAAATACAAAAGTACCAATCACTGCACAATAAAAAAGCAATACTGAAGGAAAAAAAGATCCAAAATGACATCGAATTGATTACCAAATTGCACAGGAGTCTTATTTTTAATTGCTAATGTCCCTTCTGTCTGATGTTGGCACAGCTTGATACACATTTTCAGCATCATTTGTCTCCCACTGTCTCAGTTTGTATTTTCTCTCGCGGTATCTTCTCCTCCTCTTTGTCACAATTTTTACGTCTCTGTTTACCTTCTGTTTTTTTTTTACGAATTTCCTTTTTTTTTTTCTCTTTCACACCCTCTCCCTCTCTCTCTCTCTGCCCCAATTTCTCCACCCTGCTCCTGAATATATACAATATATACACAAACACACAAAGGCATCATTGTGGAATTTCCATATCGTCCTGCCTGCAGAGCTGCTGCAGTGTTTCTGCGCCCATTTCCTGAAGTTTCTAGCCTACAAAAGAAAAAAGAGACTTTCTAAGACTATTTTTAAACACTGCGTACAGATGCAAAGGATATAATCAGCAAAGACATTAGAGGTACCACTTTGTCAACAGAACAAAGCAGAAGACCTAAAGTTAAACACAGGAGCTTTAAAAAAAAAAAAACATTGCTCTTCTTTGTTAAACTGTGGCCTTCTCCTCCTATCCTGTCCTTCCTGGTTCTTATTTGGATAAACCCTCCCCCTCCCCTGTCATTTCTCTCTCTGGTCTGTTGGTACCCCAACATCCACTGTGTACCACATTTACACCCACACGCACACAAATACACACTCCTAGCTCTTGGCAGACAGAGGCCCTGCAGTTTTTCCTGCTGACTCTGCCATTATTGCAAATATCGCCACTGTTGAATAATTCACCGCAGACATCGCTATCTGCACACACACACACACACGCACATACACACATTCACACACACTCACACACAAAGCGAGTTCCTAATCATTGGCACATGTGCTACACATGCCCACACACGGTCTCCCTGTCTGACACAGACAGGCACGAAGACGCCTACACACCAAGGCAAACACACATGTGCTTTATTACGTGTGTAAACACACACACACACACACACACACACACACACACACACACACACACACACACACACACATACACACACACACACACACACTCTGGGACTCCGCTGCTTTCCATTCCCCGTCACAGAGTGGGACAATGGGGAGATTTCATTACTGTGTGTAAAACGCATGACAGTTTAACAGTCTCTCAGTTCAACAATCCTTCCATCCCCTCGCTCTCCTCCTCCTCCTCCTCCTCCATCCCTCGTTCATCTTTATTTTAAGTTAATTACCCCACAGAGCAGCGTGTTTTCAGTGTGTGTGTGTGTCCCTGCCTGTTTGTGTATGTCATTGTGTGTATAAAATCCAAGCCGGGGACATAATTGCACAATATTTTGGTTCCATGCATATCCTGAATAATGATTGTTATTTCAACTTGGGTCTCATCCGTGGAGCAACCACCGTTAGGATTGAAACTGTTTCCATCAAATTCCTGCATAAACTTGCCATCAAAATCATTTCAAATGCTAAATTGAGCGATGTGGTTACACACACAATAATATATTGATGCAGGAGGCTGCTTGTCTGCCCTATAGAGATGTAATCCAACCAACTCAGTCACACACACACTCTCACACCAAAGGCTTTACCTTTGGGAGCAATTTGGGGTTTGGTATCATGCCTAAGGACTCTTTGGGAGCGGGATAGAACCACCAATCATCCGATTACAATCTGAACCACTCAATCATGTTTGACATTACGGGAAGTAAAATCTCTCATTTCTTGCTTGTCTTTATGTCTGTCAGGACAATATGAACAAAGAGGCAGCAAGCGTTAGTGTAGCTTAGCATTTAGACTGGAAACAGGATCAGCAATTCTGTCTCCCTCCAAAGGTATACAAATTCCATCTTCCAGCAATTCATAAACCCTGGGATTTACATGCAATGATTTTTCAACCATAAAAAAAATAGGAACTGAAAGCAAAGAACTTGTTACTCAGTAGTTTACAAGTAAAGTAGTTTGATAATCAATCAGGACAATTGATTGTAGAGATTATTGGTGTATGGACTGCTACATTACAGAGCCCATAAAGCCAACGGTGAGATCGTGGGTTTAAAGGGTCTGCATACTGACTTCTGTAATGCATGGTTCTCTTTAACTCCACACACACTGCTGAAAGGCTAAGGATGATTACACAATATCACCTATGTATTACAAACAAAACTCCCTTTACAAATGAAATGGCGGCGGCAGTACCTCAGTCCGTAGGGACTTGGGTTGGGAACTGGAGGCTCACCGGTTCAAGTCCTGGTGCGGACCAAATCTGGAAATTGGTCTGGTAGCTGGAGAGGTGCCAGACCACTTCCTGAGCACTGCCGAGGTGCCCTTGAGCAAGGCACCAAATCCCCCCCTCCACCAGCTCAGGAGCGCCTGCTGTGGGCCGCTCCGTCACTCTGACATCTCTCCATTAGTGCATGTCCATAGGATTCTGTTTGTGCATGTGTATATATCAGCCTATGTGTGTGTTGCATGATTTAACAGAGTGTAAAAACAGAATTTCCCCTTGCGGGGATCAATAAAGTAAATCTTAATCTTAATCTTAAATGCACTCCTGAAAATGTTTAGACATTGCCCAAGTTGACTGAAAGTGACTTCGTCTTTAAACAGACTTTTTTTTCCTGCCAGCTCCCTAGTAAAAGTCTGTGTTATGTCGGACTTCCTGCAGGTTGCTGTCCAGGCTGTTCCCAACGAGTGATTAGGGATTGTGACGATGTTGTACGAGTGAGGTGGTTTTTTCTCTGCTTTATACTTTTGACTGCTTGCCTCAGTTGCTGTATAATGTTTTCTACTATTGCGAATACACTATAATTAGGGCTGTGGGCATTAACTAGTTAATCGCGATGAATTACGGTCTGAGATTAATGCATTAATTTGTATATCTGATTAATCACATGCTACTTTGTTCCTTCAGGCGCACCATGGATTAGCCTCTTCTGAAGGCATGTGGTTAGCATTACTAACGTTAGCTACATTTGGCAAACCTGTTGTGACAATTTTCCCCCCAGAATATAGTGCCACAAGTTTAAGGGGTATTTGAACAAGTGGTCAATGTTGTTATAAAGGAATGTGATGACGCTTTTCCAATAGCAAATAGCAAAATAGTAAATAAATTGCCTAAATGCAGTTTGGTTTTAGCTCAATTTTGATTGTTTTTTGACTGTTTTCTACCAGTCGTTGTTCCATTTAATCGACAGGAAAACCAATCTCTTGGAACGTTCCTAATACAAACCATCACAGCCACGGTATACACTATCCTTTTTTTTCTTATCTGTCGGAAGCCTTTTTATTTCACCCATCAGCAGCTGCTTGTCACTCTTTCTCTCTCCCCCCCGCTATGTCTCTCTCCCTCACACCCTCCCACTACAAGCGTTGTCAGAGCCACTGCAAGCCTCTGAACGCGTTCCAAATGAAATTGCAGAACCAGCAGTATAAGATATCTATCAAGGCTCACCAGCATCGCCCGAGTAAAGAGAGGGAGCGCTTCTTATTAAATCACATTAGCTCCATCGATTTCTGCGTTGGCTCGCTCCACTTTTTGTCTCTTTCACCAAATGAGCTTTTAACTCCTGGCTGGCCGCAGCATTACTTAATGTATTACTGTAGGCGGACGGTAATGTTAGCATACTGTAAAGGAAGAGGCCGGAAATGCTTACCAAAGGGTTCTCCATCATTGTGGTTTGGAAGTGATTTGTTTTGCCAGGATTTGTTTTTCTTGTTTTTCTCATTGTAGCCAGATTGGGTTTATTCTAGCAAAATTAAAGTAAAGTCAGGAAAGGTTTGGGGACTTTTTTGGATGTATATGAGGAGCCATCAAATAGTATCCTGCTTCTGAGGCTCAGTACCGTCTATCTGCTGATTCAGGTGTTTAAACAGTGACTGTCCTTGTACATGTTTTCTGTTTTCCTTCATCATCTTAACATCGAGGCAGTTTTAAAAATGTTGTACTCTTACAAACATTTCCAGACATACATCTATCTGTGTATACGCATATTTCCCTCTAGCGACGACTTCACTGTCGGGAGAATACGGCAGGTCAGGAGGGACATGCTGAGTAACAGATTAGTGAATGACAGATGTTCAAATCTTGTTGTATTGTCAGCCGCATCACTGAGCAACCTGGCTGCGCCATTCCAAATGACATGGAAATCGATCCGAGTGTAATCGATAGCTGTTCTGTATTGACAAACCAAGGCAGGTCGGCAGTCCCTAGCTGACCCTGAGAACCAATATGACCTGGGCCAAGCTACACTTTTACCTAATGGAAGGAGATGTTTACAAAAAAGTCAGATAAGAAGACTTTAAGCCCAGACTTTTAACGTCAGCTGAAAAATAAGTGTAGGTTGTCTTTGTTTGACCAGGTAGAACATTGATCTGTTGGTGGAGATGATCGAAAGTCACACCTACACATTCACAACCATTCACACACTGATGGAAGAGGCTGCTGTAAAGTGTCTATCAGTAACAATTAATCCCCTTCATACAGATTCATACGCCGCCGCCGAAGCAGCGACAGCAACTTGGGGTTAAGTGTCTTGCTCAAGGACACATCGGTTTGTGGATGTAGGAGCTGGGGATCAAACCCCTGACTTTCTGGTTGAGAGACGAGCAACTAGACTGAGCCACAGTATTTTAGGATTTTTAGAAAATATTGAAATAATAATTTGGAGAAACAAGATCAAACTTATTCTCTGTGCTGTTTGTTTAATTTTTAACACATAGATGAACTTTTCTCTGAAGTTATATACCACAGCGGCCATTTTCCATTGACGTAATACTTTTTGGAAAGCTGTAGATGGGTTTGTAAATCGTATAAATATAAAAAATGGATTTATTTCCGATCAAAAATGTAGATCTGCTCATTCCTGTGGCCCAGCTCTGGGCTCCCATTTCACCATCACTGCAGTTTGATTTATTCAAACATCATCCGGAGCATGAAAAAAAAATAAACCAGATAATTTATGATAAGTAGTGTCTTCTTACATTGTCGAGCTGTGTAAGTCTATTGAGTTTCTGACATACTCAGAGCCTGACTTAACATTGGATTAATAATCCAGAAGTTCCAAGGATCAAGGGTATCTTTAATATCCGCGAGGGGCAATTTGTTTTACAGCCAACAGGAACACACAAACTATCTCACAAACAATAAAAAGAAGTCAATGAAAACGCTGAACACAAAAGAAAATATCAGCAATTGATTAAAAATGTTGCTGCCATTTTATTAGCTAAATAACACAGTGTCTAAAAGGGGGGTGTTGGGGTATAGGAAGACAACCAGTGAATATTGATTTTGTGCCAATCTTGACCCATGTGACCAAAGTGGTACCTCTTATCTGTTTGCTGATATTGTCCTGTATATGTCTAAGTACATATTTTTAAATGTTCAAATATATCACAAGCTGCGAGTCTTGGTCATAGAACATTTATACAGAACGCTGTTTTGGCGTGTCTGCTATATTGACATAGTTTTATAATCGGCTTAAACTCCTTACAGGAGCTTTAAACACAGTTTTATTAACGTAGGTTTTGATGGGTCTCCAGGCTGGTGAGCATGTCACCTCACATCAAAAGGTTAATTTGTGACTCTAAATGACCCTAAGATGTGAGTGTGAGTTTGACTGGTTGTTCGAAAGGTAACGTTAACTAGCTAATGTTAGCTAATAGCTAATTAGCGCTCAGCGATGCTTCGATGATGAATTTCTTACCCTAAACTTTTTTTTATGGCAGACAGATTGACCCAGCCACATCGAAAAAAACATTGAGCTGTTTGTCTGCTTTTGTAGACTTTCAGCCTGGTGGCAGTATACAGGGAAGGAGTATCCACTAAAAACGCGTAAACATCACTGAAGTGAAGGTCTTGCCGTAGTTAGAGTTTGAAATAGTGTCCTGTTTGCTGTTTAATTGCTAAATTCCCCCAGATGCATGTTCAATGCATCTCCACTCCGTTACATCAGCAGAGCTAATAGGTTTTTTACTTTATTCAATGTATGTGCTTCCACTGGCTTCGCTTCGCTGCGTTGCGTTCCCAGCTCCGGCAGTCTGGAGCCATCTGCAGCAGATACGCAAGGCTTCTATTTTTGCCGTATGCTGAAGCATGGCGCATCAATTTACCACAGAGCAGACCGAGCGGGACGGGAAGTCGCACTGAGAACACAACCTGTTGGTGTTGACGGACGATGGAGCAGGGAGCCGTACCGGAGCATAGCGGACACGCAATGCACACGTATCTGGTAGAACTTCTGGGTAAGGGTCACAAGTGCCCAAAACTATCAGTTTCTCTGTTTTCCTGTGGTTGTCAGGTGACATAAACATGCGTTGTCTTGAAGAGCTGGAAAACTAAAAAGCCCTTTTGCAGCTCCACGGTGTGTTTAGTGGTGGCCACTACTTTAGGCGCTTTTTGCCCTCCAAGCCTCCGTGCATTCACGTGACTAAAAGCTATATCTGATCAGATAATTGATGGGTGGACGTTTTTGACTCGCCAGCAAAGTTGGAATCTTTTTCAATTCCACCAGGCTTAGGAAACATCATCAAAACCTGATTAATCAAGATAATTAGAAAAAGGGAGATGTATGCAGGTGCATTCAGGCCTTAAATTGTCATGTTGAGTCTTATCTGAAAATCATTTGCTAATTGTTGAGAATATGTGTGTAGGCATGTGTGTCTGAGCTTCTGCGCATGAAGGTATGACATTTACATGTCAGTGAATGTGTTAGCTGGATGATGCTCATGTGCACAAGCATGAGTAGGTACAGCCCTTGTCTTGATGGCGTTGTGTGTCTGTGTGCGTTGACTCTAGGATAGAGAAAGTGGGTTCACTTGTACTGGAATTTACAATATTTGTAGCTGTTTAGAAATATGTTGCATGATTATGTTTGCCTTCACATAGCATATGCAAATAATTCCCATAATGCAACATATCAAATAGTACGTACAAGTCCCAGTTCTTGCTTCTTGGCTCCATATGCTCCTCTCTTGCACCGACATCCCCTCCCCCATTCCTGCTGCTGGTCCTTCCAGCTACCTGCCTCCTTTTGCCTCCTTTTGCCCCCATGATCTGATCATCTTCTCTCTGCTCATTCACATTCTCGCTCCCTCCTCTCCATCTTCCTGTCTCCATCAATCAGTCCCCCCAGACATTTGTGACCCCCTTTCCTCACCTAGTCCCATGCCTTCACGTCATCTTTTCACCTTATTTTACCTGGCCCGCCATCTGCCTCTGCCTCTGGGGGCCTGGATGGTGGGGGAGGGGAGGGTTAGGGGTGGCTCAGAATAAAAGAGGAAAATGTAGGTCTCAGTTTATGTCTTCATTAATTATGCTCTTGTTATGAAACATCCAAGAGGGGAACAAGAAGAATCATTTTGCTGCTGGTTTGGTCTTTGTAGTTCTTGTTCTTTTAACCTGTTACTGTCCCTTTAAAAAATCACTTTTATTCATAGCAATATCCAGAGATGTATTCACATTGTTATTGTTGAAATACAAACAGATTAATTTAACAATTGCCTGGAAGATTTGGGTCAAATTGTCTATTTTCTTCTGCTACAATGGGATTTAAAAGTTCATTTCTAAGTCAACTTTTAATTTCAGCTTCATGGGAACGTTTCTAGATTAGGGTAGCTTTCAATGATTTATTTAGATTTTTCTTTCAGACCATTTTCATACCCAATTTCAATCCTTAACCGTCTACAGGACTTTCACCAAACGTATCTGTCTGCTTCAAATGTGTCATGTGATTTATTGAAGAAAGTGACAGCCCTATGGTACTGATACAGTATACTGTTACTGATACAGATACAGGTTCAGGTTCTCAGTCTCCACAGTCATGTGCCAGGGTTGAGCTTGCACAAACTTTATGATGCAAAGTGCTGCAAACGTTCGGGAGTGATGCAGTGACTCATGTTTCGTATTTATATCATTTTTATATCGATACGTTTTTAAAGGAATCCATTCCAAATGAGTAGCTTGTCAGTATCGGAATGTCGATCCCAACGTATTGATCTGAGCGTCCCTATCTGGGTTGTATCACAGTCAGCCGACATGCTGGCCTGTCTTTTGGTCTTTGGCTATAGTGCACCACACTCCGACTTTGCATCACTTCTGCAGCAGCTTCTGTTTATAATTGAGATATAGTTGAATTTAAAAAGTGGCAGAGGATGTGTTTCAGTCTAGGTTTAAGACTAAGGTGAAAAATTGGGAGGGGCAATTTTCTTGTAAATAAAACTGGGCGTGTCTGTCAGTGGGGGGAAGACAATCATACACCTATTAACTTGTAATACAATGTACAGAAACTCCTGCTTTATTTGTCATTCCTTTAATTGTGTTAGCGTTAGGTTTCAATTTGCCTACACAAAAACTAAACCTCAGAGTTTATACCCTGGTAATTTAAGGTGTCATATAATTATCTGCGTGCATGTCATTGTGTTTGTGTGACAGCATCAGGGAAAGTGACTGAGTGTGTATGTGCATGTGTGTATATTTGTGTGTGTGTGTTTGTGTGCTGCTGTTAATAAAGTCTAGATTGAGGCAGAAGTGCTGTGGGTGTTACAGTTCTAAAGAAACTGAGAACACAACTAACTAGGTCATCTTGCTCTACGCACACACACGCACGCACGCACGCACGCGCACACACACACACACACACACACACACACACACACACACACACACACACACACAGGCACACAGACTGGGTACCTTTAATGCTGCAGGATAAAGTAGATTTAGACTCTCTCAGCCTTCTCCTTTATACAGCCCTCTCTGGGCACTCATCTTCACTTTTTTGTAGATGGAAGAGTAACCCAAATGAAGCCTCTGCATCTCCTCCAAGCTTATCATTATTTTTAAAAAATCAAAAAAAAACATGGAAGGCATTGGCACAAAAGTTGGCAAGAAGGCCAAGTGCGTGGAAGGTTGCCAGTTGGACATCATGAATTGAGTGAGAAATCTGCACAGGGATTGTTAACGTCTCTCAATGACTGTCGTGTTTCTGCAGAGAGACTGCCCTGTGTGAGTGTGTGAAACAGCACGAGAAGTGTGCCATTTATGTGCGGGGGGGGGACCATCATGCATACTCATCAAAACCTTTCTCTGAAGTTCAGAAATTCGGTTTTGGACAAACTGCTGACTGTGTTGCCAGATCGAAGGGTGGGGGGGGGGGGGGGGGGGAAGCGTGTCAGAGGATTCCAGCCTCGTTCGTGGACGAATGCCCGAGCTCTTGTAAGTCACGGAGGCTCCTCAGTGACCGAAACCAGAACAGAGAGAGCTAAATATTACTAATTCTGTCATGCTTACAAGCTTCTGTTTTTTCTAGGCCGCAGTCAGAGATTCATTTCATTGTCAAACAAACCACTGTGAACACAAATATGTCTGGATCTGGGGCAGCTCCCAAGTGCCGCGATGTTAAGGAATGAATCTGTTTTGAGAGGAAGTTTTTGGCCCCCTCGATTTGATGTAAAGAGTTGCACCAGCGATTGCATTCATATATAAAATCAAACAGGAATTAGATTTGGTCCGCAAGCTTTCCATTTGCTCTGGTGCTGTTTTTTTATTTATTTTTTATTTTATTACGTTATTAACAGACAAACTATAGGAGCATTCTGTTTCAGACTGCAGGCTTTATTGTTTTCCTTTCCCTTGACACCATGTTGAGATTTCTGCCGTCTCATAAAGAACAGTCCTCATAAAACACTATACAAGTACTGTGCAGAAGTTTAAGACGACGGGTCTACATGTGTGTTCCAGGTCTACAAAGACTGTGTACATGTGTGTTCCAGGTCTACATAGACTGTGTACATGTGTGTTCCAGGTCTACATAGACTGTGTACATGTGTGTTCCAGGTCTACATAGACTGTGTACATGTGTGTTCCAGGTCTACATAGACTGTGTTCATGTGTGTTCCAGGTCCGTGCATAGTCAATAAAAAACACCAAGATCTCTATATGAGCAGACCTGTTTGATAGTTTGGTTGTGGATGACCACAGGCCTGTGGTCACCAACTCCCCTGAGGTCAAACACCATCCCCTCGGTCTTATTGACATTCAGGAGGAGATGGTTGTCCTCACACCAATTCACAAACATTTAACGGTGGTCTAAGACTTTTGCAAATGGCTGGAGGTTGAATTGGGCCAGGTACACCTATGTTCAATCCCTTAGTTGTACTTTAATTTACATTTTTGTAGCTGGTGTGCAGTTTTGTTCTGAGGCGTTCTAAATTCTTATAATTTTTGCTATGATACCTTAAGATTCACACTGAAACGTGCAAAGAATAGTTTGGGATTATTTCACCAAAGTGTCAATACTCTACAGATCCCATGATAGAAATCTGCTGATATTTTATTTTAGTTTATATTATGTTTTACCAAAGAGAAGTCAGAGCTCATAGTGTAAAAAATCAGATGAAATACCTTCCTGCCTTTGCACACACCTGCCTGCTTTCATATATAAAACTTCTAACAGGGAAATGTGTGTGCATGTGTGAGAATATACTTCTACTCACTTGGCACAAATCTGCAGGATGAAACACGATTGATGTCAGAGGGCAGTTTTGTATGGATTCTGCAGAGTGTTTCAAACTCATTAAACTTTCTGAATACTTTGTAACATGCAGGTCTATAGTGGGGATGTAGTTCCCACCACTGGCCACTAGAGGCTCTCTATTCCTCACATATACAGCACAGCCTGCTCCAAAGCGGCACCTGCAGCACTCTGCTGATGCACAGAGTTTCGTCACAATGTGTCGAGATGGAGTGACGATCAGATCCACATTGAATCAGGGAACTAACTGAGATTGCAGATGGCACAAAGAAATGTATGTGCAGTGAATAAAAGATGATGTTTACCTAAAGGTACTTTGTATTTGGCTCACAGGCAGATGGGTGTACAGCTAAAAAAAAAGAAAGAAAAAGAAACAGCTGACCTTAGCAGTGAAGCAAAAGAGATTTGGTAATAATTCATTTCTGTATGAAAAGTAGGGCAGGCAAGTATCCAAAAATAAAGCGTGGCACATTTTTTTTAAAGATTTGAACACCTTCTCAAATCTAATCTTTCACACCTCACTAATCTGTACCCCTTCCCTACGTCATGTTTTACTGATATTAGACTCTATGAGCTCGAGCCTCGACGACACATGTGCTGCAGTTTGGAACATGTTGTGAGTTTTCTTTCCACCTATAATACGGGGAACAATTAATACACATTAAGAATGACACTCATTTAGCTCATCATGGAAAATTCATACAATATTATGAAGTAAAAAGCTTTATCAAGGAGCGTTCTCGTCACAGAAGTTAGCATTCATTGTTGGAGGTTTCATTCCGCCCCTTAAGTGACTTAAGTGAATTAAGTGCAGGCTCCGCATGCCTGCCAAACATTTCTTCTCAAGTATTAAAGTGCAGCACAAACACTTGCTCGAAACTGATCCCTCAGTATTTGGAGTCAGATCATAGGCAACCCCGTCTGTGATCGTGTACCCCCCCGATTCATGTCTTGGCTGTTTTTTTTCGTGACGTTGTGATTTTGTAAGTAATTGTTCTCTAAAGTGAATGTTTACCGACCTTCACCCCACCTGTACGGCTCACAAATGTGTTCTTCTGTGGCCAATGTTAAAAGGACTACAACTCAAATATATCTAAATTAAATAAAAATGGACTAAACCTATGTTGTATTTTTGTTGTTGAGTACTTAGATTATCAAAGCCAGAGAAATCCTTCGTTTTATTCTGAAGTTGTCACAGTTTTCGTGGCGGCCACCATGACAGACACGACATGTTTATCGTTGCCATGGGAACACCGGATGTTACATCAAACACCGCTACCTAAGGAAGCGGCACCTGCTACTAAAAGCTGCTGTACTGTTACCGTACGTGCTGCTGGGATACATACTTTTCATTGCTGATTTTTTTTGGACCATCCCCCGCCCCCCTCTGTGGCTGTAAATTCTTCTTCTTTTTTAACTGACTGAAAAAGAGTTGTCTCTATGCATTTAGATTCCACTCAATCAAAGGCTTTTTCTATCAGCCAGCCAATCAATGTCAATCGTGCATACGGATAATGAATCTTGAATAGCAAATGAGAGCGGTTTCAGTCGTGTCAGCATCTCCTCGGCGTAGTCTAAGATGCGGCTAGATTTCAGGAAACACCCATGACCCATAGCATTTTTAATCAGATATCAGCTGTCATCGATGTTTTGTGTATGTTAACAGCTATTTGTGTGTCTGTGTTAGAAAAGATTATGCGACCCTTGCGATTTGTACTTTTTTATCTGAACACTTCAAGCTTGTGTGTTTTGCGAGATAACGTGGCAGTGCTTTGCATGTTTGAAGCTTGTGTGTGTGTGTGTGTGTGTGTGTGTGTCTGTGAGAGAGAGAGAGGGAAAGAGAGAGTCAGAGTGAGAGAGAGGAGATTGTGTGTGCAACTGCGTTTGTTGCGCTACTCTGTGCCGCTGTGCTCAGAATGCTGATGTGTCACGCTGCAGCACTGCCCCACTTCTCCAGCTAACCTCTCTTCCCTCCTACCTTCCCTTCTTGCTTCTTCCCCCTGCTCTCTCCTCTCTTCCTTTTCCCATCATCCCGTCTTTCCTCCCTCACCTTATCCTCCCATCCCTTTTTTCCCCTTTCATTCTGCTGCACTTTCCCTTGAGCCACGCAATCACACCACCTCGATTTCTCCTTTCATCCCCCCTTTCACAGTGATTTTTTCTCACATTTTTCACGGCTGCTTTGAGTCTGCGTTAATGTGCCTGTGTGTGTGTGTGTGTGTGTGCCTGTGTGTGTGTGATCCCAAGTTCTTAAGAGTGTGAGTGAGACAGTGCACAGAGGGTTATATTGGGTGCCACTGTCTGTTTACAGATGTTGACGATGCAGCAAAATAAAAAAGCTCACCGGCCCCTCAACTGACGTCTCTGCTTCCCTGTCTCTCTCTCCTCACACGCACGAAGAAGAAAAAAAAAAAAAACAGCTCTGTTCTTATCAACCAATCACATCAAACCCCATCCCCTCGCATCAGCTAGCTCGGAGAAGAGCTACAGCCTCTGACAGCCACAGCCCCCGGCAACCCACATATGTCCGTGGCAGAAAGCGGAGGCTAGCGCTGCAAAGCTGTCTCTGTGCTGGCAGCATCTGTCCCTCTGCCGAGCACAGCCCCGGCGCTCCCTGATAATGAAATGTGACCGCACCGTGTCATGATGTAAATACAGAAAAAATACGCGCTAATGAAGATTTTTTTTTCTGTCCCTAAAATGGCTGTGATTTGTGCAGAGTTATTATCAGCCAGCATCTGCCTCTGGTCACATGGACTCGCGGTTGTGTGATAATGAATTTATTAGATAG
Organism: Tautogolabrus adspersus; assembly: GCA_020745685.1. NCBI lineage: Eukaryota > Metazoa > Chordata > Actinopteri > Labriformes > Labridae > Tautogolabrus > Tautogolabrus adspersus. Next base: position 19,455,951 of record CM036553.1, read on the forward strand.
GGTAATGAGCCCTGATCGACTAGAAGATATTCTGTGTGATATCCTCGGCATTGCAGAGAGCACGCCAGTCTGAGGATATAAAAGGATCAACCGAAAGATGAATAAAACCGTTACAACACAATCCATGCATAACACATGCCGCCAAGATTAAGAACTGGGACTTCCTGAGTAGGAATTTTACCCAAGGTTACATGAATTTGGCTTTTCTAGTGGATTTCAAGATCACTGCTATTCCTTAACCCTGCACCAGAGAGGTTTTCATGCCAGTTCTTTCTCCTCTTCTTTTTTTTTTTTTAACCACTTTCTTTATGAGTTTATTCCGGAGCTTCAGCTGCCTGCTAGTTCTGATTAAATAAGAACCTCTTCCCTTGAGACACACTCGCCTTCCATTGCATTTGCATGTCTTAATGAGCACACTTCGCTGTGGCCTTGGAGCCGTTTTGGGGTTCAGTGTCTTGCTCAAGGGCTCTTCAGCTGGCGAGATGCAGCACCAGTCACTCTCAGGCCAGCAGCAGTGGGATAGCTCGAGCAGTGTCAGAAGGATCAGGGTAGCAAAGCTTCCACTTAACTGGCCAGCGAGATAAAACCAATTAATCTGTATGGATTTTCTATCTTGGCTTCTTTCTTTTACTGGCATCGTCTCTACGGCTGACAAACTGTTGCAACAGCCTTTTGAGACACATAGAGCACCTACATATTGAAGGAAAGCACATGATTATGTGTTACATGGATATACTCCTTCATTAGTTCCTGTTAGTTATGCAGGTCTTGGTTGACATGGTGGTTTTTAACAGAAAACAGACTTCCTTCTTCCCTGCGGTGTCCTCCAGCTCCTCCTCGGGGGATCATGAGGTGTTTCCAGGCCAAGTGGGATGTGTAATCCCACAGATTTGTTTCTTGGTATGCCCTCCCAGTATCTTCCCAGTCTGATGTGTCTTATTAGAGCTTGCCCATGTTGTCAGTGCAACTGACACCCATTCTTCATAGCAGCATATTTCTCTGTTTGTTTTCGGAGCTTATCAACATGGCATCAGGCTGGAAGGACACACGAGGTCTAGAAAATGGATTTCCCTTGATTGTCAGAAACGTTCTTGGTTCTTTTTTTGTTCGAGTAGTATTATCCACTTCCAAGTATCAAAGGCGAACAAGTATGCCCATCAATGCAACAATCAGATACCATAACCAATCTGCTGCAAAAAATCATCTGACCTCAGGTTCATTTTCATTTGACCATAACAACAACAAAAAGCAGCGACTGAAATGTTAGTCAAAGCAGGCAAAATGTCACTTGCTCACTTTTCCGCCAAAAACATCCATGTACTTGTATCTGAGAGGTGATCATCCAACAGTCAAGTCCAGGTATCTCGATTAGTATCTGGAAGGAAATTGGTATTGAGACATCTCTAGTTTTTTAATGGGCGTTGGTTGAATGCAACAAACTGGCCCAGTGGTAGAGCAAGAGAGGCAGAACAAATTGGACGTAATGCAATCACAGAACCCTTGGGATATTGTCTGTTAAAGATTTCACTTTTATCAATCTGAAGAAACAGACGTTAACAAAAGAAATGAAGATTACAATCCAGTAGTTGTCATCTCTTGGCCGAGAAGCCTTGGCGTTATTGGTCATTTCACTTAACATCGGCGAAACTGGAAGCCACCCAAAAAAAGGGTCCGTCATTTCCAGAGGCTATATCTTCGTGAGAGGAGAGGAAAGCCAACGGGCTCAATGACTAATCTTTCTTATGTACTTAAACTCCTTCCATTTGGAGCAAGAACTCTCCTCTAATCTCTACGGTGCCACACACTGTTCTCATGATGTACAGCTCACCACACACTGATGACAGAGTCTGTGTCTCCTGAAAAGACATCGGTCATGTCACTGAACCTGTTTGAAACATTGCACACATTTGAGACTTAACTGCTCACATTGATAGACACAAATTGAAAAAAAAACAAGATACTATCAAAGAATGACGGAAAATTGTTTGTATTTCAGGCAGTATAAAGGCAACATTCAACCAATGGAAACAGATTCACATGCACTCGTACTAGGGATCATGCTCTCCTAGATAATTGCCCTGGTTATGCCCGTCTGTGTGTGCGTTTATCTATGTACAACGTCTGTGTCAACGTTTTGCTTGAACATTGGTTGAATGTAGGACCCCTAAATTGAAAGCATGAGGCTAAAGCACCCCCACCCCCAACACACACACACACACACACACACACACACACACACACACACACACACACACACTTGCTCCTTTATCGTGTTGTTTCCTGGTGGCAAAAGCACCATGACGGTGTTTGGTGTCGACTGGGGAGAGATGTGTAATCCACTCTACCGCTGCATGTTTGGATGGTTCCACTGTGTGTTGAGTTTTCCTGTGTGTGTTGTGGTTGCTCACAGAGTGAGTACGGCATGTAAAGTTATTATTCAGACAATAAAGCCAGCCTGTTGCTTGTTTTTCCCCTCCCTGCACTCAGCATAAGATGCCTGTGTGTGTGCCAGATTGTGCGACTCTGCGAGTGTTTTCCATTGTGAGACTGTAAGATAAAGAACAATGCAGTCTGCACTCTTTTCGTTTCCGTAACGAATACAATATAATCTTCTTTTACCAAACTTACCACTGCCTTATTGCCCCTCACTGTCATAAGATAGATTGCAGGCTGGGAGCAGAACTTAGAATTTAAGTCTGTCTTTTTACTTCTTGTTTAATTGAACCATGTCTTTGTAGTTCATACAGCCCTGAGTGTACTGTATTTGCTTCTGTGAAGAAAACTTTAAGGAGCTCTGGTTTAGCTGAGTTAGCAGAGAAGCGTTCAGTGGTTCTGCTCCCAGCCTGCAGTCGTTTGGTGCTTGTCTGTCAACCAAATGGTCAACCATCCTCTCCGCCTTTTGCCTGCTCCACTTTTCAGAAAATGTATGCTGAAGTTTTTCCCTTTGTGACATCACAAAGGGCAGTAACCCCTCCCCCATGTGGGTTACACTCCCACAGCTAGGTGTTTGTTCTGTCCTCGGAGTCTGCCTTCTCAACGTTAACCAGTGAGCATGGTGCCAAGCCCTACAAGAGGTGCGTGGTCGAACACGGCTCATTTGCATTTAAAGCTACAGACACAGAAACAGCCTGTTCTGAGCAGGGCTGAATTAGAGGGGTTTATAGGCATGATAGAATACTGGATCAGAGTGGATGTTTGGCAAGAAACTTCACAGACATGTTTGAGCGACAAAAAGTAAAACAAAAAATGTCATACAATTTTTTCCAATTTTATATTTCCAGTGAATGCAGCATGAACTTGGGTCAATTAGTGTGGCTTTGACTGATAATGGAGCGTCTCTCTGCTTTTGACCTGCTCTATGCAGTCATGTGATAGACAACAGATAGAAGTGTATAATAAAACACAGAAAGAGCGAGATAACGGAAGTACAAAGGTCTTGGCGAGATAGGAGGGGTGGGTGAAATGAATCTCAAAAGCAAAGGGGGGAGCTCTGTCACAAAGCAGATTTTCTGCTATCAGGAGATTACTGTTTTCATACAGGGGTTTTCTTTTGCAGTGAAAAGAGAGGGTGAGAAGGGACAAAGAGATTAAAACAAGTGAGATTTAATTCTAAGGTTGGGGAAAGGGGAGAGAAACGAAAAAAGGAAAGACGAAAAAAAAGAGAAGGCAGCGGAGGAGGGGTGCATGATGGGAAAGGGAAGAGAAAGGAGAGTCCTAACTGGGGCCAATTTGGATGCACTGCCCACAGGCAACCTGACCTCGGTTATATGACTGTAACACACACTTAACCCATGACACACTCACATGTACACACATATATCACACACACATATATTGTGAGGCATCATCTCTGGCATCTTGCTGCTCTTTTCTTTCATTGATTCCCATTTTTGTCATTTTTTTCCTTCTTCTCTCCCCCCTCCCTCTCTCGTCACCCCATCTCTGTATCAGCAGCATCTCTGTTTTTTTCATCAGGCCGGGAAGGACTGGATAACACAAACCTTTATCTCCATCATCCACGCTGTTCATAATGACAGCCTCTTCTCCCTGCTCCTCCTCACCTCCTCACCCTCTCCTCTCTGTCGTCCTGCTGCTCCAGGCTCCCCTCTGCCTATAAGCCCAATTAGCCTGTTGCAGCTAACGAAAGCAGAACATGCTCTCTCTGGATGTTTGTGTGTGTGTGTGTGTTTGTTTGTAAAAAGCATGAAATAAGTTTTGCCATCCAGCTAATCAGCTCCAGTTGAGATCTTGCCTTTTTTAACAAGTAATGAAGGGGACAGAGCTACTTAAAACCAATTCAGCTGTAATTTTGGTGCAGAGGGCAGGGGCATATTCAGGATGTAGCTCGGGTTGGCTCGGCCCCCTGGTAAAAACCCTGGACACGACCCAGTATTCCCCAACTCTATGCTTGGTGAACCCTAAGGAAGCTACAGGTGAAAAGTGTTGTTAGCTCACAATAAAGTGACAGTAAAGTTATTGTCAGTGTACCGTTATTTATAATTTTTTCATTGTGTAGTTGGACGTGCACATGGTAACCTATTGGTCATTCCTCAACTCTAATTGGCTTTCTGCCCAGTCAGAGGTGGGAATTAAAGTTCAATCACGTTTTGGGGAGTGTTTTCTTTTTTTTGGTACTTATTCTCCCTCAACACCTTGCTTCTAGGTCCTTAAAGAATTAAGCTCTGAAAATGTATATGTTGCCACTCTGTTGTGAAGCGTAGGAAAAAGCCAAACCCCCCCCCCCCCCCACACACACACTTTATTTAACACAGAAAATGAACCTCTATGTGATGCCATAATGTTAAAAGCAGATGTGATTGGTGGAGAGAAGGAAATGGTAAATAAATGCTCTGCAGACAAATGCATGCCAACACAAACTTCATGACCCCCCCCCCCCCTCCCCCCCCCACACACCCAGTTTGAGTCAGTGCCACCCCAATCTAAAAGGATTGGACACACCCCTGGTGGTAAAGCATTTTTAAAAACATGCTGTCTTTTCCTCAGCAGTAAGTTCAACACTTTTATGGAGAAAAGTTTGTGAGCAAGTTCAGGCAGAGCCTAATACACAATTACATAATCACTGTGTCAAGGCAAAGTGGAGTTTGGGCCCTCGGGAAAAAAACAAAACTTTTTTGTTGTATTTTAAGAACTGCAGATAAATATAGACACAGATTTATATACATTTCCTTATATAAGCTCAAACTGTCAGAGAAGAATAAATATGATCATTTATTTGACATGTTCACAGATAATAAAACAAACATTTAATGATATTAAGCCTTGGAGTTTATGGAGCAGTTGGTATCTACATTTTATTTGGGAGATGAACAGATTAAGTGGCTTTAGGGACGTGTTCGCCTGTTTTTCTTTTCTGTTTCTTGTGCATAACGTATTCCCTAACACTTCAAATTCTTGTCAGTTTTTCAATATGACTTAAAATATGTGTCATTTTCCATTACAAAGAAGACCCAAAATGTGTTATTACTCTGGTAAAATAAGAGGGAGAAACTTATACTGGATCATAACTACAGATGGATTTTTTTCACCATCATCATTTTCGACTTTAAAGGAATTTAAAAGCCAGCCTGAGCTCAAATCATTCAGTAACCGACATGTACAGGGGAGGTTATTACATGATTCCCCAATCCTGCAGATTTCCTGGATTGACACTGCTGCAGCTGACTCGCAGATTTCTTTTTTAGTTCTGGAGCAAAGTAGGTGTTCGATGCAAATCTTCTGCCTCTCTGACAGCTAATAGATATATTTAGTTCTCTGTTCCGTACAATACAGCAAGTAGGGCTTGACTTCAGCAGGATATAGAGGAAGGAAAGGCTCTGCTGTAGTGGGATAAAGTGCAACAGATCTGCCATTACTGCTCTGCAGCGTTTTGCATCCTACATGTACATCGCGTAGCAATGCTTGTTGTGTAGCCGTTACATGTGGACACACAAACACAAGCTGAAACGCAGAGACTGCTGCAGGGACGCCAGCTTTCTCTCAGCTACAGTGGCACTAACCCGCTCTCTTTAAGTGAATGCAAAACTCTTCATCCCCTCCCAACAGAAAGTTCTTAAGTGAAACCGCACAAATCTTTTCTAACCTTGGTTGAAAGGTTCATATTGGGCCTGTTGATGGATGTATGGCGCTCTTCTGCAGTGTCTGTGCTTTCATTCCATACCACACAGAATGAGCATCAATTTTAATTGTTAAAGTTGGACAATTCACATATTTGCAGATTTTGGCTACTGTTCTTCTTACATATATGTATGAAGGCAAGTCATCCTGAAGTCCGTTGATTCCTATGGGAATCTCCGTGATAAACTCCTCACCTCCGTTATATTTCGGTCCGGAATATACGTCGAGTACGTTCAAAAAATTGAACTTTTGCTGTGGATTTCGTATATGCTGATAAGCTAACAGGCTACTTACTTCAATTCAGTTGTCGATGTTGATTGTAAAGCGGGTTTGTATTATTAAAAAGAACGTGTTGGAGTCATTGCGAATCTGAGTAATGTTAATCTGCTAAAATATGGTTGTACTTTATTTACAGTCTATCAGTTTCATATTAAATACAGTCAGATTTGTCAGTATTTATAAGAATGACAGTCATCCTCTTTATCAGATTGTTAAAACAGACAAAATTTGCTGCACCGATAGACTAGCGGCTATGACGGGCACAACATGTCCAGAGGCAATAGTCCTCAGCGCAGCGGCCATGAGTTCAAATCCGACTGCAGCCTTTTGCTGCATGTCATCACCTACTCTCTACTCCCGGCATTTCCTGTCTCTCTTCAGCTGTCCTATCCAATGAAGGCCAAAAATATTTTTAAAAAGCCATTCTGATTCTAATTATTCTGACAATGGAGGAAAGAAAACAGACAAAATTTGCCTCTACTCCATGGCTTCAGGTAGCTTCTATAAGGTTTTGATCCATCTGTAAAGACAAACACTTCCTTGGATAGGACACTAGGGGCATCATCTGTGTATTTACGGATCTACAGACAACAGTCACATACGTAAGTGGAAACGAGGCGTACGTGTAATCTACTGCTAATAGAGTTATGAATGTGTTTACACGTGGCATGCATTGACATAGCTCTGAACTTTTGTTTATGTGTCTGTAATGCGCTATCTGCACAATACCAAGTTCATTTTTAGCTGTTTAACACAACAGCAACCCATGAAAATTCCTCATAATTATGACCTGTTAGTCCCTTTGACTCTCACTATAGTTAAAATATCTGAAAGTATAAAGAAGACAACAATCCTCGGGAAAAAAGGGTTCAACTAAAGGAAACATTTGACTTCACTTTTACCTTTTATTTCCATCCTTAATGTTGATTCCTCACGTAAAGTGTGATGTTAAACTCCGTTTTTAATACTGAATTTCTGGTGTCTTATGAACCCATGAGGGTTGGGCACTTTGTGTGCATGACACGTAAATACATACAATCATCATCATCATTAATACAAAATATTTATTAGTTATTACTACATCACCTAATTGTGGAAATGGTCAAATTGTGTGAGTAGCAAAAGCAGAATTTTCATTTGAAAAAATTGTAGATCCTAAATATAAACCTGGATGAAGGTTTGGATATTTCCCATCTCTCCCCAGTGAAGAATGCTTAAAGTGACACATCTCTCCCATACAAAATCCTCCCTCCCCTCTCTCTCTCTCTCTCTCTGTCTCTCCCCCCACTCTAAATCCAGTCTTATCTCATTCAGTCCTTCCCTCCAGCCTCTTCTCATCATCATTCCACTTAAAGTCTTTCACTAATGAGTTCGTCCTCCTCCTCTCCCTAACCCCCCCTCCATTCCCCCTCCCCTCACCATTTTCTCTGTCTTTCACATCACTCCTGTGTTCCTATGTAAAGACAATGTAAACATCATGGCCTGGGCATATCACCATTTTAGTTGTGTCATTTCTTGCTCACTTTTTTGGCACTTCATGACGTAATGTTTGACTTTATGTGGAATAAAGGAAAGGCCTCTTTCACTTTCACAGTTTTAACATGACTCCAAATACGAAACATGGTTAGAGAGACACTTTGAATGAGTTAACCTGAAGTTATTGTTTAGGATTGGTTGTCAACCAAAGAACTTCAAATGTTAATTGAGCTCCAATATCTGCTTGTTATATAAGTGTGAAGATGGTTCGCATGCTTATTCGGCAGTGATTAGTAGGCCATTTTGTTTTCTTCCCCGTACGTGACTTCTCAAAGTTTTGAATGTCGTCCTCAAGGCGCAAATAAAGATGTCCTTATCCTGTGTACACGCTTTTCAGATAACTCTCTCTCCCTCTCCCTCTCTCTCTCACACACAAACACACCAGTGCACACACACCTTGGTCCCCGTGAGTCTGCTCCCTGAAAAGGCTTCCTGAAATACCCTGCGATTGTCGTCCCATGGGGCTTTGCAGGCACAGTGATGTGATTTTCTCAGCTTCCTCCTCGTGTCGCTTTTTAACACAAACACGCACATTCTCACACACATCAGGCAAATACACCCATGGACAAATAGGATAAAAAAACTAGTTTCATCATCCTTGCAGTTGAACGTGTGCGTGTGCGTGTGCGTGTGCGTGTGTGTGTGTGTGTGTGTGTGATTACAGCCCTGAGACTCCTGAGCTGTAGGCTGTGTCAGTAATGTGGAAATTAGTCGTGATTCTTTCTATGTAATTATATTTCTGGGCATGTTAACTGCGTGCATGTGCCTGTGTGTCCGTGTGTGTGTGCACTACTTACCGTAAATATCTCTATTGCTATCTGTTTTTTTTCTCCTCACTCACCTTTCCAGTCGGCCACTTCCATACCTAAAGGCTAAAATGTTAATTCACACGCGTCACAAGTACAACTATGGTTAGAACTGTTCCAATACAGTTGTTTCCTTTTCATACAGATCAAAATAAACTTAGTTAGGGTATCAGCTGATACCAAGAACCGATTCAAAACCGAGACTTTGTAAAAAATAACAGCGATCAAACTATTAACCCTGTATGAATGTGATATGATTGCTATCATTGTTGTCTTGCCTGGCTCAGAGAACAGATGACAGAGAGCTGTCTCTTATATTGGTACTTTGACATTTAACTGAAAAAAAATGGCATGCCTCTGGAAGTGTTTTTGGATCTTTCGGTGTAGCCAGTGGACTGTTAGCTTTGCTTGAATGCAGATATCTGTTTGAAGACATTCATTAAAGCTCATTTATTGTTAGATGATGATGCCAACAGCTTCTGGGGTTTGCATGAAGGAGGATTGCGTTCTGCCTCTTTTGCTGTCCACGAGGGATGTGCCTGTTTAAATGACATAGCTATTTAATTTTGTCATCCTTGCTAGTTGGAAGTGGAACCAGAAGCACTAGTCGGTTAAACGCAATACTTTGTTTTTGTCACATTGGCCCTCAATGGAGGTCAAATATTATGTCTTAGCTGAAACGCAGAAAGCCACCATTAGCTGGGGCTGTAGCCACAGACTGGCTGTAGCCCCAGCTAATGTGCCTTCTCTTCTAGCTCTACTGCCCGGATGTAAACAAGCACAGTGAAGGAATAGCATCTCGTAGGAGCAGCGTGTCTTGGAGTATTTTGGTGTAGAAAATGGAGAAAAAAATGTATAGACTGTGTCAGGTTAAACTTGCATATCAACCGGAGCAAGGCTTAACCACATTGAGAACAGGCGTGTTGATGTTAACCTGTAAGGAGGACCGAAGGCTGGCGGTGCTAGCACTGCTAATGTTAGCCAAACTCAGCAAAACAAACTTACACTGTTTACTCGCGGACAATTTTAAATAAATTGTGCCCAATTTTGCCTGTTTCAAATTTGTTCCTATCTTTAGACTACACTTTGTTGAATCCTCTTTGAAATTAGCGGCCTTTACGAATCCAGCGTATAATTATTTAATAACAGCATTGGTTCGGAGCAAAGAAGAGCGATACCCGGTTACCTTCCAATGCCTATGAGGCTGGGAGATTTTTTTTTTTTTTTAATAAAACCTTTTTATAAAGAACCCTCTTAACCTGACAGCCATCCGTTCTGTCATTTGACTCTTATCTATCTTTGAAACACTTCTAAATCCTCAGAAAACATCGTCACGTCTGTGATGATAGCAAACATATCACTGCTGCTCTACGCCTGAGGGCCTTGTTTGTCAAATACAGATGTAACTGTCATGAAAATCCCACTTCCTCACACGCACGCCGCCCTGCTGCTGCTGCTGTTTGTCAAAAATGTGCTGGGCGGTTAGCCAAAAAAGCTGTGATTACTACTCTCTAGGTGCACCACCTTATTTTCTCTTCCTCAGTGTGATTGAAAGGTTTACAGCCATTACCATCATTATGACACCTCAGATTAAATACTTTAGAGGCATAACAGTGAAAGGGTAGGTCAAGTCACATTTTGAGAAGACACTTCAGCATTTGATTGTCTATAAAGATTGTCAAAAAAACAAGCTACTTAGCCCATCATGAGTGCATCTTTTTCCATTTAGTTCTGTAGTTCTGTGCTTGTTTTGCCCTTGATGCATATTTCAACATCTTGAAAAAGGTTAAAAAAGAGAAATGTAAGGGAAAGAGGGAACTACACTCATTCAGAATGTTTGAAATACACTTGCAGAAGGGGAAATGAAGCAACTGAATGTATGATGTAGTTCTTTTCCATAAAGTAGGACATAAAAGCAAATACGAATGTTGACTTAAAGCTCCAGACTGAAATTCATACTGGCACATCTATATGACCGACAACAATAACCAAGTACATTATGAATAAGATTGATTAAATCTATGAAGTTATCTTTTAATGCTCTTTATCGCTGCCACCGGGTAGATGTCAGACGAGGAGATTAACAGCACATTGCTGAAACAAGCAAAGTTTAATGGCAAGGGATTTGTTTGACTGCTAAATGACAGCGAAGGATTCATGTTCAGAAAATTATGCACGAGACAAGAGTCGTGACAAAATCAAAAGAGTCAACCCAAAATCAAAGTTCCTCACAGGAGCTTTAAGTACAATATTTCCATATTCTGCTTCTTTTTACTAATCCACTTTTCTTGAGGGAATATACAATTCAAATTCAGTTTATCTTCCAACATTAGCTACTTTACTTATAACGCTGTAAATTGAGATAAAGTAAGTAACAAAAAGGTATTTTATTCTGTATTGCATTAGATTGAGATAAGATTAGAGGGGACTTCTCCTACGAGGGTTTCTCACAAGCCACCCTGCAGGGTTCATAAAAAAGATGAGGTATGTCCCTACAATCTTAAAAAATGGGAACATTTCTATCAATCACAATTTGGTAAAAAGTATAAAAATGCCTGCAGATGTTGCTGATGTCCACTTAGTGCCTTGCGTGAAGCTCGGACTGTTCCTCCGCCAAGCAGTAGTGCCATTTGAGGTAGTTGTTGGCCTTGAAATGCGTCAAACTACTTCTGCTCGTAATGTAAACCTCTGCCTCTACCTTGATTGCAAACTAGATGGGAAACTATACGCCATGAGAAGTGATAATGGTATCCCAGAATAATAGTGCATAGAATGTCAGGTACAAGAATATATTTTACAGCGTTTCAGCTGACTTGTATATTCTGCCATTTTTATTTGAGCTGAGGTTGCAGCCGCAAGCCGACAATGCATGCTGGGACATGTAGCAGAAGAACTCAGCTTTCATGGGGGGGGGTTTATTGTTTCAACTAATTTTATAGAGTTGTGCACTCTTAATAGCAAGTGTATAAAGTATGTTTTTAAAAAGAACCAACCATCTCTTCCATCATTGTTTATTAAGTATTGTAATCTGCAGCAGAGAGGGAGAGACGTTTGCAGGTGCAGTGGTGCAGGGAAAGAGAGTCAGGGGAGAGTTAGCATTGGCAGGTAATAACTACACAAACACACACACGCACACACGCACACACACACACACACACACACACACACACACACACACACACACACACACACACCCAAGGAGATCCACAGTGTGTCCAGTCAGGGTGATTCTCAGTATCCCTCTATAATTATGTTGAGCTGTTGCCCAAATACTTATTGATCGCCACTGGGCCTGTAGTGGACTGGACAGCTGCAACACACAGCCCCCCCCCCAACACACACACATAGACATAAAAAGACTTCACTGCTGCAGTGGAGAAGGGTGGGAAGGGCTGTGTTTTGATGGAAAAAAGTGATAAAGAAAGTAAAGAGAACAATAGGGAGACAGGAAAAAAAGGGGAGAGGAAGGGAGGTGAGAGACAAAAATAAAAGATGTAGAAGGAAAGGAATGGAAAAGCAAGGTGGCAGAAGAAAGGTTGAAAGAGGAGAGGATGAGAAAGAACTGGCTTCAGTTGAGCGAGAAAGTAAAAGAGTAAGGAAATGTGAAGATCATTGGAACAATGTTATCAAAGGTTATACAGATTCATATTTAGAAAGGGATTATTGTTAACTTTCAGTACTCTTACAGCTAGTTTCTGTCAATCTGGGTGTTCACCATTAACATATTTTAGACTAAGGAAATGTTACATGGTTAGTTGTGATCTTTTAAAACAAAAGCAAAAACAATGCTGTAATCACATAACAAAACCAGCTTTGCCGCTCACAAATAAACGACCACAGATGCCATTTTTCACTCTGCTGGGATCCCGAACCCCCTGTAGTAAGTGAATAGCATTTGGAAATGCAATTAAGTATAGAACACTGTTAATTGCCTTAAATGGGGGTTTTCAGTTCTATTGTATTAGCCTTATTGTTTAAATGTTATTAGAATTTCAAGTCTTGGTTGCATGGACTGATTAGAGGGACAAAAACTGGGAAAGCAGCAGAGACGATATTAAGGAAACGTTTAGTGGCAAAATGATCTGAACTCCCTCCCCACCCTCCCCCCTGTCATTTGCACACACAGACAGACACAGCAGAGTGATGAGGGTGAATTCGCCTATGGAGTGGAGGGAGGGGGTCAGTTGGCTGCTACCTGCACATACCATATACAAACTGATTGATACAGACCAACATGTTCTCTTGCTCTTTCTTACTGGTCCTTGACAGGGCTTGTCTCTCTTCTACATGGTTTGCAGTGTGTGTGGGTGCAGTGTGTGAGTGTAAGGTTTGCAGCTGGCTGTACCAGTGGGGTTGTTCTACAGTCATTGGTCTATCCCTTATCGATTCTTAGCAGGCTGTTCTGGGCATCGGCAGCTCTTTTGTCACGCTCTCTCTCTCTCTCCCACTTCTGCTGTGTGTTGGATATCAGTTATTTGTTTGTTGTGCTCTGTGTAGAGCTTGAGAAATATGACCCAGTGCTGCCTCAGCAGTTCTGTGGCCAGCAGTTGCTACTTTGAAAATTGTGTAGGGGAAAAAAAAAGGAGTAGATGTGAGAGAGAAAGTAGGGACAGCACCTACCAATAAATTGTGATGGCAAGAGAAAAGAGTTGTTTTTGCACTAAAATATCTCTTTGTAACATAATAAAGGGGGTCTAGAAAGTGTGAAATTGGACACCAGATACTTCACTTCTACAGTGCAACGTTTTCTGTAAAATAAAATAATTTGTAACATGTCAATCTAAATGCTTAAAGGGGCATTAAATTGGAAAATGGTGTCAATGGGTTGTTTTTAAATGCAATGACCAACATCCTAATTTGTCAAAATGTTAGGGGAATGTATTGTGAGAGAAAGGGTGAAAATGTGTAAGTATTAGAAAGGAGGAAGTCAGAGGCGGTGGAGGAGAGTGGGCCGGTTAGCAAGGTAAAGAGAGGGTAAGTGGGAGCGTGCAGCTTAGTAAAAGCTGTTCTCATCCTTTGAATGGAGAGTGTGATGGAAGGTGATACTCTAATAGGATACAGGACGGACAGATAAAGAGATCAGCTCCTTCTCCCTGGGAGCATTCCTGGCGGCCATCGGGTCCCCATGCAGGGTTCGTCAAATAAAAACATTGCTTTATTCAGCAACCCTGCCTTTCATGGGCTGCTCTGATTCTCTGCCAAGCTACCAAAAGCGCCTGGTAGAGGAATGGAGAGGGTATGACTAGGTTGGAATCTACTGAAAATACAAACAGAGAGTCAGTTTACATCAATATGCTGCTCTGGTTTGTCAATCTGAACTATAGTATAAGAGGGTATCATCAGCAAAAAGATACTCCAAAAAATAGATTTTTCTCCCAAAATTACTTTGTCAAATATCAAACTAGATGTATGCAATATTATTTTGTTGAATTTTGCTTAGGTACACTTAACTAAACATGCTAAATGAGCAAATATAAGAATTAGTAACAAATGTGTACAAAGGTAAAGCTATTTTCGTTTCGGTCTACATGAACAATACCGTTCTTAAATAGGTTCAAAAGCTTTGCCTTAATATGAGTGGTGAGTGACATGAGAAGAGCTGAAAGAAAAATGTCCCCAGAGCATAGGCTGTAGTCTCATTGACTTCCCCCATTGGTTTCTAAAGAGGTGCAAGAAAGACTGCTAATGGCAGCCACTATATTGGAAATGCTATTTCAGCCTAACCTCTGATTGATCCAGTGCAATGCTAACCCCCCCCCCCCCCACAATAATGCAAATGTAACACATCTCTTAAGCTTATTTACAAAAAAAAGTATAAAGAAATCCAATCCCCGTACTGTGTACCTGTACAGTAAAGAGCCATTGATAACAAATCATATTTTTGATCCAGGCTGGGTTTTTCTTTATTTCTGCCATTTAAATGGGCATTTTTATATGCAACCTAATGTGGATTCTTTGGCTTTTGCAGCCAATCTCAAGTGGACACTCAAGGAACTGCAGTATTTTTGCAGCAACGGTGGCTTTATTTTTTAACACCGGAGGTTGTGGCTTGGTGCAGACAGGATTGGTTTTGGCCTCATGAAGAGATTCTGAAGCCTAGAGATGTGAGTTCCAGCAGGACCTGAAATGTATGTAGCTGCTAATAGAGTTATCTATGCACTCAGCTCAGTAGTCGTGGATAAGTCTTAATAAAATGCATAAAACCTGTGATCCTATTCAACCCACTCAGATGTTCAGAGGTGACCTCCGGCTCTTTCCATTCATTCAGAAGGCATTCATCATGCACATACAGATCTTTGCATTCATAGCCATAGACAGTGAAAACCATTTTAGACCTCGACTCTCCTCAGCGCATTGCCAGTACTTGGTACAAGTTCTTTTAATGGGCATATCTTCCTGACATTGAACATTTGAACTTGAAATCCTCCTGCAAAAACCTAGAGTTGCTGAAAATGTTTCTTTGAGTGTCTATGAGGAACGCAGATTCTGTTGTGATTGTTTTTAAGCATTAGCTCTGGCAAAAAGAAGAAGGCAGAACAGGTAATTGGGATCAGAATATAGCTAGGTGAGAAGACAGATAACCAGTCATTGGCAGACAGGTACATGCTGCAGAACAAAAACAAAGTGATAACCAACCAATGAAAGGGAAATTCGAACACAAGACAAAGTGAGACAGACTCAAAGGAGAGGAAAAAAGGAGTATGATGAAAAGATATATTCAAAGTTGAAAGCAAGACTGAAAAAAATCTAGGGTAGGCAGGGAGGTAGAACTAGAGAGGGTGGGAGGAGTGCAGTGCTAAGTAATGTATCCTGCCAGTTTTCATTGTGTCTACAAGTGAAACTGCTCCACAGAAGCAAATAGGTTGTAATAGGATAAAGACTGTACTGCAGAGGGAGAGGGAGAACTGGAAGAAAGGGAGGGTGTGATGAAGAAATAAAAAAAACAAGGGGGATGGAGAAGAACAAAATGGACAAACACCGGGACTGACATGTATGAACACAAAACAAATCAATTATTGGTTTTCTAGCTGTGTCTTAACACTTCATTGATCACTGATCTGGAGTTTGCAGCATGAACTTCAGAATGGGTAGTTGTTGCCACTCCTTACTATGCTGTATTTTCTAGTTTGTCTTGAAGGTTCATTGGAGGGGACGGAATGAGCATTGTTTAAACAGAATAGACGGTCCAGTTAAATAATGACACACCAATGGGAGTGGACATTTCAATGTTTTTTTGAATGTGACATGAACAGTGCTCTGTGTGTTCGAAAATAGGCCACTATTTGGAAAATGGATGAGACAGTCTGGTGTTTTCAAAAGGAAACAGGGAGGTCACAGTTGGTGCACACCCTGCTGTCAGCCCCTGGCTTGGTGCTGTCCACAAACATGGTCGGGTTTATTCTCACACTGACATATCCAACCAGACACATTGTAAACAACAAACCACTCAGCGGCACGCTGCGGCAGCTTGGGAGACGCTTCCTTTCAACAACAAGCTGTGCACAAACCTCAATGAAGGCTATGGGCTGCATCCTTAATTTTCAGCACACAACTGGACTGCAAGTCTCAATACAGTGTACTATTTCAATGTTTTACCAAACATGTGGAGTTCCTTTTCTTTCTTTTATTTGAGTTGCAGTACTTCTCCATCTGAGCGGCTAGATAAGGTATACATTGAGGTAAACCGCTCTTCCTCTGGGGCACTTTTGATTCTCTAGAACTGTCTGTGTTTCCTGCAAGGCGTTGAAATACCAACCTTTCATCTGCTCAATAGTGTCTGTCATCCTGCCAACCTTAAGTCCTCTCATCCTCTCTATTTCCAGGGAATGTGGCTAAGACAACAGAGACTTTCACAGTCATGACTGTTTTCTATGCAGCTGCAGTTAAAAGTGTTGTTTTGTGATGGGGATATTGTCTCTAATCATACTTTGGAGAAAATAGGTCTTTAACTATGTAATAACAGGGCCAGCAACCTCAAAGCCAAAGTCTGTTAAAGCTCTTGGTAGTTTTTTTTTAATACGAAAAAGAAGGGATAACTGGTGTTGATTTGATTTTACCACATTTCTTAGTGTCAGTACTATTTGTATTGGGAATCAGTAGTTTTGTGATACAGTAAGTATTGGGATTCAAAAGTATCAATTATTGTGATTTTCTATTCATTTTAAAACAAAAAAGTGCAGCTGATTTTGCTCTCTCTTGATTTCAAACAGCTCTTCGAAAAGATAAATTGACTTGTGTAGCGTGCAAGCTAACCGTGGCTAACATTTGTCAGTGATCACCTCACAAGTTCTCTGCTACAAGCACATACACAAACCTGAAACAATTACCCCCAGTTCACTGGATTCAAACACACCGATCCACTTTTTGTGGACGATGGCTGATGTTTTGAAGTCTTTCCTTAAAAACTGAATGTTCTTAACATGAGCTCATAAGCAAATTTGCTAGCTATCCTATCCTTGCTCAGAGAGGTGAGACAGACATGACAACTTGTTAATAAAGTTGATCTTCATACTACGAGTGTCGCTGGAGCATTTTGACCTCTTCTAAAGATTCTAAGAAAGCAGGATGAATTTTCTGTCCAAAAACAATGCCTATTTATGTAAAAGACAAGAACAGCAAAGAGATATAAAGGTACCGCTTTGTTTCTAGTGATCGCCAAAATCGCTACAAACCAGAAGTTTCACACAGGAGCTTTAAAGTGATGAATTGAGCTCCTTATGAAACAGTTGACACAGCCTTATCATAATCATGTTACCTACACTGCTAACATGATTGCCCTAAGCACAGAGTACCTCTGATTCAGAACTGAGCTGGCTCAGTTCCCAGTTTAATGTGTTGCTCATAGGAAATCTAACTGTAGAAGACACTTTTGTGGAGTTCCACAGGGCTCAGATTTGGGGCCTTTGTTGATCTGTATCTTGTGATGCCCTACGATACACCTACAGAGATTGTTTCCAAATCTGTTCATTGTAAAGGGATTTAGTGACTTAATTAAAAAAAACACACTGTATGATTTTATCTGTGTGCTGCTTTCTCTGGCATGTGAGCCTCGGTCCTCATTGTGTGCAAAGACATGGTTGCATGTGGAGCGTGTTCAGCCTGCAGACATCGGGGCAGAGTAGATGCTGTGCACACATGCATGCACTTCCACACAACACAGGGATGTGTGTGCAATACTGTTAAAACAAAAGCATTAGCTTTCAGTATTTTGATTGGCTGGAATATGCACAATTAACTGAATGTGTGTGTATGTATGTAAGTGTTAAGCCTGAGAAGGGGTGTGTTTTTTTTCCATTTCTCCTGTCTTTGGCCTAGCTTCCTCACATTCACACACACGTACAGTTGTAGGCTTTCAGGTATAGATTGTATTTTACTGCCTCTGTCCTCCTTTGTCCTCCTCAACAATAAAATGGCATTTATAATACAGGAAAGGGAAGGAGAAACCTGCATGAGTGAACACTGGCTCAGGGTGATATCAGGGTGTGATTTAAAATTGACGTTCTGAGGAAGGAATATTAGATACACGGTGATGTTGTACTATGCTAGTGATTAAGCAGCTATGTAATTGCGATTATAATTATTTTATGATTATGTGATACCTCACAGGAAAACATTTGTGCTGTGCTCATGATGGATTCATATTGGGTCTTTTTAATATAGCAATGAGTAAGGTCTTTTTACCTGATCTTTTGTAGTATGAAATAACAAAGAGTGAGGTCTTCCACCTGCTTTTTGTAAAGTGTCTCGAGATAACATTTGTTGTGAATTGGTGAATTGGTGCTGTACACATAAAGATTGATTGATTGATTTGTTACGGACAACAGATAAGATGTAGTTATGATTCAACTAATGGATACTAACGTTACTTGATTCAAAGAACACCATGTTAGAGCAGCACAAAGCAGGAATTAAGAAAGGCTAAAAGAAAGTGACGTAAAAAGGGTGGAAAGAACGAAGGAGAAAGATTTTCCCCTTTAGCTGATTTGGCTGTTAAAATGTGACTCACAATGTCTTTGATTTGCAAATTAAGGACACTGTTTTTCTCACCCATCGCTCTCATTTCTCTCTTATTAAATCTGATCTCCCCTCTCTCATACACCAACTCAAAACTCTTCAAGCTTCTCTTCTCCCCGATGCACAGTGCATGTGTGTCCATGTTCGTGTTTATGAATGCTTGTGTGTGCACTTTCAGTAATATAGCTGCATACCGCAGGGGTGTGATGAGAAGAGAAAAGCTCCCTAAACAAATCACAGTTTTATCTCTTATCTTGCCCAGCCAATCACAGGCTGATCTTATCACTGACATCATCAAAATGCTCAGAGAGAGAAGGAGAGAGAGAGAGAGAGAGGGAGAGATTGAGAGAAGAGGGAGTGAGAAATGAATAAAGAAAGAGATATACCAACTGAGGCGAGGGGAGATAACGGGAGAGAGAAAAAAAAAAGGAAAAGCAGAGAAGATGAAGAAAGAGAAGAGCAAAGATAAAAGAGAGAGACAATGGAAGGAGGATCAGAGAGAAGAGGAATGAGAAAGAGGGTTTTGCAGGACTAAAATAGACCAAGTCAAATGAGAAAACTAACAAACCGTATCGAGCACCAGCAGCTGTGTGTGTGTGTGTGTGTGTGTGTGTGTGAGTGAGCAAGAGTGTGTGTTGGTGTGGTTCAATGCTGCCATTATTAGGTGATGTAAAGAGCTAATGCAGTGTTAAATAAAAGCAGCACTTGCTTCATTATTCATGGTGTCTGGGGGTCGCAGGCCCAGAAGTATGTGTGTGTGTCTTAACACCAGTTTGCATGTGTATGTGTGCGTGCACACATTTGCTGTATGTATGATGTGCGTGTGTGTGTGTGTTGCCAAATTCTTGGCCACAACTCTCAGTCTCTTTAAAGAGGATTTGAAACTTTGAGAGCTACAAAGTGGGTCAGCAACTTTGCCGTTGCTTCCTCTCCTCTCCTCTCCTCTCCTCTCCTCTCCTCTCCTTTATTTAACTTCCAGTGAATACAAATCTTTAAAGCACCTGTAAAAGTCATGAGACTTAATAAAGAAGTTTCCAGGAAGTGACCACTAGATTTCTGTTGTAAAACTACCAAATATTTTTCATAGACTATAACAGATAAGCCGCCTAATTCAACAAAAAGCCTTTAAAAAGCATTGCTGCTCAAACCTTGCTGCACCACCTTGTTTGTGACCCAGTTGAGTCCCTCTCCCTCTGTGGTGTGAGCAGTGATCCACAGATGCTCCTCTCCACCCAAAACTCGAGTCAGATTCTATTACCATCCTTTTGTCCTCGTACGAGAGACCTAAGCGAGGCCACGTGAGGACGACCCTGATCCTTCAACATGTTTGTCAGCGTCTGAGCAGCGTCACTGATGACTCATTTTTGCTTTCCGCCACGCTTGGCTGTCAACTACGTGACCATTTGCACTTAGTATGTACCCTGCAATTAAGTGAGTTCTTGTTGTTGTGTCTGTTAGTTATTCAGAGAGTGGTTGCATGATATGCTTTTCTCCTATCTTTACATTCATTTTCAAATACTTGCCTTTGGACCAAGGCTGTCACGATGTCAGAAATGTTGACTTTAATACGTAACTAGCAAAAATCTAATGAGATACCTGTTTCAAGATAATTGGGGAAAAACCACAAGTCGTGGGCACGCAATTTTGGGTAATGTGTTGTTTTAAGTTACCAAAAATTGCAAGAAAACTCCTGCATGGTTAAGAAATGTTTTCAATGTATCTGTGCAATGTGAACAGTGTCAAAACCTCGGCTCTCTGCTTGAGACAGAAACATAACTATTGTGTCTTAAGGAGATACCGATGACTTGGGAAACATCAGTATTTTCTTACTTGTGAATTGAAAGTGACCAGAGTTTCTCTCTCTTTTGCTGGCTGCCGCTTCAGGTCAAAAGTATGAGTGGAAATCTGTTGTCTAATCAAAGCGTCTGTACTTTTCTATTATACTGATCAATAAATAATGGAGATTTTATCGATTTAAAACATGTGGTATCACAAAGTATCAAAGTTTCACCATCGTTAGGTCTACTTAACAGAAACTTAGCTATTGTGCTAAAAATGTCACATGCACAGGATATCGCTGATAGGATAAATAAAACATGGAGTGTTTAAAGGTCACATACCATTCTTCTTTTCAACAAGTTTAAATAAGTCTCAGAGCTCACCAAAACATGTTTGTGAAGTTTCTTGCTATAAATCCACTCTGATCCTGTATTTGATCATGCCTATAAACCCCTCTATTTCAGCCCTGCTCAGAACAGGCTGTTTATGTGTCTATAGCTTTAAATGTAAATGAGCTGTGTCTGACCACGCCCCTCTGGAAGGGCTTGGGTAGGTTGGGCTTCTCGTATCATGCCCAATTGTTTACGGTGAGAAGGCAGACTCAGAGAGCAGAACAAACACCTAGCTGTTGGAGTGCCACCCACCTGGGGGAGGGGTTACTGCCCTTTGTGATGTCATGAAGGGAAAATCTCCAAACGCCCTGTTTGAGCACACATTTTCTGAAAAGTGGAGCAGGCAAAAGATGAAGAGGATGGACTTTTCCCATCATTGGGGGGTTTTTAGACAGGCTAGAGACACACATTAGTGTTAGAAAAACATGGTCAAGTGTATTTAGCACCATATGTGACCTTTAAGGCTTACATAACTTAGCTTAGCTTGTGCCACCTCTTGCTACTATCCGTCTATTAGCGCAAGACAATGCAGCTAAGGCTACAGTTGTATATGCAAGTGGCAAATTGTTCTTCTTTTCTTCATCCATTAATCCTAAAAACACTTATATGAAAAATTGATCCTTTTGACTTTCATGAGTCAGAAATAAAGAATAACATACCATCACAATCTCCTTAAGCCACACTGAAATATTGTTATTTGACAATTCAAAGCCTCCAAAGCCTGTGTCACAACACAAAGAAAGGCAGCAAATCCTCAGATATGCTTGAAATATAAAGTTTGGCGTGCTTGTTTGAAAGATGAAAGTATGAAAATAATCGAAACAACTGCCGTTTAATTTAAACTTCAACTTTTAATTGACTCGATTATTGAATCCTTGAGAAGTGAAGGAGATTTCACACCGAAGTGAACCTAAGCATCATTCTTTTGTTTGCTTGTACTTTGTTTTGAACTAGATAGTGTGATGCAGCTGGCTTGGACTCTTCATTTTCACTCTTTTGCTTGGGATAAAAAAAAAAAATAGGATAAAGGAGGCGTATAAATAAGGACTTACTGAACGTGTGATATTCTGGTGTTATCACAAACCTCACTCCTACTCAATTCTTTTTTTGCTGATTACACATGCTGACTCAGTCAAATTACTGCTAATAAGGGCCAACTGAAGACACAAAGTTGAGGTTCTCTGACCTCCTTTTCTTCTCCTGCTGTCCTCTCTCCTTTAATCGTTTACACCTCTTTTTCTTAATCTCTCTCTCCGTCATCATTGCTCTTTTTTTCCCAGAGTTGTAAGTGACCCATCTGCGATAGCAAAAGGTACATTAGGCATTAGGGAGTTCCCCTCCGGCCATGTGCGTGAGAGTGTGTGTGTGTGTGTGTGTGTGTGTGTGTGTGTGTGTGTGTGTGTTAACAGAAAACGCCTGATGGACTACCTCCCAGGGATGCTGTCCGTCTGCCTTGCCAATAAAATGCAGCCAATTACTCTGCAGGCCTAGCTGGCAGCCAATCAAATGGAAATGGGAAATCTCAGAGATGACGATGGGGTTTTGGGGCAGGGCACTTATTCTGCACTTTGTTCATGTAAAGGAGAGTATCTGTTTGCATGGGTGTGTGCATTCTTATGAGACAGTTTCTTTCAATCTTCTCATTCCTTTCTCTGCTGTCTTGTTCTTGTAATGTTGATAATGGATGTATGAGGATGGATATGAGCAGATTGGAAAAAAGCTGAGTGATTGCAGCAGAGAGAGAGATATTCTTTTTCTTAGTAACCGTGCAATGTGAGTTTATAGCTGTGTGTGCAACAACCTAAAAACTACAGCTGGGGTCACTTTAGGAGTTAGTGGCTTAATGGAGTATAAATGTTGTTTAGGTTGAACAACTCCAATATATCAGGCAGACTTTTTTTTAAGGGTTTCCACCAGGTTCCTGTATTGAGCCTTCTAGCTCTGTGTTTGCGCAAGGATGACTACTTTTAAAGAATTATCCATATCTGTGAGCGTATATATATAGTACAGATGGGGGAGATTTTTAGACAGTAATTTAAAGCTCCTGCAAGGAGTTTTGGATAGTCATGAAAAAGACTGAAATTAATTTTGATGCCTCTATATGACCTACATAGGCAAAAATGAGCATCAGCATTAAGACTGACTATGTTTATATAACTATTTTTAAACTATTTTTAATGCCTGTGGGGTAGGTGTCAGACAAGGTGATTAACAGCACGCTACAGAAACAGCCTTTTCTTAGTTTGTATGCAGCATAGATTCTCTTTCATTGAAACATTTGTCTGTTACAGCCAATTTATTTATTTTTGTTAAATATCACTTTTAAACCTGCACAGAATAAATGAGGATAGGAATAAGAGGTAACACTTAATCCACAGGCGGCGCCAAAATTAACATAAACCAGAAGTTACTCGCAGAGGAAATAAAAAAAGAAAAAACAAACGTGAGAATACATTAGAGAAAATATTCCATACATAGAAATTGGGAACTTCTCTTTAGCTTATATCTTTGTGGGGTTCCACACAGTTCTGGTCTGGGACCCTTTTTTCTGGCTCTTTTTATGACATTTTCATTTTTTTGAACTCATATTTACAAAAGAGGTGCTTTTAATGTTGGTTTAAATAGGCTTCTTTCAATGGCTCGGTAGGCTGTGAAACTGAATTGCCCTTCTGGGATTAATATTGTTGTCTGAATCTGAATAAATACAAACAAATGAAACAGAAAAAAAAAATGTTGTATATAAAGACATATTTCTAGGATAACTGAAAAGCTAAGCTAAACACCACCTCAGCTCTCCAATGAACACAGACTTGAAATAGAGACATCATTTGTTAAAGCACTAGCAAATAAGTACGTTTCCCAACATGTTGAATTATTCCCTTCTTAAAATATCTCTTCCTGTCTGCTTTCCCTCCATTTTCAGTACAACCTCACCTCTTTATCTTCCCCCCTCCTTTCCCCGCTCTTGCTCCCTGACATTGCTCCTTGCCCCATCCTCATCTATCTTCCTGCCACTTGTTCCATCCATCCCCTCCCTCCTACCCCGCTCTGTTTCGTCCTCCGCAAAGTAGGTCTCTCAGTGTCAGTGTGTGGCTGTTGGTGTCAGTGATGAATCAGGGACACTGCCAGAGTAGTTAGTGATGACCATAACAGCTGACTGAAGCAACTCTATGGGGTAAATCAGCACATGATGCACTATTGATTTGCCCCCGCATAGAGTACAAGCAAGGGGTTATGTGATGAGAGGAGGCATGTCCTTTGTACTGAAATGTTTCTTAGCCTCTGGCTATGTATTAGCTTTGATACATACATTAATAATAAGCTTATCTTAGTAAAAAGACTGGACTTCCTGACCAGGGGCATGTCCAGACTGACTCCAGTAGCCCAACTGGGGCATTGAGTTATGCAGGGGTTGCAGGAGGTACAGTATATGTGCACATACACAAGTATAAACAGCATTTATTTACCCATTCTTTAATCGGGATTTAAATCTATCATTTCAGTTTTTATTGTGGGTGGCTGGACAAACAACTTTTAAGGGGGACCCATGCCCCCGCTGACCCCCTCTGGATACACCCCTGTTCCTAACCCCTATAACATC
This sequence comes from Tautogolabrus adspersus, assembly GCA_020745685.1. NCBI lineage: Eukaryota > Metazoa > Chordata > Actinopteri > Labriformes > Labridae > Tautogolabrus > Tautogolabrus adspersus. The sequence goes on from CM036553.1 coordinate 19,480,493, forward strand.
AGCCTACAACTTGTTTTTAAGACTTGTGTTTTGCATTGAAGTAATGTTACCTCTTTGTCTGCAACTCTGGCTAGTTTTCCATTTATGCTAAGCTAGGCTAATTAGAATGTGTTTGTAGTTAAATACTATTACTAGAAATGAAAAGCAGAAAATGTTTTAAGGTTCACTTGATCATGTTTTTTTAGGGTTGTATTTCAAAACTAAAGAGCCACAGGCCTTTCCGACCCACACAGCCATGTTAACCTGCTCTTTAAACAGTAGATACGGCAGGATGATTTCAAATTATTAACCGCACAGTTAGCAACACCCTCTCACTATTTCGAGAAGGAGGGCTGGCTAAGCAAAACTCAATGAAGTAAGTCACTCTGCACATTTTGCTGTGTTTCTGCAAGCATGAGACAGATCGAGCAATGTGCCAGAAGCAAAACATTCATAATTGGACATGATGATACAGTACAGCCCCTTAAAAACAGATTTTGAAACTGTGTTGTTCATTCTGTTCTGAAAGATAATTAAATCCAGCTATGGGACTCTTGGTGAACAAAGAATGCCATCTTAGTTTTAATTTAGAACAATCGAGTAGCATTGGCTCAGACAATCTGCTGCACAGCAAATATTTGCTGACCAGGCTAAGCTAATTTGCACTGAACTATAGATATATTTCTCCTCCTTTATTCTTCTATCCTTCTTTTCTTTCTCTACATGTCTGCCAGCTAAAAGACCAGCCATTATTGTGCAGTGTAGAAGCTTTATTTGCTCTGATATTGTTCCTGAAAACATAAGATTAAGACAAAAAATTATTTCAGACCATGCTCCCCCGCGTCACCTTAGCCTTTCTTCTGTGCTGCTTTATGGCTCCATTAGGTGTTTTGTTCCTGTGTTAGCTTGGGCTTTAAGGCCTTTGATTTTGTTGTTTTTCCTGGGTACTAGGTGTTGTTCTATTCTGTTTGAGCTGTGGTATGTTTTTTGTCTTTCGATTGAACTAAGCATGGTACACAGCCCTCTGGCACAGAAAACATGGCACATAAGACTTAGAAACCCCTTTGACTTTGGGATTGTGCATGTACATAGGCAGCACACAGCACGCATTTACATGTGTGTGTGGGTTTTTTCTGCTTGAAATTGTGTGTGCGTGTCTGAACTTTGTCTTGTGCATTATGACTCCTAATAAGCTGCGCATTAGATTAGGATCCCAAACTCTCACCTTAAACGCTTCAATTCAATAAACCCTTTAATGCTGCACAGTGACTGCCTCCATACAAGATTACTTTATTCAAAACTTTAAAAAGAAAACACGTTTCTACAAGTAATCTCGACAAAGGGTTTTTTTGTTGAAATATTACATGTATTCAATAAAGCTCTGGTGCTTCTAGGATTGGGCTGTGCAGCGACTCCTAATTCAAAGACCTATTTTATTGTGATTAGCACCTCGACTCATCCGGTGGGATTTTTTTCCCCCCTCTCTTTTGTGTTCATTGAAAATCCTGCAAAAGTGTTAGGTGGTGCGGATGAAGAGAAAGGCATTGAGGAAGCAGGAGAGGATAATTGGGGAAAGGCAAAAAAGGCACGAGAGGAACTAAATGAGGAGGGGGGAGGGGTGGAGCCAACGCTGCAGGACAGCTAAGAAACAGATAATTATGATGCTTCCGGCTGTTCCTGATGGCAATATTGACAGTAATGATCATTTTCCTAATGATGACTCTATTATGACTATGCAGGATATCATTTTGGTACCATCAGTTGCCCTTTATGTGACAGGTGAGAAACACACTATATGTCAAGTGTAGTGAAAGCAGGCTTAATAATGATACAAATAACAAGCAGGACTATAGAGTACATTTTCAGGTTCCAAGTTTTTTCTGATCATTCGCAATCAAAGTATTTGAAAAAATGTTTTGTCAGTTGTATTCTTTGAAGAAATAGCTGTCCATCTCTTCAACAGATTAACAGAAAATAAGAAATAAACTAAGATACGCAAAAAGAAACGAGCTGTTTTCACACATGCACTCCTGAAAATGTCTGGTTAGTTTCAGGATAGTCTGCCCCTGATATCGTTCTGAGTTGCTAGTCCGACACTACGAGTTTTTTGCTTTTATATCAATGCTACAGGCATTATCATCCCCACCTGCTTGCTGCTAATCATCGGCTCACCCAGACCTCATGTGGAAATTTTTCTGGGGGATGGCAGGAAGAAGTCTTGGTAAAGTCGGATGAAAAATGTGGCCGTTAGTGTTCACCCATGCAGCCCAGCCCTATAATTTTCAATGTTTTTTTTAATGAACTATGTCTGTACTTGCTTTGCTTTTTTTTGTGCTTTTCCTCTTATGATTCCAAACACTTTATTTGTTCCTTTCCACGGCTGTTTTCTTAACCATATTAAAATAATAAAACATTTTCTTATTAGTGTTTTAGTAAAGAACAGGATGTAGATTTCCAAGAAGTTTCTAAATAAAAAATGGGGGTAAATCCAGCTTTGCAGATGCTGCATGCTATCATTTGAAATGTCTGGGGAAAAAACTAATAAAAAGACATTTTCACCCCTAAAGCTTCAGAAATCCATTGCTCTACTTAAGGTTGTGGAGATTTACCTTGTGTCCCCTTGTGGGGTCCAAACCCATAGGTTTGTAATCACAGCATTTCATTTAAAAATGAACTTACAGTTGCATCAGTTTCAGCTTTCAAGACATGTTTATTTTAAAATGTTTTTAATTGGATTGTCACGTAAATTGTGGAATCATACAAAAGCTTTAATAACAGCTATTCCAGCTTAAGGTAGAAGGGGCAGGTCTCAGGGGAGTGTCGCAGAATATCGGCCCTATTAGAAGAGACAGGGAGTGGGTGGGAGAGTCTAAGATGGATCGAGGTAGGGGAGAGAAAAGACGGAGCCCCTGGACAGAGCGTTAACGAAAAGAGAGGAAGACACAGAGAGGAAGATATTAGACTTATTAGAGAGGAGAGTGAGTGGGAGAGGAGGCCAAACACACAGAGACCAAGAGAGAGACAGAAAGAGAGGGATGATGTTATTTTGTCAGTGTTTCCCCGTGGGGGCTCGGCTGCTTGTTAAAAAGTCCTGACAGAGGAACCACAGCGGTAACAAAACATGCACACTTACACACACCCACACACACACACACGTACGCACACAAACACTGCTCCAGTGTGATAAACTTTGAATAGGTCTCTCTCTCTCTCTCTCTCTCTCTCTCTCTCTCTCTCTCTCTCCCTCTCTCCCTCTGTGTGTGTGTTATCTATTAAAATGGACTGCATTCATGCCAGAAATATTCTCCTTCTATGACGTCAAGTGCAGCCTTGTTTAATAATCTTTGTGCGTGTGTTCTTAGCTTCCAAAGCAATTTAAGGCTGCTGTTTTCTCTATGATTATGATCCAACACAAAGGATATCTTCTCTCTCCTCAGTTCATACAGAGTAATGAACACTTATTCAACACACACACACACACACACACACACACACACACACGCTGTTATTCTCATTGCCATCACTACATCTGCTTATTGTTTTAAACGTTGCAATCTCATAAAGGCTGAATAAACTTGCACAGTCTCATAAGACTGTCAGAGCCGTTTGCAGGAGGATGCAGTACACTCGCATAATGTGCTTTAAGTAAAAGACACCACAGAAGAAATGCTGTTAGTGCAATGGTATTTATCTGCTGTAATTACGAGACAGGAGGATAAGGCACAATGAAGAGGCTTCATTTTTTTGGGAGGTTCTTTCCATTGCATTTTCATTTGCGTGCAAATACACGCAAAACAATTTACATCACATCTTTGCAAATACGGCCTTACAGATAAAAAGGTTCAGTGTGTGTGAGGTCTTCATTTAGCACATCTGAAGCGCAGTCTTCTTCATGTAGTGTTGGGCCCACACAATTTTGTTTAATCAATTCGACAAATTGGTTCCAAAGGGGATCATAAAGGTTGAGTTTTCAACATGAAATACATTTACCAAGTTGTAAAAAAAAAAGTCAGCATTGACTGAATAAATAAGTTGACTACATGAAAGCTCAAATGACTTGTAGTCCAGATCGAGCACTGGCTGATTTGTCGGTGAGTTGCACAGGCGTCCCATGTACAGAGGCTACTGTCCTGGTTGCACTGATCGCAGGTTTTTATTCCCGATCCTGGCGCTGTTTTCTGCATGTCATCACTACACCCTTTCCCCCAACAGTTCCTGTCTCTATAGACACTTTCAGCAACAAAGACAGAGTCTTGTTGCTTCACACCTCACAGTGTCAAATCCAGTGCCTTGGTCAAGTCCTGTACTGTCTTTTTAATGACAACATATCTATTTTGGAACATTTTTCATTAGAAAAAATCTGTCTAAAAACTGTCTTTTTCGTAGGTAATATTTATCTCCCCTGTCTGAATGTGACAGAGGATATTAAAAATGGGATCATTACTTCTTTCACGTTCCCTTATTAATGGAGATAATGTCAGCCCCAATTGTTAAAAATAGCACGTTTAATGATGTCTTACTTATTTGGCAAAAATATAGAATATAACCTTTAAAAAATATTAAATTGGCTTTCACTCTCACAACTTTAATCTGGGATTCATCCCAGCCACCACTCAGCAAAGATTTACCTTCTTAATTCTCTTTCCCTCTAAGATCCACAGTAGGAGGAAGACATGAGCTCTGCCAGCCTTTAAGTTGTCACTTTTTGAACTTTTGAATTTGTGTTTACACTTGATACTCTTAAGTGGATATGTTTGGCCACCGCCAGTTCAAATACAACTCCAGAGACTTAGACACTACAGACCTGTTTATTAGTCAAACTACAAATCATTAAGTTTGGTCAATATATTACCAAAAAGATGTTTTTTTTGTTGATCATCCTTTGCTGTCACTTCCACTGCACTATCGCAGTATTGCCTTTTTGTGAACTTGTTGTCGTGTCATGCCGTGTAGTGTCGTGCCGTGTCATGTCATGTTGTGTCATGTTGTGCCATGTTGTGTCATGCCGCGTCGTGTCATGTCATGCCGTGTTGTATTGTATCACATCTTATCGTATTGTCACAACCCGGCTCATACCTTGGGACAAAACATGGAGGCAAACCCGAACAGGCATTACAAAATAGCAATTTATTTTCCAAAACATTATTTGACATTATGTATTATCAGTTTCAGAGAGGTTTTGTGTTTATGTTTGTGAGTAAATGTATATGCTGGAGAGAAGCGAAGAACCAGAATTGTCAGACTTACTATGGAAGATGTAGTCTCAATACCAGAGCCAGAGCCGGCAGATCAGTGAGCTGATGAGTCAGAGAGTATATCAGGGAAACCAGGAGCTCTTCAAAGGTGGAGCACACCCACATACAGTAGGTACAGCTCATGTAGCTGATGAGCTTACACCAAGACACACGCTCTGCAACACACACACATTCAATTACACAGCAGCGGCCAGACAAAGACACCCAGTGACCTGGTGCCAGCATCGTATCGTATTGATGATGATATACTTTATTGTCCCCAAAGGGAAATTCTTTTTGGACTCTGTCCTGCAGTTACAGAAAATACAAAAAGTGCATATTATATATATTGTAGCCTTGTGATCTGGAGTGATATTCCTCCTTGTATGTGTAAACAAATTTGGCCCATAAAGATGATCCTGATTATGATTCATGGCCTAGGAAAGCTGTTAAACTTGATTCAGAAAATATATAAGATAGGAAAAGAATCTAATGTTTTGATTTGATCTTTTACTCGCTGAAGACCAAAAAGTTGCAGAAAATACCTTTTTGTGAAGTTCATATGACGTCTTTGCTTACAGCCTTAGAATAAAACAGTCACAAACAGCATCCTCTTATTGTTGAGTTTTGCTTTCCCTGGATGGAGGTCTATTTTTCCTTTTTTAATTTCCTTTCAAAATACAATAAACCACAAACCTCGCACTGGTTAAAGCAGTGTCTACGCTCTGAGTATTGTGAGCGTTTCTTTCTGTGGTTTTGGTTGTAGGGACTCTTATCAGGCATGTGCTGTCTCCTTGGCTCTTCACTTTGTTTCCACAGACATTTTGAGCTCTTCTGTGTTGCTGTGGCTATTTTTAAGCCTGTGTGTTTATATTTAGTAACCGGCCACCAAGGAATTTTTGTCACATCAGTGTGTCTCTCCTCCAGTGGACACTGCAGAACTGCTAAACCCCAAAGATAACAGGATATCTGTGTATATATATGACAAATAAATGCATGTGTACTATCAAGCCTCGCAAGTCAACTAAGTTACATTAATGTGTTTATCAGCCTGTGTGCGTTTCTTTTTTTTTTTGCACGCGTGTCGGCTGAACAGACAGGGCATGATGCTATCAGCAGCAGAGGATATGAGGACTACTATTTATAACTCGCCTCTATCTCAACTTAGACACACTGTCCCGCCCCGGGGGCCAGGTGCATGTTTGTGTGTGTGAGCGTCATCGTGTTTGTGCTTGTGTGCCGGTGAGTGGGAGATTTTCAGAGTCTTTGAATGTGATAGACGGAGCACGAGGCAAAGAGCTGTGAATGACAATGTGTTGGTCTGTGTGTGTTTGGATGTGTGTGTGCGTGTGTGTGTGTGTGTGTGTGTGTGTGTGTGTGTGTGTGTGTGTGTGTGTGTGTGAACAGCCATGCAGCTGAAGGTGTGAGTGTGGAGAAGAGACATGTCACACTTGATAGGGGTGAAATGAGAGGATGTGATTGGCTGTTTTCTGATGTCACGGATTGCGAGCCGTCCCAATTAGAAACAATCATACAGTGTTTAGTCTCCCCCTCACTCTCTTCCCCACATGTTTCCATCTCTCGTCTTTTCTCTCTGCCTGCCCTGTGATTACATTTCCTGTTTGTCTATAATTTTGTCTCTGTGAAAACATTTTTTAAATCTAAATTGCATCCTTTAGTGTTTTTGTCACTATTATTTGTTTTTATCCTTGTCTCTCCCCTTGGTAATTGTTTCTTTTCGTTCCATCAGATTTTCTACATATCAAGTCTTGCTTTCTGTCTCTTTACCTCCCTCTGTCTCCTTCTTATTTAACTGCATACCAAAAAAATACAATTAAAACCAAATCTATTAAATTATTTTAAATATTCTGATGTCTGATATCTCGTGAAAAAAATTCAAAAAAGAATTTAAGGAGCATAAGCAAAAATTGGAATTACAATAGTTTGATAGAATTATAATGTTTGCTCATGTATAACTTTTTGTGCACAATTGTTCTACAAAGCGCTTCATAAATCATATAAATCTGGGGCGCCGGTGGCCGAGAGATTGGGGCTTGCACTGCGTGTCAGAGGCTGTGGTCCTCATGGTGGGCGGCCTGGTTTCAGGTCCGACCTGTGGGTCCTTTGTAGCAAGTCATTCCCCACTCTCTCTGTCCCTGACCTCCGATTCTATACACACTATCTCTACAATAAAAACATTTAAATCCAACAATTGATCAAACAACAATGTATGAATTTAACAGCAAAATAAAAGGAAGAACAATGTATGTATGAGACAGTATCTAGGATACCTGCACTGAAAGCTTCATCAAATGAGTGATATTTTATATATTTCTGCGTCCGTTTCTTTTTGAGAGAAACAATTGACGGACAGCGAAACACGAAATGACAGACAGAGGGTTGAAGTGTGGCTGTCTTCTCTCCCTCAGTAGAAGAGTGTGAACACAGAGAGGGAGGTGAGATTTTATTCACAGCTTTGCTGTCAGTCGAGTGTTCAGAAGAGGCGCCTCTGGTCTCAGAATAAGACGTTAGGCCAGCAGAAGATGCCCATTTTGACACAGAATATTGAAGCCTTGTTGAAGTGTTTCATCCTGAGCAGTGTTTCTGATCACACAGTTGTGTAAAAGGAGAACTTTCAGTTCAATCAAGATCAAGTCTCTTCATTCTGGGTTTCATAAGATGACATCTTGTAAAATGAAGAGATATAGTTAAATCCATTTTCAATCGTGTTAACAAAAGCGTGGTTTTTTTTGCTAATGTAGATTTGAGTGAAGCTCCTTTGCAGATTTTGGCTTCCCCTCTGGGATACGTACAGTGGAATATCCAAGGGGTGGCCTTGGGTATCATACCCTCCTCCAATTATCTGATTGGCTAACCCATTCACACACTTATGGTAGAGGTCGCTATGAAGTATGAGTATTAACTAATCCCATTCACACACAAGCAGCAGGAGCAACTTGGGGTTAAGCGTCTTGCCCAAGGACTCATCGGAAATTTGGCTGCAGGTGCTGGGGATCAAAGAGACAACCGACTCTACCAACTAAGCTACAGCCGCCCTGATTTTTATAAGTAAATGCTCCTTCAGTGGATGACAGAAATAACCTTATGACCCTCACGCAAAATCCCACCTCATCAATATAGGAAAATAATGATAGAACATGTAATTTAGTCCAAAGGTGGCAGGTATCAATTTCAATTAAACCAATGTAAATTAGAATAAACATTCCCACACAGAGTCCAGTAAAACCTGCTGCTTTATTCTGTTCTGTGTATTCCACGGCCGGCACTGTGTGCTCGTCACTGTCCTCTGAATATTGCAGAGTGTGTGGGAGGATCGGCCGGCGCTGTGATGAAGACAGGAGGTGACATGTCTTATAGCATGACCTCCCTCCTGTCCCACCCTGCTCGAGCATTGCTTCAGTTTCTACCCCATTAGAACTCTATCTTTTACACACACACACATACACACAGAGAGCCTCTGAAGAGCACTTGAGTGTAAGTATCGAGTGAGCCAACCTCACATACAGATACAATACCATTACAGAGCACTCCAGAGTCTTGATATAGGGGGGAAAAGACATGCATACACATACTCACACACACCAATGATTCAAACGGTAAATAAGCACATTATTCAGAGTCTATCAACAAAGTGGAAAAAGAAAAGCTAGGTCATGCATGTAGAGATGGAATTATATACAGTGAGCTGATATGGTTGCGAACCTCGATGCTCAGTCCCTGCTTTCTACTTCTGTCTATTTACACTCCCTGTGCTCAGTCGTATTAGACCTACACTGTGTCTTAGAAGTTGTAATCTATTTTTGTAGATTCTGCATAAATAATGCAAAATCTGTAAAGAACATAATCCAGTGTAATACAGTGTGGGAACCCATTTGTTGCGTCTTTCAACATTTTAGCCTAAAATAATCTCCATAAAAGGATATCTGCATAAAAGTGCAGCTAATAATCGCCTCTCAGATGTTGTTTCTCAACGCCATCCCCGTTCTCGGTGCATGAGTCGGACTGTCAGCAATGCAGAGTGCAAAACAAAGGAAGTCTTGACCGGATAAATCCAAACCGCTGTCGGTTGGGGCGGCTGTGGCTCAGTTGGAAGAGTCGGTCGTCTCTCAACCGTAAGGTCGAGGGTTCGATCTCCAGCTCCTGCAGCAACATGTCCAATGTGTCCTTGGGCAAGACACTTAACCCCGAATTGCGGTGTAAAAGCGCTTTAAGTAGTCAGAAGACTTGAAAAAGCGCTATACAAGCTCAAGTCAATTTACCATTTACACCAAAAGCCTTGTAAAGTTTGCTGTCACTAAAAAAGGCTTTATCATCGTCTAAGCAAGTGTGTAAGAGTTTAACCATTCTTCCAAAAATAAGGCCAGGGAACAAGAATTGTGCTTGTTGTAACTTACCAAGACGAAGGAAAAAGTACAAACATTAAAACAAAACATTTACATGGCATTAGTTTCTTTTTCGAGAAATATGCAACACCACTGAGATTTACTTTAAGTAACTTTATTTTATCATCACCTTGAAAATGATTGCTATCCCGTGCACATCAGGGGAATTTTTATATTAAATCATCTGTTTTGATTTTATGAAGGGTAAGAGTTGTATATAATTAGGCGCATGGCTGATCTTATGAGGCTGTTTATTAGGAGGCTTAAGGCCCACCTTAGGTCCACCTGTATGTTTGTTTCTAGGTTGACCAAAAGTTTGATTGAGATAGCATTTCCAATATGGCAACCGCCACCAATGGGCTTCAAATGTCCGCTTCAGAAACCAATGGGTGACATCGCTGACACTATGTCCATGTTTCATACAGTTTATGTTTGTAAGTTCAGTTAAAAGTTCTATATGTTTTTGTTTGACATTTCCCAAATATTCTGTAATACAGTTGAATGTATTTCAGTCATACGAGAATGACATGAGAGAGAATTTGCACTAACTTGGAGACAACATCTCCTCCAAAAAGAAATACATTTCATGTGAAGGGCATATTACGAATGGAGATTGCATCAATGTAAATCCAAACAGTGATTAATTTGACCTTTGGCTAACAGGTCCTTCAAAGTGTGTTTTAAACCCATCTTTTGCAGGATAAAATTTGGCATTGAGGCTAATTCTAGGCACCATCACACCACACAGTAGCCCCTAGCATTGCGGTTCCTGTTTCATCACACACCAACTCAACAACTCTCTCTTTTTTTCCGCCTTAGTCACACTGTGGATTCATTCCTGTGGATGCAGGCTGTAGGCAGTGTGTGCATGTAGTGTGTGCATTTATGTGTGTAAGTGTATGTGGTGCGTTTGTTCATTTTAAGGGCAGGTGTGATCTTACAAAGTGAGTGGAATCTCTTTGTCTTCATTTGTCTCATATCGCTCACTCCAACCTTTTGTGCTGTCTTTTTGCCCTCACTTTTCTTGTTTCGCGTGTGTTATAGCTGTCAGGTTGCAGCTTCACACTCACACGGACACAGAAGACACGCACCACACACCAACCTGCAAGTCTATCACAATTAGAGTGCCAAAGACAGGCAGTGTGAACTCTGACATTTCAAGGTAACAAAATTCCACACACACACACACACACACAACAAATAACGCAACAAACAACCAAAGTCAAAGTCAGAGCCAATTTTGTGATGCAACAACCCCTTTTTTTTTCTTCCAATCAAGCTCATTAAACAGCCAGTACCATAATGCATTGTGACCTCAAAATGAATGAATAGTTAATTTGTCCACCTGTAATTGTGCTTGTCTGCTTTGTCCAAGCGTCATGTCTCAGTTTGGCTGAAATTAAGTGGCAAATGATTCAGAGTCAGGTTTAATGGAGTGGATATGTGTGAGTCAGAGTGAATGTAGCCCCCCCCCCCCCCCCAGAACCAGGCCCACAGAGTTCTGCAGCCAGCTTGTTCCGCACCAATCCAATTTGGGCTTAATTGAATTGTTCTGAGCCCCTCATCCATATATTTCCTCCGCAAGAAGCTTATTACTCTCGATCTGTGTGTGTTTGGTCGTGGGTATGAGTGTGTGTGTATGTGTGTGTACTCATATCGTGCCAAAGTTTAAATGCTCTGTAGCTGATTGATATTGCTGAGATGCAGTTTGAATTAGCTGCTGGACTAATAAGGGAAGCGTGGCAAAAATCCAAATAAATCTTCAACTAAATCTCCTCTTCCTTTTTCTATTTCCTCCTCTCCTCCCCCTTTTTCTTCATCCCTCCCTGCTTCTTGAACTTTTTCTTTTCTCAGGATGTGAAGTCGACTTTCTTCCAGTTCGGTGCCTCCATCCAGCAGGAGGCGCTGCTCATGCTCAACATCATGGAGGAGTATGACTGGCACATTTTCTCCATCGTCACGTCGAAGTTCCCCGGATATCAGGAGTTCATCAACGTCCTTAAAACAACTGTTGACAACAGGTGGGATCAAGGAGACTCAAACTGCTTTTTGCTACTCATTATGGTTGGAGTTTCTGCTTGTTAGATTATTAACTACTATTAAAGTTAAAAAAAACAACAGCTGATGATTAATGCCACCCAATAATGAGCTGTTTTCAAGCATTAGCATGCTACATTGTCTCAATAATAATTCCTAGTTTAAGCTTTGCAAGTATTCCATTTAAAACTGAAGTTTTTGTGGAGACATTTCACTCAATACAACATCATCAACTTCATGGTAGCTCCAAAGTTACATTCAGTGTTCAGATACTTCAGTCTGAATCAATGCAGTCAACCGACCAATGGGCAGACATCTTCAACCCTAAAGCTCAGCTGCTAGCATAGCTCAAATCTTTATCATACAAAGAACAAAACTACATCTCAAATGTTCTATTGCAGCTAGCATACTGTTAGCACTGTTTGCTAGCTGTAATAGAATACACAGAACAGAAAATAACTTTTGCCTTTCTAAAACCAGATGACAACATTCATAACAACTTTAAAATGGTTTTAATATTAAATGCAGCCTTTTAGGGGAAATATGAAGTCTATAAACATTGAGCTTCTTTTTTAACCTTCTGGATCATTGGGCCTCATTCACTAACCGTTTTTAAGAATACATTTGTACCTAGGTCCTTAGGTTTCTTTTCTGGCATTTATCTGCAAAATGTTAAATCATGGATAATTAATAAAATACCTAAACCAATAAAAACCTACCTTTACACATATTTAAATGACAAATCTGGCACCATCATTTCACAGCGTCAGCTTCCAGGGAATTTGTAGGATCCATCAAAATGTATTTTCCCCTCAGTTGAACTATTTTTTACTTAATCTTGTGTGCGTCCTTTTCTGGTTACAGTGTGATGCACATCGTTTCTGATGACAGCGCTGTCTGAACTAGTGATATAATCTGATGAATGTGTTTGCAGCCTGTTTGGGTTTACATTCCAGCAGCACTACAGTGACTTTAGAAATACTTCAGTCTTTCTAACTTGGCATCCATTGCGCAATCGTTTGAAGATTTTTTGAGCATTTGAGCATACCTGACCTCTGTTTATGATCCACTGCAACTTCTGCGTGTGTGTGTGTGCACCGCCCTACAGTATCGTTTCCTTATATGGGCATTAAAGGGGAGTTTTTCTATGCTAATTAAGACAAAACATGCCCAAGCTTCCAGTTTAAAGGACATGTCAATCATTGGTATAAGCACACAGGTGCGAACAATTCTGCTGTTTTCGAACACGTCATGAATCTGATGTAAGTTTTTCCTATAAATGTCTTAAGAACACATTTAAACAAAATCTGAAGAAGATATATGTGAATGAGGCCCATTCATCCCATAAAATTAAATTTCAATGCACAAACGTAAAATTGAGACAACAAACTCTTTAGGTTTCTTTCTTGAACTCTTAATACGCACTTACCCCGGGCATTTTCTCTAACGAAAACCCCCCCACCCCCCTTTTCTCTTTAATCTTCTCCGGTATCACTGCAGATTTTCGTCAGAGAAAAGCGAAGTCTGCTTAAAGAGTTACTGCACACAATGTGTTTTTTTGTTGTCTTTTTCATCTCCTACACTCGTACAGTATGTACTTCAGAGACAGCCAGCCTGAAAGGATTTCATCAGCGTTCTTAAGATGAGTGTAGATGACAGGTGGGTTTACTACACATGTGGTTTGGCTGTCTGCCGCACCTTTAAGTTATTTTGACTGATGCTGAAACTCTCCACAGAGAGAAAGAGAAAAACTACTAAAGAGACCAGCAAACTATAATTCTTGGCAAAAAATATGTCAAGTTAATGATGCATGTGCAGCAGTGTTGGGATGTTGGCAGGGGCTGGTGCCTGCATCTATGATATATTGAAGCCCAACTGAGGAGGGTCTTTTTCATTAGCAGTTACTCTTTATGTCAAACCAAACAGTGGTTCAAAATCCAGTTATGTATTTGGTATAAGAGCCTTTTTAAGGACAAGTAGAGCGAGAATGGATACTTTCAAAACATCTTAAATATGATCGTTGATCTTTCTCCAACACATCTGATTCTGTCAGAAAATGGAAAGTTCGAGCTACGAAATGTATCAGAATGGTCAAATTAAGTTTTAAATTCTGATCTAGATACATACTTTGTTGATCCCAAGGGAAGTTTAGAAGAGTGGGGATGCCATGCACTAAATGATGCAGGCCGGGAATTGAACCTGTGGCCACTGCCACAAAACTTGGAAAACTTTGCCTCTGTGTTTAGGGCACCTGCTCTACCAATTAAGCTTAATTGGCACCCCTGATTTAGAAAACCATATACATTAAACCTTGTTATGATCACTTTATTGAACAAACGTGGTGATGTTCAAAATAATTTTGAAAGCAGAAGGCAAAGTCAGAAAAGTGCCCAATCCACTGCTTGTATACAGATTTCTTTTACATTTTCTTAAATCTGAATTGGTGCCCAATGCCTTGCATGGTAGGGGTTGTTGCTATCTCATTAGTTGAACCTTTTTAATATAACTGAAACAAACATATTTAAAGACCAGGCAGAGTTCTGCAGAGGTCAGATTCTTTGCAAGTTGTCCCTTCCAGTTTGAAACAAGTTAAAGATGCTTTTGTATGTTTGTGTTGATGACCATATGTCATCTGCAATCATTATCTACTCTGTAAACATGTTTTTACTGTACAATACTTCAGTGAGAGATGCTGCACAGCGTTACAGATTTGAAAAGATACTAAACATTCTTATGTTTATATCAGCGAGGATGGATGCTGTCTTTAAAGTTAAAATTAGGCTCATACATATCAGCTATGAAACCAGAATTAATTCAAATCCCAATTATATAGATTTCCTGTGACGACGTCGATTTCCTGTGACAGTTTTGATACCAATGAACTTCCATCACTTACTGTAGAAAATTGGACCAATTAACTCAGTTAGTGAAGGCTTGGCCAAAAATAGAACACGTTAGTATGAGCTGCAGCTTACATGAAATACAGACCAAGGTAGGCTGTATAACATGAGAATAAGAGAATTTATTAACAGATGGCTTCATGCATCTACTTTCAAGTAGAAATGAATCAAGACAGGCGGTTGATCTGTATGTTGTTAAATTCTACATCTAATAGTCAAGAGAGTCCAGTAGCTTCAGTTTTCTCTTACATGATTAAACACACACCATACACATTCTTTTGTTCCAGCACAGAATGCATGGTTGATCTGTATGTAAAGGTTAAAAAAACAATTTATAATCAGCTTAACTAATATGTAATTATTTAAGGAGTGGAAAGTGGAAAGCTGTCAAGACAAACCAGACCTGTATCTGGTTGTTTTAAAGTGTTTATATCTTCTAAACGTTTTTGTTTGTTTCAAGATTGTAATTGAATTCTCCCATAATTGTTATTACCCCTGATGTCTCTCTATTTGGCTCTCTTTGTTAACATGTCTTTGTGTTTCATTGTCTCTCTTTACTAGTCTTGTCATCTGCGATGTGTAGACCATTATCACTTTGGACAGCAAGAAGAGGACTGCAAGTCCCAAATCACTCTCATGTTACACTGCCTATCTCTTGTTGGATACGTTGCATGATGAAATAACTGCTTTTCCCAATTACCTCGCCATGTTTGACACTTGGTAACAATCTAAGCTGCATGTGTGTGTGTGTGTGTTTGCATATTATTTTTATTTACTCACTCCTTTAGCTCTGACATCAAAGACCTGTACTTCGGACAGCACAGCATGCTACCAGTTGATGATATTTTACTTTTTTAATAACGTCAGAGACACAACTGCCAATTCCTTTGTTTGTGCTGCTTTCTAGCCATGGGTTCACGGACCTGCTGAACACTATCACTCTCGTCATTGTGAAAAGAGCAGAACAGTCTGACTTGATTAAAAAGATGCTCTGTTGCTTTCAACTCTTGTAACAGGACTAAATTAAAAATGTGGAATTATACAGATCTGTAGTCAGTAGTCTAAAGCTCAAAAGTCAAGCTAAAATGCTGTTATGATGTCATACTGCCGTGTATTTATGTAGTAAGTTTGAACTTACAGAAAATAAGTACAATTCATGTCATTTCACTATTTCTTTATCTGTTGGCAACTGAAAAGAAAGTTGGTAATGAAAACATGAAGGGACATTCCTTCACGTTACAAATTAAAATAACATAAGCTATTTGATAACCTAAGTAACTCAGAGAACAGCTAATATTTGCATTCATCCAATTTGTGGCCAATTTAACTGTTAGCTAGAAAGTGGCTTAACAGCCTACAGTACATAGGTTACCTTTTGCTAGTTTTGAACGATATGATACGAAAGGCGTAATTTACTGAAAGTATCCTAGGAAGTGACAGCATGCTAACATTAGCTGTTAGCTGTTGTCGGGAAGCTAGTGGGTCAGTGCGGCATGTTGTTTTTTAAGTCAAGTCTCTATATATCTTTCTTCATGTAGACTATCATAAAGTATAACATGCTCAAAAAGTCAGGTTAGCATTTGGCCACAATCCTTGCTAAAAGTAATACCAGCTAGCTGCTAACATGAGCTGTTGTTTAACAAGAGCTTATGGTTACTAAAATGTTTTTTTAACTTGTAATATAATCAGATATTGAACAGGTTGTCACTGTTAATTCGTTTTCATGCTGTTGAATGTTACTGAATCATGTGAAAGAATCGATATTTGTCTGACTTGCACATTGGGACCCAGCGTTCCTTCCTACCATGAGGATGATGTCGGAGGAAAATGGCTGCCGTGGGAAAATGGTCAACTACAGCAAAAACATTGTGGAGAAACAAGTCTGCACAAATGCCACATGGCTGTGCTGTAGCATGCAGCTATTATGGTCAAACAAAAGGTGCGACACAAGCTGCGCTCCATGTTGATAGCAGCAATATCTTCTGATAGCAGTTGTCACCAATTAACACATTGTCCATTAGCACTGTGCTGGTCCTTTCACAGGAACAGACTACTGTTTGTTCTCATTGTCCTTTGGTCGTATGGGCTGGAACCTGCTGAGTGTCATTATCCAGGACCAGCTTTAGCATTTGCATTCAATTCAGCCTTAATGTGTTTCCCCTGACAATAAGCACTCTACACCTATTAGCATTCACATCGCACTTAACAATGATATTAATTATAATGGATAATTACAAGTGCCCTTGCCAGCACCTGAGCAAAGTTAATAGTCTATTAGTTAAATATTAACATTTCACTCTTGTCCTTGTTATCCTTGCTTTAGTTTTGTGGGCTGGGACCTGCAGAATATCATCATTCTGGACGCCGTGGAGGAAGACAGCCGCTCTCAGATCATGCTCAAGAAGGTCCAGTCCCCCGTGGTTCTACTTTACTGCTCCAAGGACGAGGCGGTCTACGTCCTGGAGGAGGCTCGCTCTCTGGGCCTCACTGGATTCGGATACATCTGGATCGTGCCGTCCCTCACGACCGGAAACCCAGAGTTAACACCCGACGAGTTTCCACCAGGAATGCTATCGGTGTCATACGATGACTGGGACTACCCTTTGGAGGCGAGAGTTCGGGATGGTTTGGGGATCATAACCTCAGCTGCGGCAGCCATGTTGGAAGAATATGGCGACATACCTGAAGCCAGGACGTCCTGTTATGGCCAGATGGAGAAGACGACCAAGCTGCCACCCAGTGCACTACACAAGTAAGTAAAGGAGGATGTGAATGTGTTTGTTTGGAGCCCATGTCTATAATTATGAGTAAGATATTCAGTGGGATATGCATTTTTTAAGAGGGGAGAGAAATAGACACAACAGATTTTTGGAACATGTCTTCAGGGTTTGTGTATTTCTATAACATCAAGAGAGAATCAGTTGTTTATGTTTGTTTGAATGCACGAATTTCTGCATTGTCTGTCTGTTTTCTACCTTTGTCCTCAGTAATTAGAGACCTCCCCCGAGTTTCCACCAAGTCTATGCTAAGTATTGAGATTGGAAAAAAAGATGCAATTACTGGATAGAAGACCAAGGGATTGAAAGTGAGAGCAAAGAGAATACAGGAAGTATGGGAGTCAAAGAAAAAGAAGGTTGAATGGGAGTCGAGGAGGCAGTTTGCGATTCAGGCGGTGAAGAAACAGGGAAAAGGGAAGAAATCGAGACTGGGGTAACAGCGGGTGGCTGCTACAAATGAGTGCTCTCCAAAATTGAAGAGCTCCTTGATGAGTCCTTCTGTTCCTCCTCTCATTTATTCTTCCCGCCGCTCATTCACCCTCTTCTGCTCTCTCTCTCTCTCATCATGCGCTCGCTCCCCAGCAGCCAGTGGGAGATGTCGCAGGTCTTGCCAGCTCTGTCTGGCTTTCCATCTGGCAGAGGAGGAAGAGATGCATACAACCGGTGTTTACATTCCATTATTGTTTTCTTTTTTAGAACAATGATGTGTGAAATTACAAATCTGGAGTTAAAATGGCAATATTTGCTTCCAAAAATGTCAAACAAAAGTGGGAAATGTTACATTTCTCGGCCTCATTTTGTAATTCAAAAGCTTAAATCATTGGGAAAAGGACACATTTACATACCTATTAAACCATATGGATGGTATTTAACGATCGGCTTATTATTGCATGAAAACACAGGACATCAATGTAATACTGGGAATAGATCCTGTGTGTAAGACTGTGCATAATCATGCCATAATTCTTTACAGTTTCAATTATGGACATACATATTTTTGTATATCAGGAAGCTAATTCAGAGTTTTTTACCCAACCGCATATTAGAAGGTTGCATGATATTACTCTCACTGGGAGATATTCCTTCATCTGCTTGTCAATTTGTGGCAAGTATTAGCTTTATTTACAAGGTTTTTTTTTTCCATTTCACTCATGATTATTTTGTCATATATATATCATGAAAGGATGAGCCTGAGCGTAAACACAGAGGAACAGAGAGAGGAAACAAAATGTAAAACAGTAGGGGCGGGACAAAATATTGATACGGCAATATATCGTCATCCTGACTCCTGTGATACAATTATGGAATCACTGGTGCCAATTATGGATATTTACATTTTTTAAAAACATGACGCCTTAGACAGACTTCCCTGGCAATCTGACTCACTGTGTCACCACTTCATGACCTCTCACTGTGGTGCTTATGACATGAATGAGGCCAACGTGAGTAGAAGTAAATTGGCCAAAGAAGAAGTTGACAGTGGGATTAAAGAAGAAGAAGAAGACAGCGGGATAATATCTGAGGTGAAACTACCACCAAAGTTTGGTGAACAAATGCATTAATCCTTCAACTTTATAGGGTCGTTTTGTGTTCTTCAGTTCATCAGATTTTGTGATGCATCCTTATATGATGGTCTTGAAATGTATCGATGATCGCAGAATCGCTGTTGGAGTTACACTGCAATTCCCACCCCTTGTAAACGGATTCTGTAAAACATGAACTTATAACTTCTTTATATGAAGCTTTTTTTTTTTCTTCCCTTTGCTAATTTAAGTTTGAGAAAACATTGAAAACTTGACTGTCTTGAAACACTTCAGGTTTTGGCAAATAAATCGACCACAAACTATTTGGACTTTCGATGCTAACCTTCAAATCGTAGATTGCTTATCAATCCAACTTTTACCTTGTCGAATTTGCATCAGGATCAAGTACATTTCAGTTTGAGAGTTTTTGACCTCGTTTCGATTTTTCAGTTGGGATTTGCAGAAACCAAGTTTGTTGTGCGTTGTGGATAGTTCAAGGTCTCTGGGAGATAAGAGAACTCAAAGCAAAGAGGAAAGAGAAAACTGTATCCGTTTTGAGAGCTTGAAATTTCAGGGGCCATTAATGCAACCGGGGAGTTTCTGGCACTGGTCAGCAGCTCATAAATGATGGTCATTTTGTGCAAAGAGACACTCA
The DNA here is from genome assembly GCA_020745685.1 of Tautogolabrus adspersus. Lineage (NCBI taxonomy): Eukaryota > Metazoa > Chordata > Actinopteri > Labriformes > Labridae > Tautogolabrus > Tautogolabrus adspersus. Next base: position 19,500,001 of record CM036553.1, read on the forward strand.
AGTATGACTGATTACACCTTTGACAACCTCAATTGGACTTTAAACTCTCATTTAGCTCTATGGAAACACAACTACACAAAGAGAGAATTAGAAAATATCTAGAGCCAGCTGACTTTGTTCCCAGCATGCTCTGCTGCCTCAGGTTGTTACCCAGGTGATGAGTGGCCACAGATGGCTTTGTTGTGGGTGAGAGAGCTCAGCCAATAGGGCTTCGGGGATTGAACACGAGCGACATGATTGGTCAGGGCTAAGTCGGGGCGACGGGCCAGTGTGTGTTGTTAGACCATCAGCGGCTGTCAGGGGAGCGATGGGAGGGACATGGCACACACACAGAGGAGGGCAGATGGGTTGTATGTAGAAATTAACAGCACCCGTGTGACATATTGCAGGATTTAAAGTGTGTCACAGTATTTTGTATCACTCTTTTCTTTAGTTCTTCAGGCGGCTCCACTGAAGATTTTATGGAAACAGCTAATAAAGTTAGTTATGATTCTTTTCACACCTCCCCGGGAACAAAAAGTTTTACAGTGGATTCTGTTTCCACCTGAAAGTGAGCGTAAACATGTCATAATAAGAAAAAGGGTGTTTTGAAGACATTTATATTAATAGATTGAGCTGAAAAAGGGAAAAAGTCTGTAGTCCTGATGACAAGTGTCTTGCCTTGAAGGCTTTCAGTGAAGTTTTTAGCTCACTTCCTTTTTCCCCGTGACAGCCATAATGATAAATCCACCGTGGCACTTCTAAGATGAATGTGTTTTGCTGAGTAATCGAAAAATAAAATTAAATAAAAACAGGAGACAAATGACCGGCTAAGAGCCCTGGCCAGTGCAGCAATCAGACCAAGTGACAACTTGTGTTCTGTGTAAAATATGCTGCGAGCATGCTGGAGGTTTGTGTGTGTGTGTGTGTGTGTGTGTGTGTGTGTGTGTGTGTGTGTGTGTGTGTGTGTGTGTGTGTGTGAGTCCGAACGAGAAACAAGAGAAATACACCCCCTCTGCCACCTTAAGAGAATATTCCATCATGAGAGATTTACAGTGTATCTCTCACCTTACTGTGGTGAACATTGTGCCTTAAAAGACTTTCGCACTTATTTATCATTGTGCGTCTGTCAGTGGGACTGTGTGCTTGTGTGTACGTGTTTATGTGTGGGGAAAAGGCGTGGTGCTTGTAGTTTGTTCTGACAGGTAATTTCAGTCTCTGGCCCTGATATATGAGGGTCAGAACTCAGGAAACCCATGTACGCACAAACACAATACACACACACGCAAACTCACACACACAGACACACACACACACACACACACACTGCGTCCTGGGGCAGCTGTCATGTAAGCTGTCCAGAGACATGTTAGTTACACTCTACACACGCTGCAGCCGAGGATACAAAGAGTTATAACGCACTTCAACTGCTGATGGATTTAAATTAATTGATTAATTTAAGGATTAATGTAATTATAAGGCTGGTTGATGTGTTGGCTAATCAGTGTAGCAACATCATTATTTAGCTTTCCACAACAAGAAATGTAAATTCCAGACTCTTTTTACACTCAAAGAACATGGAAATCGTTAAATAAAAGTTGGTTCAAATAAATGAATGAATAAAGGTGCAGTAAAGTAGTATGCTTACATAATTATTTAGGACTTTTCATCATTGGGTAGATAATTTTTTTATAAATTTATATAGTGTAGCTCCACAGTTTCAGCTCCTCAGTTAATTGAAATCTGTACGTTATCATTTTATGAATACAAACCGTTATCGTAACATTCAAATTGTGTGCATCTGTTGCAAAGCACAGATCAGCACAGCACTTTTTGATTGCTTTTCGATATGTATACAGTATATGTATACGTATATACCGAGCAGCAACCTCCGGTCTTGAAAAATGAAGCCAATGCGGAAGTGCAAAATCCTGCAGTTCGTCAAGTGTTCTCTTGAGGCTGGCTCCAGGAACACAGGAAGTCACATACACACCACAGCCAAAAAAGCCGTTTTAAAGCTTAAATAAACATGTTTACAGCCTGGTACAAAAAACGAAATAGGTCTGATTAGTTATTGTCATCATGGGCACACACTGTACGGGGGGTGATTTTTTTTTTAAAACGGCTCTGTTTTGATTTTGAAGACAATATGTGTTATCCATAGTGAGGCGCGTAGCTGACATGATTGAAAGGTGGGCACGATGTAACGGTTTGTCAAAAGCCTTAAATCCCGCCTCAGCTCCAGCTCTCAGCCTGTCGCTAGGTTGACTGAAAGTTAGGCTGAGACAGGATTTCCAGCATGGCTGCGGCTGATGCCGATGAGCCTCCGGAACCCCCTGCTGTAACAGATGGGTGACATCACTCAGACTTCTTCCATTAATATTTACAGTCTATGGTATATACATATTTATTTTTTTTACTCTTGGTTCCCCTGTGACTGAACATGCCTGCCACTCCACTGACCATGAATATTAAATGACCACGTAGACATTAATCTCGTCTGTGTGGACATGTGTTTATTATTTCGCTGCCTCGTGCAGTTCTGTTTGCAGTTCTCCTGTGAATTGTGACAAATGTCATCTCACACAGAGTAGTATATTTTATAATCCTGCGCTCGCACTGAGAGTACTGCTGTTGTTTCACGTGGGATAAACTGCAGTATATAATCGAAAGGCTCTGATGCTGAAACCAAGAACTTCTCTGATACCAAACGGACTCAACAATGTCGACGTTTTAGTGAAAAGACTGTGATTGCTAACATTTTGCTAGCCTTGCCTAACATTAAACTCTGTGATATTAATTGATTGATTGATATTTATACCGATACTGATATTGGTACGAGAAAAAAACCCTCCCGCAAGTCCATAATAAGTCCTGTCCTCTGAGTGCAAACGCTAACATGAAGAGCAGTTACCCCTGTGTTCAATCTAAGACAATGAGTTGATAGTTCCAAGTTTTTATTTTATTATTGTGTCATACATTTATATGCCCAGCCCGCATGAGCTTCCATGACACCGTGAATTCAAAACGTTCGGGGATCAGAGTGCAGTATGTAGCGTATATTCATTGTCAAGAAACAGAAAGAGAAAGCAAAAGCAAAACAAACGCCAATTAAACAAAATACCTCGTCTTCTTTTCCAAGCTTTTGAGACAACAATTAGCAAGCTTAAACACATCAAATTTAAACAGCCATTCCAGTTTTTGCACATCTGTCCGTCCCAATATTTCGGGTTTTTGACGAGCTACGTCATGAAACAATAATTCTCTTAAATCATCATATTTTGTACAATGCAGAAGTGGTAGAAGTTGCAGCTGCTTCATCTCATTTAAGTGTTTTTGGTCCGATAGGTAGCATGGATTTTTATAAAAGCAGCATCATGACCAGGGCTGTCTGTTTTTTTTTTTTTTTTTTTTGGGGGGGGGGGGATTATGACGAACAGTATGAAGACGTTTTCAGTATTGTTTTCATTAAGAAAGGATAAAAAATGATTGACAGCTAGTGAGGCTGCACCTCAGACATAAATGAAGTCTCTTTTTTCCTCAGAGCACGAAGAAACAGGGACAGATGGGGCTGCAGAGAAGACGAGATGAAGGAAGTTTAGTGAGTCACAAATTGAACTATACTCCAAATCCCCCAAGACAAGTGGTTTATTAATTTTTCATCAGAGGGAAGGGTATCCAAGAAAGGGGCTCCAGTGTTGTGCAGGGAATTCTGAGTCCAAAAAAAAAAAAAGTTTTTCATATTGTAGAAAACCTGCGATTTTCACCGTCAGTCAGCCACGCTGTAAAGGATCCCAAGCCAATACAAACCTAAATCCTTTTATGTGCAACAAACACAAACCTGCTGAAGTAGCTGCGCGGACATGTGTTGCATTTCACGGTGAGACTGCAAGCTCAGGAAAGAGAAAAGTGTAATTGTTAGCATAATCTTTTGCTGCCTGGACGAACACAGAAAAATAACAAGGCAAACAAAATGTAAAAAACTCACACACCAGCAAGGGAACAAGACGGGCAAATACATGGCTAAGCTAGCATTCACCTTGTACAGTCATTTCTCACATCCCAACTGAGGCTGAGTGTGTGTTCAAGTGACTACACACCCTTAGGTCATCTTAAAAGACCTAGATCAGCACTGATAGCAGCCCACAACTCGCACAGTCTATGTGTGTCGGTGTGTGTGCTGCTGCAGCTCACAGATCACGAGCGCTGACAGTATAGCTCATTGTTTTGACTGGTCCTTGTCTTGATGAAGGGTAAACGCCTCTATCTTAAGCAAGAGTTCTCTCTCTCTTGCTCTCTCTCTCTCTCTCTCTCTCTCTCTCTCTAACGCACACACAGACACACACGCACACACACACACACACACACACACACACACCGAGTATTAGGCAGCTTATCTTAACATCCTTGTAGGGACTTTCCCCCTGCAGTGAAGACTCTTCAGATGAAATACAAGCTCTCATCTCAAAGTAAGACATTAGTAGACATAGACAGAACAAGTAAGGACTTGAGACTTTTCATCTTTGTGTCAAGAATCTTTTTTGAAGTGATGCTGTTACCAGAAGTAGCCCAGTTTGTCCATAAATGTGTTGCCTCATTCAGTGGCGGACCTAGACTTTTCAACTGGGTGGCCTAAATGGGGCCTGAGGTATGTGCGCATACACACACAGATGAAACTCTATATAATAATAATATGTTTTATTTAAAGGCGCCTTTCAAAGCGCTCAAGGCCACCTTACAAAGCAGAGATAAAAACAACAAAGTAGCATCACATCGATTAGCATTAAAAAGACAAATTTACAGGATGTATGGAATCTTTGAGGATTCATGAGACCGGATGGACAATGATAAGTGTGAATATGCCAGTTTAAAAAGATGTGTTGTGGGATGAGATTTAAAAATAGAGAGAGAGTCAACATTACGGATGTGTGGAGGGAGGGAGTTCCAGAGGCGAGGGGCAGAGCGGCTGAAGGCCCTGGACCCCATGGTGGACAGGCGGGAGGGTGGTGCAGTGATGTTTGAATGGAAGAAGAAAACCTGAGAGTGCGGGTGGGTGAGGTACAGAGAGGTACAGAGGAGCGAGGTTATGGATGGCCTTAAAGGTGAGGAGCAGCATTTTGAAGTTGATGCGACAATTTAATTATTTAAGGACTGAAGAAGAGAGCGACTGTATTATCTGCTGCAACACAGCCAAGGTAGTTTTAACACAAGTCCTGCCTCTGACAAGGCACATATCTAGTCATGGAATAGAGATTTGGGCTGGCCACTGGGGTGGCAGATCGTATATCTATGGTTGCTATGGCCACCCATTTGATCCGTCCCTGGCTTTATTAATGTATAGGTTAGAAAATGGAAATATCTCAGTTTGTTTTTGGCTCTATCTGGATGTGTCTACTCCTCTCCCCTTTTATTTTTATTCTTCAGGAGCATTCTTTTCCTCTATTCTTCCAACTGCAACTCCTCCTCCTCCTCCTCCTCCCCCCTAATGAAAAGAGAGATTACTGATATAATGGAGGCTGGATAGTGAGAGGAATTGGATCGCTTTACTCTGATCTCAGTGCTACAGGGGAGAGGAAACACTGGGTGGAGAATTGTTGGGTTGGGCAAAGTAATTGTCTGTGTTTCTGTGTGTGAGTGCGGGGATGTTTATTTTGTCGGGGTTTTGTAGGGTCATCTCACAGTGTATAAACTTGGGTTTGTGTTCGTATCCTAGCAACGCCCTATCAGGTCCACCTGCTTGATGGACGTTTGCCCAAACATACTTGCAGACACACAATCTGCTCATCCTGCCAGCATCCATCCTGTTGTTTGATGTTCTTAGATGTTTAGCTCCTGAAACATGCTGTAAATTAGCAGTAGTCATGTTGATACAATTAAAATAGTCTATTTATTGTAAAAGCTGAAATCTAAAGTTCAATTGAATAACATTTCAGAAATAAATGTATTTGAAAGCTGAATTAGATGTGACTTTAAGAAGAAAAATGATATATGCATGTATAGTTACATTGTTTGATATTCATATAAAACATGAGCAAAGTTCCAAATAAGCAGGTATACATAAGCCAGACTAACCCCTCATTCTTCAGGGTTCAGTCTGCATGCTTATACAAACACCACATTTGCAGAACTATATATGGTTGAATGCCTAAGGCACAGCGGAAAAAAGACAAGCAACAATCTCCAGTATTGAAAAATGAAGAGAATGCAGATAAGAAAGTGCAGTTCCATGAGAGTCCACTTGAGGCTTGCTCCAGGAGACAAGGAATCCCCCTTAGGTACCATTGTAAAATCCCCATTTTTACAGCAGAAATGAACATGTTTACAGCCTGGTACATAAAACAGTTTTGGTCTTAATAGATCATTTCTTATTGGTAAAAGTTGTACAGGAGCTGATTTTCTTTATGTCATCTGTTTTAATTATATCAAGGCTAAGAGTTATGCATACTGTGCATTATTAGGAGCTTGGTTGATTTGGCTGACAGGGGGGGGGGGCGGGCATTGTTGCTGTATGCCAGGAGGCTTAAGGCCCTAACTTCACCACTTTGCCTGTTTCTACATTGATTGTAAGTTAGGTTGAGATAACATTTCCAACATAGTGGCTGCCACCGTTCAACTTCAAAACGCCTCTTTAGAAACCAATTAGTGAGGTCACTGAGAAGTGTGTCCATGCTTTATATACAGTCTATGGGACACAGGCACATTAAGGGTTTCAGAAAGGTGGTCAATTGGAAGTGTAGGGAGGCCTTATAGAGACAGTACCTACAACTGCTTGAGTTAGACAGAGGCTGCACTAAGAGTTTTAACAGACAGGAATCAATTAATGCCAATCTAAACACAAACATCAGCCTTTAAGACAGAAGGAGGAATTAAGGTTGTCTGAACATCCTCATTTGCTCCCTACAAGCTTTTTTTGTGTGTAAATGTTGTCTACTTACAAGATGTTGTACTCAAAGTCATAGACGTCTGACAGTCTGCATGAGTTTCAACATTGTTACATCAGAGTTTCATCAGATCGTCTGTATTGTTGCTTTAAATAACAAATCTTTGATGGCCTGTGTCGAAAGAAATAAGAGCACAAGGGAGCGAAAATAATCCAAATGAGCAACAAAGGAGAGCAAAATGTAGAGTAAACAGATGGAAAGAAGGGGGAAAGCTTCGACTGTTTTTGTGTGTCTGTGTGTGTGTGTGTGTGTGTGTGTGTGTGTGTGTGTGTGTGTGTGTGTGTGTGTGCGTGTGCGTGTGCGTGTGTGTGTGTGTGTGTGGCCTGTCTGCATCGCTTCCAGATAGATGGTTGCAAAGCGCAGAATGGGCTGTTGTCTAAAAGAGCAGCCCTGTGCGCTGGTATCGATTCCTCTCGCACCTCTTCCTCGGCTGTGGTCGCACATAATTGGGTTCAGCGCCGCATCCCATGTCCAATCAAATGGCTTAATACTTCTCACCTGGCTGCCTGCGGGGCCAATCAGATTATTTTAATCACAAAAACCCACTCAATCCCCTTATCTCCGGCTGATTTCATCTGAGCATTGAGTGGCTGTGTGTGTCTTAGTGCGAGTGTGTATGTGTGTGTTACCAGATGCAATTTAAAGGGACATGCACACGCACTTACAATTGCACTTTAAAAAACACACATGACACAGGCTGTTTTCTTTATTATCTATCATGAAATGGTATTGACATGGTATTATTTGCTTTTATGTGTAACATGCTCATATGGGAATATGAATCATAAATCTTATTTCATTTACTTACTGTGAATAGATAATCAGAATTTCATGAAGGAAAAAGGAAAACTGAAGGACAAGGATTTTTTGTTTTACATGGGTTGTTCCCCTTCAGTTGTACCACCTTCTCAGACTACTGGATGTGCATGTTCCGTTTGAAAGTCTTCACCTCAGCGTCACCAGAAATGGAGTGGAGGGGGAAGAAAAAAGAGAGAGAAAAGAGGAGCTGTCTCCCTCCTGTGTTGTACATGACCGCTGACACAAGGAGTGAGGGAGACAGAGTGGGAAAGGACAGCCGTGATTAATGTGGAGGCTGTGTGGACCCAAGAATATCTTCCCCCCTGTCCTCCATCTTAGCTAATGTGACCTGCCATATGGGTCACTCATTACAGTGTGTGTGTTTGTGTGTGTGTGCTTTAGGTACTACCAACCTTTTTTTCCTCCACAGTATGGATTTCGGTACCTAGACCTGAGTACTGGTCGATTCGGATACAGAGTGCCCCTCTCTCCATACCAGTGTGATTTAAAAAATATACGTAATATTGGCTGTAAAGTACTGATTGCTGAAATGTTGCTAGCTTTGACTAACCTTACACTCCCTGCAAGCAAAACATGGTTGTTTTTATTAGCGTAGCATGATAAATTACCTGTGACAAATCTACTTTTTAAGGCTAATTAGCTATGCATCAGATAGGTTCTTTGACTGGCACTCTCTGATACCATATAAACAATACCTCATGCAAGGTGCCCGATACCTGATATCGGATTCCCAGTACCCGATACCACATTTTGGGCAGTATCTGGCGTATGCCCATACTGGTATCAGTAAGAGAACCACTCTAATTGAACCTTTTTTATTCTGTTCATGTTTCTAATATTAACACCCTATTTTACTGATAATACTGTCATTGTATTAAATCACACATTTCCAGGAATCTTACCTGCTTACAGCAAAAGAGCCTGTGTGAATATTTCATGTTAGTAATACTGCTAGATTGTAATCTGACTTTTTCTCATGCTAATGTATTCATTTTCCTCCTTCCTGTTTCTCCACGCCTCTGTTCATTTCTCTTCTTTTTCTCATCCTTCATTTTCTTTCACCTCCCCCTCCATGTTCGTCCTCTCCTCTTTTACTCCTTATCACCCTCTGCCCCGCTACTCCCCCTCCTCCCTCCTTCCTCTCCCCCCCCCCCCCCCCCCCCTCCTCTTCTCCTTTCACTATCAGGTACATGATGAATGTGACATGGGATGGCAAGGACTTGTCATTCACAGAGGACGGCTACCAGGAATTCCCCAAGCTGGTCGTCATTGTTCTCAACAAAGAAAGGGAATGGGAGAAGGTAGGATCTACACCTGTGTGTGTGTGTGTGTGTGTGTGTACATTATTAAGTTTGCAAGTATGTGTTCTTCAGGACCAGTTAAAACTCTCACATATGTACTTTAATATACCAGTGATTCTTAAGTAATAATCCACATAAGTTAAGTTTTCAGGGTTGATTCTAGTATGTTTTAAACATATTTGATTCATTTCACTTTTCAAGCAAAAATGGAATCATTTCAATTAAAAAAGGATAAAGTATTAACATCTGGCAGTTTAGAGAAGGAGAGAAAAAGTCAGCAAACACATGCACATCACTTATTCAGGTGCTGAGCTGTAGAAAAAAAAACACTAGATATGATGCACAAAAAATCGCAACACTAGGGCTCTTTACTTATTTATTTGCTATGTGCATTAAAGAACACAATGTTTTGATAGCAAATACAGCATATAGCCCGGTCAGTCATATAGCATATAAAGAAGTATATCTTTGGGAGCCATAGTGTTGTGAGTCTTTGTGCTTCACATCTAGTGTAGAGAAGGATACAGAACAGCACTAGCTTCAACAAGATAAAAAATATATCATCTTTCAACTTTATTAATTTTCTAAAAATTTGAATTTTTTAAAGGAAGAATGTGCGACTTTTTGATGGAGTAGATGTCGCCCTTGAGCACAAGTATGAAACCAAAACAAACTGCTGTTTGGCGACACCTCGGCCACATTGAAGCCTCCGCTCTCCCACAGCGAGACACCTCCAAACCCCTCTCTCCTCGCATTCACACGAAGTAGTTATAAATTGGAGCGCACCATATTTTAAACAACATTAAGCTCAAGTGGCCGACAAAACTGTCCCTGGCTCTGCATTGTTGTGTTAGCAGGCTAGCGTTAGCATGCTATAGTTAGCCCGTATCTTCACATTGCATGTAAATTGACACAGAACGATCGTGATCTAAAAGCGCTTATTGCAGCAAGCAGGCTATGTTATTCTTCTTTTCTCTAGTCCTTGAATTAAACGGCTTTTATACACAGGAGGATGAGCCGGCGGGCCGTCAAGTCCATGTAAACACGATGTAAATACAGCTCAGACAACAACACAGCCAGCAAGACTCGCGTGTCTGACTCATTGTAGACAGTCATGACTCAGAGAGACATTTACACAAGATATAATTGATTTATGGGTAAAATGTCGCACATTCTTCCTTTAACTACAGAGAAAATTCTGTAGAATTTGGTTGGTGACTTGTGAATATTTGCTTGAATTTTGGCCCTTACGTCTTCCTTGTTGTCGTTTTTTGTTTGTCTCCTGAGTATGTTTCTGTCTCAAGATCAAAACTATTATGAAATGTTTCTATTGTTTCTTTCTTCCATTTTTTTTTTGCATATCTTTTAACATGAAGTCCAAAACCAATCTATCTGTGATAACCCTGATAATAATGACCTATTATGTGAGTACAACTGTATGGTTTCTGTTGATGTTTTTTAAAAGTGACTGACACATTGTTTCCTCAACCAAAAGCTACCTCATCCATTGCAAACCCAATAACGGGTAAACTGGTAAGTTTCTGGTTAGTGTGGACAACCAGTATGGCTAAACAGAAGAAAGAAAAAAACGACACCTACAGAAATTCTACCTCTGCCTCACTGTATAGAACTTAGTTGATCAATGAGCTCATTTACTAACAAGCCTTTGGATTCCTTCAACTGGTTAATGTGAAAAAAGCTTTGAAAATAAATGGCCTCTGTGAACGGCTGAGTATTCCTGCTGTTGTAATGGACTTTAAATGGCAGCCATGTGTCTTTATACCTACATCTGGCTGCCTCTTACAGACCTAAATACCTCATGTTTAATGCCTTAATAGTTCATCATTCAGAGTTGTTCAGGCCAGGAAGGAAAAAGTTTGTGAGAAGAATTGAAAAGGAGGAAGGTGTGGCTAAAAATAATGATTTGGATTTGGAAGAGAGGGAGATAGATGGTTATGTGTTTTTTTGTCTTTTCATTCGTCTCCCTTGTTGTCTACCACATTTTTTTTGTTCCATTCTCCCATAACGTACCCTGCATCTTTCCTTATATCTCTTTTTCCGCTTTCCTGTTTCTTTCTGCTCCCACCTTTCCTCCATGTTTTTTTTCTCCTTCATCACTTTTTCTGCACCCCTTTCCTGTTCCAGATTATCCGTGCATCTGCATCTTCCCTAATATCTCTTCTTCCTATTCCTCTTCTCTTTTTCCTTTTCCCTCTTTCCTTTCCTTTTTGCTTCCTTCTTTCCATCCTTTCCTTCATGTTTTTTTCTTCATCCTCCCTTCTTCTGCGCTCCTCTATAGGCCAGATTATCCGTGCACTCTGTCTATAGCTGCCATTGCGGTTGTGGTCTCTGATAGCACATCAAAACCACAGTTAATCAAAACTTTAGACCTCTGTTATTGAGGTGGAATAGGGTCACTGCCCATGTATGTATGTGTGTTTGTGTTAGTGTGGGTTTACCTTTCCACACTGGTTATTGACAGGAACACTTTTTGAGCAACCTGTGCATTAACAAAATCCTTTTTTTCACGTCACATCGGTGTGTGTGTGGCTGTTACAGTATTCAGTTAAGTCTGCCGCAATCTGCACAGCCTCCACCCAATCTTTGAGCCTGGCTTCTTCATATTTCATACTGACACGCAACCACCAACACAGGCTCACACACAAAAGACCCTTTGTTGGTTTGCTGACGGGAGGTAGAGTGTGTTGTTGTAAACAGAGAGCAAGAGAAATTGATTAGTACCACTTCACTGTGGTGCAGAGAAAGAGAGACATGGAGACCCAAAGTGGAAACGTAATTGGGAGCTTGCTTTCCCTCTCTCTCTCCCTCTCGCTTGCCCCTTCCCTCTGCTGCACTCGTCCTACCCATGCGCAAAAAAACCGTAGCTCACACAGAGCGGGAGGAGAGAGACTTCCATGATGATCAAGAGATAAAAATTCAGAAACTGTACTAAAATATGGATATGCACTAAAAATATAAAATGTGTCCCCTTGAGGCACAGGAGGGGGAGACAGGCAGAGGAGGAGCTATATGGAGCGATACCGAGACAAGCGAGACACAGAGACAGATGGGCCCAGATAGCGAGAGCAAATGAGCACAGGAAAAAAAGAGACACAAAGAGACAGAGAGAGGTAAATCCGAGCCACCAGCTTGTGCATATTTTCCCTCTTTTTGTTTCTGCCCACCACAGGTGTTTAACACTCAGGTTCTCAAAGCATCCACACCTGCTGGTCTCTGTAACAAACACACCTGCTTTCACAAACACATTTGGTTAGATGGTGTTCTTCTGAGTTTAGGGAAGAGGGGCTTTGAAAGTGCTACACCTGCGTAGTTGGATGTGTAGGACTTTTTTTTAAAGGATTACGTAACCGCCTTCAAATGACTGTTTTATTTAAAAGAAGCTCAGATTGCAGCAAATCATGCGAGTATGTATGAACGGATGAGAGGGCTGGATCCAGAGTGGCTTAATAGGACATTTATGCAAAATAGGCTTTTATCTAGAAACATTTTTTTTACTATTACAGCTACGAGTCTTTTAATAGCAAGAAAATGTTACATTTGGATGCAGCCTTTTCTGACGAGAGGAATACTTTAGCATTCACCAGGCATAGATGTGTCAAAATCTTTCTACACTTGCTGAAATACTTTCTTCAGTGTAGCAATGTAGTAATGATGCATCCAGGGGAAGAATTAAATCAATTTCATTATAGTCTAGTATTGAAAAGTTCAAAGGAACTTGCTTCACTTTAGCAACAATAGCTGCTAACACATACAGTACATTAAAACAATATTAACTGCTTTTACTTGAATGTCATTGAAACATGAATTATATTTAAACAATATTTATAGTTTTAAAAAAGTTTGCAAGTTTCTTAGGCATGGTGATGCTTTAAATCAAATAGGTTAAATGTTCTGAATGACAATTCTCACTTACTGATGGTTGACCTTGTTCACACCAGTGTGTTAAAATGCTAACGTGATGTAATATGCCATTGACAAACTGCCCTTAGTGCTGATGAAACTATCTTCTGATTAACAGAAATGGACAAAAGAGAAATGTACTGATAGTTATGCTAGAGGAAACGTCAGGAGATCATCGAAGTCATTAGTGTGTCTGTGAATATGTGCCAAAATCGAATCACAATTGATGCAGTTGTTATGAAGAAATGTCTAGCAAAAGAGCAAAGTTGCACCTTGTGTTGCCCTTATAGCAAAGTATAGAAAAGTACTGCTTTATAAGGATCTGTTGTCTCATTGACAAGAATGTCAATTGGAAAAAAAAACTTAATTTAAAATGTATGGTGGTCAAATGTTTTACACATGCTTAATTAATTCTGTAGTGACTAACAAAATACTCCTGATGTGAGAAAAATAAACAGTGGAGTTTTAAATTGAAACAGAAATACAAATCTTTTGCTAACTAGCAGCTGCCTGCCAGCTGTAGCTTACAGTAGCCCAGGGCACACACCATTTGGCCAAAGTAGTTTACTTTTAGCCCTGGTTGCTAATTTGTACAATTAATGACATTGCCCAGTCTCTCTAGTGTTTCGCTATTAAAAAAGTGAGGCGGTAAATAATCAGCTTATTAGCGTTAGCACAGTATGCTGCACAAGCTTTTATAAATAGATTTTTTGAATAATGTGGCTGCTGAACAAAAAACTATTTGAATAACTTCTCACATTTTAGTCAAACAACTTATGATAAGAACCAACCCATCATATTGCACAGTAAGCAGAAAAGGTCAACAGTCTTCATCTCTAGCATCCCTAGAACATCTTTTCTTACGATTGTTTACATGTTTTATACATTAGCTAGTTCGATGTCCATGTAAGTATAATTTTTACTTTTTATGGATTAAATATTTTTCATTGCAAATGTACTAAGGTGTAGAGGAAATACTAAGATTGAGAATCAATGACTTTGCAGAATTGTCTTATTGCTTACAGTGTTACAGTACATAACCTCAGTGATTAAATGAGAAAAGTGTATTTACAGATCAGAACCAGGTTGTTATGTTTTATTCCTGCTGAGTAGATGGAGTGGGTAAATTGCTTCAGGAGCTGCCGCAGTGTTAGGAGCCAGTTTACAAAATAATTATAACAGACAGCATGGGATTTGTGCTTGAAGAATCACAATATGGAAAGCAGATGTGCACAAAAGCTTATGTGCATACACGCACATACACATCGACGCAAACGTGCACTTTCGATCCTCTTCTCTGAATCTTAAAGAAAGAAGACTAAATCCATGGATGTAGTTTTCTCTCACTCTTCCACCCCGTCATCCTTTTTTTCCTCTGCCCTTGTTTTCTCACACACACGTGCATACACACACACACAAACACACAGACACAGAGCAAGCGTAGGAGGGTGAGAGCAGAATCCTTTCCCCCGACATAATTTTGTCTGACAGGAGTGACAGATACTGTTTTATGACTGAATGCGTTTCTCCACGCTATTAGGAACTCATTCTCCCATAATGCAATGTGCCACAGCGATAACTCTACATGAGTGGCAAAGAGAAGGTGCTCAGTGTACAACCACTGACCCCTTGTTCTTTAAAAAGAAAAACATTGTAGTCTTTGAGCGTGTATGTGAGTGTGAGAGTAGGTGAACTTGTTTACCTATCTAACAGAGGACAGTCGTCATCAAATCATTCACCAACAGGGGACCATTGAGCCATGAGAGGACATTTTTGAAGCGTGTGTTTTTGTGTGTTTTTCAAAGGTTACAAACACAGTAAGGTAGAGAGGGAAGGTGGTGTGCTAAAGATTAAACAGAGAACAAGACATGCAGACACAGAGAGCAAGTCCTTTCAAGAGAGGAGAACAGAGAGAACAGCCTAAGAAAGGAGGGCAGGTGTGAGGAGTATTCGCTGAACAAAACAAGGGATTTAAAGAAAAAAAAAAAAGACACCATTCAGAGACTTAGTTCTTCTGGGGTCGAGTATCATCTCATCACAGAGTGGCTCTCAATTCGTCGCAAGGGTGATGGTGCGATAAGACTGCCGCCATGGGATGTTATTATGTGGTAATCCCACAGGCCCTATCATCGTAACCTCCCACTGGCCCTGCTGTCACATTGCACTTACACACATACACATCCTAGTCTATGCAACGTGCGTGTGTAATATCTGGTGTTTTATACAGGAGGATTCAGCATTATGCTGCTTGGTCGGTCGATAGAGAGAATCCTCTCATCTCTCTGGGCATTAATTTATAACCCTCTTTGTTTAATTAGAGAGAAGGAAAGAGGGAAGAGGAGCGCAGGAGGACAGGAAATCAGAATATCTGCTGAAGTCAGCTTCTTTTTCCCCTCCTCCTCTCCTTTCTCTTTCTTCTACCCATCTTGTGAGTAGAATATATATGTCTCTCCTTCAAGTTTATTGATTCATCGAACCAAATCAGGGCCAAAACTCCAAGCTTAAATAAATGATCGAGAGGAGACTTTATTACTGAATTTTGAATATTTCTTTGAACACAATTATATACATTGATACTTTCAGGGTTCGAAATGTAGTAAATGTAACCAGTATAGAGTGTGTATATCAGAATAGCACACGACTCGCAACTAAGACAACTGAACTACTTGTGCAGTACAAGCCGAATGTTTTGAACCCACGCTCCTCTTCGACTTGGGTTTTGTGTTTGCTCTTTCCCCAGATTCCCTTCATTTCTGTGATACAAGCCCTATCTTACTGATTATGCACACATTTCCCCCTTGGTTAAACACTTCAGAGTCCCGTTTGCTGCTATAGCTTCCCGCACTTTTCGCTCGACACACACACACCATACACACACACACCCACGCACACAGGAACACACGCATATACAGTACGTGTTTGTGTGGACACATGCACGCACCCACTCGCTTGTGAAATGCAAAACAGCTGGGGTAGGACAGATAGACAAATGCGACTGTTCCCTGGAGAGTGAAGGTGACACACAAGAAATCTCGCACATGCCACCTCAACGTTCTGTCCCGACCCCCTAACACTCACCGCACACACGCACACATGCACCTTTACACACACACACACACACACTGGAGAAGATGTAGCCGACAGCAGAGTGAGCTGTTGACGGTTGTGCCAACTAAGAGTGGAGAAAAGACTCTAATCCCTGTCAGAGGATAGAAAACCACTCAAAGCAAAACAATTAAAATGCTAATTCCACTTCCTCCTCTCTGCTTGCCTGTTAATGACTTAGCCAGGCATGCAGGCTGTGCAACAACATGCGTGTGTGTGTGTGTGTGTGTGTGTGTGTGTGTGTGTGGGGGGGGGGGTTAATGACTTCTGTCCTATATGACTACAGGGTCAAAGGGGTCAAATATTAGCAAGCCTTTCTAATGTGTGTATAATTGTTTGTGCTTGTTCCTTCACACACCTAGACAACATATTATCTTATCTTAGTCTGTTACAATTTGTTACAGCCACACACATGTTCGCGATTGTGTGTGTTAATGAGTTTGCAAAACAAACAAAACTCTCCGCTCCACTCTACAGCAGTATTGCAGTAAGGAGCCACCAGAGAGACCGTACAGAAGAAGAAAGAAAATAAGAGACTTTTGAAATGGAGGGAAAGAGTGAGAGCGAGGTTTTGCCATTTTCTGTCTCCTGTAACATTAATAATTGAGAGTCGAGCAAAGCCTTTTTGCCTGCTGTTGTCTCGCTTTTTCTCTCCCCCCTTTCCCTGTCTTACACAAACACACGTCAACAACACACACACACACACACACACACACACACACTGACACACTCATACATTTGCAGACAGCTGTGGGTGGGTGAAGAGCATCCATATGGGAATCTGTGACATCACAGCTCTGAAAACTTTCTGAATTATTAACAGAGTCGCAGCACTATCATGCCGCCACACTCCCTTTCTCTTTCTCATATATGTTTGCATTTATAGCCTCACTGTTTATCCCTCTGTGTGCATTATGTCATGCATCCCTACACACCATGCTTTTAATCTGTCATTGTGTGCCTATAGTCGTCCTAGCAGTCCCATTATTTATGGTCCGTAAACATGTATACCGGTTTGTATGTCTTTGTGGCAAAAAAAAAAAAAGCATTGTGTGTGACATGAAAAGGAATTGTTAACATGTGTCTACATTTGTAATCCTCTCCACCTCCTTTCTGCTTTAAGTTATAATGCAACAGGTTACAGCAGTTACAGGTAAAGAAAAGTAACACACTGCATTTCTCTTTGGTTTCACTGGATATCATTTCCCCCACCACTTCTGCTTCCTGTCTGCTAATAACCGTTAGATCTGAGGGCAACAGTTTCGCTGAGTATCAGCGTTTTTCAGAACGTGTCTTAGGGCAGATGCTGACTCCCAATCTGCTCACAAATTGTAAAGTATCGGATGAGAGCCACACCTTTTGTAAAAGCCTTATTGTTTTTTTAACTTCCACTCTTATTTTTTGCTTCTTAAAAATCTTCTTGAGCTTAACTCATTTATCAACTCATCTCTGTCGACCTCCTATCCTTCCCTTCAGATGGGGAAACTAGAAAACCGCAGCTTGACGCTGAAGTACCCGGTGTGGCCGCGCTTCAACTCCATTGGCGATGCTGAGATGGATGACAACCACCTGTCCATCGTCACCTTAGAGGAGAAACCTTTTGTCATTGTGGAGGACGTGGAGAGGCTCACTGGTACCTGCATGAGGAACTCCGTGCCCTGCAGGAAGCACATCAAAGAGTAAGTGTGCCATCTAATAAGTAAGCTGGCTAGCTTTGCCCAGTAAAAAGTCTTCTAAAAAGAGGCCTTTTTAAATTTCACTAGCATAAATGTATATTTGTACTATTCATAAAAAACAAAACAGTATGAATTGATTGTCATTTTTGAAATTGTTATTTGATGAGTATTTTTAGTGGTACTAAAGAGTAGTCATTTGTTAATGACTCATCCTATACGTGGCGGTTTATGCTACTTTGCATCCAGTTGAAGTTTTTCTCACAACTTAAATGCCCCTCCCCCGTGATGCACAATACTTACAAGCCAACAAACACTGAATACCAAAGAAAAAAGTGGATATCAAAACTAAGAAGTTGTCCTTCATTAGCGTCTTTTTTTAAAGGTAGCAACTTGCTAGCCATTTCATGTCAGCTTTGATAGCTTAGAACAAAAGGGCCTTATGGATTAACACGAAACGTGAATGTGATATTTCGCCACTTTTTAATTTAACCTGTTTTTAATCCACCGAATGTGAATACTAAAAAATAAAGAGATTTTGCTCTACTAAGCATAAAGTTTAACTTAAGCTAAACGAGAAAAAAAACAATCATCCCAGCAAAACGCATAAAGGTGCAGTACAAAAAATGTATAAACTGCAAAAAAAAAGAAAGGTCCACACACTGTTCAGCTCCCAATGAGCAACTTTATTTTCAACAGGGCAACATTTCAATGTAAAGGATCTTCTGCCGAACTTAAACTGAACATAATCTATAATTATCCAGTCCTTGATACGAGACAATAATCCATCTTGTATTATGGGAATCAAAAATAACCACACATTTGTAGATACTGTGGAACTGAAGACTTAAAATTGTATCAGTACTACACAACACAATGATACTGAATGAAATATTCTCCAGTCTCACTGTGATGCAGTCTAATGATTGGCCGTTCACTTTGCGAGAACACAGTAAAATAAAGTGTTCTGGTATAAGGAGGCACAAATAGCATCATCCTTTTTATATATTCCACTCAGCGCTTCCCTCCCTCTCTCGCTCCCCTCATAAGCATGGGAAGAGGTGCAGTGTGCGATCTATGCAGCAGCTTCTTTCCTCCCCCTGAAAATGGAGGCAACTGCTGTACTCAGCAGTTTACTTGCCTCCTTACCAATTTCCTCTGTAACGCCCAAATACTGCTAGCCTCTTGCTGTATTATATTTCTCAAGTTTACACGCATACACCGAAAATGTGGCTCAGGGTTTGTGTGCGTTTGTGTGTCATTGAGTGGCTTCAGCGCTGCTGAATCAAAGCGTGTAATTGGTTTGTAGATAATTTAATATTATTGCTCTGCTACGGAAAATACACACTTGGGAACACACTTACAGTAAGATTATCATGTTCACAACCCCAACTGTGTCATTCTTAAGGCTGGATACATACATGCATACAAAAAACGCTGTCTGTAACTACTACACAGACACAGTCGCATAGCCACACTCACTCACATAACCAGATCTGATTAAGCAATAATAGAGTCCCAGGGAAGAGGCTACCAGAGATTTTCATCCAGAATCACTGTGAAGTAGGGCAGAGGATAAAGCATCTCCAAGGAGGAATATAAACACACACACACACACGTACCCACATACACACACAAGCATATACACTCTCTTTTTGCCACATGTCCATTCACTCACAGGCCAGTGCATTCGGCTGCGCTCGACTCTCCCACAGCGCAATTCTCACTCAAGCATCCATAGTGTCCATTTGGAGAAAAGAGGGAAAGATGGAGGGAAGAGGAGAGGCAGAGAGGGAGGAATGATGGAAGGGTTGGATTGAGGGATGGAGGTCTATCCATGCATGCAGAACCACAAATTCACTCATCCAGGCTGGGCCTAAGAACAAGTAACACTCAAGCTAACACACACACATATACCCACGACGCCCTCTCCGGAGACCCCTCGAGCCTTGTAGTGTTTCTATATCAAGTTGACCTGGCAACTTCACAAACAGCCTCCATAACATCAAATGCTCTCACTCCCTGAACTGCACCATGGCCTCTCTAAATGGGTACACTGTGTGCATGATTGCAGTTATCACAGTTGTGGCCTATGCTTTTCCTCTGTCACTACCCCCACCAGCTGAACCTGCCACAAACTCCACTGACTTGTCCTTGTCTCTGTTATTACTATAACAGAATCCATTCCCTGCACCAGCAACCGTCCTCCCTCTACCAAATGATCCCTTTTTTTTTACTGCAAGCTCAAAACTTCAAATCAAATTTCAAATATTTGAAGTAAATAAAAACCTTTTCCCTAGATCATCCCTGACTGACATCTACATTAATAAACAACCTTAATTATTCTTGAAAGCAAAGTACAGATACAAATGAGCTCACTTCTAAATCACAATCACACACTGTGAAAATCATGATATCATCTGCATAAAGTGATAATTCTTAGAATTTCATTCCAGTTATAGACTTCTTTTATTCTACATCTTCCGGCCTAAAGTTCCATGTTTGATGCTATACCACTTGATCAATATGATGATATTACAATAACATGACTGGGTCTTTGTCATTATTTAAACATCATACAAATTACAAGAAATGCATCATGCTTTAAGTAGCTATTTTTGTGTGTTTACTCGCCTACTGCACATAATCTTATCTAGAAAAGGTGTGATTTAATTTGTACTTTTACATATTGTTAAAGTGACACATATGGCATGCAGGCCAACCCTCTAGCTCCTTCTCCCATTGTCCAGCTATGCAAGTTTTCTTGTCCAGCCACCCATGTCTCAATGTTTTCTGTGATTTATCGCTGCTACTGTTGTGCTTATCAACTGTCAAAATGTGCTATGTAGAAAGCCACTGAGCAGCTAAAAAATAGGATTAGGCTGATAAATATTGCATGAGTGTCGAAGGTATTGATTTAGGATGATGTGGAAGCAAAACACATATACTTCTGTGGTATTAAATTGACCAGATTTAAATGTAAACAGAATGCTTGGTTTGCAGTTTAATGTAATTTAAATTAATTTCACTTGAAATGAGCTCTAACAGCTTCTTGAAATAATGTATAATTGTAGTAGATGATCCCATACCTGATTGTGAAACATTTTCAAAAGATGAATTCACAGCAGATCAGTGCCTCGCTCTTTTGAAATAAACCTTCTCTCCAGTGAGAGATTGTAAGACCTTAAAGGTAAACTTTTCTCAAGTTCGAAAAGAGGAAAGTATTCCACTTGTGATGGCATTCGTTTGACAGATCGCTGCTGACTAGGGAGGATAATGCCGGAGTTTTCAGTTGGAGCAAGAATCGACTAATGTTTTCCAACATCACAGAATTCTGCCAGAGTTTCAGAGTTATATCTCTGCAGGTAACTGCAGAGTCACGACTGGACGTGTCAAGATTTTTTTCGCTCTTTCTGTCAACTTTGTATCCAGGTTGAGGTTATATTCGCCTAATTAGCACATATCTGAAAGGTAAATGAGAGTCCCAGGTGGCTGCAAGTTGATGTGCGCTCTGGTGTGCATTTGAACAGTGCCTGAACTCTGCTGCTCTCACATTCAGCTCTACAGATGGTACAAGGCTTGCAGATGCAGTGCCGTCATAAACCTCCTTCTCTAGAGAGACAGGGAGGTGGAAGGAGCATATTTTCCAAGTCTTCTGATGTCATTCCTGAATAGAACAACTTGAACTTAAAGGTGAAATAGTCCCAGGATGACATCTGAGCATTGGTGCATTTTCCAAGTAGAACAGACGTAGGAACACTGCAATTGATATTGCCTACAAGTCTTCAGTTTGTGTTCTATTCAGAGTATGTCAAATGTTCTGTAGGATGCACCGTCTCACTTACACTTAACCCCCGCAGTCGCTAATGCTGTGTGCTTTTTGTTTGTGTTTTTTCAGCAACACAACAGAGGCTGGTGGGACATACATCAAGAAGTGCTGCAAAGGCTTCTGTATCGATATTCTGAAGAAGATTGCAAAGTATGTAAAGTTCACCTATGACCTGTACCTGGTAACCAATGGCAAGCATGGCAAAAAGATCAACAATGTCTGGAATGGGATGGTGGGAGAGGTAAGGAGAACCCATGCACGATCCTGTGTTCATTTGATATGTATCAACATTAGCTAAAATAATACATTTTTTGCAATTACAAAGTTATACATTTAATTGTATTCAGTTGAAAATACATTGGATTTTCACTGCTTTGGTCCACATCTTTTGGATGTTTCTTAACGAGGGCAGGCAGCCACTTATTTGTTGTTTCACTTTTAGTTTGTAATACATTTTTAACTGAGCAATCCAAGCCAAGGCTGCGAGGACATAAGAAGTGTTTTTGTGACATGATATTCCTGTACCTTATGTTGCTAAAGGAGCTTTGGGTATTGACATTGGAAAACTTTGGTTTCAGCTATGAGGCTTTGGCACAAGCCAGAAATGCTCAGGAAGTAAACAAATCTCAGCTACTCCCGCAGAAAAACTCTTTTGCATATCTTTAATTAGCAGCTTCAACTTGTAGGTAAAATCCTGGAGTTCATTCAAAGCCTGTAAACTTTATTGTAATCTATATTTTTTACGACAGAACTTTATTTCACTCAGTAAAAGAAGAAGAAGAGGGGGTGGGGGGGGGGGGGGGGACAGCTGTCTCCAATGTTTTGAATGTGGACTGCAGAATCCATTTTAAACACTACATGTCAGAGTTACATATTGCTCCTGTAAGAATCTTCCTTAGCATATTAGCTTAAAAACTTCATTGATGGGGAGTGAGTTAAATTCTTATCCTTGGATTCATCAGGTGTTTGGATTTTTCACATTATAATGTCTATTTTCTTCTTCTTATTCCCTTTCTTCCCTCTACCCCTCTCCCTTTAACCCCGCCTCCCTCCCTCTCCTCCGTCCTCCGCCCTGCAGGTGGTCTATAAGAAAGCCGTCATGGCCGTCGGATCTCTGACGATCAATGAGGAGCGTTCTGAGGTCATCGATTTCTCCGTCCCATTCGTGGAAACCGGGATCAGCGTCATGGTCTCCCGTAGCAATGGAACTGTCTCCCCGTCAGCCTTTCTCGGTAACTGTCAAGGCATAACTGTTTGCTTTGTTGTCGGACTTGGGAGGGAGGGAGAGGAAGATCAGTTTGTTTGGTTTTACCGCTGTGTGAGTTTAGGATGGAGGATGATATTTGTTTTGAGTGTTTGTGTGTGTGTGTGTGTGTGTGTGTGTGTTCCCTGAGCTGACAACACAATTCAGTCCTGATACACAGCTGTCAATACTTGTTCTTTCATCTAAGGGATTTAGCTCAACTCCAGCTTCCCTTCACAATGACTCTCACTTACCTGAGAGGGACTTAAACTCAGGATTTTAACAGGAGTGACCATGGATATCCCTTTTACGGATGCTCAGTCACGTTCATTTGATGCGTAGCGCTTCATGGACATCCTAGGTCCTGCACACATATACAGAAAGCCACTGACTCAGAGACACACACAGACACAAAAAAGTACACACTCTGACATGTATGCAGCATGCATTTACTGCTGTGAAAGTGGCAATTAAAAAGGCTTAGCAGGAAGACCTATAAATGGCTGCTTGCCAGCACAAACACACACACATACAAGGTGCGCGGCCCTGTGCCAGCGATGCTCTCCCATACATTAGGGCAGGATTTAATCTCTGCGGTAGTGTTGTGAGCTCAGAGGGAGGACAGGAGTGCTGACACCAGGGCTTCCTATACTGTACGCCTCCTCACACTGTCAAATGGGAGGTGAGCCTGTGTGAATGCAAGTGTGTGTCTGCGTGTGGGGAGGGTGCGTGAACATGCAGGAGTCAGCTTGTTATCCATGCAGTGTGTGTGTGTGTGTGTGTGTGTGTGTGTGTGTGTGTGTGTGTGTGTGTGTGCACATGATTGATTGATTTATTCATTCTGTTCATGGAAAGACAGAAAGTGAGTGAGCATGAATCAAAAAAAGTGATGTGTAAGATATGAACATTTAATCCAACATGTGTTAATACTTAATGTTTTCCCCTTTCTCTCCCTCAGAGCCATTCAGTGCATCAGTGTGGGTAATGATGTTTGTGATGCTCCTACTGGTGACTGCAATGGCCGTGTTCATGTTTGAGTACATCAGTCCTCTTGGCTTCAACAGAAACTTGGCGCAGGGAAGAGGTAAGCCTACACATGAACACACACATAAGCCCTCTTTCATACACAGCAAACAATGTACATCCTAAAATCTGTGTCCCATAAAAGAGTATCTTATTTGTATTCTCTCGTCTTCCTCTAAACCTCCTTTCTTTCTCTCTTTGCCGTTCTCTTCAGACCCCCATGGCCCTTCCTTCACCATGGGCAAGGCGGTCTGGCTGCTTTGGGGTCTGGTCTTCAACAACTCTGTGCCAGTCCAAAACCCAAAAGGAACCACTAGTAAGTTCATTGTGTCTGTGTGGGCCTTCTTCGCTGTGATCTTTCTGGCTTCCTACACTGCCAACCTGGCTGCCTTCATGATCCAGGAGGAGTTTGTCGACCAAGTCACCGGTCTCTCTGATAACAAGGTAATTGAATACACATGCTGTTACCATGCAATACTGCTGTTTTGAATTGTGTGGTTAGCCTAAAATAAATTTAAAACATCTGGCAAATCATTTTCACTTGATCAAACGCCACTTAAAAGTTTGTATTCCATCACTTTTAGACCAGAGGTCTTCTTCAGGTGGTAATTCAAATTATACATATCATCTGAAGAGGACCTCTGGCTGAAGCGTTTTGATTGCGATGGAATTAAAACTTTTTGTGGCATTTGAGCAAGTGTGCGGGCATATCTTCTTCCTCAGTCAGCTGTTTTTGCACTGCCCTGCACCCACGCGACATGCGTGTAACTACCCCCTGTTTGTAATTCATTATCACTTCACCACATTCTAATTGATCAGCAACTGCAAAGACAATTTAAATTTAAAAATAGAAGAACATCTATTCATAGTTCAAGTTAAAAAAGCTTTTTTTTATAGTAAGAAACAGCTAATGTTCGTTTTCAGCTATTAACTAGCTTAAAAGCAGCTGACGCAACTTATTAATTTGAGTGTTACAGTACATTATACCAGGAAAGACTTGAATTCCTATCTGACCTAATGGAGGCTAGGATTTTATTGCTTGGCTAACATAATTTTAGCTCACAAACTGTTAAATGCTAGTACAAGCTTTTGTCTAACTTTCACTTTCTTAAATTACATACCACAAGCTAGGAAGAAGATGACAGCTAGCATTGAGTTTTGGAGTGTTACATGATACAATAGGAAAGGATTATAGTCTGTCCTAACATAATGTTAGCATCACATTTTCCACAGCTAATGTAGGCCCAATGTTAGCTAGGAAATGCTAGCATAAACGGTTACCTTATGTTCAGCCAGTCAATAGACCGATATAATAACATAACCAATTACTAGAAAGAATTTGAAGTGAGTATGAAGTAGTGTAACGTGATACAATAGACTTACATTTTGTTGGCTAGCAATTGTTGTCCTAGCTAATGTTATGTCAGTTAGGAAATGGTTTAATGTCAGAAGAAGCTGTGTAATGTTTACTTGATAATATTACGGCTACGGTAGCAAGAGGCTTTAAGTTCGTATTAAGTTTTGAAGTGTTACAAAATACAGTAAGAAAGGCTTAAATTGCTAATTAACATCATTTTGGCCAGACAAGCTAGCTATTACTATTTAAGCTAGGGAATGGTTTATTAAGCTGTAGTCTAACACTCAGCCACTTAATAGATAACACCATTAGCTAAAAAGATGCTGAAAGGGGAGTAGTGTGTTTGGTACTGTTACAAGAAACAATGCAAAGGGCTGCATTTAGGGTAGATTTATTCAAAAATGAAAATGTCTGTCATTAACATGGATTGCTTGTTATTTTCCATAGTTGCACTTGCAAATTATTCCAGGTAAAATTGTGATAATATGCACATAAATGTAAGAATGTATGCATAAGAATGGGAAGATTTGAATATATAGAGAAACGGAAGTATGGTCAATGCCGGAGGAGGAAGACTGGCCGAAAGATTACAGGAAAAGGTCAAATGTAGAGAAGTAGCAAAGAAAGGCTAGACAAAAGGGTAGAGAGATCCGGAGGAGAGGGAGACAGATGTATGAGGAGACGCTTCCAAGGAGAGAGCATTTGAGACTGATGTAGAGGGTTTTGACAACACGCAGAAGGAGGGGGAGGAGGTAGGGAGGGAGGCATGGAACAAAGGGTAAAGCAACTGGCAGGAGGGCGACTGAGGAATAGCGAGAGGCCAAGACACACAAGATGGTACAAGACAACAAGCGGACAGATATGGGCCAGGTTGACGGCTGCGGTGGGGAGAAAGGAATGGCACATGTATGGAGGGAGGAAGTAAAAGAGATATGGAGAGACAGAGAGGGTCAGGGAAGAAAGGACCCAGACAAAGAGGGTAAATGGCCGTTCAGGCAGATTTGCTGAGCCATGCTGGACATTGAACATCCTGTGACAAGAAAAATATTAAAGGAATCTGCCTTTGTTTGTGTGTTGTACTCAGCAACCAACCCAAAAGGCTTTGCTTGGCACTTTTTTCAGAACCAGCTTACATTTTTCACACACGGAAAGAACTGAAAGAAAATAAGGTTTGGCATTTTGTAAACAGACTCCTCCACATGTAGACTGGAAGATCTTTGAAAACTGACAACCTTGTAAATAATTGCAGGCCAGATCTACAAATAGAGCCAGACACACTTTTGTATTGCTGATAAAAAATCTGTGAAATGGGAGAGGTCTTTCATTAGGAAGATGAAATGATGTATTTGTTGAATGGTTTTTCTTTCAGTATAAAAAAAAATTGTAAATTTTGGGAGTTGACTGTGCAAACATGGAAAAGGGCAATATATTGCCTGATTGACTCACCTGTGGAAACAGCAGCTTTGAGCGCCACATGTGGAGATAACAATGACACCGACTGCCTGTGCTTTTAAAACTGGTAAAGTTGTGATATTTTTTCCATTCATCTCAGGTTTTTTGCAACTGTTCTCCAAGCATGCTGTCTCATGCACAGTCTTTGACGTTTTAGGCTGTTTACCCACCAAGGATTTGTCTCAATGGTAATGTCTTTTATAAAAAGGAGAAGACTTTTTCTACTATCCTTTAAACAACTGATTTTGGTGTATTGTTTTAGTGCACCCATAGATATCAAATTTCAGCATTTTTTTTTTTTTTTTTTTTAATTCAACACACTTTTTTAATCCCTGAGGGGAAATTCTGGTTTACACTCTGTTATTAGGTGTTTTCAGACCAAACAGTTCTTGGGACTTTTTGAAGAGGAACTATCCACTCGGGGAGTGTCCTGGTAAACTACGCACCAAGTGGACTTATTTTCTGTCTGCATCCGCACCGGCATGACACCTACTCTGAAGCAGGAGCTAAAAGGGTTCCTCTAAACGGGGTTCTAGGAACTAAAACAGTTCTTATTTCCTGGAATCAATAAGAAAGGGAGGGCTCCAGCAGGTCCTAGAAGTATGAAAAAGTTCCTGTCGTCCAAAAACTACCTATTGAGAGACATGCTCCTCAAACACACAGGACCGAATTATACATGCACAAACAGGACCTGGGGACATGCATTAATGGAGAGATGTCAGAGTGGGGCTGCTACACACTGCTACACAGGGAGCGCGCCAGAGCTGTTGGGGGTTCAGTGGCTTACTCAAGGGAACCTCAGCAGTACTCGGGAAGTGACCACCAGACCAACTTCCATACTTTGGTTCGCAACAGGACTGGAACTGCCCAACCCAAGTCCCTACAGACTGAGTTACTCCCCAATCAATTCCCGCCCCAATCATGCCTCTCATAGAGTTTGTTGGGACATTGCAACAGCAGTAACTAGGCTGTAATGCATGCTTAAGCATAATATTCTATAAAAAATGGAACGTATTAGCAAAACCTTTGACTAGAACTTGATCCCCCCTAAAAAAAATAAAAATAATGGGGTCTTGCAAGGCGAGGTTTGCTGTCCCATTAACTATTGGTTGCCCTGAGTAAGCATTGCAATGAGCTAGTGCTACATGCATTTTTTTTTATCTGGTGTGTGATTCATGCACCACAATTACAATTACGATCGCTGATGGTAAAACTATGATCCCGGATGCAACTTCAGGGTTAAATCAAATTTCAGCAAAGCAAAAGTTAAGTGCAAGAATAATCTTTAAAGTGATCATAAAGTCAATGATTTTCTTCAGTGTCGCCCCTAAAAACAAACCTTACAGCTAAATTAATGTTTATTATATACAAATGTTGATTATCACAGTGGCATTTCATTGTCACAGACAGAAGCATTACATTCTTAGTCTAGACTAGAGCCCCCAACAGACACATAAGCATGAACACATTCCCCCCAACACAGACGAAGACACAGTCAGACACACGTACAAAAAAGGGAGTCCTTTACTTATATAACAGCAGAACTTGCATAATAAGAGGACAGAGAGTGTGACAGGAGTAGAGCAAGAACAGGCAGAGATACAAGAGAGGAGAGGAGAGGAGAGGAGAGGAGAGGAGAGGAGAGGAGAGGAGAGGAGAGGAGAGGAGAGGAGTAAAATAAATAATCCTGGACTCACTCCTGGTAAATAAACATCACATCTTAAATCTATTTCAATCAATATACTAGAATATGGATTATAAAATATGGAATAATAATCATCATTTTCGGTAGAAAAAGGATCAAATGTATCTCATCTTTGAAAAAAAAAACATTCTATGTGTATAACAGTGGATGAGTTGTATTTCAAGGCCACGTTCTGTAACCATGCACTTATCTCCACCTGACTGGGACTCTGGAGTTCTCATCATATCTGCATCAAGCCTGCATTAGTAGCAGCTGGTGCAGCTCTCTAAAGCCCTTTGCTGGTAATTATTGAGCAAGACGAGAGCCCTTTCCTTTTCTGCATTCCCCCCGGGCAGCCTGGAGATTTAAACCAGCAACCCCACTTTCACACATGTGCCGTCGTCTACTGACCTTACAGCCACTGCTCCACCTTAAAAAAGCGAGAACGAAGGGAAACATGATGGAGAAAAGAGAGACAATAGGAAGGTCTGCGTGAGACGATGGCGTCTCCTGAGGGCCGGGGCTCGTGATGCTGACACACATCCTGAGTGACATCACTGCTACACACACAGGCACACATGGCAGACGTTGACTTGTTAAAGCCGCACTCACTTTGGCCTGATTGCAAAATGGAGAAGCACACATGTGCATCCAGATGCAGAAGGCAGACATTATAATTAATTTAAATGTATATAGCATGTAGATATGTTTATGAACAAGTTCACATTCATTATTCAGCTCTGGCAATCAAACGCATCAGTGTTTATTACAGATGTTTAACAAGCAACAAGCAGAACAGCAACACTAATAATGTGCAAATATAGTCCATGGGGTCTGCTTCATTTTATTAATGTGAAGGAAAAATGAGGGCTTTCACACTTACACAAACTCTGACCCTAACCCTAACTCCTGACATTTTCCGGAGGAGCTGTAACAACCACATTTTTCGCTCGGACTTCACCCAGAGGATGCGTCCCCTTTCGGCACTGAGTGTGGAACACGCCACTACAGAATCCTTGACCTGTCCACTAGCTAGATTAAGCATACTACAAGATAATCGGGTACATTTTAGGCCTGATTCCTCCCTTCCGAAAATCATAAACAAACTCTAGATTTTGTTATGGTTCTAAGATTATCCTGCCAGATTTTCCTTCAGTGTGAGGTGTGCTCGGAAGGACGTCAGGGCTGCCGTGATTTCAAATCATAAATTGGAAACATGTTCATATATATGTAGAATCTGATCTCCTGTTGTGTGGGGTGAACCCTGAGGACAGCCGAGCAATCACTCTGTGATCGTCACGTAGCCAATTGGGAAGGGAGCTAACTGTTAAGGAAAGAGCAATGACCGCGGGAAATCAATTCTTACTCAACTCCAGCTGGCACTGTAACAGTTACAGCTCATATTCACATCGTTTCGTCTTCTTTATCCGTAGTTTTACTTTTTTTTTTTTTTTTTGGGGGGGGGGTTCATTTAAAATGAGTCCAAAAACTATCTCAAAACTATCTTCTCAAGTTCTTCCTGACCTTGACCCAGAGAAAGTTTGGAGAGTCAGGTTGTTGATTAATGGAGTCTGTGTGTGTGTGTTGTGCTGTTTCGGTCACATCTTTGCTCTCCACACACTATACGAAGCAAGCTGTTCAATCTAAGATAACTTTTTGGTCTTGTGTGGGGTCGCTCACATTTTGAAATGACCTGTTATGGTTTTAAAAATCTTTTAGTGGGGGCCATTAGAGAGAGAGAGGGGGGCGGGTGAAAGAGAGGAATAGGAATAATAGGAATCACTTTATTACACGGGTGTGTTGAATATCTGATTTGCCAATAACAACAGGTCTGCTTTTTCTCTATATAAGACCATTGCTGTGAAGAAGATAAGATAAGACGTACTTTATTGTCTCCAAAGGGAAATTTGTCTTGGACTCTGTCCTGTATTTGCAAGAGAATAAAAATATACATACATAGAGATCATAAGAAACACTTCCAAATATACAGTACATAAAAACACCTTCCTACATCTGTGACATATTGCACAGCCTCTTGGCACATCCTACATTACCTGTTATTCAGAATATTAATGGACATCTGTACAGAGTGTTTATAGCGGTTCAGCCTGGTCTGATGGACCCTGAATCAACAAGAAGAATAGACCTCATTAGGGATGCAGCTCTAATTACAGACTTAGAAGGACTAAGTCTTGTCAAATCAATCTGCAGAAAGTGAGAGTGTTTACCAAAGGTTGCTTTTTTGTCACTAAGTGATGGACAATAAAGTTATTTTCATTTCATACTTACACGGTTTTCTTACCAGATTAGACTCTTTCTTTTCAGAATGTGTCTTGTGTTCAAAATTGTTGAACTGTGTTGCTTCACTGTGAGTTATAGCTCATCATATCCATCTTGTACTTGATCCACCTTCACACAAACACAGTAAGATACACTTAAGACACACGCACACGCTCAAACACAATCTTGGAATACATTTTTGATGTCCTTGTGTCTCTCTGTGTTTATGTTTTATTTACCCTTGTTTTTTTCCTCCTTGTCATCTCTCCTTATTTGCCCCCCGTTTTGTTCTTTTGTCTTCCAACCACAGTTTCAGAACCCGTACGCGTACTCACCTCCGTTCCGCTTCGGTACGGTTCCAAACGGATCCACAGAGAGGAACATCAGAAAGAACTACCCTGCCATGCACCAGTACATGGTGAAATACCATCAAACTGGGGTGGTGGACGCACTTGTCAGCCTCAAAACGGGGTAAGGAAACACTAAGTGTGTGTGTTTGCCCGATTCTTAACAGATCGATAAACAGATAATGATTCACTAATGCAAAATGATACCTTATAAACCACGGAAAATATTACAGTTTGTGTGTTTATGTGGAGGTAGGTCTGTTAGTGTACTTGCAATTTCGTGTGTGTTCGTGTGTGTGTGTGTGTGTGACAAGTCCTCTGAGACTGGGGATGAATGGGCTTCCTCACTGGGAGCAGCAGGAGCTATTTTTAGCACTGGGCTCTATAATGGGATTGGTGGTGGTGGTGTGTCATGGAAGAATATTGATGTCAAAAAATTGGAGAGAGTACAAAACAGAGTTAGGGACTACTCAGTTTGCACTTTGCAGGTCAATCTTTGAGAGTGCAGAAGGACAGGTTTTGTCAAAGCAGAATCAGGTTTGTGCAGGGCGAACACAAAAGATAAATCTGGAGGCCGTTAAAAAATGCTTTTAACAATTAGACTGACAGCTCGTAAGAGTGAACTCAAACTGAAAGAAAGCAGTGTCAGATCCTGCTCACAACTTTCAAAAGAAAAGCTCGGGCGGTGCCATTATTCACATGCAGATACAAAAAAACATTTTTTCGTAAGTGTGTTTTATAAGCTACTGTAGATGATTTGCTAATGATCTTTTGTGTTTTCAGACCATTTAGGCAAAATAGTTTTAGGTGTAATATTAATTTAAAAGCAGCTACTTGTTATGATGTAACAGCATTTTTTCAGACGTCACAGTTGGGTGCATGCAGTCATAGGACAAATACGTTTGGAGGATTAGGATAGCACCAAAGAGTTATGCCAAGGTTATGCCCTTATGTAGCGCCACAACGGATTTTTCTATCTACTCCCACAGATAGTTCTAAATAACCCAAGATGGAACAAACTGTAACTTCTACTGTCAGTTTAAAAAAAAAAACTAGAGAAACCTAGCAATACAGAACTCATAGCAAACCGCGACCCCAAAACAGAGGAACGAACTGAACCGTTACACCCCTAGTTTCTAGCTATGTACCAGTGTAATTGGATTAGCTTTATGCTAACTTATTTTCCTTTACATTCCGAATTCATTACTTGTTCTTTTTTTGTATCAATAATTTGAACTAGAAAAACCAGTGCAGCTATCGTGAGAAAAAGGAAACAGAGGCTCATTATGTTGCTCTCAGTAAAGCAATGATAAAATTGCTTTGACCAACATAATGATGATAATAACATAAGTATGGACTTTGACTGCTTTCAAATGACAGCATTTACAGAATTAGTATAAATCTGACCCATGTATCAATAAAATAGGCCACAGTGAGGGTATCATTGGTTTTACAGGAAGGACTAATGTAGTCTAATTCTTCTTTCCTTCGGTGTAGACTTGACCCTCATGTCCTGATGTTAGTGTGTCACAAATGGGTATTAAGACACCTCTTCCAAAACAGGGTTGTTACTTACACTGAGGGACGTGAGCTTCATGAATGGTGGTCCAAACCAATTCTCGCCTATTGTAAGGGGTGAGATGACCCCCAGAGAACCTCCCTTGTTATCACCATTGTCCTCATAATAAGCCAATTTTGTTCGAGTTATGAGTATAATTACAACAAAATGAAGTAGACACAAAAAAAAGCCTAACTTTCTCTTTCCCCATTGTTGTCCTGTTGAAGCCCCCCACCCGACCCCGTCTCCCCGATGTCCCTATGAATACAAGTAAATACAGTTTAAAGTGCAGGCTCAGAAGAAACTGTACATTAGCTCTTGACTGAATTCTAAAAACCTGATTCTACTCTTTCAAATTTGCTTCTTGGTGCTTTTTATGTTTGAGTTCTCTCATATTTTCGTAACTGTACTTCTATAACCAATGTATGTGTTTGAAAAAATGTATAAATGTGTGTCTGTAAGAATACAAGGAGAGGCCAACCACAAAGCTAACCAAGCACTGACAAAAAGATAGGAACCATGTGAGGGACTTGGATGGATAGAAAAGTAGAAGTAGCTGAAGGAAAGGAGGGAGGAGAGACATACAGCAGGGGTGACTCTCCTCACACCATCACATGGGAAAAAGAGAAGGAAAGGAGGCGGGGTAGGAGGCCAAGGGTAAAACACCGGATTGGAGGAAATGAAGGCAGGGGGAAAGGGCCAAGAGACTAGGGAAGGAGAAAATGTTAATGGAATGAAAAAAGAGGGGAAAGGAAAACGAAAGGAGACATAGAGGGTAAAAGTATAGAGGGGAATGGGAAGAGAGACAAATGGGGGGAACAAGGAGGGAAGGAAAGGAAGAAATGCACATCAAGGAATGGAGGGAGTGTAGAAAATACAAGAAGCGATGGCTAAATTGTGTAAGTGAAAGGACAAAAGGTTAATGAAAAGAAGTTATTTCTGATTGGTTAATGGCCATAGGGTGGGATCCAATCATAGTTCTTAACCAATAGGCCAGCTGCCTGAAGGAGACAGAGAATACACATCCAACAAATATTAGTGTATAATTTATGAATCTTTTTGCAGTTATTTTTTGCAGCTTATTCTCTCTCATCCATAAGTCACAAGTAAACCAGGATGTAGACATGTAAAGGCAGCTCAAATCGCTCCAGCATGCATAATACTCTCTGTTGCTCTTGCCTGTGTGGTGGTAGCACAGTGCTAAACACACATGCAAACGCATAGATACCTCATTAAACTAATTCCACACACACACACACACACACACAATCGAAGTGTTTAGAAATAAAAGCACACACGCTCGTGTATATCTGGCTGCAGGTGTGTGCGTGTGTGTCTGCGTGTGTGTGTGTGTGTGTGCGTGTGTGTGTGTGTGTGTTCTGAAATACCCTCATTGATAATGCTATTCTCTGGTATTAGCAGATGAGCAGCAGTGTGGCGTTCAGCTGTTTGAGGCTCGATGGCTGGATTAGCTGTGATCACACATAATGCTGACAGGCTTTACAAGCGAAATCTGTTACAGCCACAAGAAGCCAAACTATGCACGGGGGAGCTGGATTGACTTGATTACATTTCAGGTCCTTAATGACTCACAGATGAAGAAGAAGAAGTTTAGATTTTTTACAAATAAGGAATTAGATTTTTTGTAAATGAAATTAAAATGTTGCATTTAAAAAAACAAGCTGCAAAACTGTGACTGGCAATCCGATACAATACGATATGAAACCAAACAATACAATATGAAACCAAACAACACGATAAGATAAGATACGATACAATACAAAACAATATAATACGATACGATACCATACATGATACCATACACTTTCAACGTGCTCAAACGTGTTTTTAAATCAGGATCAGAAGAGTTGTTTCTGAAATCTTTCTTTTTTGTTCCCTACAACCACCAACAGCTTGGTGTTTAATGATGCTGTGTTGTTGTCACTCCAAAGATTGTATTCTATATTTTAGTCAAAAGGACTTCCTGAAATAAAATGTCTGTCACTTTTAGGGTGTGATTTGAAAAAGTGGTTTTATGCACTAAATGCCATAATCAAACACTTTCAAATATTTGTACGTTTGCCAAATGTAGTTAAGTTGAAAATGAAAAAAAGAAGAATTTGAAGTCTTTTTGATCAGGATTCATACTGTAGATCTACTAAACTGTTTGATCTACGGCCTAGATTTCAACAGTAGGTCAACCCCCAGGTTTCCTTCTGATAAGCTGCTCCCCCTGCAGCTATGTGAAATGACATCCACAGTCACACTCAATGGTGATTTTCCACCTGAAAGATGACTTTCAAAAATATGGATGGAAAGTGGCGAGAGAATCTGTCCTGCAACATCAAAAAAAAAGTTGTGACACGTCGTGACGGCTGAATCCCACTCCAAGCCATTAGAGCCACAATACGTCTGGCTGCTGTTCACAGACATGCACGCACGAAGCCATGCTAGAATATATACGCTCCACAGCACAGCCACACAAACACAAAAACACACTTACTTAAATGTGCACACACACACACACACACACACATACACACACACACACACACACGCCTACTTTGCTACAAAGTTGGACACACATCCTGCGTGTGGATGGAGCCAGCGCTGGGTTAAGCTAATTACACAGCTGAACTATCGGCTGTGAGCCTCCGTTAGAGGGCTGGATCTGACATTCAGTAAATGCCAGCCAGTCACTGCGCTATTACCAGGCCCCCTCTGTGTGGATATGTGTGCGTGTGTGTGTGTGTGTGTGTGTGTGTGTGTGTGTGTGTGTGTGTGTGTGTGTGTGTGTGTGTGTGTGTGTGTGTGTGTGTGTGTGTGTGTGTGTGTGTGTGTGTGTGTGTGTGTGTGTGTGTGTGTGTGTGTGTTAGAGAGAGACGGCATGTGTACGGGCTTTGACAGAGTGAGAGAGCAGCAGTTAGTGATGGCATCAGTTACATTGAAAATGTCAGTCTGAGTCTGGGATAATTTTCGTTTGAACGTTCCACCACTACGCAACCTGCTTGTCTGTTTGTGTGTGTGTGTGAGTGTGTGTGTGTGCGCACAGAGGCAGAAGAGAGAGAGAGAGAGAGAGAGAGAGAGAGAGACAGTGTAAATGTTTGTGTCTGTCTAAAGTTTGTTTAGGTCGTCTATTTGCCTCCAAGGTCCTTTCATCAGTGAAGCGTGCTGTATTGAACCTGAGCCACTCCCCGCTGTGTCCTCTGTGTGTTTGGCCACGCTTGGATTGCAGTCCTATTGGAGATGATTTAACACTTTTGAATTGATCCACAACATGTTCTGAAAAATAAGCCCCCTCCCCCCAAACCCTCCTCCTTCTGCTTTCTGTCCTCTCCTGTGCACCTCTCACTCACTCTCTTTAAAAGTAATTGAAACTGCTCGTGCTTTGTCTTCATACCCTCACACCCTCTCGTCTGTTCACCTCTGTCTCTTTCCTCGGCTCTTTTTTTTTCTCCTCACCTTCGCAGTAAACTCGATGCCTTCATCTACGATGCTGCAGTGCTGAACTACATGGCTGGCAGAGACGAGGGATGTAAGCTGGTGACCATTGGAAGCGGGTAACCAAAGTTTTAACTCTTTGAATGTGGATTGTCCTCTCTCTCCGTGATCATGCCATTCTTAACTTCAAACTGTAATGTAAAGCTGTCTAGATGGTTTGTCTGCTGTTTGTTTTGAAGTTCTGTGCCATCACACAAAAACCTCTTTCAGGTAAAGTTCTCCATTCAACACACCATATCTTGTTTGTGTAATGTGAAAAAAGCGGAAAAGTAAGAACCACAAATCAGTATTTCACGTGGTGTTGTGTTTTTATTGGTTTGACCTGTTGCCCAGAGACCAGCAGGGGGGCTCAAAGAAGTCCTGATCCAGAGACCAACATCTTCAGTTATGTGGTGCCACGACATGAGTTTGAGTCACACTCAAATCAGTTAAATATAAAACAAATATTTAACATTTTGAATAAGAATGAGATTTGAATATCATATATCGTTCATGTGAGCCATTAGCTATTCATATGATGTTATATTATCAAATGGATCTTATGTGAAGTCGAAGTTTTATTGCCCTAATTGTTCCTCATCTCCAAACTGGTTTCAAAGACACTGATTTCATTAGCAATTTAAATGGAAGTGATGAGGGACAATAGATTCAGTTCTGATTATATGAGAATTAAAGCTCCTGTAAGGAACTTTTGGTTTGTTGCGATTTTGGTGCCGTTCTTTTGATCTCTTGGCTGATAGTAGTTGTTTATGAGGAGAGCTCTGAACGTGCTGTCCTTAAAGGAAGAATGTGCGACTTTTTGATCCACTAGATGTCGCCCATGAGCACGAAGCATGAAGCCAAAATGATTTGCTCTTTGGCGACACCTCCGCCACACTGGGTCCTTCGCTCTCCTACAGCGACACACCTCAGACCCCCTCTCCCCACGAGTTTGCACGAAGGAGTTATCAAATTGGAACGCATCATAATTAAGCACTAAGCACAAGCGGTGGACAAAATTGTCTCGAGCTGCATTGTTGTGTTAGCAGGCTAATGGTAGCGCTTTTTAGTTAGCTCGTAGCTTCACATTGCATGTAAATTTACACGGAATGACCGTGATCTAAAAACGCTGATGTGATGTTCAAATAATCAGTGAGTACAGTATGTTATTCTTCTTTTCTCTAGTCCCTTCCTTAAAAAACTTTTATACGCAAGGGGATGAGCCGGCCGTCCCGTCCATGTAAACACGATGTAGATACGGCTCAGGCATCATCACAGTCAGTGCGACTCGCTCGTCTCACTCTTTGTGGACAGTCTCAGAGAAATATTTACAGAGGATATACTG
Organism: Tautogolabrus adspersus; assembly: GCA_020745685.1. NCBI lineage: Eukaryota > Metazoa > Chordata > Actinopteri > Labriformes > Labridae > Tautogolabrus > Tautogolabrus adspersus. The sequence goes on from CM036553.1 coordinate 19,537,338, forward strand.
GATTTCTGCTGTATTTATGTGTAACATGTGGCACATTCTTCCTTTAAACAGTTAATCATATCACTTATTATTGATCTTTTGCTGTGGGAAATGTGTTTAGCTAGTGTGCTATTAATCACATTTTCTGACACCTACCCAGCGGCAACATTTACAGGCATAAAAAAAAAGAAGAACTATTTAGAAACAATCCATCTTCTCGCTAATGTTCTCTTTTGCTTTTGAAGGTCCTAGAGACGTTATCAGTATTAATTTCAGTCTGTTTCACAACCAGCAAAAAACTCTTCACAGGAGCTTTAAGCAAGTTGTCTTTAACACGTTTGGTAAGCCACCTTCCAAAGTTAAAAGTGACTCAAATTGCTCTGCATATACTTCAATTGTCTAACGAACACTGCTGAAGCCTTTTCATGTTTTGATGCATGTGTCCCCAATCCTTAACATTTAGATGCTCGATGGAAGGATCTCTTTGTGGCCAGTATGAAGCAAAGCAGTGATTAACGTTTCCAACAATGTTTCATTGTTCATTTGATGCATGTCAGTTCAGTTTTAACAAAGACCTCAAGAAACTAACACTTGTTCTTCAAGGCCAGAAAACAAGAACAGTTCTAGTTATTTGGATTGTATATCGCTGATCTAAATATCCACTTCATATCATTCATACATATTACTTACAAGATATCTCCTTATATACACATTAAATCACAGGGACAGTACCTGCTAAAATGATTGTGAACTATAGGTTTACAGGTTAAACATACAGGTTTCTTTGTGTGTGTGTGTCTTTGTTTGTGTGTGTTTTGATGCACTTGTGTTCAGGTATATCTTTGCTACCACTGGCTATGGGATTGCTCTCCAGAAAGGCTCCTACTGGAAACGACAGGTGGACCTGGCCATCCTGGCCATCATCGGAGATGGTGAGAAACACGCTCCCCACAGTGTTCTTGTACACAATACCAGAGTGCTTGACACTTTCCATGGAGGCAAGGGGTTACATTGCTCCTCGCCGGCTTTGTAATTCATGCACAATCTTTCACACACATTCGCAAACCTCTCCTGCCTTGTCTGCTGACAGCACAAAGGGAAAGCGGTGAAGTATAAATAGTCCTTTGATGTTATTCTGGACACAAAAGGCTGCTCTAAACAGAGGGCAGAGTGTGTAAGTTATTCTAATATATTCCTCTATGCAGCACCAGATCTACTGTATGTGTGTTTTTGCGCGTGTTTGTGTGTATCACTCTATCTGAATCACCACATTCCTTTATTACAGTAGCCTCAGAAGTTCTTACATAAACAATTTTCCCGGTGCAAAACAGAGGAATGGCAAGAAAGCTCGAGGTTTTTGGTGACAGATTCATTTACATTTTACATCGAGAGCGTTTTGCTGATGCAAGCTCTCACAGCCACTTACATTAAGTGCATTGAAGTTGATTAAATGAGCGCTGGTGTCACAATAATCCTCTCGAACCAAATCTTATCAGGGCTGCAGAGCATGCAGGCCACACTCCATCTCATACTAGGGCTGCAGATTTTTTCTCTGCACAAAAATTAATCTCAGAGTTTATGTTTATGCTTTGTTTTCTGTTGCATTCAATAATCCCATTCAATAATGTTATGCTTGCAGGTTTATAGCAGTGTCATTCATTGCAAACAAGCCCTGTAATGCATTTGCACCATGCCAATAATTGCAATGCTGTTGTTCCTACTATAAAAGATAGTTGTGTCAAAGCAGAGGAGAAAGGTGAGCAGAGAACAGTGTTTGAGGACAAGAGAAAAAAAGAGACAGAGAGAGACTACAAAGAAAGTGTGACAGAGGAGGGAAAAAGGGGGAACAGATGGATGAAGAAGGGGATGAGAGACACAGAAAAACAGAGACAAACAGAATGTGAGTGGCCAAAGAGAGGTCAAAGAAAGGACGAGGCAGGGAAACGAGATGAGAGGACGACCGGGAGAGCTTGCATGTCAGGTAAAAAGAGAGAGATGGGGAGTGAGAGGAGGGCTGGCCCGTGATAGATGACGGTGGCTAGGTGCCTTGGCAGATGTTACTTGATCGGACAGACACAATGTGGGTGGAGAGAGCATAAGGCTTTGCACGGACAGAGAGAAGATACGTTCAGGGAAAATTGGAGGAAGGTGATGAACAAACGGACAAAAACAACAACAGTTTTTTTTCCTTTTTGGGGAATGTATAGAAATTTCCAGATGTGTGATCCTCTAGTTGTGTATGCTAGTTTCTGATCAAATATATGCGGCTCGTAGAAGAAGCAGTGGTGCAAATTCAGACATTCTGACGATGCAGGATGGTTTTAATCTGTCACATCATTCAGTCAGGGTCAGGAACTACTTCTGCTCAACCATTTATGAGGGAGTCCTATTTCAGAGTGCAGATAAGCACTCAACAGAGTGCTTTCATGAAGTGACTGTCCCGAACTGGGATGGTTTGAGTGTTTGTGGTTCGTAATAATAGTAATGGAGAACACAGAGTTCCCAAAAAGTTTAGTTGCTGCACTCACACATCTGAAAATAAATGTATAAGCTTCAAAGTAAACCAATTTTAAAAGCCTCGAAAGTGTGGATAAAACTTGTAGATACTTGTATTCCTGTGTTCCGACTGACTGGTCACCAGACTATTGCTTGAGCCCGTCTGACTGCTGAAAAGAGAACAAAATTTGAATTTCAGCAGTACTTTCCCCTGAAGCTAGAGCAACTGTGCAGGGAGTCACAGCTCCCCGCAGCTTTCCCCTTGAATGCACTTGATTTAAAAATGAGCTAAAGTGATTGTTGATAACTAAGATTTTCATTTATTGCAGCCAATTCAGATCCCTTATGCCATATTTAAAAAAAAACATGCATTTGCAAATGTGAGAGAAGACAGATTCTCCTCAGTTGTCCAAAAGGATCAATGACATCTAAATGAGTCTGGACCCTTAAGACATCCAGCTGACCAGCAGAAAGACATTTGTCTTTCCTCAGTAGCAGCCTTAGTTATCCAACCCTGAGTGACAAAGATTGGATTAGCCACACGCCAAATGTCACTGACTAAGCCTGAGAGCGAGAGGATGCGGCTGAGAAAAGAGAGCACAGAGTGAGGAATGAGAAAAGATAAGGTCTTTGTTGCTTTCTGCCTTTCTTTCATTAACACTAAAGAAACAATCTGTTTGTCCTATCAGGCAACATGGAGGTGAATGGAAGACAAGTGCATGGTGATGCCACCAAAAGCAAACCGTTAAAAGAAAAATACACATCAATCTTTTATGCTTTGACAAAGATGTTTAAAATCTAAATTCACACATAATTCACTCAAATAGATTCACTATGCTATCCATTATACATTCCCCAAAAATGGATCCACTACATCAGCATTTAAAGTAGTACTTAATAATATCTCTCTTTGCAGATGATACCACCCTTTATATCAATGTATTGACAAGAAGCAGAAGCACCATATGAAACAATAGTTGAATGCAATTAGTTCAAATTTCACAGGATTTGCTGGACGCTCTTAGGATCTTTAGTAGCAAGCCATCATTTAAATGTGTTCCTCATAACACGGGGCTACAGTGTAAACACAAGTAATATCTCTACTTTTACGATTCTCTGGATGCTCAAACTCCAATAAGCCATTCAGTAAAGTTCTGAGTCGCTCTGTGTTTCTTTTTTTCTTTTCAGGTGAAATGGAAGAACTGGAGGCCCAGTGGCTGACAGGAATTTGTCACAACGAGAAGAACGAGGTAATGTCCAGTCAGCTGGATGTCGACAACATGGCTGGGGTCTTCTACATGCTAGCTACAGCTATGGGGCTCTCCCTCATCACATTCGTGTCCGAGCATCTCTTCTACTGGAGGCTCAGATACTGCTTCACTGGGGTCTGCACCGGCACGCCGGGTCTTCTCTTCTCCATCAGTCGGGTAAGGACCAGTTTATGTAGAGGTTTTCGTTTGCATGTGCCAGCATGTCCTAGCTGTTTTTTTTCCGACTACATTGTGGTTTGGGTGAACATTAAAAGTGCTACAGCTTGTATTAAATTTGAAACACATACCTTGGAACAAATTAGAATTTGGCCCAGTTGTCAACTCAAAGAAACAGGCCATCGAGTGTTTGCACGCACATGTGAATGTGTGGTCATGTGAATATGAACCCTGGGTGGTCTGACTGGGTTAACTGTGGTCATGTTTAGGGCTATAAGGTGCAATAAAGCACTGCCACTGTACTTGGGGCTAATGCTGTATTAATGGGGTCAAAAAGACAGGGCTTAGAGCAGAGCAAGCATGCACACATGCGCACACTCATGCAGAGAATGGAGCTACCACTGATGTAAGACACTGCATGAAACAAGGGGGAAGGAGGGAGGGCTGCACAATGTAGGATGAGAGGAGAGGATTGGGAGGGGGGATCACAAGGCAGCCCTGAATATCGACAAAAATAGATCCTAATTGCAGCATGTTTTGGGATGAAATCAAGGCAAACCCACGCTAAATCAATCTAGTCCTTCACATTCTTTTAAAAGGTCAGTATTCACCCTTGTTGCGTGTGAGAACAGAAGACATGGACGTGCATGCCTAAAAGCACTGCAGTGTCTATTCATTTTTTGTAAGGCACAGTGTGACTCTGTTTTCAAAGTTAACAGAAGGGGGAAGAAAACTTTTAGACGACAAAGTGAGGTTCTTGAAAAAAGCTGATATTTCAGAGCCATTTTAAGGAGGGATTTAGGGCAAAAGACATTCTGATTTTTTGCTGATACTCTTTACACACTATGTGCTGAAAAAGCACGTACAATTTAATTGCAGGATTAGTTTATATGTATTTTTAAGAACTAACGGAGGGTCTCAGTTAGGGTAGAGTTTGCCTTTGTTTATCATTGTAATGTCTGTTTATCACGTTACGGGGCTGGAGCAGATCCCAGCTGCTTCTGTTCTTTAAAACATAAAATGAAAGCCCTATGTAGTTATTTGAAGGCTTTCTATTGACTGCTGATAGTCCAAATGATCTCCCCTCCCCCCACACCTATCAGTAGTAGCGATGGTAATTTTTCCTGTTTAGTGTTGATTCTTCTCAAAGAATCCCTCAAATCCCTCAATCCCTCAAGGCTTTGTGGATATCGCTAACAGAGACAATGGCACTGGCAGGCTAGGTTCCCACACACACATACTGTATGTGATAAGGGACTGAGCGAGCAAGAGGCAATAACAGGAAGAGCTGGTGTCGTAAAGGTTGCCCACTACCTATACCGTTCTAAACTCTGATTAACCACAAGTACCAGACAACTGACCTTAGGAGCAACCACCAGCTAAATAGTGGGAGCAATGTATTGTAGTATTATATATCATTAAAGCTATTCCTCAGGAAAACAAAGTAAAAGTCGGTATTGAGCCAGAATCATGCCTGCAACATATTGCCCTTTTTAGCTCATCAGCCGTACAAAGCCGATGTCATCTAGAAACGCTGAGTTAAGACAAACTGTGGATATTTGCTGCAGTGTGGGAAACATATCAATCATCCGGGCTTAGAAAAAAATCAATGATGGGGATATTTGCAATCTTAGATGGCTCTCGGACTAGCTGGTCGCTGCTAGCGGTATTAGCATGCTCAGTGCTAGCATTGCACTTGGCACAAGCTTAGCTACAAAGTTGAATGTAATAACCCTTGACCGTTACCATTACTAGTCACGTTACGCCGCATTGTTGAGTGCAGATGCCGCAAAAGACTGCAACTATAGAACAGAAAAAAAGAATGAATCACAGGATCTGCCATTGTCACAGCTTTATTTTCATAGAAAGATGAGTTGTATGCACGTAGGATTCTGGTTGGCTGATAAGAAATGCAAATATTTAATTTAAAATAATATATTTAAATATTATTTAAATGTTCAAATATTTTCAGGTTGTTGTTTTCTCCAGGTCTGTTAATTATTTAAACTGTAAGATAGTAGTAGAGGATTTTTTTCAAACAGTTATATTCTATGTCCTTTCTAGTAAACTCCTTTAATTTGTATGTTGTTTTTCCCTCACCAGGATAAAATTAATCACACATGGTTGTTTCAAAGGGGGGTGCAGTTCATATTGTTTTGTAAAAAAGAAAGAAAAAAAGAGTCCCATGTACAGAACTACACTTTCAAGTTGAGTTAAAGGTGATAAAAGATCACCCTTGCTCAATCTCCTTTGATTTGCTGAGTCACTACCAATTAAATACATTTCAATAAAACATACAGAGCACAAATATTTTTGGTCATAGTTGATAAGTAATCATAATTCTGCTTGTCTCTCTCCATTTCTCTACCAATCCCTCTTTATGTTTGATTCTCATTCCCTCGTTCAATTTTATCTCTTCCCTCGCCCACTCCTCTTACCTTGTCATTTTCTCCCGTATTTTTTTTATCCCACTCCCCTCCCTTCATTCCACATGTTCATCCATATGTCTCCATGCAGGGAATCTGGAGTTGCATCCATGGAGTCCATATTGACATGAAGAAAAAGACAGATCTGGACTTTAGCCCTCAGGACAAAATGCTTAAGCTCATTAAGTCAGCCAAACAGATGACTAACATGTCCAACCTGAGTGGCTCCCACATGAACTCCCCGAAACGCGAGTTCATGCACTCAGCTGGCCCAATGATTATGGACATGATGGCAGAGAAGGGCAACTTCATCTATGCTGACAACAGAAGCTATGCTCCCAAAGATATGATCTATGGGGACACTGGGGACTTGCAGTCTTATCTCGCTAGCCGCCACAAAGACCACCTTAACAACTACATCTTCCAGGGAGGACAGCATCCTCTGACCCTAAATGATGCCAATCCTAACACAGTTGAGGTAGCAGTGAGTGCAGACTCAGTCCAAACCAATGCCAAGCCACAACGGACCCTGTGGAAGAAGTCGGTAGACACTCTCCGTTCTGTGCCACCTGGACCTCCTCCGATGCCTGACATGCTGATGCCGGACCCACGAATGTCGATGAAGACTCAGCGCTACCTGCCTGAGGACGCAGCCCACTCAGACATCTCTGACTGCTCCAGCAGGGCAGCCTCCTACAAGGACCCAGAAAATAACAAGCACTTGAAGCCCAAGGACAACTTAAAAAAAAGAGCAGTGAATCCAAAATACCCAAGGGACTGCAGTGAGGTGGAACTGTCCTACTTAAAGACTAAGCAGGTCAGCAGTGGAACCAACCAAAGAGGAGGAGGAGAGAAAATCTACACTATTGACTCAGACCGAGAGCTGAGCCTGCACTCAGACCCTATTCACTACCGTGAGAGTCGTGGCCTTGCTGCCGATGACTTAGATTATCCCGAGATCTACTCAGACCACAGTGACAACTATAGAAAGTGTGAACAGCCCATAATTCATCTGAACTCCTCACCTTTGCATCACGGCGATTCAGATCTTCTACCAGACACATCTTACTCTAAACACTACAGCCTGAAAGACAAAAACCTTTCCCCACATGAGTCCATTGATCGCTATAAACAGACACACTGCCGATCCTGCTTGTCAAAAGTGACGGCTAGCTACCCACAAGCAGGGTCATACCCCCCTACTGTTGCACCTGCTGCACCTGCTGCCACACGCTCACCATATAATCGTTGTGAAGCATGCCTCCACACGGCCAATCTGTATGACATCAGTGAGGACCAGCTTCTCGCAGACTCCTTGGTCAGCCCCTCCTTGCACCACCAACAGCAGCAGCAAACAGATGATATGTTTGGTCTGTATTGGCCACAGACGGATGGGCCTCATGTCCAAAAGAGAAACCGCTTGAGGCTGAGTCGTCAGCATTCTTTTGACAACATTATGCTAGAAAAGCCCAAGGATGTAGACCTGGGGCGACCAGCACGCAGTGTAAGCCTCAAGGAGAAGGATCGCTTTCTGGACTCCACATCTGACTCCCACTATGCGAACCTCTTCGGCATGCGTCCCTACTCCGGCAGACTGTTTGGCACTGGGTCTAAATCAATGATGTTTAACCACAACCTGGAGGAAAGCAAAAGGAGCAAGTCCCTGTACCCAGCCCATGGCTCGGATAACCCTTTCCTCAGCCACTCGCTGAGGGATGACACCAGCAGCAGACTGGTTCATGGGCGTAGCTCCACTGATATTTACAAACAGCTGGCTGTGGCCTCACCTGTAGCTGTCCTTGGAGCTGCCCCCATCAAAACACGTAACGATGCGAACAATCTCCGCTCTTCCGTTAAATCCACCACTTCTTACTGCTCAAGGGATGGGCGGATAGCCAATGACATGTACAATAAAGAGCATGTGATGCCTTACTCAGCCAATAAGACTAGTGCATACCCAGCCCCACGTGGCGTCCTAAACTCAGCCCAGTTCAGCAATAGACGGGTGTATAAAAAAATCCCCAGCCTGGAGTCAGATGTTTAGTTGATATAAGAAATATTATGTTCTCTCCTCTTTAATCCTCTCTGGGTTTGTATTATAATTTATCAACTATGTTATCCACCAATGGATGCCATAGCCACACTGCGTTTTTCTTCTTCTCTTTGACATTGTACTTCAAAAGAACTTGTGCCCATGGGTATGATGGTATTACTAGTATTACTCTCTTTGCAGATGATATCATCATTTTTGTCTATTCTCTGCCATGTACCAATGAGTTGGCCGCAAGGCTGGCATTCTGCCATTAGGTATCCTGGTGTATAGGGGAGGGGAATCATTAACCCCTTGTGTGGTTAAAAAGGTGAAGGATATTGTATAACCCCATGAATGGAGGACTTCTGCTGATGTTGTTGGAAAGAGGCATTGGATGAGTGAAGAAGTGGTTCGTAGGATAGGAGAAAAATACATAAGAAGGGAATTAGAGGGACAGGAGATGACCTCTCTTTCAATCCCTCTTCTTTCTTTCTTTTTTTCTTTTTCCTTTCCACCTCCACTGTCAAGATTTTGGCTTACTGGTTCACAAGAAGAGGCCTGACAGGGAGACCAGATGGGCACGTTTGATGTCCCAGCCAGACATGGAGGCATCCCAGGAGGGCAGAGGCGTCACAGTGATCTAGTCCAACGGTCTGCTACTTGTTAGCCTGACAAATCTGGCCTCCGAGACACCTGGCAGTGTAAGAGGGGAAATATGATTGACTAAATGACAGAGAGGGGAGCCTCCAGTAGGTCTTGATAGTAAGGAATCAGTGGGCTTCTTAAGATTTGGTTTTATGTGGTAAGTCCAGGCTATGGGTCATGATAGTGATGGGAAGCTGAGAGTAATGTAGGTGCTATCAATGAATATTGTTTACAGACTGATAGAAACAACAGACTGACAAAATAACAGATAGGAACAGGAAAGACAAGCAGGTAACCTGAGGCAGTTGAAGGGCATTTCATTTGTGGCTCTGCACATAGAAAATAATAGCAAAGTATTGCTTTTTTATTCTATTTAACTATAAGATTTATTAGGGATTCTGGCATCCGGATCCCCCTATGTAGGATTTTAGTGTTTGCTTATTTGGTAGCACAGTAGCCATTAGTTTTTAAATCCTCTCTCCCACATTTGCTTTTGAAAAAGCATAGCTTTCTGAAAAATAACATGAAGAGTAGTGGATTATTTTGCATGTGTTGATTTTTTCAGTGTCGGAGAAGACAAAATACACACAAATACACTTGCTGACACATATTTTACATGTTTTTGAAAAGGGACTGTGTCTCGCAAGATGTGGCGGATGGATATTTGTACAATCGATCCTTTCTCCTTGACCTTTGTGCTTAGTAAAAACAGTGTCATGCTGTGGCTCTTTGCTGCGAAAGAGCGAGAAAACAGTGGAAGGGAAGAGAGCAAAGAGGAGATAAACAAGGGAGAAAAGGAGAAAATGACAACTGTGTCCATCACCTTATCGGATGTGGGTGGGCTGGGCACCGATGTATTTTTGTCTTTTGACCTCCTGTCACTGAAAAACAGGGTATTAGCTATAAAAAAAACACTGACATTTGTTTCCTTCCTTCCTTCCTCCTTCCTTCTTCCCTTCCTTGGTCAACATGACACATCACTAGAGTGTTGGAAAACTTTAGAACTACACTTTATTTCTTTCAATTTTTGTAAAATGGAACTCTGAGTGGTTGGTTAGAAGAGTACTAGCGGTGCTACGCAGTATCTAACCAGAACAGTCTTGCAGTGGAATGAGTTAACAATTATTGGTCATCAATTAATGTTGACCCACAATCAACCAGGGCTCTTGAGGATCTGAGGACTACTTGAGACGGATCCCTTGTTTACCTTCATTGTGTTGTTTGGGTGGGGATGTGGGATGAGTTGGACTGGGCAAGATGGAGAGGAATGGAGCCAAGGAGGCTCCGCTGTTATGTGCTCATCAATCATGTATCCATCTTAGTGTGGAATAAGTTGTGTGTGTGCATGGCAGAACTTTGGTAAGCTTGAAGTCTTAACCACCACAATTGCTTCCTAATCTGATTGTTTTTGCATAAGTATGTTTGATTATTTGTTTGTTTGTTCTTTTTAATAACACTTAGCAGGAAAGACTTGCACATGCACATACTTCCATGTACACTCGTGCCCACACAAAAAAAAAACATGTTTTTTGTAGCATTATACTGTACAAATTGTACAGTCAACAGAAAAATCATGTATCCATCTTAAACTGGCTGGTTGATTTGCTTGATTGATTGGATTCACAAAGCCAAATTGTATCAAATAAAATACCTCAGGATGATTCTGTGCATTTTGGGGGAGCTTCAACCGTAGCAACAGGACATGATGTGGCGCAGATTTTTTTGTAGAAAAAAACAATTAAAAAGGGAAAAAAAAAACAACAACAACAACAACGAGAAGATGATTTATAACGGCTGCAGTGCAGAATCAAACTTTTCTCCTTTTGATGTTTACCAGTCCTAGGTCTTCCAGTTCGGCTCTTTGTCCGAGCTCATGCAACCCAAGTAAAGAGAGAAGAAGAGGAAGAGGAGGAGGGAAGGAAGGAAGGAAGGAAGGAAGGGATGGCGTTAGGGAGCTTAGATGGGTTTTTTTGCTCAGTGAGGAGTGTGGTGTGAAGCTTCGTTTGCTTTCCAAACTGAGCAGCCTTGACAAAAAATGGAGGATGCTTATTAAACATCCAAACCTGAAAAGCTTTCCCTTATGTGGAATATTCAAACAGGAATCTCTCTCTTTTTTTTCTTCTCCACGGCTTTTAATGGCAGTTGACTGCATTAGCCACTGTGTTTCAATCGAAGCTCCGACTTTAACAACCACGGTCATATCGCCCTTTTGTACTCTTGGAATACTGCAGTGAACCTCTCCTAGCTTCCCAATCTGCCACCCTGATGTGACTGAAGAGCGACATTTGTCTTTTTTTGCATCTTATCTGCATATTTATTATTATCATATTTATCTTCACATGCTGCTTGCGTGAGCTGACAAGTGAACAATATGCACATGTAAAAAAAAAAAATATCAAACGGCACCCTCGCATTTTATGAACTCATGATGATTTGTTCTATTTGTTCTACTTTTACAGAACTGTCATGTAAACTGATGCTGTTTTATGTTCAAACACACACACACACACACACACACACACACACACGCACACACACACGCACACACTCAGACACACCCCTGTGATGACAACCCTGCTCTTTTTAATGACAAAAATGTATTTTAATTACATTTAATGATAAATAATGAGGTGATGGCATGCAACCCCAGATGTAACAATTTTAATGTTTTCTGTTTCTTTTTCTTTTGTTAATTATTTTTGTTATGATGTTATGATCACTAATGCGTTGTAACCAGGTGTGAGTATATACATATTTGAGAGAAAAAAAAAAGATCTATGTTTAACTCGATGAAGATGCTGCTGCTGTTTTTGGGGGAGACGGGGAGGACTTGACCCCCAGTGCAACTTCCTCACCGGCTGAACGGGTCACTATCAGGCCAGGTTTGGCCCGGTGGGGTTGGCGGGGTCAGGGGGTCAGGGCTTGGTTTCGGTAAGGCGGGACATCCTTGCTCTTCCTCCAATGGCAGGTGAGAATTACTGTATCACCAGCTCTGCTTCTCTCTTCCCTCTCCTTCATGTGTAGTCAGGACTTCAACTGTAAAGAAGATAAAAGGAAAAAAAAAGCAACCCTCTACTTTGAGTCTGCTATCCCTCCAAAGATACGAGACCTCTTTCTTTATGGTTTGCTGTAAGAATAGAGCTTTTTTTTAAACTAATACTTCCTGAAAGACTTTTAAGGAACTATTTTGAATATATTTAGAAACGACACCTGTATACATCGCTTGTAAATTCATACTGGAATACATCATCATGGAGAATTATAAATGATAAAGAGTAAAAACAATATTTTTTGTGTGAATTTCACAGGAGCTCTTCTGTACAGTGGCACTGTTTCTCTCTTTCTCTCTCTCTTTCTATCTTTCTCTCTCTCTCTCTCTCTCTCTCTCTCTCTCTCTCTCTCTCTCTCTCTCCCTCTCTCTGTAGAGCGACTAGAATAAAACTTCACCATTCACAAGGTTTGCTGTCCTGTCAAAATTTACAATATACACACCAGGCTCTGTGTCTGCCTCACCTCATATGAAAGGAACCACTTTTATCAGTTTAGGCTTGCCGGATGATTTCACAGGAAATGAGGAAAAAAAGTGCTGCCTGATATTCCATTGACTACTTTTATTTTTGCAGGTGGAGATATTGTTTTTTTTCTGTCCCTGGTCAAAAATCACAATCGGTACACATTCAGTGAGACATATGATGTTTTTATTATTAAGGGGTAAAAAGCCTACTTCTTGAACAACATTAAAGTCATATTGTACACACAGTTCTAAAATCACATGCGTCCTTTTACCTTTAAATTCTACATTCTGACATCTTGAATACATTTGAATTATCACACTTTTGAACCACTTTTTTTTTAATTGGATAGGTGGACGTTTGCTTTTCAAGAAAGGCATGAAAGTTGAAGAAATAAGAACAAATTGTGTAAAATCATGATTTCTTTTCAGTGATTCTTTAATTATATTCAGCATTTCGTAATGCGCAGTGTTTTCCTTTTAGATAAGTTGTACTTACAACATCAATGTCTGATCAGAAATATTAGCGTTATAGTGTTTTTATGGTCTGAAAACACGATCGTGGTAATCCTGTAATGCTCTGTGACAGTATTCCTACATGAAAGTGAAGCACACCACATGGACAAACACCACCTGGACCTTTACAGACCATACTTCAGATTTCTCCCAAATGGCAACCTCAGGTGTTGAAAAATGAAGCCAATGCTACAGTGCAAAAAAAAAAAAAACTGCAGTTCCTTGAATGTCCACTTGAGGCTGGCCACAAAAGCCTAGGATTCCCCATTTAGGTCCCATATTAAAATGCCTATTTTTACAGCAGAAATAAACATGTTAACAGCCTGGTTTTGAACAAAGATTGTTTTGGCTTTTTTCTATATACACAAGAACTGCACAGGGGCAGCTTGTTTTATAAATAACCCATCAGTTCTGATTTTAATACGTCTAAGAGTGCACACATTTGCAGGGGCTTGGCTAAGGTTACTGACAGGTGGGCGTGTTGTAGCTGTTTGCCAGGAGGCATAAGGCCCGCCTCATGTCCCCCTCTTTGCCTGTTACTAGATTATTTGAAAGTAAGATGGAGTAAGCATTTCAAATATGGTGACAACCATCTTTGGGCTAAAAAAAACCACCTCTTCAGAAGCCGATAGGTGACGTAACAGAGACTACGTCCATGTTATATAATCAATGATTGCTCCGCTTGCACTGGATATCAATAATGTGCTGTGTCACCAATATTTCTGTTGTATATTAACATGTTACTAGCCAACAAAGTTACTTTCGAAGCCAGTAATGTAAATTTACCAGTGAAACCTGAGAATTAGAGACATGAATCAACTCCAGGTTTTTTCATCATCAGGAGTATATTTGGATTATCCCAACCAAACCAAACCTCTTTAACTGGGTTGGTTGTTTTTTTGAATCACATATTAATAAACCAACAGCCAATGTTTGCTTCTTTGGTGATTTTTACTGATCTTTTAACATTTGGTACATGCGATGTTTTCTACATTTAGGTATCTTTTTGGCGATGCTAAATTTCTACATAAAATAACTATAACCTCTGTTTTTCCAACTCAGTTTTTCTTTGATCACATAGTGCCATATAACAGAAACCAACTGTCTTTTAATCACCAATGTAATTCAATGTTTCAGTGGAAATGCAATATGGACAAAATATTTCATTCATCTGTGTTTGGATTGAGCAAGTGTCATGGTCACAGCTTTTGGTGCAGGTGTCAGTGAAGCCAGAGAGGCTGTGACCGCCTACTGACCTTGTACACTACTGTGTGTGTGTGTGTGTGTGTGTGTGTGTGTGTGTGTGTGTGTGTGTGTGTGTGTGTGTGTGTGTGTGTGTGTGTGTGTGTGTGTGTGTGTGTGTGTGTGTGTGTGTGTGTGTGTGTGTTTGTTAGTCTGTTTCAAAGAGCATCTAGAGACCATTTGGGCTACATTTACATTTACCATCTGCCACATTCCTTCTACCCCTACTTCATGTTTTACACCTCTTTCGTTCCCCCTACTCATTATATTCCATCTGTTTCCTCCTTTAAAAAAACAATTTGCTCTCTAACAATCACCTTTTTCTTCCTCTATAATCATCTTATTGCACATTTTCTTAACTTCGACCACCTCTTACACATTCATCTCATCTCAATCTTCCTCTTCAATAAATAAGAAAAAAAGAACACTGATCAGTGCTGTCATTCATTTTTCTCGACTTTTCCCTTGAGTTTTTTTTCCTTGGGGGAGATCTTATTAGCACTTATACATTTGCAAATATGTTTGTTTGCATCATCAAGCAGTTCAGCTGAATCTGTAGCTGTTTAAAGACTGAAATCAAAACTACATTTACCCACATAGTAGTGCCCCTGTGAAATTTTGTCCAAAATCAAACAAGGAAAAGTCGTACCAGGTTGTAAGTTGTAAAAAATTTGGATATCTGACCAATCATAATCATTTGAAATCTTCTTTAAGAGCAACCAAAAAGACAGTGAACAGGCCATTTTATAACACACTGGACAACACTTTAGCTAATGGGAGCCAAAAGTTGAGGTTAATGTTCAACCACTTTTTAGCTAACAGTATATTAGCAAGCTAATAGTAAGTTAGCTAGGAATTAACTTCCTAGCAAATACTTTTACACAATACTATTGGAAAGGTGTTTCTAGCTAATATAGGGTTAGCTAGGTAACCCTGTTTTAGCTAGAAACAACTTTCCAATAGTATTGTGTACAAATATTTGCATTACCCCGCTTGGTGATATTAGCTTGTGATAAAAAGACCAAATCCATTGGTGTCATATCAGTTGTCCTCATTTTGAGTAACAATTGAGTTCATGCCCATCCAGATTTTCCATTTTGCAGCTGTTGATGAACTGAAGAAGTGAAATAATAGAGTGTTGTTAAACTCCTTATTTGTATGAGATTACATTCTGAAACACAGCTGTATTAGGCCTACATCATGACCCATTTTGTGCTTTGAGGAAATGGCTGCTGCGTTAATGTGGGCAATTGGGCTCAAATACACTCAGAGAAGAGGAGCGCCTAGTGAATGGTCTCTGAAAACTGCCAAACAACACTTCTTGTGGAATAACCTGTTGTTTGCTATTTAGTTTGTATTAAAAACAATGCAAAAATGTATTGACATACATTTTAAAACATAGACTTGAAGCTCAGCAAAAACATCCAACAGAAAAGACAATCAGATGTGCTTATATACCCACATATGGGGATATTTCCGTGACGTTTATAATGGCGGCCCAAGACCCAGAGACCGCTGCATAGGGTGGGTGTGAGTGACAGGTTACGTTAAGAGTCAGAATGGCCACATTTCCAAGGTTTCACCGCAATCCTGCTAGCCACTTCTTCCATTCCACTTTCTCTCAGCCCTTTGGCCTTCCATTTGGCCTTGATAGCTTCTTGGGACCAAAGAGAAATAACTAGAGCTTACTCATCATCATTTTTGCTGATACTCCAGTTCAAGTATAAAGCCACCCTGCAAGGAGTGTAGACAACTTGCTGGATGGGGTTTCTGAGGGGGGTTGGAAGGTGTGTGAGAGACAGCGAGGGAGATAGCCAGAGGCTCGGGGGAGGGGCAGTAATTGAAATGGGGGTGTCATTCATCAGATTACACGGAGACAACAACAGTGTGATCCAAACAGAGCGGTGCAGAGGATGCGTGTTTGTGGCTTTGTGTGGGTTGTGTGAGGGGCTGTGTCAGCCAGCTCGACAAAAAGGCCGTGGCAGATCATTCCTCTTCTGCCGGGCGCCACATGAAAGAATGTGAAGATGGAGAAAAGAGCACTCGTTTGTTTTGTCATTTTCCATTCTGCCCTTTGGACCTCAGAAAATGAGCTCCCATTTGATTCTGGGAGACAAACAATTGGCACGGTCAGGTCCCCCCTGGCCCTCAAGCTTGTGTGTGTGGGTGTGTGTGTGTTGCTGTTGTTATGTGTGTCTGACCAGTGTATTTCTAAGACCACAAGTATTCACCCATAGATTTTTCTATCAAAAGCTGTTTTGGACCTCATAAATCCATCCATTGGGAATCTTTAAACCCATCTTACCTCTTCAAACACACACACGCATGCACGCACATGCACACACACACACAGCCCTGCCAACTAAACTCTTAATTATTCTCAACTACTTTAAAGGAGCCCAGGGAGGAAGAAATGGGTCTGATTATAAAGGAGAAAAAAAAGGGATCAAAGTGCTGTGCTTTAGCTCAATATACCTTCCTATCAATGGTCTCCTCACACAAAAGAGCCTCGCCTTAATAGGAACCTTTGAAGGGTGAATGCCTTCACACTTCTTCTGAAATAGGATATTACTGGTTATTTCATCACGTGTGTTTTAAAGGCACATCACATGATAAATCACAAGGACGGTACACTCTGTAAACCTAGAAGATGCTATTATTAATTGATGAACATGCTTCTTCTTGAAATTTGGCAGCTGAAGTTGAAATGTTGTGAACGTCCTTTTTTCCCCAAATGCTGATATTTTTGTAAATTGTTCAGAACAACTCAATATTTTTTTTTACCAAGTCTCTCTCTCAAACCTTCATATGCCACTATTAAAATATGTTTTGTTCTTTGTTCTTCTCCTGTGTACATGCAATAGATAATTGACTGATGAGAGACCAGGGCAACAGCAAATGTGTTTTTCGGCCTTCACTGTGGGCAAATAACCATTGGCCCAAAGGTTTTTAATTTGACCAATACATCAAATTAACAGTTGTCCAACAAGCAACCTTAGCCTGCTCAAACATGATTTGCCAATATTTCAACTTATAAGAAAACATGCAAAATGGAATTGTAATGTTTAAACAAGTTTGTTTTTTTTACTTAGTGAGGATCTTTCGAGGTTGCAGTCTTTCAAGTACAAATCTGCCTTTTTTTTTATGTTTCTAGTGCGACCATATTTTGGATTCAAAGCAATGTTATTCTGGAGGACACCTACTTTTTTGATGCATCTTGCCAGAGCCCTTTATTTTAGCGTCAGATGAACAGTAGAATGTAGAAATGAAAACCCAGAATCCGTCCCAGATTTCTTACATGAGAACCCACCTTAGGGAGAGATCACTTCACACCCTGTACGAAACAAGAGGAATGTTACATTAACCAGTAACTCTTGAATTTACAACATGTGGAAAAAGTAATCACAGGCTGTGTCTCAATTCTGGAGCTGCATACTTAGAGGGACACATTTGAAAACTGACTGCGTCACAGATGAGCGTCCAAAGCAGTCCCATTTCAAAGACTTCTTCAAATGAGGCGGACAATTGTGTCCTACTCCTCCCGCGCAATGAAGGATCCATCCAGTGCATTTTAAATGCAAGTAATTGGATTCAACTCAGTGGAGAAAAGCTAGTGATACAAATGTTTAAAATAAAAACAAAAGGGGTTATAAAACTTCTACTTGTTTAAAATAATAATAGGTTAAGTTATGTAACGCTTGTTATGTTAGCTAGTTCTGATGCAGCTGTTGAGGTTACTATTGGCGACAGAGTTTGCGCTTAGCAACAAAAAGGGTAAAGGGCGGGAACAGCTGGTGATGCAAACAGGAAATCCTCTGTAGAGCAGACCATCTCATTCCAGTTTGAGTGGTCTACCCAGTCTACGGAGGCTTGGTCCTTCAGAAAGATCGCTAACCCTGAATTGGGACACAGATTTCATTTTAAGACTGGTGTGAATAAATGAATATTTTATTCAACTTTAAACCTTTATTCATAACTTTTAAAAAATTTAGAAACATCTTCCACAATAACATATTTGCAGAAAGGAAGAAAGTGGATGGTACACCTCCAATTTCAATTACAGTAAGATTCCCATACTGTAATTACCTGAAACATACTGTAAATCTCTTTCTCTCTTAAAGATACAATATGTAGATTCAAGAATGTATAACAATATGTACACATACAGTATGAATTCACTGTGAATGAAAAATAAGGCTGTAGTCTGCACACACAAACACTTTTTACTTTTCTCCTCTCCAGACTTAAAAACATGACCATCTCCAAACAAATCAGTTTAGAAAGGACACTCATAAAAGAGTAATCATTTTATTTTGAAACATTGCAGGCACTGTTTGTTTCCTGTTGTTTTGATTTCAGGACTATAATGGAATCTGATGAATGACTGTCTATTGAGCGATGATAACAGGAGATGAAAGATGGATATGGGGATAACATGTTTTGCATTGTTTATGTTAATAGATTTGCGATGCCATTCACAAAGAGTTTTTTGAAAGCTTGTTGATGTCGGCTAATGGAGGGAGAAAGGAAGTGAAGGAGGGGCAGAGGGATCAAAGAAGGGTGGACGTAAAGGAGAGGAGGAAACTTTGCATTTGTTTAGTGTCATTTAAATACTTTGAAAATGGGAGACAAATAAGGCTTTCACGTATGCTTTTAACAGCACAACTTTACTTGCCAGCCCCCTAGTAAATTGTCCATGTGAAGTCGGGGTGAGCTGATGTGAGAATGAGCAGGGAGTATTCTGGAAAATTCAACGCGAGTAAACCTTTATATCCTGAGACTGGTGTGTGACTGGTGTGTGACCGGTGCGATCTCTGTTGCCAGTACAGTATGTTCTTTTCCCCCCTTTCGCTGTTTGTGAATATATCAAACTACATGTAGCTATATCGATATAAAGGCCAAAATTGACATCATAGTATCGCATAGTATTGCTTTGTCTGCATTTCTGCGTCTGCGTCTTTCAAGGCCACATCGTGCCTCTTGAGACGCATGATATGGGATAGTGAAGGAATAGGGGATAGGCGTATTCTCCTGCTGTGCGGTGCATGTGTGAACAAGCAACAAGCAAACAAAAGCTTAGTTTGTAATTTGTGTCTCATGAAGAAGGTGTGTGTTTGTATGTGTGGTGTTTGAGTCATTGGAGAAATCCTTCCTTTCTTGATCGTTTGTTTGTTTGGATCCCCAAATCTTAGTTCAGAGTCTTCATGACATCTGTCAAACCAACTGCTTGGAGTTTGCAAAATGATAAGTATTGCTCCACAGCTTTAATTTGTACTTTTTATGAGGCCTTTCCTTCACGCATACTATGTCTCATCAACACAAGTATGACCCTCTTTTCTTGCAGAACAGGATGCAGTCACTGTCGTACACTCATTTAGTTGACATTTATATGAGACATGAAGGAAACAGTTGTTACAAACAGGTCAACAACAACAAAAAATGATATAGCAAACTGTGAAGTCCTACTATCATCAATTAACTAAGGGTGCATTCACACCTAAGCCGTTTGGTCCATTTGTAAAGGAACTCAGGTGCGCTTTGTTGGATGCTTCGTTTGGTTTAGGGTGGTGTGAATGCGGAAACGAACTCTGTACGGATCAAAGAACCAAACTCTGGTCCGCTTCAAAACGAGGCTCTCGGATTTGTTTCCAAGTGCACCAGAGTTTGGCTCGTCGCTCCGGACCAAACAAGGTCGAACCAAAATGCAGTTCATTGTCGGTTGAATTTAACCATCCATTAACGTCAAATAGGTTTGACAAATTTGGCTAATGTTAGCATTTCTAACAACAGCCGTCAGTCCTCATTGCAGGTTACCGTGCACATTACTGTGCTAAATATGGTTACCACTCCGGTCGGTATGCCAGTTTAACCTGACAAATATGACTGTATCTCCACTTTACAGATCAAAATACTGCCAAGCTGCGTCGTGCTACGGAATGCCATTCTACCACTGTCCTGTTGTTTACTTTAGAATCATAGTGCCGCTGGATGGCAGTAGCCACTGACGGGAGCTACAGCCCCAACTAGTGGAAGGTGTCTGTGATACACAATAGTTGACTGGTTTTGGTGCGTTTGACAAATAGCAGTTGGAAAGTTAATTGAACCAAATAGAAACAATGTGTAAATACTGTAAAATGTAAATTCAGTGCCCTGACAGGTTTGCCTACAGGGGGAAACTTAAAATGAATGTAATACTTAATTCTTCCTTTTTTATTTTAAGATGGAAATACAGAAAAAAGGAAAGTCATTTCATGTATTATCAATACTTTTTATAGATTACATATACCTCGCTCCATAGGTATAAAACAAGTAGAGTCTCATAAACTTTGTGGCTGCGATGTGATTATATTGATCTTCTCTGCTTGTGTGATTACAGCCCTTTGGGTGTAATATCACTAAGAGCTTTAAAGCCTTACTGATTGACTTTAACCTTCTTGCTGTCACCTCCAACACAGTTACAGACCTTTTCATTTGTCAGGCTATACTACAGTTGTTCACCTGGGATTTCATTAGCCTGTAATGGCCCCATGTGGGACACAAATCAAGAATTAAGCTTTGTGCTCTCACCATAGAATATTTCTTTTTATCACTCTTTATTCATTATTCTTTTATTAACCAGTTTAGCCTGGTTACAAAATCAATTACATTTTTTACTTCCTGAGCTAGAATTGTTCCAGTTCTTTTTCTGTTTTCACTCACTTGGGATATCTTCCACTGTTCCTTAGCTCCAGTATTCTAAATGGAATCCAGTGGTACAAGACATTGAATTCAAGATTGTCTGGTTACGTAAGTCTATGACTTACATAAGTCTAGATGGGTAGCCCATGGCTAAACTTCCAAATGTTTTTTTTACAAAGTGACGTCTTACTCAAAAAGGTTTCCATAGCGGAAGATGTCTTTGCGTGAATTGCCATGAAATGAATACAGAACCTTTTTTTTCCAATGTAGTCTTTTTTTGTAGTCTTTTAAAAGCTTAAGTAGAAATAGGGCAAGTGTCAAATAACACTGTTCTTTTGCACAGGCAGCACCCATTTTCAATACAAAACCAATGCAGTTCAGTGTTTTCAGTGATTCGCATCCTGAGCGTCAAAATGTCCTCTGCGTCAGCTGTTATTTGTTGCTTCGCTCACAGCGCTCTCAGTTGAAAGTCATTCAACTTTTGGAACACCACAGCGCTTGTCAATGTCACTTCTCCCTCCCCAACCAAACAAAATCAAGTAGGGGCGGGACTTCTGATATCAGCTTTGACAACAAAAATGGCGGAGGTGAAACTAATCTGACTCATCTTTTCGATGATACAGATTCCAGATCTAGTGCTGCTGCTAATGCCAGAACAGGATTCCTTTACATTTTCATGTTTACTTGGTGACATTTCCTTGAATGAAGATGATATTAAGCACACACAGCTATTTAAAACAGACCTAGTGGTCACTATTGAGGGAAGCAGAAGTTAACTTTGGTAATCAAGCAACAGTAAGCACCGGTGAGAAGCACTCTTAAACTGAGGTTGTGCTGCAAACTCAAAAAATACCATTTCAAACCTATACTGTTTTCTTGCCTCATCCATTCATTACGTTCTCTAACTCTCTATTTCTGATTCTCAAATCTCTACATATTCTGCATAAACAATGCTCTGTAAGTAGCCCTGAGACCAGATTCTGTTATCAAAAGTTCTAGTATCTGGATGTAGTCTCAGTAGTGTCCTCGAGTTTTCTTGCATCCAACCAAGCAGACCTAAAGTCAATGTGCGGAGCAATAGTGGTGAAATAGATGAAAAACAGCAGTCATTGAATAACAAAGTGATTTTAAATGATGTCTACAAAAGAATGCAGGCTCTTAGACTTCCTTCATTAACTCCAACTTTGCTTCTTAAGTTGTTAGTCGACCGTAAAAAAAAGACAGCACACCTAAAAGGAAGTTTTGGTAAGAAGTCCTTTGTTGGTCAATTCTATTGTCTGAAGACAATAGAACAAAAATGTTATATCGTTCATGGCTGTTAAACCTTTTAGTATTAACCAATCAGATTTAGCAACAACCTTTATTAGCCAATCATCTTAAAATGAATCTGTTCTCCTTCCTGCTTCTGCCAACTGTCATTTCACTGTGGATTGATGCAACTCTCCATCGACCCATTCTCCAACAGTTCATTTCTGGGTTGAGCCCTTGAAATCCCATGACATCCGCTATACCTTTCCCACCATGACCAGTGCTTGGACTAAATCTGGGTTTATCCTATACTGATTTAGGCCTTACTACCCCTTTGAGTGTATAAATAAGCCTTGCTTGGGTTTAATCACCAAAGACTTTGCATGTTTTTTGACCATATCAAAGAAATATCTGTTTACTCGTAATCAGATTCATGGGTTCCGCATTAGAATTCAGAATGTGTTCACGAGGGACAAGATATTTTGTCGTGACGATAGCCGCTGGGTTCCGTGATTTGTTCACTCATAATGGAGTCTCTCATGATTGAGCTATTATCCTTCTGGCCTTGCAATATTAGCCATGGGAAACATGTCCTGGCTGAAAGGAACAGCAGCCACTGTTTCCACCATCAGCCATGTGTCCTCCTTTACCTGTCCTTGAGGAGCATGCTGAATCAGTGCTACCTGCTCCAGTTTCTGCGAGCGAGAGCCTCAGCTAAATCTCAAAACTTGTAAAAAGCCAAAGTAAGTGCATGCTTTAGAAATCACATGGGCGTTTTAGCACATCTATTATCTGGCAGACAAAATCTCTCACGCAGGCATAATGGACACAGTGAAGTTCTGCTCAACATAAAAATAATGAAGATGGGTTTTATTTTTTTTCCCCTTCTCTCTCTGCTGGGGATGAAAAGAACAGAGGGAGAAAAGAGCCCATGGGCAAACGTAACAAAACATGCAACAACAGCCCAATGTAGGCTAACATCTGTGTGTATGTGCGTGTGTGGACTTTTAAGGCAGATTTTTTTCGGGAGGCAGGCTGCAGCTTTGCTGAATGCACACTGAATGAAATCAAAGTTTTTGTCCTTTCAACTCATCTGTCTTCTGCCTTGGATTTGTTTCTTCTTTTGTATCCTGAATTTGACCTATCAGTGTTGTGCATCTCCATAAAGGGCCCCATAAATCATTGCAGGTGTCCGTAATGTGCCTGCAGGTAATTAATTGCTGTGGTCTTTGAGCCAAGCTGAGCTGAGTGCACAGCAATGGGACAGGAATAAAATACACTGGCTCTTTGTTCCCTCCATGCAGCTATTATTTTTCATCTTCTGTCAAATTTACTCCCTTTTATCACCATACTCCAAAATTGCACGTTACTTTCTTCTTATTGAATGAACCAAATATGAATGATGGAATTCATTTTAGGATCAAACTACATATAACACAAATCTTGAGTTTTATAGGCAGGATGGGGGAAGCATCTTGCTCAGTGACATTTAAGCAGGGTGAATGGCTGCTGTCATAATGAAAGTTTGGCAGCTAACACCCTGACCATTTTCTCAGGATTGCCCACTAAGTGGCTTGATTTAGGGCAAGAGAAATTTAAGGCTAGAAGCCAAAAGCAGAACAGATGGACATGTAGTTTGACTTTATGGTGTCCCTACTATTTAAGATTTTAAACTAATAAAATGCAACCTCTAATGTTAAACCATTAAGCAAAAGACCAATAGAGGGCCAAAGCAGACTATCTTGCATTCAAAGTTCAATCCAAATCAATTTGACATTTGTATTATGGGAAATCATTAACAATCAAGCCTTGGAATACAAATGACTCAAAATCATGCTGTGTTGTTTTTTTTAACTGTCCTTATTTTCAGATAAACATGAAGGATTGAGTGATGTGCCGTCATTTAGTCAATTTAAGCAATTGGTAAAAAAAAACTTAAAATGGACAAAAACAAGTAAAAAGGATAAAGAAGACTTGTTTGATACCTCTTTTCATGGAAATGTACACTGATCAGTCATAACGTTATAACCATCTGCTTAATTCTTTGTAGGCCCCCTCTCGTCAGTTCAGGTCCAAATCAACCCAAAAACAGCCCTGACCTGAGGGGACAAGTCGTCCAATAAACCTCTGAAGGTGTTCTGGGGTATCTGGGGGTATCAAGATGTAAGCAGCAGATCTTTAAGTCCTGTAAGTTGCAAGGTGGGGCCTCCGTTGATCAGACTTTATTGTACAGCACATCCCACAGATGCTCGATTGGGTTGATCCAATCAAGCATTTGGAGTTGTTGAGTTCCTCCAGGAAACCTTCAATTATTGCTCTCTGGTCCAGCTCTGATAAGCTGTGGACATGGGTCAGCATAGGCATCCTGAGCAATCTGCAGATTTGCATCCCTATACACAACAAGCTGCGATGCATTGTGCGTTCTGACACCTTTCAATCAGAACCAGCTTTCACTTGTTCAGCAATTTGAGTAGCTTCTCTGTTGGATCGGACCACACAGGCCAGCCTTCACTCTTCAGGTACTTCAGCGATGCTTGGCTGCCCGTGACCCTGTAACCAATTCACCAGTTTTCCTTTATTGGACTTTTGGAAGGTACTGACTAGGGATGTTCATGGCGGCTAATTTCAAATTCAGTCAACTGCAAATTGAAATTCATACTAGTCTACTATAGTCTAAATGTAAGAAAACACTCAGGAAACTGTCAACATTGAGCACAATTTCTTTAACAGGGGACCAGAGTGCCGGCAGATGAACAATGTTAAATTGGTTTTCCGAGTGTGGCTAAATTTTTTATGTTTTTATTTTGTATTCGTCTTTAATTAATCAGGAGAAAAAATTAATTGACATCAAAAAATTGTCCTGGCCAAGACAGGAAGCAGCACAGGTATAGGTGTCAAACAAGGCAAATAACAGCACGCAGACCAGAATGCTTTTGTTTACATTTTTCACTGAAACAATTCATGCACTTTTGACAGTTAAAGGACAGCAGGAGAAGTGTTTTGTTAGAGAGCACTAAACTTGCATCAAGATTTGTTGCTACTGGGCGTAGCTCAGATTAAACAACAGGACCTCTGCTCTTTGCCTCGTTAACAACCACACGGTACTACTGTGCTGAGAACGTCTTTCAGCTTTGTATTTCACTGAGTCAGTCAGAACCAGGTGGCGTCATGTCAATTGCCCCATAACTTCTTCTAACCTTAGTGTTCCCATCTCAAGAAATTAGCCTAGCAAATGGGGATGAATGAGCATGCTAGGGCTAGAGGCTAATTAGCTATCAGGCTAATCACCGCCTCACCATATGTACTTGTTGCTAAACTTGTAGCTCATATGGTTTCGGTTCACTAAGGATGTGTGTTTGTGTGTGCGGTGGTGGATATGAATGGGTGCAGTGCAGGTGTGCAGCTAGCTGAGCGTTCATGTTTGATTAAAAATATCTAGCTTGATTGCGGCATACCACAGGGAGACTGAGACGTTAATTGGCTCTGCGTGCGTTTGTGGGTGTGTGGGTGCGTGCGTTTGTGTGTGTGAAATGTTCGCTCGTTGAGAATCACAGCGCTTAAATAACACAATCAAAGACAGCCTGCTGCGGATCAGTCTGCCTCGACAGAATGTTACACACGCACACACAGACTGCCGCACACAGAGTACATCACAAGTGTTCAGGGAACCATATGGGCTCCAACTTTGTACGTGTGTGTGTTCATCTCTCCCAGATGAAATAGGAGAGATGAGCGTGGCAGATGATAAAATCTGAGGTGATCATGTGCACAAGAGTGTGTTTTTTGTGTGCACATGTGTGTCTCATTCTTGCTGACTTAAGCAACTGAGATGTGGAATTATGTGAGGAGACTTATTTGGGTATCTGGGACAGCCATTCACAGCTACCTTGCTAACACACACAAATTTCCTTTTAACCACAACATAATTCAACCTTATTTCATGTGAATCCTTGATTTTGCTTTTCCCTTGTTTCTCCACATTCTACCATCCTGTCTTACCTCTGTGATGTTATAGATAAATATTTGCCATCTGGGTACAACTTACCCTCCAGTGATACTTCCAGTTTTCCTTCTGCCTGTTCGCACGAATAAAAACATTTATTCTCACCATTTTGCAGAGTCCTGACAGCAGGGATATCTAAATAAACAAAAACTTGGTATGACTAATTTTCTGACGGGCTAACAGAAGTACAAATCTTCTCTATGTGCTTGTTGGGTGGGCGTCTGTAATTACAGTCTGGTGCACAGGTGCCATCATTTTTCCCCGCTTGTTTTCTTTGCTTTGCTTGCCTTAGATTTTCAGGCTTCTGCAAATTTATACAGAACATTTGGAACGATTTATTGTAGATATGATAGTGGAAATGAGGGACTTGGAGAGAAAACTTCATCAAATGATGGTGAAACAACGCACTGTGGAATAAAATTGAGCTGAAAGTTCCCATGAATCACCAGTTGTTGACGTTTATTTTTCTTTTAATCGCGTCTTTCACAAATTCTCACACATATGCCAGTATCCCGCTTGACGATTACAATATTTTTTTCTAAGGCGTTGCTAACAATATGTCAGAGTTTTCTAATTTTCAGGAAAATACCGAAAAAAATCTAATGACACACGCTGCACTCTGGGTTAAATACTTATTCTGTTCCAATGTCGTTGACAAGTTTCACCCAAGACTTTCTGTTCCCACAGCTCCTTTGTCTAAATCAAGTAAATGTGGGCCATAAATTGTATTTGATGTAACATAAAACTGCTGTAGGTATGGAGATAAGCTTAAGACGGGTTTCAGGCTGAAGGCTGCTTTATAGCCATTTGTAAAAACCCAAGTATTTGTTGAACAGACTTCAGTGGAGTACACATTACAAGATAATAGAAATTTAAGGGCCCGATTCCCCCTTTCAGACACTACTCAGTCAAGTGTGGTATGAGTGATCTGATCTGCTTGGAAGGACGTAGGGTCCCTACCCCTTGGATTCGCAAAGACCATATGATACAAACTAAATGCTAAATGCTCGGAGTGTATTTGGTTTGAATGGTAACCGATCGTTTCATTACATCCTTTGGTTTACAAAAATGTTAACAACTTAAGCAATTACTAACAAGCTAACCTACTAGCATCAATATCAAAACTACAGTAGGATTGGTCAAATGTAAGTGACACATGGGCAGTTAAAATGAAGAAGAAAAAACTCATACACACAAGGCCAGAGGTGAGCTAGTATGTGTACTGACAAATACAAATCCTCATACAGAGGGTGTCATCACTGTGAGGCTGTCCTGAGTTTGGGCACTGTAATGGTGTTATATAATGAGGCCGGCCAAGCACGGCATAGCAGTTTTATCTAGGTTAAGAACAACTCTGTGTGTGTGGTTGCGACATTGTGTCTGCGTGTGTTAAAAAGAGAAGAGGGACGTTATGAAATCAGCTACAAGGAGAGAAAAGAAATCGTGTAACATAGGAGGAGTGGCGAAGACAATTAGACAGGCAGAGTAAAAAGTATAAAAGCAGACTGACAGGAACACAGACTTAAAAGGCTCCTGGAGATTTGGTTAAGTGCAAGCAAACTGCTTCTTCACACTGAGCTGTGACAGAGTGAGTCTAAGGCAAGTTTCGGGTCACTTCTGGGTCGTCTGTGAACTTAAGTTTTGCGCTGCAGTATTTGTCGACCTTCTTGAAGAGGCCAATTGCTCAGCACAAGGCGGGGCTAGCTGATAGCAAGTTCACAGTTCTCTCTGCTCTGTGGATTTTACAGATTCACTCGCGACAGCGCGAGATAATCTGATGTATGTGGTATAAAACCGTATAAAACACTTTCAAACACATAAACCAACACACATAAGGACATAGTTCTGAACTGTCAAAACGGACTGTTTTATTGTGAAAATAAATCGGATGTTTTAATGTTGCTTCGGTGTCTGACTTCCCGTCCCGCTTGATCTTTTCTGTGGTAAACTGATGCGCTGTGCTCCGGCATCCGGCAAAAATAGAAGCCTTGCGTATCGGCAGCGAAGGGCTCCGGACTGCCGGAGCTGAGACGCAGCGCAGCGGAACCAGTGGAAGCACACACATTGAATAAAGTAAGCCTCTCTGCCGTAACAGAGCGGAGACTGAGCTGAGACGCATCTGGTGGAATTTAGGCTTAAGGCAATTCCTGTACAGGCCGCCTAAGTATATTGACCAACCGTTTTTACATTTTTCTTTTTCATCTGTTGCGTTAAAGTAGCATCTGACCCCTACTCTGTAGGTGATCAAAGTGAGAGAGAGAGAGTTACGGCGCCGTTATGTCCCACCTGTTAATGTATTGAGAGAGGTGTGACGCCTTCTGTTAAATATGACTCTTCTTAAGCCGTTGTTTTAGTAGTTTTCTGGAGCTGGTGTCTTTGGAGATGTTCATTAACATCAGCAACAATCCTCATCCACACGCTGATCCGACACAGTAAGGTAAAGAGAAGCTGTAGGAGGTGGGGCGGGAGAAGCGCTGAGTTCATTAAGAGAGGAGAGGTGCGGGTGTGCACGTGGAGAGGAGAGGTGTGTGGATACTAAAGCTGAAAGGAAGTAAAGCTAATTAAAGTCATTTGTGAACAAGCACTGAAATAAGAAAATGCACAATATGAATACATAACCTAATATGAATAAGGTATTTCAATATTGTGCTGAAAAAAAAAGGCAGAAAAAAGTGTGGAAACCTTGTAAAGAAATAACCCTGAATGTCTGAGATGCAGACTGGGGCTGGATTACTATTATCAGAGGATGTTTGTGTTTGCTGAAACATGGTTGATTCACACGGGATTAATAACAAAGACCTCTTCCACAATTATTACAAAATAGCAGAGGTTCCCAGGTAATACTTATCCCATGAAAATAGCTTTAATGAGGACTCATCCTTTGAAAAAAAAAAAAAGCACAATTTGGCTACAGACCGTGTACAGAGTGCCCTGCATTATCATGCAAAGCAAATTTGATGTCCCCAAGAATCAGAAAATCCACCCCAAAAAAAAATCAAATATGTATGATGTTGTGATTATTCACGATATTACAATTCAACTTAAATCCTTAAAGTTATTTTGGGGTTTTTTTCCGTTGAGATACTGGATTACAGAATACACAATGAGACGAGTGAACTAGTTACGCCACACACAATATCTATAAAACTCTTTCACTCGCAGATGATTGTGTGTGCGTACAAGCTGCATGTGTGCATCTGCTTTTTTAAACAGGGTACTCGCCAGCAGGATGTGTCTCAGTGCCTTAGTCTCCAGCGTTGCCCACTCTCCTAAATAGATCAGGTACATGAATTCTATGTGACGTACACACAGAGAGAAAGACACAGAGAGAGAGAGAGAGAGAGAGAGAGAGAGAGAAGGCAAAACAAATTGTTAAAGTGCAATGCGAATCGTGTAGCATCTCTTTGTTCTCTTGTGTCTCGTCTTCTTTTCAGTGCAGAGTTTAAAAAAAAAAGAGATTAGCGAGTGATGGAAGGATATCAGCAGCTGTTATGAGAGAATATAGAGCGCTAATGCAGAATAAATGGGGATTCACTGTAATGGCTCCTGATGTAGGCAGGGATGAATATTCACTCCCTGTTAAAATTCTAATTTGCCGCCATGTCGTCTTCGCGGCGGGGATTAAAATGGAACAGAATCTGATTTTTCACTGTTTAGATAGCAAAAGAGAGATAGGGCCTGTGTCAAACAAGTGGAAGAATTTGATTTGAGCAGTCACTGCAAATCCTGCCAGTGTGGAGATGAGTTTCATTACAAATTTCCTCAGGCGCTTTCACTATGGCTGATGCATCTTATTCCCCGGCGTCCCACACTCTCTCCCCTCCATGGGAAATTTGAGAAAAATGCAAAAAAGGGTACGGAGAGTACAGGACTTTATGAGGGATGAATAAAACGAGCTAGTCTGTGATGAAGCAAGGGGAAAGTGTCCCTCTCGATTTTTGTTTTCCCCTGAACTGTGTCACTGTGTGATTTTAAATAACATCATCATTGCAGCCATTTTCTCTCCCTGTGAGGACTGGTGTTGCTGAGCAATCACTCCTTATCACATCACACATTCTTCCTCCTCTCTGCTCTTTATCTTTTAAGCCCTCTTCACTTTCCGTCTTCCCAGCAGTAATGCTTTTTTTTTTTATATTCTGTTTGTCTTGGAGCTATTTGTTTAAGAGTTCCCCAATCTTTTTTTTTATCTCATAACTCTACCTCAGATACATTGTAAGTGGCAAGTTATCCTGCAAGGTTAAAAGCGGTCGATTGAGTTATTTTGGACTTATGTACAGATGTCAAATATATTCTCAAAGTACTGAGGGAACAAGCGGAATATTGATTATGTTTAAAAAAGGTATCTGTCCTCTGAATCTACCCCGACCCATCGTACCCGTCTTTGCGTAGGATCTCTGCAGAGACATAATTTTAGCAAAAAAGAGCCGCAGGGATAGAATTATACATGCTCAATACAGGAACGTCAAGATGAGAAGGGGTGACTAGATTGCAGAGTGGATTTAATTTCATACGGTCATAACCTCTAGGTACTGACAAAAAAAATGAGATAGCAGATACAAGAAGTTTTCATGCCTAAAGACAAGGTGAGGCCATTACTACTATGCATTTAAAAGGAGCCCTTTGAAAGAGTCTAGGAAGTTCAGACCCAGGAAGTCTTAGCAGATCCAATCACACAATGGAAATGCTCAAATCTAAGCATTATTTTTAATAATTCTCTCACAAAATATGAATTGAAAACCCAGTGAGTAAAGTACTTAGACTTTTAGACAGTAAATAGAGCAAATATAATCCAACCAGCAGTCCAGATTTATTTATTTGTGTCTTGGGTGGCCCAACTGGGGCTCTGGCTTGTTCAGTGATTGCATGAGTTTGGTGCAAATACACATCTCTGTAACAGCATGCTTTTACCATTTCTGTCTACATTCCCCCAATATATTTAACTACTTAGAAATAAATGATCATAAAGACACAATATTTCTCAGTATAGGGTTTTTCATTAACTAAAACACAGCAAAGAAATCGGCCTGCCAGACACAAGGCTTGAATGCCAAACTATTAACGCCTCCTCTCCCAATACGAGACAGTGAGAGACGGCTACACTGCCGTTGTGCAGCCCACTGCCTGGAACTAGAGAGACAAGGTCCACAATATCAAGCGAATAACTTCCGTAATGTGGACTAAATGAAACAACCTTCGACTGGAAACTTTTTTAAATGGAGGAAATTAATACATCCCACTAAAATGACAGTTTCTTAGCTTTATTTTAATGTTTTTGGCTTGGGCTGCACGGTGGTGCAGTGGTTAGCGCTGTTGCCGCATCGAGGAGGTTTGTGGTTCGGATTGCCGTCAGACAGGAGCCTCTCTGTGCGGAGTTTGCATGTTCTCCCCGTGCATGCGTGGGTTCTCTCCAGGTACTCCTGCTTCCTCCCACAGTCCAAAGTGATGCTCGTTAGGTCAATTGGTGACTTTAAATTGCCCGTAGGTGTGAGTGTGAGTGTGGTTGGTTGTCTGTCTCTATGTGTCAGCCCTGTGATTGACTGGCGTACAGTCCAGGGTGTACCCAGCCTCTCGCCCAAATGACAGCTGGGATCGACTCCATCCCCCCGTGACCTGGAACAGGAAAAGCGGTAAAGATAATGGATGGATGGGTGTACAGTTTCCCAATAGATGGCAGCTGCATGCTGGTTAAGTTTTGTTCAGCTTTCCCCATGGTCTGTTGTGCCTGTATGGTACAACAGTGGTGCAATACCTGGCTGTATCGCTTTATATTTAGATAGACGGAGCGACAACCGGTTGGAGGTGAAGCCAAAATATTTAGGGCTCCCCCTGCTGACGGGCTGCAGTACAGCTCAATAACAAGCCCCCCTCCCTTCCCCTGTGTTAACAGATTGGACATGGGTCAAACTATGAAATCAAATCGCACGTCAGATAAAGTTTTCTCAAACCCTGTTTCATCATGATAGCAATTATCAGGCCATTTGTGTTCAAATCCTCTTTTTTCCTGATAGGTTTCTTTTTAATTAGTTATTTGATACTATTAACGGTGTAAATGCCGTAATTGACAGCTCTTTTGATGAATGCGGCCCCTGCGGCACTGTGTGCACCAGATTCACAGAGTACAGCAGAAATGGTGAATTAACACAAGAGTCATTGAATTTCCATAACCATGAGCTTCCGCTTTAAACCGACACAAGAATCTTTGCTGCTGTGGACGATACCGACCTGAAGGGTTTTTTCCTTTTTTATCGGTAAGTTTAAGTTTCTGTGAGCAGAAGCAGCATGACGTCAATACAAAGGCTCTTCCATCCCTATTGCGCAGACAAATTTGCAATGTCACAGGAATATTCTGGCTTCATTCTGTTCAACCGGAACACTGTCCATTTGTATATACAGCCTATGGTAAGGATACCCAATGGTGCAGCTTTGTTGGTACGATTAAGATGTAGGGCTTCTCAGTGAGCCACAAAGCCTTGGGGTAACTTAAATAAAAACACATAAGCTAATTTGCTTAGCCAGATGCTGCCATAGCCGAATAATTGAGGGATTCATAATTTGGTCGGCATTTATCTGAATATCTGTCAGACAAGCAGGCTTGCTTACCTACATATTATGACCAAACTGATTTCTAGTCCATGTGCTTTTGAGGAAATGTTCTTTGACTTTAACATTCTTTCCTTGTCTGACAGGTGACTTAAACTTAAATGGTAAATGGACTTGAGTTTGTGAAGTGTTTTTCAAGACTACTCAAAGCGTTTTTACACCATTCACACCCTGATGGCAGAGGTTTCTATAGGAAGTGACCCATTCATACACATTCATACGTTGCAGACGAAGCAGCGGTAGCAAATTGGGGTAAAGTGCCTTGCTGGGGATCGAACCCCCAGCCTTCAGGTTAAGAGACGACCGACTCTACAAACTGATCCACAGCCGCCACACGTAGAGCAAAGGATTCAAAAGCACAAGGGAAGTCAAATGAATTGGTAGCAATTGTATTAATCTGTGAAGGGTTCTTTTTTCATGGTGCATGGAAATGTATGAGGGTAATTTGCTTCTTATGAGTTAAGGAAAATTACTTTTTCAATCTACAGTGCTATTTCTTTTTTATCGTCGTACACTATGTCTCCAGTTGTCCATTAGGAGAAACAGCCTTAAGGACAGTTGGGGGCAAACTAATGAAATCACTTGTATTATCCATTTAGTCCTTCAAATATAAATAAAATATTGCATTAAAAAAAATGGTGACAGGTCAGGGAAACTGTTCTTATGTTGGAGGAGTTATTGTAATGGAAATCAAAATGCAGAAGTAAGAAAGACACAGGGACAGAACAGGAGATGAAAGATTATTTAAATTAAAGGAAAAATATATATGCGATCCAAACCATTGTCCTGGGCTTAAGTTCTCATCTCCTTTTTGTTAGACACATTGCTACTTCTGCTCTCAGAACCAAGTACCCAACCCACCATTCCCACCTCCCTCCTAATGCGGAGGAGCTTCGTGCTTCACTGTCCCTGCTCAAACCTCACCCTGCGGACACGTTGGTGATATTGGAAGAGGGAGATAAAAGGTAGAAATCAAGGATGCTGGCATGTATAAGAGACTCCTGTGAAAGAGAGAAGAACTGAAATATTGAAAAGTTCAAACATACATAATGTGACGCGAGTGAAGATGAAACTAGATATGACAGAGTAATAAGGATGGAGAGACAGAGGTTGAATCATACAGAAAGAGAAAGGCATGCCCAGCCTTTATACGTTACATGTTGAGGTAATCAGTCTCCAATATGGGCGTTCCAGTGTTGCGTTAATGCCACTCAATTTGACTAAAGTTAGCATGCATTGAACACACTGTGGACCCTCACATAGCAAAATGATTCATTGTTGAAAATGAGGATTCAATAAAGTTTTTGTGACACACACATAAAGCATCCCCGTGAGGTAAGCTGTGTTGATCAATCGCTCCGAGCTGCATACACACAAGAAAAGTGACAAAGATTATACAGTTAGATAGCACCACATTCAAATTTCAGTTACTGATCTAGGACCACAATGGTGATTACAGCCCTCGTTTAGAAGAGATGGAAACAAAGCGCTAACCAAAAATGTATATTTATCAACACAACAACGTTTGCTGTGCTGCTAGCTAATTAAAACGTCTCACAACTGTCGATGTTATTTTCAGATTTATTTTGGGGCTTTTTATGAAAGGTCAGTGGATAGAATCGTAATTCGGGGAGAGAGAGAGAGAGAGAGAGAGAGAGAGAGAGAGAGAGAGAATGTGGAATGACATACGGGAAAGGGGGCCACAGGTTGGATTTGAGTCCGGGCTAACTACTTTGAGGACTATGGCCTCTGTACATGGTGCACATAACCAACTACTAGACCACTGGCGCCCCAATGCTGTGGATTTTCAAAGTTCAAGCTCAACACAAACATTATCATGGATACTTGGAAATTCAAAGTATCATCAATCATCACAATTTCTCGTCTGTGTGTACCCTGAAATTCTGCTGTTTTCACAAGAAAAAAGTGAATAACCTCCCCCCCTTTTGAAAATGTTTTAAACAGGGCCCGACCGATATAGAATTTTTATGGCCGATATTGATCTTGGGGAAAGAAAAAAATCTGATACCGATACATCGGCTCATATCTTTCTAAGATCTATGTTCGATCTGTAGAGATAGATATAGATATACACATTTATTGTGTTGATCCCTCAAATGCAGTTATCAAACACTTGTGGAAAAGATTTATAACAAAGACAACATACTGTACCTGCATCACCGCTTGGCACTCTGGAGAGTGATAATGCTTGTTGTAATCCATAGAGCACACCCTGCTGGTGAAAGAGCACTGTTAGTGTAATACAAGGATACTCAAATGAAATGCTATTTTGACTGGTGAATAAATGTGGTAATATCAGCGAATATATGGGATAAAAGTAGCCGACGCCGATAGTCACTGGATACGCTGATATCGGCCGATATAATCGGCTGACCGATTAATCGGTTGAGCTCTAGTTTTAGCGTATATACAATATTTCCAAACCCAGAATCTGGTTTTATCCTGAACAATCACATCCCTGCAGAAGGGCTAAATAATGAAGTTACGACAACAGCACCTCAAGGTACAGGTGCTGTAAATAATTTCCTGTAATTTTACAAGTTGAAAATTTAAAATTTGACCTGAGAAACAAGACTGTCATCAGCATAAATATATATATTTAAAGCACACACATAGTTTCTTTCTAATAATGCCTTAATCAAAAAAAGAGCTAAAACTAAGCAACATGTCATAGGGGAGAGGTAACCATGGATGGTGGGACTTTTAGTCTTTGTCTCTAAGTTTTCACCAGAGACAAAGATTCACATCTCATCTCCTCCCAAAAGTCACATAGGTCATTTTGGAAGACAGATGTGCTATTTTGTCCTTAAGCCACAGGGACAAGAACATTTATGTCTTAGCCTGAGACAGAACCTAAGCATCTAAAACAGGTTTTCGGAGGAAAGAAACTTGGAAAGCAGCGTCGTCATATTTCAGACTATTTAACACTCCTACGTTAATCTTGCGAGAAGGAACTGGTGTGAGAGAAAGGTCTTAAACATCTACTTCATTACAGCTTTATGACCCAGCACCTACGTCCCATCTGCCAGTTACTAAATCAATGTGAAAATTCTGTCATCAATAATTCATTCAGACCAGGGAAGCTGTGATCAGACCGAGGTCAAACGTCCATGCTTCAGCTGCTCTTATAGATTGGAGCTGCAGAAAGAAATCACGTGGGGAGAATTTGCAGGGGTGAGTCTGGAGCTGCTCTGCTGAAACATAAATCACAAGACATTTTTTCTTTGCTTTGATTCAACCATGGCTCAGTCCTCAGGCTAAATTAGAGGGGGGTGTCATTAGACCGATGAGAAACTTTTCACAATCAGCTTGCTCGTTTTCTTTACTGTATCCTAGGGTTAGATTGTTCATGAGGTGAAAAGAAGAAGTAAAAAATCACCTCCAAAATCCCCCCAAATAGTCCCCGTCAAAAAATAGGGGATGGGATAAAAGCCTTGGTTTGGTACAGCTTGTCTCCTTTTAGTTATAAAAAGTGTGATTTTCAGCGTCTGCTGGGAGATTTTTTCGACTGTCTGAATGGGTGGAACCACATGGGAACTACCTTTCATGAAGTCTCAGCCTTTTTTCAGCTGGAGCCTGTTCCACTTTAGCACATCCTTCCTTCCTTCCGTTCCTCTCTTACCATAAGTGAGCTCTCTGGTGAAGCTTTTCAGACGCATAGAAGGTAAAAAAAAAAAGGGGTCCTCTGCTCCTCTGTGTGTGAGCAATTCGTTGAAGGAAGGGAACAGGGTAATTAGAAGGGGATTGGCTCCCTCAGCTGGGACAGTCCTGCCAATTTCTTCTCTTTTTTGTCAGGGTAACTGAGTAGCGAAACTTTTGAGAAGTATTTGCAGCATTAAGGTCTTGATTACTACCTACACTTTTATTACTTATCGGCATGATCAAATACAGGAAGTGGCTTTTTAGAAAGAAACTCCACAGACATGTTTCGGGGAACTCTGAGACTTATTTAAATTGGTTGAAAAGGAGGAGAATATGTGACCTTTAGGAGGAAAGTACAAATAATGATAGATAAGTATTTGACTAACTGTAAACACATGAACATACATACATGAATAAACACATAAATCCATAACAGTATTTTTTTAGATGGGTTTTTAAAGGAGTCAAAAGAAACAGCCGACCTTAAAGATGTTGTTTAAGCATTACATAGTTAGGATGCTTTAGCCTCAAAAGCTCATCACCCCAGAAGTTTAGCATGTTTGACTCCAGGAGGCGAGAGCATGAGTAAGTGTGAATTTGTTAAGCCACATACTCTCGAGCAACACATTTCCGTACATAATGCATATCTGCTTCCCTGCCCTGCCGAAGTATACAGTACATTATATTTTATAACATTCTGCACCAAACTGAGTCACGACTCTGTCCATGGTGCTGATTGTGGGAACACAGGGATGGAGGAGCTGCCCCGGGCACTCAGTGCAGCGGAGGGCAGGAGTTCTGCTGCTAACAAGTACTTGGGCTACAATCTTCACTCTTCCTGAAAAAGTAACTTCTTTTTGGAAGTAAAATATGTCTACACAGGGCTGTATTGATTTCAGACTGCAGCAGTATTAGCTATGGGTCTGTTTTGAATTTGTGTGAATGTGATTGATTACTGATGCAAAGCTGTTGTATCGTGTTAAACAAAGGTAAATACAAGCTTTAAAAACATCTTTTAATGAGTCACTTTTTCATTTATATCCAGTTGCACCAAATCAAAACAAAATATATCTCATGAAACTCATTTACATATAGAGCAGTTATAAAATGCTTTACATCTTTTACAGAGATCGCAAGATAATCAACTATGAGCAAGCAGCAGTGGTAAAAACTCAACACGAAGGAACCTTGAGTAGAGCCAGACTAATTTAGTGCTTTTACACTTCAGACAAACTTTTGATAGTTCCAGGAGGAGCTGTATGCAGTCACCCCGGTGAGCTGATGTGAGAACGCAGCAGGATATTATCCGGAGAATTCACCTCAAGTGAGTGGGAGGGGGTGGTAACGTTTATATTCTGTGACTTCCGCGCGGTGCATAGGCTGTACAGTATGCATGCGACCGCTATGATCTCTGTGCACATGCATTAAGTTTTCTGTTCACCAGCATGTTCTTCTCCGCTCTCATGTTGATGTTCTCCAGTCGAACTACACGTAGCATTGATATAAAGGCAAATATTCTCGTTGAAGCATCGTACAGCGGACTCTGTTGCTTCCTCCGCTACTTCCGTGTCATTCTTTTTATGTCCTTTTTTTTCCTCAGGAACCCCGCCCTCCTTCCCATCCGGCTGGGATAGTCTCCCGCTGTGAGGTGCATATGTAAACAGCCAGGTTAGAACATTTTTGAGAGCATTCCTCCTGAAATTATCTAGATTTTTTTAGGAGTGAATTTACTAGATATTTTCAGGAGCTCATATGTGAAAACAGCTTTTGATACACACCATCTGCCTTAACTGGGTGGGATGAGAAATGTTTGCACTTTACTATGTTTTCTTTAAAACTTCAATTCTTCCTCTTGAGGCGTATTCAAAGGGTTCTTTTGTTTTTTAAATCACACCAAAAAAAAAAGTACAGTCTGCTGCCTGAAAAGAAGTGCCTTTTTAGTAATGCAAATCAAATCTCTACTCAAAGGAGCAACCACAGCGGGGTGGAGACAGAACAAAGCAAAGGTCCTCCTGTGCCACCTCAAACCCCAAATGTCTGCGCGGTTACCTGCCAATCAGAAAACAGCTGCATAAGTGAGCTATGAGGGGAAGGTCAGAGCAAAACATAGCTATAATTGATGACACAGAGATGTAGCATACATCTCATAGTGCTCATATTAAAGCGAGTCAAACCATCTGACAAATCCAAGTCTGCATGTCTCCAACTTGCAAAAGGCTAACCCCTGGATTAGCCTGGTTTAGCGTTACCCCTGGATATTTTTCTTGATTTACATCGTTAATCCTTAAGCTCATGATAACCTCTTATAATAATGCAAACAGGCAGTAAAGCATGCTGTTTATTCTATAGAACAAGTGATGTGCGCATACATACTCATGTGCCAGATTGCCATAGGCTACAATAAAGCAGACAGGCTGCTCTACACATTCACGGTAAACACTGAGGATGTGGAACAATCCTCTATCTATCAGATGATGTTTTGCCTTTAACCTTGCTCTGGGGACAGATATGTTAAATGTTGGTTATGCATGCGTGTGCTTGTAAGCAGTGTCTGTGATCTGCCTTAACTAAAGAGTTGGAAGGAGGACAGGGTAAGCACATAGCCAGTAGCTACAGTATGTCAGCACAAATAACACAACAGAGGAAGAGCGAGAGAGAGAGAGAGAGAGAGAGAGGGAAACATACTTATGCAGACGCAACCTCCGCAAGGAAATCTGTGTGTGCGTGTGTGTGTGTGTGAGGGCTGCAGATAATCAACCCTCATAAGATGCACTAGAAGAAGAGTGCTGACCCTATTTCACCTGGCCTTCTCTCTCCGTCTTCCTCTCTGACTGCAAAGAGCTTATGTAGGTCTTTTGTAACACTTGAGGGATGCTCGCTCCTTCTGGATCATAGTTTCCCTGTCACTTAGCCAACAATTTGCTCCTTTGCTGAATTTTTTATCACCAACACATTTTTCTCTGGAAAACACAAAATGCTGCCTCACGCTTTTCCCCCAAATATTTGGCTTATAAGCAATCCATGCTACACACATGTCTGTTGGGCAGAATGTGTGTGAATGAGTATGATTACGTTTTAGGGGGAATTTTCTCTCTCCTCCTCCTCCTCCTCCTCCTCTTCCTCTTGTCTTATCCTCTTTTCACTCTCAGATTTGGGGCACACACGTTCAGTAGCTACATGTAGGAGTGACGAGAGCTGTCTTGCCACATGACATCCTTTCATGTTTAATTAGATGAATAATGTTACAGCAGGAGACACACTGTTTTCTTTCCTCAAAATCTTCATTCTCAATTTTCAATGTCTCCGATATAATAAGATATGAAGTCATTATAGCAATTTAATTAAAACATCAGGGACAGTTTTTTTCTGCAACAAACAGTGTCTTTACAAATTAAGGAGATTATTGGATCTGCTTTTTGAAAACTTGACACCGATTGTTTTTTAGGCAAATGCACAAATAACCGTTCTCCACACTCCAACGTGTGCCAGGAAGCAGGAGCAGGTGAATCCGGATAATACTAATGTGACATGGCTGCAACATAATATATTTGACCACAATCATTGGACAAAATTTGCATTGAAATTACTATTACGACCTGTGGCTTTTTTGTGAGATGGAGTTTAAAAGGTTTTTGCTAGTTTTCTTTAGCCTGCTCTTTGCCACCATACATGCCCTGTCTTTTTTTTTGCCCCTCAAGTTATTTTTCTTGATATTTGTATGTAATGAAAGTCTGGGCTTGGGATACCGTTTAGCATTTTCCAGCAAAAGCAGTTTGAAATATTCCCACCCTGCAGTTATTACCCTTCATGGTGGCTTTGGACGTCAGTGGTAGGGTTGCAAATTTCAGTCATTTTCCTTACACCTTAACAATCAATTATCGATTAATCATTAATAATTAACGAGCTACAAAATGCACTTCTTTGTCTCAGTTTGTGTTGAATTGAAAACACTACAGAAGCAAAATAGTTACTTGAAACATGAATTCATTAAATACAGTTTGAACTAATAAAACAACGAGGCTCTCGCTCTTTTAAACGGATGACTGTCTTTTGTTAACGGCGCTGCTAACAAAACAACGCTAAATGTGACGCTATTGCCGTTCCTAGACTACCAAGGCTGACCATGTGAAACTCCTTTTTAAAATCAACATAAAGTGCTGTATACAAGTGAAAAAAGCCATGCCAGCCTCTTCATAATACACTAAAAATAAACTAAATATACAAAATTAATTATAAGTATGAACGCAAAAATCGCACTTCGCGAACCCTATCAAAGGCCACAGGCTTGAAGCGAAAAATCGAGTACACCAGGATTTAATGAGCCATTCGCAGTCTGTACCGGCCATGTAGACTTACTAAGGCTTAATCTTTGAGACAAGCATATGCTACTGGCAGGATCAACCAGATAGCCCGAAACGCGGTCACCTGCAGCGGGGACGCCCGCCCGGTTGGCGCTGGGTCGAATTGGGTGCTTTGTAGGCAAATCAACATATCTACACGTTCAGGAGTGATTTGTGAGCGCATAAAATACTCTACTCACCATAATATATGTAAGGCCAATTCGTTTTTTATTTAATAAGATGATCATATCTACGGGATCAGGGCTGAGTCGTGTCTAGTCACAATAAGTCCACCTGCAGAAAACACTCGCTCTGTTGTCCACTTCATTTTTGCCTCACTTTTCTTTTTCCTTTACAAATAATAACAGTCGTTTTTCTGAGTTGCAAAGGTGAAGGAAATCCTTCTTTGGTGTAAAATGGTAATACATGTGACTGCTGGTAAAATTGTAAACAGATTGTCAGTTAATACATTTTTTATGGGTTAAATTCTTAACAGCGATTAATTGATAAATGATTAATCATTAACATCCCTAGTCCCTAATCTCTAGTGGCAGAGTCTGCCATTTCCACACTGGCTTCAAAATGTGGTCGTCATGAGCATGGGAATTCACGGGAAATGTTTTTAGCTGTTCCTTTTGGTCAGTAGTAAAGCTTTTCCATTGAGCGCCCGTACATGTCTGGAGCACTTCCGTCGTGAACTTTAGCATGTGATTTTGACTAAGCACTGTCTTTTTTATTTGCAGCTCGTGTACATCACTCACTTTTCCCATCGTCCCCCATTCCTCTACTCCTGTCCTCCACACCTACTGCTCCTCTTATCTGGTTAACACCTGTAATAATAACCTCCCCCCACCCCCCCATCTTTCTCGCCGGTAACCTTGCTTTCTTTTTCTATTCATCCATCTGCTATTCTCTCTCTCTCTGCCCTTTGCACCCCTGGCCCCGAATATATGGCATGTCCTTCTTCCTTTCCCTTCCTTTCTGACGCCTTTCCCATTCCTCTCACACCCTTGCTCCTTCTGCCACTACATTTGTAACCATCTCATTCCTTTCCTTTCCATGGTCTTCTCTTCCCCTTCCCCCAGCCCTAGTCCCCCAGTTTTTCAAATGTATGATTCATGGTTCCAGCGCTGTGACAGAGACATGAATATTTTACAAGAACCAAATATAAAAAAAATTCAGGGGGGGAACAGAGTGAGGGACAAGAATAAGGAAAACTGAGGGAAGTAGGAGGAAGCACTGAGTAAAGTTGATTGTGCTGGGTGACGGGAGAAGTTGGCATATTGTCTTGTTATTTTACAATGTGTAACCATCATGTACCAGACGTTAAGTGCAATTTAACAGGTTTAAGATACAGAGAAGAATACATTAGGTCTATAACTGACAGCTCAGGGGGGTACATTTTGTTCGCCATGAAAAAATGACAATTTTTACAGCAGATTTAAAACATGTTAAAAGATTTTGATCTCAATATTTAATTTCATTATTTAAAAAAAATGTGACAGTGGTGATTTAAAAAAAAAATACATTAGAGTTGTGCAGACATTTGCATAAATCTGGACGTGGCTGAGTTGTCTGACAGGTGGGCCCATTGTAGCTGTTTGCTAGGAGGCATAAGGCCTGCCTTAACTCCTACTCTTTGTCTGTTTCTAGATTGATCTAAAGTTAGGTGGACATCCCATTTCCAATATGGTGTCTGCCATCAATGTTTCATTATGGCCCTTCAGAAACCATGAAATGGTTGACGTCACTGAGACTACATCCACAATAGATGGCAACAACCACAAATAGCAACAAAGATGCATTCATCACGGATAAAAACAGTTTCAGTGAGTAACATTGAACATTTAATGAACTTTAAAATGTGTTATGGAGTTCCTCAGGGTTTAAAGCTCGAGTGGATTCTGTTCACCCTTTAAACATTATTCTTCCTTAAGGCAGTATCATAAGGAAGCACTTTGTAAATGTCATTGTTATGCAGATGATACCCAATTATAACTGTCAATAAAGTCATATGAAACCATTTAATTAACCAAACTCAGAGCATGCATATGAAAATGAAGGTCTAGAGTAGACCAACAGCAAGTTTATGCAAGTTAACGCAGACAAAACTGAAGTAATTGTGCTTAGCCCCAAGCACCTAAGTGACATGTTCTTCAAGAACTGTGTTCACACAGAGTTACAGTTTTCCACATAACTGGATGCTGAAGAGATTGGACATAACTTCTTGTTATGCGTCATTCCTC
The DNA here is from genome assembly GCA_020745685.1 of Tautogolabrus adspersus. Classification (NCBI taxonomy): domain Eukaryota; kingdom Metazoa; phylum Chordata; class Actinopteri; order Labriformes; family Labridae; genus Tautogolabrus; species Tautogolabrus adspersus. Next base: position 19,580,390 of record CM036553.1, read on the forward strand.
TGACCGCGTGGTGTTGTAGCTTTGCAGCATAGAAATGTGAGGAGACATGTCAACAGGGAACAGAGTGATTGACAGTTAATGGGGAGATGGATGATCAGCAGCCTATAGAGGACAGATGGTGGCAGGAAATAACTACAAACACACGCACACACCCGCACAATCAGGGTACAAAACGATTACTCAACCAAGGGCACCTTGTGCTGCTGGAGAATATGGGAATGTGTTTGCACACACACCAACACACACTCTCACACAGTATCACTAAAATAGATGTTGCTGAGTCGGTGGAAGTGTCAATCAAACTGCTTCCCTTCTTGCATAACTAAACCTAGCTATAACTGTGAACATCATTGGTAACACTGTGCTTCTGTACTGTTGATAAGATTCTCCCAGCATTTTTTGGGGCCAGTTTTACATCCTGACCTGCCTAATCTCTCAAAGCTGTTCTCTCTTAAACTCTCCTTTTATTTTCATCTATCTCTTTAATCTTGTTTGTCCTTTTTGTGCACTTAATGTTCTTATTTTACTCCGTGTACAGTGGTTTAGTGGCAATTTATGCTTTAAATCAGGTCATCTTAGCTTGGCTCCACTTGGCCTCCATAGCACTTCAGCCCTGGATAATCGATCATCTTTTGTTTTCTTTTCTGCCTGCTTGGAATACCAGATGTGTACATTTCGTCACGCAAAACAGGCTAAAGTTACGGAAGTAACTTAAAAAATAAAACATATTTTAAATTTTACCTCTTGAAGCATGAAGCCATCTTTTCTGGATCACCAAGTGCGATGGATGTCAATAGAGTTTTGTTGCACTAAACATGATATAATTGAATGTGTGACCTGCTTAATAAAGTATGCTTTCCGATTTGCTGTTAAACAGCGGTGAAGTATAACCAAGTGAATTCGCCCAAGGGCCGTAAGTAAAAAAAAAAACTTTAAGTAAACCACTCGGACATACACTAATTCAACTTGTAAAGCATTACACATTACGCCACATAGTAATACTGTAATGTCTTTACAATCAAGTGAACAGCAGGATAACTGCATATAAAGGTGTTAATCCACAACACAGAAATGCTATCTACACATTAATGCATGAGCAATAATATTCAAATATGGTTTTGCACAAAGCGCCAATTTTTTGCCTTTAATACTGAAGTTATTCTAAAGTAGCATTACCAGTTATTGTCAGATGAATGTTGTATTGTCCAATGGATTAAATAAAGGGCTAAAAGTCACACACACAAAAAATCTGGAAAAGGAGGTCATGGGGCGGCAGTAGCTCAGCTCAGTCTGTAGGGACTTGGGATGGGAACCGGAGGGTTGCTGGTTCACGTCCCGGTGCAGACCAAATTATGGAAGTTGATCTGGTTGCTGGGGAGCGTGCCAGGTCACGTGCAGAGTACTGCCGAAGTGCCATGAGCAAGGCACCGAACCCCCAACTGCGTGCTCCCTGTGTAGCAGCCCCACTCAGACATCGCTCCATGTTGTGTGTGTGTGTGTGTGTGTGTGTGTGTGTGTGTGTGTGTGTGTGTGTGTGTGTGTGTGTGTGTGTGTGTGTGTGTGTGCGCGTGCGTGCGTGCGTGTGTGCGTGCGTGTGTGAGAGGCATGTCTCTTAATACCAGTGTAGAAACCCAAATTTCCCCTTGGGATAAATAAAGTTACAATGATTTTGAGTTGATGCAATGTTGGAATAAAAACTACAAATAGTCATCATGATGTATTTAAGCCACGTAGAAATAAGCTTCCCAAATTACAAGTGAGAATCCATTAAAAATATGCAGACAGAGTTTTTAGCAGGTCGCTGCTATGACCAGATTGTATCAGTTTATTTTAGTTAGTATACCTGTTTTTAAAGATGCCTCTGTATTTGTCTCTTCCCATTTTTCCCTTAGTCAAGTCAGACACACACACATTAATACGAGCATACATGCATTAAAACCTCCCTAATAGAGCATTAATCCACAGCTTCCAATATTTCCATCTCTTTCAATTTTAGCTTTTCAGCAGCTGCTGTGACCTCAGAGGAGGATGCATGTAGACTGAAATGAGACACTGAAAAGGAAAGGGAGAAAAAGAGGGGGGGTGGGAGGATAGAGAAGCTGGCAGAAATAACAGCAAAGAGTGATGAGACGTGAAGGGAACACTGGATGAGGATGAAGAAAGGCAGGATGGTGGATATAAGTTAGGCAGAATAATACAGTAAGGTTACCAGAAGGTGAGAAAGTGACAGAAAATCACAATGGAAACTCCCTAAGTGAACGTGACCCCGCTGCTACCCAACTGAAAATGTTACTCTTGCACACATTTGTTTTTTTTCTAACTTTGTTGGAATATCATTTAAGTGATTACATGAAAAAATGTCATGACTTCAGGAGCTGTGATTGGTACCATTGCAGAGGACCAAAGAACTGCAGTTCCTCGAGTGGCCACTTGAGGCTGGCTCCAAAAGTGAGTTAATCTCTATCTGGAAACATATAACAATGCCATATTTTACAGCAGTTTTAAACACGTTTGGAGCCTGTTGCTGAAAAGAAAATGGTCTCTTTGGCAAATGTTTCTTAACAAGACAGCTGTACATTGGTAAATTGAAATATAACTCATCCATTTAAAATAAAGTAAGCCTTAAAATTATACAATAAATAAATAAAATGAAGTGATCCCAAATATAACAGAAAACACTATGGTTTGCTTTGTGGTTCATTGTTGTAACTGGCAGTCCAAAAGTTTCTTTTGATTGAAATTCTTGTACTTTTTGGAAATGTTAGTATGAATTAGTGGGTATGCTACACTCGCTACTTCTGGCTTGTGAGTCCTTTGAGTGTTAATCCAACCTTTTTTTAATCTTCAGCCCGTGGATGGGAGTCAGGATTGTTGTTAGCTTTTCTCTGTGGATACAATGCTAACTGCAGTGAGGAGAAGACCAGTCTTTTTATGTTACCCAGCTTTTTGTTCTTTCCTTTTCACATACCTACCGCTCTCTCACTGGAGATTTGGGTAAGCGAGTGCAGAACCTGCTACGTTCTACAAGAAATTCAAAGCTTTTTTAATCTGATAAATAAACTTCTGGTATGCAACCAACATGGATAGAATCTCACTGTTGGACACAGGATAGTTAACTAGCTAATATCAAACCAGTAGCCAGAGGTGTTGACTGTTTAGCTCTAATAACTTCATGTGTCGACTCTCCACCTCCACCTTCTCGTCCAAATATGGTCACTTCTGGCTCCAGAGAACCAACATAGCAGTGGCTAAAGTGCAACCACAAGGCATCAAAAAGGCTCTCATGGTTCAATTGTTGGCTAAATCCATTGTTGATACAATTTAAGATTATGGGACAATAACAGTATGTCTATGATACACTGTTGCAGTTTAAATCTAGCCACTGAATTTTACTGTAAAAATCCTGAAAAACCTGAACTCTTTTACTGAGATAGTCAGAAATGATCAAAGAGCGGAGAGAACCCAGGGGAGTGAGTGAAACGAGGACAGAATATGTAAGGAATGGCTAGTGTGATGGAGAAATAACAGGAGATTAAAAGGAATAAAAGAAAGGTGAGAGGGGAAGGTGAGTGGGACATTAAAGGAAAATATGAGCGGATAAAAGGATAAAACATAAAGAGACGATGGGAGCGGTGAGGGCGCTATAGTGACCCACTGGAGAAGGTGAAAAATGGAGAACAAAGGTAGAAAAGAGAGAAGGACAAGAACGGGGCAGAGAGACAAGATATGCTCAGAAAGAGAAAGGGGAATCAGGGAGTAAATGTTCAACATTAAACCGGGGTTTTTTTTTTGCGACAGGAGCAATAATCCGTCTTTTGTCAGCTGAGTTATGCCAGCATCGCAGGATTCTATTTTACTTCCCCTAATCTGTCTGCAGCCAAATAATGAACTGTCTTCCAGCACAGGTTCACATTCCCAGCACTGTCTGGTGTAAGATAAGGCGGCACAATAGGGTTGACAAATATAACTTGTTTTTTTTTTTCTTACATGAACTTGCGCAACGAAAATACTTCTGTTCCAGCAGCTCGATATATCTGCATACAAGGGGTGGGGGTGAGGAAATACAGAGTGACTCGGTAAGCAGATAAAGGCAGAGATGATGGGATATAGTGTGTATGTGTTTTTTTTATCTGCGTATACATGACATGATCTGTGGTTAACATGGAGATTACACACGACTTAGCCTGCTTGGTCACTGTGACCCTGCTAAGCCGCGATAACGCTGATAGCTAATAACCATTATGCGCCAGCTGCCTGCCTGCCTGCCTGATTCAAACTGTACATGGCCGGCTTTAAGTGTGTCAACTTTCCTCCTCCTTTTCTCTCACTCCCTCGAATGCACTTTTTGCAACCTCAAAGTATCCGACCACATGCTCCCTCTCTCGCTTAAATGCTTACCACAGTCAGATTGTTCCGTTCCCCTGCCTCCTCTATCCTGTTCCCCATAATCACTGCATCTCACTCTCTCTTTTCCCTTTACCCCTTCTTCACCCCTTTCCTTTTCTGCATCCCTCCGTCCTCCATCCTCCCTCTCCCTCTTTTCTTTTCCCCCCAGCAGGGGTGTCATGCCGTCTCTGGCACGTGAGCTGAAGCCCAGATGTCTGTGTTGGCTGCTGCATGAATCTAGGTCATGTTAAAAGAGAGAGAAGGGGTGGGGGAATGAGAAGATGGGGGGGAAGTAAAAGGAAAGTAAAGGGAATCGGGGAGCGAGAGGAAAGGTACAGGGTGAAAAGAGAGGACTGGAAAGGAAAGTGCAAGAATTGAATGAAAGCGATCTAAAGGGGAAGTAGAGGGTGAAATGAGGGGGATGGATGGGTTAGAGGAAGAGGAGATGGTTACTTGTTTAATGAGGATGAATATGGGGGAAGTGACAGGGATAAAGACCAGGATGTTAATTGGGGGAGAAATAAAAGTTTAATTTGGTATTCATCATTACTGTGTTCATCTGTGTACTGGTATAACACATCTAGCTCAGCTGCTGGGTACTAAATGATGTTCATTGGTGCTTCCAGGTTCATAAAATACAGCTCCAAGGCTAATGAATCTCTTGTCAAATCTTCTGTCTCTCTCCTTGCAAAAAGCAGTTAGTGTAACTGTTTAAGTGCAGATTAATTTTTTAATTCTGCACAGCATCGCCCTGCAGTGATTATCAAACTGACAAAAACGAAGAACCTGACATTAACTTTGACGGATTACACAAGTGAAGACTTTTTCAAGTTGGATTTCATCGTGTATATTTAGTGTAAAGTGTATGGATAGTGCATACTGATGAATGGAAACAATGGCAGCCAGGAAAGAAGAAAACACAGCAAAGTTCTACGGTAACGAATGCATGCGTTTGACCGTGTGGGACTACAAGTTTTGAGAGTCGAGACTCTGGTTGTTGGTAAATGAATCTGTAAGTGTGTGGTATGCTGAGTGCTACATTAATCCTCAAACTGTGGTACGAGAACCACTAGTGGTATGCGGGATCCCTCTTGTGGTACACCGGGAGTCTCTTAAATGGGAGTCTCTGATTTTTCTATTAGATAAATATGTGCAAATCAAATGGTTGACTAGCAAAGCTGTGATGGCAAGCGGAGGAAGCAAATATGACAGTAAAATCAGCAGAAACTGAAGTCCACGACAGTGAAGGCAAGAGGCGCCGTTGGTGCCAGTGACGCTTCAGCACCCACTAGCAACAAACGACGCAAAGAAGAAAATAAGACTTGAGGCCCGTCCAGTTTGGATTCTTTTGGAGTGGCACAGAGAATGAGCCCAGGCCGCAGTGCATAGTGTGTGGTCAATAATGAGTAATGTGCATATCAGCAAAAAAATGGCCTCCTGTTTACGCAGGTTTAAATAGCCCTACGCTACTGTGTTTCAATGTTGGCCATAATGGTAGTACTTGGAGAGCGAAATATTTTCTGTGGTGGACACACTGAAAAGTTTGAGAAGTATACTGTTCTATTAGATCAACCTCTGAGGCTTCTATTTTAAGGTGGACAAGTTACATATTGATGCTGAAACTTTAGATTGCCTGTTTGCTGTTTCAGAATTGATGACTCTTATTTTTTAATTTGTGAAGGACAACATGTTTATATGAATTCTGTCAAAAAACAACAACCAACCAGCTGCAGTGCAACGGCAAAGTTACACACACACACACACACACACACACACACACACACACACACACACACACACACACACGCACAGTTGCTCTTACAAAGACAAAAGCCTACACTACACACCAAGAGACTCACAATCATTTAAACAGGCCATTACATTGATAGATGGCTGTGGCACTGAGGATGTCTAAATGCATCCTCAGGCATTATTCAGAGCAGCACTGACTCTGAGGATCCACACTTCATCATCAGAACCATTTATATCGGCTACTTAAATGACTCCATTTGGACACACACACACACACACACACACACACACACACACACACACACACACACACACACAATTGCAACGTTTTGTCTAAACTAAGGCAACATTTCTGACTGAAATGTAATGTTCTTACTTTTATCTAATGTAACTCTGTTCAATTTTGACACAAAGATAAACCCGTTAGAAAATGCATGATCCAATAACATACACAACAATAACACGCTTTCAGCTAACCCTGTTTTTCATGAACATGTCCAAAATGTTTCACCATGTGACTGAGATTATTTTGTCAATGGTTGGAATACAATGATGTCTCTGACTAAAAAAGTGTTTTTCTTTTTCAGAAGGGCATTAAAAGAAGGTCTTCTTTTGTTACAGTACAGTCATTTTTCAGCTTCAGCTTGTTTTTTTCTTTTTTTACAGCATAATTGGCACCGAACGTGATTTTGGTATCAGAAGTGTTCTGGTGTGTGGTTGAAGTATGAGGAGCATTGTTACGTGGTAGAAAGAAACTCTTCAGCCACTCCACAAATGGAGGTCGGTGGGTTCAGAGAAGGACTTAAGACGTACAAAAAGTGATTCAGTGGATACCTTTTTTCAAGACAGGAACCAAAGAAAATACTGGAGCACACGAATCATTAAAGGCAAATGTGATAAATATGCAAAAGGTCTAACGTTTCAACGCTCTGCGTCATCCTCAGAGTCAAACAGTAAAGGTACAGATACGAAAAAACTAAATACACTCCTGCTCACAGCGAATCATCACTCATTGGTTAATGAAAGTGGTAGGAAAGCAGCAGGGAACACCGGAACTGTGACAGCACTCATGTGTACCCCAGTCATATAATGTCCAGTCCCAAATGTGATAATACTCACAATATATACACACTATTTATAAGACGACAACTATTTCTCTGTAGAGACAATGCCTAAGATCCTATAAACCACGTTACAGGAAACACAAGAGGCTTAATTCCACATTTAGTCCATAAGGTTCCACTGTGTTAAAGGTGTAAATCCAAAAGGCCTCTCTTTACAGCAGTTTGTTAACAATGTCTCCCCCTCTCAGGGAGGGAGAGATTCTTTCCATATTGTTCTGTGGTGTTTGAGAGGGCTTTGGCTGTAAACAGGAAAACATTTAACATTTTGTGGAGAGCAGAATGGGAGAAGGAAATCTTCCGTGATACAATCCAGGAACTTAATGGCAGTTATCTAATGACAATTTAGCGTGCACTGCAAGCAGCCAAGAGTTGGTTCTTGGAGGTCATCTCAAAACTACAATTCCACCCTCGCTCACCAAGGTGTTGGTCATACTTGTCAATGTCAATGCAGAGAAAAGCAGGTCTTGTCTGGAAGTCCTTTAACACTAACTTCTAGCTTTACAGGAAGCCCTGAAAAAGGTAGCCATTGTCCCCAGTGGCTCTACGTAATCGCTTGCAGTTTCCAGGATTGTTTGACTTGTTATTACTATTGAAAGTTTGACCTACTACATAATAGAAACATTACATGGCACGAAAACCATGAAACTTCAAAATAAGTCAATATTTCCAAATGTTAGATGTAAAAAAAAAAGTATGTAAGCAAAGCTGCAAACTGTGCACAGAAAGTATATAAATTAAACATGACACAAATGTATTCAGCCATGTGATTTTTTTTTTTTTTTTGGCAGTCAGCTTCCTCTCTGATGAATATGAAGTCAGTCAGCTTGCAAATGGTGTCCAAGGTACATTTGAGACACATGTGCACAGAGGTGCAGTGAGAGATTTGAATTAGAGCTGTAATCTTTTTTAGTTTGAGCCAATGACTCGCGCATGCCAAATGTTTCTAAAGCACATTCACACTCTCCTCCTTTTTTTTTTTCTCTCCATCCACCCATCCATGGCCATTTTAAGCTTTTTTTCTTTTCTATACAAACAATGCACTGCTTTTCATTTCATCAGGTGCTCTGCTCTTTCCATTTCTCACCTCATAATTTACAGTCACAGGCTTTTAGCTAATGCCTTTATTCAGAGCGGCTTACAATCAATGCAGCAGCAGAATAATCACAATAGTCAGCAACATCCAGAGAGAACAAGTAGAGAAAATGTAAAGGAAAACCAGAGCGATGTACCATCTACTGGCGAAGCCCTGCTATGTTTTCCTTCCTCTTATTCCCTCCTTCAACACTAAATCAGTCATTCATCTATTCTCCAGTTCTTTATTACCCTTCTCAATCACTCTTACTTCCTTTATGCATCATCCCTCCCCTTTTATTCTCTTCCGCTTGTCAATCATTCTACCTCTCTTTCCGCCCCTTTCCTTCTCCTCCTCTTAACCTCACTTATTTATTATCTTTAATCTCATATCGTTCCTCATTTACTTGTTTAGCATGTGCACTAATTTTTTTAAAGATTTATTTGTGGGGTTTTTGTGCCTGTATTGGAGAGATAGGACAGTGGATAGAGATGGAAATTTGTCTGTCTGAGAGAGAGGGAGTGGAGAATGACATGCGGGAAAGGAGCCACAGGCTGGATTCGAACCTGGGCAGACCGCTTGGCAGACTATGGTCTCCGTACTGTACATGGGGCGCGCGCACTAACATCTGCGCCACCAGTATACCGGTGTGCTATCATGTTTGTGCACAATTCTGACATGCAAAATCATCAAATCCGCTGTGAATGTATCCATCTTGCATAAAATAGACCTCTCACTGTGATAAGATGGTTCGGGATAAGAGAAAGAGATTGTCAGGGTGTGCAGAGTTTAAGGGAGGAGGAGATGAAAAGGAAGATTGGTGTTGTTGAAGAGAGAATATAGGTTGAAATCGTGATGTGAAATAGATAAAAAAACAAAGAAAAATGGTAAATGTGAGTTTGTGGAAAAGAGAGACAAGAAGGAGAAAGTGCAACATGTTAAAAAGGGAATGGCTGTGTGATAAATAAAGACAGTTTGATTGGGATCAGGATGGTAAATAATGATCCAGTCTCAGAGAGAAGACGACAATCAGTGTAATTAATGAAGGGTGGAAAGAAAGAGAGAGAGAGAGAGAGAGATAGGGAGAAGATGGGGGAAAATAAAGAGTAGATAAATCACACTAAACAGAAGTAATAAGGAAGGGGTGGGAGGGCAGAAACAAAGGAGAATAACCTCCAGTGTGTGCAGTATTGACTCTAGACAACAATATGTTCATGCATCTGGATGTGAGTGAGCAGTATGAATGACTGTGATCGCCCCAAAACATCCCTCAAGCTGAAACTCTGTATTTTGCTGCCAAAGTCAATGTTTTCCTTCAAAGCCGCAATAGGGAGTCATAACAATGAGAGGGTTTCATTTCTATAACCGCTTTGACCTGCAGGGAAAAGGCTCAACTGGTTGACCTTTATAGTGAAGCTCTTTTTATCAAAGGACTAGTTAATGAGGCAGGTTTAAAAGGTCCTGTTCATCGAAAGAGCAACTATATAATATCCTCATTTAGCTGTAGTGGTAAATTGCAGAAAATGTTCTAATGGACTTCTTTTGTCAACTGGAAAGTGAAATTAAATAAGTCACTGGCATTAAGGCTCTTAGCTGGTCCAGAGCAATCAGGATATTTTTAAGGGAATAAAGGCTGTTTCATCTTTTGTAATTTAATATTTCAGTGATGCAAGCACCTCAGACCATAATTCAATGTTCTTCTATTATTTCCCACTGATTGCAAATTTTAATATTTTGTTAAAGGTCACATATTATTCTTCTTTTCAACAAGTTTGAATAAGTCTCAGAGCTCCCCAAAACATGTCTGTGAAGTTTCTTGCTTAAAATCCACTCCGATCCTGTATTTTATCATGCTTATTAATCCTCCATTTCAGCCCCTGCTCAGAACAGGCTGTTTCTGTAGCTTTAAATGCAAAAGAGCTGTGTTTGACCACGCCCCTCTGGAAGGGCTTGGATGGCTCGGACTTTAACGCACAATGCCCAATTTTTATGGTGAGAAGGCAGACTCAGAGGGCAGAACAAACACCGGAGTGTCACCCACCTGGGGGAGGGGTTACTGACCGTTGTGATGTCACAAAGGGAAAATCTCCAAACTTCCTGTTTGAGCTCATATTTTCTGAGAAGTGGAGCAGGCGGAAGACGGAGAGGATAGACTTTTCTCATAGTTGGGGTGTTGCAGACAGACTAGGGACACATACTGGTTTTCAAATTCAAGATAACATTGTAACACATAATATGTGACGTTTAAGGGGAAAAAAAAGATATTTATATATGCCTGTAAAGTCTTTTTATATATGCAGCTAAAATGAAGTATCTTTAGAAAAATTCCATTAACCTCCTTCATATATTATACTATTGCAACAATCTGTTACAGAGCTCCACCTCTACTTACCTGCTCCCTCTCTCTCTACTGTTCCACTCACCCTGCCTCACAGCCACTCTGCCTCACAGCCACGCCCACATAATCTAGCTCAACTCTGCTCACCTGTGCACACAGCTGCTTCTCATAAGTAATCAAGCCAGTGTAAAAGCTTCTCCTTTTCACCCACTCATTGCATGATTGGTCTTATCCCTGATGGTAGACTTTCCAGCACTTCTTGTCTTGAGTACCACCTGAAATACAACTCCATTACCTCCATTATTTAGGGGTTTGAGGCAAAATATGAGGAAAATTGTTCCCCAAAACAAATGGGTACATACAGTATGTTTTGTGTACAATTTTTTTCAATGATACAAACACTTCAAGGAGTTTCTGTTTACCACCATTATTTCCACTTTGAAGGAAAGAATCTGTTGAGGAAGAAGAGATGGCTGTATGTTTTGTGAATAATTATTTTTGGTGTTAAAAGGGCATAGAAAAATACCATTCACCTCCAACTAAATTGACCTCCATTAGCTGACATTAGAGGCAACATTTAAGAAAATTGGGGAAAAAGAGAGATTTGATTTGTTTAAGTTTTACCTCAAATCAAAACCCATGTAAGTCCATTTGGGGGTGGAGGCAAAACATTTTGGGTGGATATCTCTAACTACAAACACTTTGTCTATTTGTTTTCATACCATGTCCCTCCCAAATTCTCCTCCCTCCCACAGCTGATTTATGTTGTGTCACTGAGATAACGGCATCTTTAGGCCTTTAAGAATATTGGGTAGTATAGTTTTATTCCTAGGCTGTTAAATATGAGTGAGAGAGCTTGTCATGCTATAATAACTGGCTTGAAGACAGAGGGGAAATGAACATTTTGCAGACCAGTGGCCCTTTGGAGTTTTCATAGGCATGAAATTAACAGTGTGTTTGAAAAGACATGATTTTATGGCTTTTTGGCTTTACACATACAAAACGGATATTAAGGCGTTACAGTCTTGTGGCCTTTTGGAACACAAGGAAGCCTCAAAAGAAAAGCAAAAGTCAAAAAGCAGAGTAAACAATATGCCCTGTGATGCATTCAGAAGTATCCACCATATTAATGTTTTTCTTTTCTTTCTTTTTTTTTTATTTGCACTAATTTGTATCACAAAGCAAGAGGGCTACAGGTGTCAATAAAGATCAGTTTTGCTCATTCTTTTCAGAGGCTGGATTCTCGGGGTCCAGATGAGTAAGCAATAACTGATGTGCAATGTCCAGTTAAATGTAAAATGAGGCAGGGAATGCTTTACACATTTGGAAAAGGTGTTAAACTTTTGAATTGATGGCAGTTTGTTTAGGTTAGGCACTGAAACTACTCAGGCTCAGATAGAGATCCTATTTTGGGCTATAATAAGTTATGAAAGTACAGTCACCAAATTATTAACTATAACTTTACTATATCTTTGTAAAGTATAATTATTATTATTTAGCGCTTTTCTAGTCTTCTGACTGCTCAAAATGCTCTTACACCACATGTCACATCTACCTTCTGACACACTGATGGCAGAGGTTGCTATGCAAAGTGACCATCAGAAGTAACCAATCCCATTCATACACATTCATACACCACTGACAAAGCAGTGGGAGCAACTTGGGGTTAAGTGTCTTGCCCAAGGACACATTGGACATGTAGCTGCAGGAGCTGGGGATCAAACCCCCGACCTTCCGCTTAGGAGACGACCAACTCTACCAATTGAGCCACAGGCGCTGTTATGTGAGGGAAGTCTGGAATGTACAGTATCTACATGATCCACATTATCTTCTTTTGGATGGGGTAGTGGGGTTGACTTCCCTGGCACTTGCTACCCTCTGGTTAGTCCCATTATCTGCAATGATAGTCCTCTGGCTACAGTTTGCCAACTTAGCTTGTATTAGCAAAGCGTTTTAACCTCACTTAAAAAGTTGTCACTGTTTTGGATCAAAAATTCTTGTAAGACATGAACTCTGGTATACCTAGCCCATGTGGTGGTCAGAGATGAGTCTTTGGGCGACAACTGTATCTTCATCCATATTATATTTCCACCTCTTTGTTGACTGATAAATCCACGATCAAAAGTGGCCTGGCCATGGGAGAGGATCAGCAGCTTCTTCACATAATCTGACCTTCAATTTAAAAAATCAAATTTGAGACTTTTAAAAACTTTGTATGGATCCATGGGGATCTTGGATAAAGATCTGTACAGAAGAGTTTGTGTTGTATAATATTAGAACAAACAAAAAGATTCTTGTTGTGTGATATTTATTGACCCTAGGAGCTAATAAGGACTGCATGAATACACTGTCAAACAAACACATGCTGTGAAACCCTGCACCTTCTGTTTTTCCAAATTCAAATATTCTGCATCGAGTGGGTCCATATGGAGAAGCCTTTTAATGAAATGGAGAAGTCCTGACAACAATCACAAACTCTTCAAGCATTCCATGTTCTTAGATAATCATTACCAATATCTCTAAACACTATTATGTGTTCAAATGTCTGGAACAATCAGGGTAAAAAGTTGTTAAAGGGGACACATTATGTAAAATCCACTTTTACAGTGTTTTTGAACATTTATTTGGGTAACCTGAGTTTCTACCGACCCACAAAATGTGAAATAAACCCATCCAGTCCTTTGTTTGTGGTCTGCATAAGTCTTACAACACAGAGAAAAATGCTCCGTTTCAAATTTTCTCAACTTGTGAGATCACAAGTTGGATTGTGGTAAAGAAAATCCCCTCCCCTCCCTTGTTTTCTCCACCCATCACCTCCACCCTCAGCCTAGAGCAAAACTTTTGCGCAGGTCTGCCATTTTTATTCTCGCTAGCGAAGGAGTGATGTCTACCGGGCAACTGGGGGGTTGGGCTCATTGCATTTAAAGAGACACACACACCAAAACGGAGCGTTCTGAACGAGCTGGTTTATACAGGGTCACAAACCTCCTCTGGTGCTTGATTCATGTTATATTTTGACCAAAGCACAGCACAGATGTTTCATTTAGACCACAGGGGACTGTTTGAAAAGGTGAAAAAGGGGTATAATATGTCCTCTTTAAAGCCCAGTTTTGTTAGACCATATTTGGATTTTTGGGAACCTTAATAGGTGAATAGATAAGCAAATCACAGAGCTAAGAAAAAAAAACATGTATGACCAAATGAACTCAGGATTAAAGAGCTCAAAGGTGTATACAGTGTGCTGCATCATATGTAGACTGATTATAGTAGGAAGGTCTATATGTAACTTAGAGCTTGGTGTTAAAAGAGCAGTAACATCACGCATCTGTTCGTTTGTGTGTGTGTGTGCAAGTGTGTGTTTTACAGTCCAAATGTACCAAGCCTGCAGTGCTGCCCCTAAATCCCAGCCACAATTTCCAAATGTTATTCCTAAATGCTTCCCAAAGTACAACAAGCCTCGAGGGGGATGTCACTGAGAGGCGAGAGAGATGGAGGGAGAAATGGTGCAGAGAAGAAAAGGACCATCAGGACTACCATGGCTCGAAGTAATGCTTGAGTAACACCACGGGCAAAAAAAAAAAACTTGGCGCTGGTGATTAAAAGGGGTGAACAACTGCAGGGCAATTTAAAATCTATCTTAGGTCTGTTTTAAGTGGTACCTTACAGGCTCATATATATTCATTTGAAGGCGGTTATTGATGTTTTAATAATGGAACGGGCTCTAAAAGGGTAGCTAATCATTTATAGAGTTATAAAAGCCCGTTTTTTTCAGTCAAGGCTAATGTTTTTAGTCTTAAAGAAGCCTCTCAGAGAAGTAGGTGGAGTGCTTTCAACAACATAAGGATGTCTATGAACATTTTTATAAACATGATATCTTCTCAGATGCTGCTTACACTGATCTTTAAGAGGGAATGTTTGTTCTATGATTGGGCGTTTCACGTAAAATAAAGATACAACTAGATCAAAGTGGACCTTTTTATGAGCATGTGTCAAGATGTTTGTGTGTGATCATGCTTTCACTTTAAATGTTCTGCTCGCTTTGACTATGGGAAAAACATGGGAAATGGTGTGTGTGCGTGTGCGAGTGCGTGTGTGTGTGTGTGTGTGTGTGTGTGTGTGTGTGTGTGTGTGTTGCTGTTTTTGGCCTGCTATAAAGACAATGGCACCGTTGAGGGCTTTACTTGGCAGACTGACAGAAACACTGATGGCAAGTGATTGGATAAACCATGCCTGCAAGGGAGACGCACACACACACACACACACACACACACACACACACACACACACACACACACACACACACACAAACAGGCCTACTCAAAAATACACACACATTATTATGATCCATGCTCTCCAATGCTGTGCAGTTTCTCACTGACCCTGATTTTATGCTTTCTTTTTCCGATTGGACCCGTCACTCATCACTCTGCTGATGCTCGGCTGTGATTGGCTCACTGTAAAGGTCGTTTGTTTTGTAGTAGAGGGTCAGGGTTTGAGATTGAGATTGATGAGTGTTACGGCCCATACAGGGTGTAAGGCTGGTTTATAACTCTCTATGACTGGTGTGATATATGGGGTCACAGCTGACCGTACACACTGACACACACACACACACACACACACACACACACACACACACATGCACAAACAATTGAAAATATATGAATGTGCTTTTCAGAGAAATTGACTTACTGCAGCTTTCCCACCTCCTTCAT
The DNA here is from genome assembly GCA_020745685.1 of Tautogolabrus adspersus. Taxonomy (NCBI): domain Eukaryota; kingdom Metazoa; phylum Chordata; class Actinopteri; order Labriformes; family Labridae; genus Tautogolabrus; species Tautogolabrus adspersus. The sequence continues at coordinate 19,595,777 of CM036553.1, forward strand.
TGTAATGGATGTATTGACTGATAGAGATTCTGAGCATATGAATAAAGATTTCTGGCTTTTTTTTTATTCTGTATGATTGTTTGTGTGTGTGTGTGTGTGTGTGTGTGTGTGTGTGTGTGTGTGTGTGTGTGTGTGTGTGTGTGTGTGTGTGTGTGTGTGTGTGTGTGTGTACGTGTGCGTGTGTGTGTAGGTAAGATTTAGGCCAAAAGTCAAAGAGGGAGTTGGAAATGGATGAGGTGTCTGCAGTGATCCATAAGATGGTCTGTTCACTCTCACACACACGCACACACACACACACACACACACACACACACACACACGCATGCACGTACGCACGCACACACACACACACACACAAACACACTTTCTTCATTCCTATTTCTCACATATACTGATACAAACTAAGGTTGTCAAAATGGTCGATACTTCATTACTTTTTAATACCAAATGCTTTACAACAATACAATCTGTTATTTTGACTTTCAATAGAAAGGAAAAGTAAACAGTCTTCCGCTACATCCTACATTTACAGGAGTGAATAAAAACAGCAGAAAGACTACGAGAGATAAAAAAAAAAACAGACATTTACGACTCTTACATTGTTTTGGGATGTGGAATAAAACTTAGAAAACATCAGTTTAAGTGACAGGCCATCTTTTAGAAGGATGCTACTGTACATCCGTGTGTTACCGCTGAGCTCTAACCCAGCCACTAATAAGAGTCAGGATTCTTTTCTGAATGCACGTAACTTCACCGTGCTTCAAATGTAAACTCTTGTCTGCCCTGTTGGATTGGTAGAATGGCTATGATTGGCTGAGTAGCGGTTCAATAAATCAAAAGGTTCTCATCAATGATTCCCTCTATAACAAGTGTGGGGAACGAAATTAAGTTACAATAAAAGTTTGGCTGTCCCAACACCCACAACACCAACGGGTGCGAAGCGCCTGCAGGTTGGTGATTAAAATGAAATATTTCCTATTCTTGGTGCCTATAGGACTTCTATTTATTTATTTTTAATTGCTGTGGTATCTCAATAGGTATCAATTTTGTTTATTTTATGAATATTGTATCAAAGTTAAAATTCTGGTATTGAGACAACCCTAATACACAGTAATGTTAATAACACTAATAAACAAATGAGTACATTGTACTCTTAGTTGTGCAGCTATTTTCTAAATTAAGAACACTTACGATTACAGAGGCAAGTCAGAGCTCACGCACCCAACATAAATAGTGATTAATAAGTCATTAAAAGTGTGTGCATAGACACATACAGTACACAAACAACATGACTCATGCCTACCGCTTTGTCAGTGATGTAAACAATCATTGACACAACCACACACACATCATTTATCAAGCTTAGTGCGCCTGATGAGTGACTGCTGGAGGCAGTGACAGCACATATTCTCTCTCTCTCTCTCTCACACACATTTTTAGACTCAGTAATCTTTCAAGTCAAATCCCTATTATTTACCATGGGAATCATTACAGTTAGGCCCAAGGGTGCGTGTATGTGAGTAGGACTGCACATGTCCCAACTATTAATACCCTCTCGACTGTTTTCTAATCACATCTTCTACTCTGTTTGCATATTTTTGTATATGGTGTGTGCAGGCATTGCGGCCCCCATTTCACTGAGACATAAACTATGTTCCGCACGCTCACATGATGTAAACACTCTTCACACACACCAAATTGACCTTTTAGCTGAAAAGCAAACATGCAGGAATGTCAGTCTTGCTCAGTGTATTATGGGTGTACTTAAGTAGATTATGTACACATGGGATGCAGTGCATGTATTTGATTGGCCAACGCTGTGCTTTTCTAAAAAATGTGCGTTTAACCGCTATTTTCCCGGACCACCATGCGTTGTTTGGGCCTACATCGGTACCCAGGCTGCATTGCTGGACATGCTCTTATCAAATGAATGACAGGGATCTTTATTAAAGGGGACAAATCCAGCTCTATATTCTAATTCTATGATTCCAATGGAGTAGCTTGCATGATTAACTTTTCGAAAATGTCTTTATTTATGTGCTACTGGCTCCTTATGCAGACCAGAAGTTCAGCCTCTGTCTGGAGCAAGCTCTGTCACAGCTGCTGTATCTTTAAGCCCACGTACAGAGGCAGCAAACAATTTTTGAACTGTACCACGTCATCTGTAGCAGTGCCATAAAGACTCCATCAAAAGACAGTAACCTTCTTGTTCTTGTATTCCATCCATCCATCCATCCATCCATCTTCTTCCGCTTATCCGAAGTCGGGTTGAGGTGGCAGCAAGCGCAGTAAGTCAACCCAAACTTCCTTCTCCCTAGCAACGTTTTCCAGCTCCTCCTGGAGGATTCCAAGACGTTCCCAGTCCAGACGGGATACGTAATCCCTCCAGCGAACTCTGGGTCTACCCCAGGGTCTCCTCCCAGTTGGGTGTGCCCAAACCTCAAAGGGAGGCATCCAGGAGGCATCCTAATCAGAAGCCCGAACCCCCTCAACTGACTCCTTTCGATGCGAAGGAGCAGCGGCTCTACTCCAAGCTCCCCCCCGAATGACTGAGCTCCTCACCCTGTCTCTAAGGCTGAGCCCAGCCACCCTCCGTTCTTGTATTTTGTATTTTAAAGGTGAGTTGTTAAACCCATCCATTTACATGTATGTTGGACTTGAAGCCTGGCCCAGAGAATCTGGAGAATTGGACAGCACATAGGTCAGAGCAAGAAACTACAGCAAGACGTCTCTGATCAGTAAATATTATGGCCATTACCTAGTCTTTAGATTTGTAGTCATACTGTATAAGATACTTTTTTCTACATAAGCGGTATACTGTATGTGTAAAATGTACTAAAACTCTATTGTTCTGCTTGTTTTCCAATTCTTTTTTTCTTTTTCTGGACAGCCACCGCCACTTATTTGGAAAATATGATGCATACTAGCCAATAAGTTAGCCACTGACTGTAGCTTTATATGGTCAGGTCTGGCTCCAGAAAACCAACATGGCCAAAGTGGCGGATCTGAGGCATGGCGCAGAGGCCAAATACATAATGTATACAGTTTATGTTCAAAATATGTCAACATAGAGCACCCTCTATTCATAGACCCTCTCAGAGGAACAACTCAACAAAGAATATCAGAAGGTTGGGAAGAAGCAACCCAATTTTCTCAGGTATCTATGACGCCTGACTAAATTGCACCTTAACTCTAATTCATGTAGTATGTTGATGATGTCTCATCATATCTTACCACAACTATACACCTTGCGCTTGCAATTGCAGCAGCTGCAGCTTCAGGGAGGGTGAAAGTCAGATGTTATTTTTTTTCCCCTCCATGTGGTTGTTTATGTTCCTCTTGTAAAGCTTTCCAATGCGCTTGTAAATTGCGAGCAGGGGTTTGGTAATCCTGTTCCCCCTCAATCCCCTTTGCCTCTTATCTCTATACTCCCCTCTGCTCTCTAACCTCCATCCCTTCCATCGGCCCCCATCATTTCTTCTCCATTTTTTCCTCAAGCTCTCCATCCCTTTATCCAGATTGCCCTCTGGTCACCCTGCATCCCCCAGCTCGTCCCGCTTCTTCCCTTCCTCTCTCACTCAATCTCCTGTCTTCAGTCAACCTCTTCTTTCTTGCAGCTGAATTTACACTCACCCTATTTTTCACTCCCGAAGCACTTTTTATTCATAGCAGCCTACTCAGCCGCAGTCAGGCAGCAGGCACAAGGATTGACTGGGGAAGGATACTTGCTTTAAAATGATTTGAAACACTCATATCTAACAGCGTGTTTTGTGTTCATATTTGACTACTAATGGAAACTCCAAGCTTTTAAGTTTTTATCATTCTTGGTTAGGGTTAGTTTATATAATGACTTTCATCAATTACACAAATACTTCAAAAGTAAAAAAAAAAAACTATGGGAAATGTCCCTGAAAGGACTTTTCTATTCAAGAGATGCGTCATGGAATGAACAAGTCTTTAGATTTGGGATAGAAGACTTGGTGCCTAAATTGTCACTCCTCTCAGGAACTACTGTATGTCACAAGATTAAGTTAGAACATTTTACAACTCACACAATATTTCACTAATTGCGTTTTTGCCAATAATTATCATTGTTGCTGAACATTTGAAAGCTACTTCGTCCTCCTGGTCATGGTTGCTCTGTTTCAAGTTTTCTATTTATTCCAATATGTTCTGATCCTTCCGGCTGAATAGATTCTTTGCTTGATTAAAAAACGGCTCGATTTGCTTGGCCAAAGCTAACTGAAAAAGAAGTAGCTTCATGCTGCCACTACTTGCTTGACCAAATGCTAAAGTTGTATTTGAGTTACACAGCGACATTTGGGAAAGTGTCTACTAATGTTTATTTCAGTTATGTTATTTTTAATCTTACAACAGTTTCAAATGGAGGGAAAATGGTCTTTATACTGAACGTGCCAACAGTACTATCAAGCAGATTGATAGGTTTGGCCTTGACTAAACCAACCAAGGTCACGTTGTGTCTCAAATTCGGTGTTTTCGCACTTCCATATAGGCTTCTTTTTTTAACAATGCTTGCTGCCTGCTATGGATCCAAAGAAATGATGCCCTTCGAGCACTGAAGCCCATCCTTTTATGGCTAAATAAATGTAATGATCTACCAGTACTAACCAGCATGTTTGTTGTCTATACGGAAAAAGCAGCAGAGAGAGACAAAGACTGGCATCAGTCCAATCGCTTTATGTTTAGAATCTGCATATTTTAGTATATGTTTTAGTGTCATTAAAGCTACATAAGAGAAGGTTGAAATGGCGTGACTGCCAGAATTACACACAGCATTTACTCATTTAGTCCACTCCTACGTTCTTCTAATCCCACAGTGTATGTCTATGGCTGTCAGTGAAAAACATCAGTCTGAAAAAGCAGGGGGGATTACTCACCTTCATTTTTCTTCCATTTCTTCCTGTGATGATAATTGAATTGATCGTAATGTTTTTAAATGTTAACAGAGACTACTGAATATTGTATGAGTCACGGTACATGGATTCAGTTCTAATTTGTAGGTGTAACTCACAGTAGAATGAGCAGAACAAAGGGGTCTAAATGGATTGTCCATGTTTTACCTTAAAATGTAGGAAAATGAATCAAATAAAAACAGTGCAATCAGAAAAAAAGAAAATTGTTTTGGATGAAAGACAACTGTCCCGAAAGTAGCCAAAAGTTCCTGACAAAGATGTTAAAACTTTGAATTACTTTCATTAAATATATTTTGTAAAGCGTTTGAACATTTTTTTTGAAAGGAAGTGATTGCCTGAATAAATGGATAAATAATGGGGAAAATAGAAGAACTGCCCCCGATCATTACAGCTCAGAATTTATTCATTGAATAAGATGAGAAGGATAGGAAACACCGAAGAGAAAAATGGTTAAAATTGTACTTTTAAATGAGTGAAAATCTAACAAATGCAAAATAGAAAAGAGCAAAGGTTAGAAATCTGTAATAACAGCAAGAAAGGAGACCACAGTCATTGGAATTACGTCCACAAAACTGAAGAGTACACATTTTTCTCCATCTCAGGTTTTTGTCACTGTTTGCACAGGTTTACCCCGAAAGGTGTGAAAATGAAAGTAGAGTCAGTAAATGAATGAAAACGTTGGAGGGTGAAGGGTGGGAAAAGACTGAGAAATGTCTTTGAGATGTTTTCAATTATTTGAGGGATATCAATAATGAGCTGTTTATTGATTTAATGCTCAATATGTGGATCAATACTGTCTGAGCTGTGACCTCTGGAGGTAAATGCACAAAGAGTGATAAATACGTAATATGCATTGCCAAGTCAGCCCATGTATAGATATGCATTTCAGCTGTAATACAAGGGAAAAATGACCATGCATACATACTTGGATAAACAAGTAAGAACTGCAACATACCAAACAGATCATTTCTAGGTTTTGCTTTGGAGATTTAAATGCCTCTTCATTGGTTAATGTTACTGCATAGTGTATGTGTATAAACGCTGATTTCTCCGCGGAAAGCTCCAGGCAGTGTCATTTTATTTGCGTTCTCAACGTCCTCCTCAGTCCGCTCCGCTTACAGAAATCAACAGTACAAACTACAAACTCATCACACACTCGCGGTCTTCACCTGCACAGCCAGAGGCCGCCTGCACCACACTTATATCCGTCCTAGGAGCTCTCACAGGCGGACAAACTCATCACACACTCCTGCTCTCAGGCAGTGCCTGCCGAGACTGTCGTTTGTAGGATGGAGAATGAGACACACAGACTCCTTCACAGACTCTCACATGTGTATGACCACTTACCTCCTCTGTAAACATTATGCCGGTAAATATCCAGTGTTTGCTTTGCTGATGCTCGTTTGTGTACGTACGAGCAACAGGTTACTGGTGCAGTACTACTGCACCAGTAACCTGCCGTAACTGCCGTACTATAAGTACCATTTGAACTATTATATCGATCTTTGGGACTACTATTTTAAGGTGGAAAAGTTACATATTGTTACTTCAGGGCGGACATCAAGCCCAAGGTACCATTCTTGAAGTGACATTATGTTATACTTGGATGGCACATCTTTGCTTCCCATTTTGTGAAAGACTTGCTAGTACTGACTATCCCACTGAGAATCAACACAGCTCTGCAGCTCAGAACAGCTTTTAGCTCATTGTTCATAACAATGCCAGCTCATTTCAAATTACCAACAGCAGTTTCCAGCTCTACAAGCTCATACAAGTCCACTCTGCACTACCTTCCCAGAGCAGAGCAGCAAAGAGCCAAAGTGAACAAGTGGCCGGTGACCAGAGTTGGAAAGCTTGCCAGTCAAAAGAGACCCAGATATGTATTAACAGTTGGTGAGTAACATGGAAGGGATGCCTATTTCGCACTGTGAATCTTGAATTTTAAAGATTCCACATCAAGATTGGAATCTTGATCCAATCTAGGGCGATCTTATCAAACACATATTTAGAAATACATGCATCGAAATATGAGTGCATCTTGTCAAAAGATGGTGACGATTACAAACCCTCAGATAAGACATATTTCTGTATGGTACTGGGTTGGAACAAAATGCAGCTTCATTGATGGCACCTGCCTGCTGTGGTGAAGTGAAGCAGTAGATGATATACTTGAGGATGTAAGGGGGTTGTTATCTGTAGTGTTTGCAAATAACAAAAATGCTTCCTCCTTTTAACCGACCAACCTCCTCTCTCAACTCCTACTGCATTCTTTTTTGGGCCTTTTGGCATTATAAGATAGTACAGCTGAAGAGACAGGGAATGTAGGAAAGAGAGTGTTGGGATAGCATGAACTAAATGGTTGCTGACCTGCAGTCAACCAGTGCAAAAAGGACTGTATCTCTGGTCATGGTGCGCCTACACTACCACACCTACGCCTTTCTCCATCTCAAGTTGCTAGTCAAACTGTAAACAACGACCAGCACAAGGAAGAGGAAGTGGTGTGCCTAAAGCTCTGCATTGCTTTTTAGTTTCATACTTCAATGGAAGTCCTGAAAGACTTGGCTGATCCTCCCAGGGGGTATATCAGTTTTAGACTATGGCAAATGGTTTCCATAATCACGGATGGCCCCATCCGTGATTATGATCAATCCAGGGCTGGTGTAACGGGCAGATTTTGAATTGTGAGTCATTTAGTTCATCCTCTTGTCAGGTTCACCTTCATCGATGGTAATTCATGAAGGTCATTTGCTTGTCACAGTTTAAGAAAATCAACATAAAGAGGTTTCTTTCCCTTTCTTAAGATTTGATCACCTACATCAAGGATAGTCATTGAAAACAACAGGTACATCCCATGTCTCTTAAGTTGCATCCGTGCATCCCACACTTGCGTCTTCTCTTGTTTGATGGTGAATCAGAAAACAAATAAAATATAAAACTCAAGAACAAGACTATCTATATATATATATATTTTGTGAAAGTTTGATTCAGTATTTCATTGTTAATACTCATGTCAAACACTTCTTCAAATTCCAGCTCACAAACTCCCACAAACTCGCATGATGTCATGAAGTTTATTAAAGTCTGAGCATTCAATCAGTGACTAATATCCAATAAGGAGTAAAAAAAAACGTCAGCAAGGCTGCTCTGGCGTATCCTCAGATCACCTCTCTCATCTCCCCCCCTCTCCTCTGAGCAGCTGGAAGAGCTTTGGGAAGGTCCCTAAAATGGATGTGTATGGGTACAGAACTACTTCCTGTTTGACAGAGGACCGAGAACAGGACACATCATATAAGAGACTCCCTCATGTCATACTGTGACACTCAAATGTAGGCTTTAAGAAGCAAGGGCAATTTTGTGACTCTGGGATTCCCATTGGTGTTTGTCCACCACCTTCAACCTACCCGATTTCCTCGCCAGTTAAACACAGTGTGCCCAAGCCTCCCATTGTACTCATATTCTCGTCATAAGATCATCCCTTCTTAACAATACACTGATGCACCAAAACTGCTGGCAAATATGGATAGCAAAACTCAAGTGTTTACACATCCATTCTACAACAGTAGCACTTATAGGTGCAAATCTATGAAGGCAATGAGTTGAATCTGATGCCTTTCTGAAGAGTTGATACATCTCAATAGTGTGGCATGGGACAGTCTTGTCAATCAAACAAGATGCCTTTTCTAAATTCCCCTTGCATGCAGGCTCCCCATAAGATTTTTTGATATCTTGAATGTGGTAGAAAAGTTACCCAAAAGCAATCAATGACTTGGATTGAGAGACTGGCTGCAGAGAATGCTGATGCACTTTTTTGGACTCTTTTGCCATATCTTAAGGGAACAAGTCTCTAAACTGCTCTTAAGAGGCGAGTTTCATTTGATGGATTTTTTTTACACATTTTAAATGTGTTCCTTCGTAAAAAACTGAACATGTTAAAAAGCCAACATATTGTGAAAGTACTTTAGGTCGTTTTACAGTGTATCACTTCAGCCTTCACATCGCTCTCTCTCTCTCTCTCCATAGAGGTACTTAGAATGTGTAGCGTGTCAGCAATGCGGAGAAGCGTTGATTCTGTATTCAATTAGCCATGCCTGCCTGGGAACAAGTGAACAACCCCAGCCTCTATCTATCCACAGAGAGACAGAGTGAGCGGGAAGCCTGAGCAAAGGTTTTGGGGTTAATTACTAAATCTTCGGTACTATATAGATTTTGATGTCGCCGTTTTAAACAGTTTCTCATTATGCCTTTATCAGCAGCACCTGTTTGTTTCCATAAATAGTTCATTCAGGGCTGGAGTCTCTGAGGATTTGTTGGCTGCAATTCCGTGAGTGTGTGTGTGTGTGTGTGTGTGTGTGTGTGTGTGTGTGTGTGTGTGTGTGTGTGTGTGTGTGTGTGTGTGTGTGTGTGTGTGTGTGTGTTGCCACATTGCCAAGAAGTGGAACGGATAACTTTCCCAAATCACTATTCTCAGTGATTTATTACACTGCAGTCCTTCTCATTCCTTACAGCAAACACAACACAGACTTTGTTTACCTATCCCTCTCTCTTCTCCCTAAAGCTAACCTTTGATCTCCCTTTTCACTTCCTTCTTTCCTTCCCTCGTCTCTCCACCTGTGTCTCCTCTTCATTCTGCTTCAAGCTCTCTTTGTTCGGCTCTATTCATCCATTAGTCTTTTAGCTCGCCATGCATGACCTCAACACCTCTGACTTTCAGACTCTTGTGAGACTAAGTACACCGATGATTCATTATGAATTCATGTGCATTTAATGTTTCACACATTTAACGCTTAACATATTAAGTGAAATGAACGTGAAATGAATATGTAAAAATACTTCAAATGTAAGTTTGCAGATAACAACAATGTGTCTGCTGCTTTGTATGTTCACTTAGTGCTAAAGTCTATACACACAATGTGTGTATTCTGCGTATAGGAACCCCTGCTATAGGAGATAACTCACATTGCATGGTCTGTATTTATATCATGGCAAAAACTCATTTTTCTTTAACTTTCTCCTCTCCCTAGCTTCATATTCTCAATCATTCACTCCCTCTTCTACCTCCATTCCTCCAGGCCTCTTTCCCTCCTGCTTGCCTGCCTCCCTCTGCCTTCTTTCTCTTTCTATTTCTCTTTTCCTCTTCTGCTGTCCTTACCGTTCATCCTCACTTGGCTCTCTCTCATGTTCTAACAGTATGGTGGTGTGTTTTGCATCTGTCACAGCTGGGCTTTTGCTGGCCCGCTTAACATATCAAAGGCTGGGATGGCATGATAAGGTTGCTTCCATTAAGGAATCGAAGAAGGTACAGTGTATGTATAGTGACAAACATGTGCATTTATGTGTCATTGCATTCCTCTTTGTTAATGTGTGTCAGCATTAAAGAGACCGACTACAAAGCTTTCTTTCACACGGGACAAGAAAAGGTTTCAAAAAATGTTGCACACAGCTAAGGACGCGATAAGTAGGGGTGCTAAGGGTGCTACAGCACCTTCTAAAAATAGGCACAGCTAAACCATCGGCTTATAAAAACATCTTAACTTATGTTTAACCCGTTTATGGGATATATGTCCATTTACTATTGTAGTCTGTAGTAACTCCTTCCTGCAGAGATACAACTCACAGCAGGACGAGCTTTTCTATCACGTGTCAACTGTTTCTGAGAGAGTTGGAGACCAGTAATAGGTTTAACCTTGAATTTTGAATTTTAGTTGATCGTTCTCTGAATAACCGAGGAAGGTGTGGACCCACTGCACAAACCAAATTCGCTTGACACACCGCCCAGACCCGCTGCACACTTGTTGTGAAGTGAAGATTCTCCTTGATAAAAACTGCACTCCGTTAGGTTTTTCTAGATAACAGTATATAAACATTTGCTCAAGGCGCAGACCAAAGTGGCGGCGCCAATTTGATTCGTTCCTCTCCGTCATTGTGTCAAAACAATGCATTTAGAGAAATTGGTCTGCATCGTGAGAAGGAGAGAGCTTATGCGGACTAGCGTGAGTGAGGAAGGACAAGAAACAAAAACCTTAATTGATCATCTGATCCAATTACAGTGGTTCCCATAGTGAGGGTCGGGACCAGCCACCAAGAGGGGGGGGTCGCAGGATGCCTTCCAAAAATCGAAAACTAATTTAAAATGATTTTAAATTAAAATTCCTAAACTTGTGTTACCACTGTTTGGATAGATGCGCTACATTATATGCCATAATCATGTCCAGGGACAGTTGGGGTCCCCAGTCTCTGGCATTTTTATTTTGGGGTTGCTCGCTGAAAAGTTTGGGAACCCCTGATCTAATGTAACTGATTGTACCAGTGAAGTAAGTGAACAACACTGCAGACTGCAGTCTCTTTTAACAAACAGCTCCATCGTACGTTGAGTGCACATCGATGTCTGTGCTTCCATGTGTCACCCTCACTGCTCTGTTGATTATAAACTATAAACTGCTCATATGCCACATCTGTGTTAACTTTTAGTTTTAAGTTTGTTGAAGTGTTCTAAACTTGGTATGAGCTGCTGTTAATTCTCTGAGTACTAATAATCCTGAACATTCAAATTATTTAATATAATATGAATTTTCACAGAACAGAGTATGACATCATCCAACTAAAACGGACTTCCAGCATCCCTCCACACATCTCAATCCAACGAGTGCTTTTAACTGCACAGCCCACAAAAACACATGATCAATGATTTTATTATCTGAGCGCAATCAACATTGACCTGATGAAAACACCGTCCACCACATTATTTGACTTGATGGACTTTTTGTCTGCATCAAAGTCTTGTAAAAGTACCTCACTTTGCCCAGGTGTAGTAACTGTTCCGATATTTCTTGTGAGCAGCAGGCAGGCTGAATCACAGATGCACAGTGAGCTAGCTTGTTTTTGCAGCTGACTATGTGTGTGCATGCGTGCGTGCGTGCGTGTGTGCGTGCGTGCGTGCGTGCGTGCGTGCGTGTATGTGTGTGTGTGTGTGTGTGAATAAGTCCTTGCTGAGTTGTCCGTGCCCTTTTATCAGGTTAGAAGGAACAGAGAGCAACACGGGATGATCAAAGCAGATCAATAGTCCTGATTGGAAATTCCCTAATGGTTTTAAGCCGAGGTAATGCATATAAACACGCTGAACAGTCCAAATGGTGTATGTGAGGACTGTAGGGTATAATCAATCCCACACAACTAGTTGAATTCTTTCTGCCCTCCGTCTAATGTTGACATTTGCTTAACTTTCAGTGATTTTTTATAGGGTAAAGCTGTACCTCTCATCTCTTCACTTATCTTGTCCTGTACACTTGTAAGTATATTGTTTTTTGATGGCTATCTCATCCTGCTTATTTTAAACAGTCCAACGAATCATTGTGAATATTTGCTCTGGAATATGTGAACAAAGGATCCTGTGGCAGCTTGCTGTAACTCACTTCGATTGAAACTTACCCCATAGCAGAGGTTATACGCATTAAAAATGATCAAATATAAATTATTAAGCTTGTTGCTTGCTCTAGCAGGTCACATAGAGGCACTGATATAGACTTCAAATATGACCAGATTAAAACTCATCACTGGACCTTTAAGTTAAATCTAAAAACTTTGCAGCCTACCAGGTCTCGTTCAAGTTCAGCTGCTAGCACAGCAAAAGTTGTGATAACACATCTTTTATTTTAATGTCTTCCCGATTGCTGCATGGTGGCTCTTTTTTCGGCCTTTGGCTCCGGTCTTGGCTGTCTACCAATGAGACTGGGTCTGCTCGAGGTTTCTATACCTGTTACCAGCCACCACCATCTGACTGTGTCGTCCCCACAACCACCGCCGTCCTCATTCATGCACGGCCTGCTCCGACCTCCACCTCAGCGGCAAGGAAGTGTGGACAACAAGACCGTGAGGAATACAAAGGAGACATCTTGCCTGCATGCTATCCCATAAGCTCTTTTGTAAAGCATCTCGAGATAACACGTGTTAGGAATTGGGGCTATACAAAATAATGATTGATTGAAAAGGAAGCTATTTCTTGCTCAATGATGACCAAAAGTTGGATCTTAAAGAGATAAGGTCTAGACCTGCTCTACATGTAATTAGTGAGATAACTTTTGTTGTGATTTTGGACTGGATAAATACTAGTTGACTGATTGAGTGAGTGATGGTTTTGGTGGGTGTTGGATTTCTAGTCAACATATCCTGATAAAATTGCTGATCATCTGACTTTTTCTTTAGCGCCACCAGCATACTACCATTTTTCTTCTCTCCAAAAAACTCTTGACAGCTTGATAATTGGCACAGAAAGGCTTTTGGTGTTCACATCAGATAAATACAATTCTTCCATTCCTACGCTGGTTAATAATGACCAAAAAAAACATCACTTCAAACACATCATGCTCCAAACATTAGAGATCCTTTTCACCTTTATGCTGAGACTAGCACCTGGCAAATCACATGTTTCACAGTAACTGCTACAAATGGCAAAAAAAAATAAAACTTCATGATTTATCCGTTGTGCAGTGTGTTTTTCTTATAGCTTCACTGATCTTAGTCTGGTTTTATTACACTCTTTTGCTCTGTACCTGAATTGAGTGCAAGACAGCAAAGCAATAACCCCTCATCACTTAAAGTGTTGCCAAAGCCGAAGAAAACAACACCCATGTGAGTTATCATCTCAATGAGGTGGGGGAAAAAAAAGTTTCCTTCTTTGGAACATTTCTTAGAATCAGTCTTTCCCTTTGTGCATGCTTACACAAGTGTAGAAATAAAGGAAACAAACAAATCCTCAAAAGTTTGGGCATTGTGTAAATGTACATTTAGATGGACTGTCATGATTTACACAACACTGAAACAACATGTTTTTAAAAAATAGCACAAAGACAACATGTCAAATGATTAAACTTATTTCATCTTTAGGGGGAAAATTACAACAAGTTTCAATAAAATTTGGGGTTAATTATTTTACAGTATGAGCACAAAAACATACTTTATTGCAATGTATTAATATTCCAACTATATTTCGAGCATCTGTTAATGACTTGCCATGACAGATGAGTTATTTCTATTCACAATTAGCTTAAAGGTACAGTATGTAGAATTGCATGCTAATGTTTACATTAAAATATCTAACTTAAATTAAAAATGGACTAAACCCATGTTATATTTATTTTTTAGTTGAGTACTTACATCACCTCAAATATTTCCAAAAGTTATCAAAGCCAGAGAAAGCCGCCACGATAGACACGAAATGTTGATCGTTGTCAAGGAAACACCGGATGTTACGTCAAAGACCGATGCATAAGCTAGCGCTAGCTGCTACTGAAAGCTGCCGTTCTATCGCTGTATGTGCTGCTGTGATAAAAACGTCATGTAAATTATACTTGGATACATCGTCAGTACACATCTCAGGTCGGTTTCGCCCGTTTGATTCGTATTGATTCGTTTGTTTTTACTCCCATGATACACCGCAAGCCTTGACGTCATCTTTTGTTATTGTTTTGATTAAGAGCCCCCTAGTTGTGGATTTTACTGTACGTTTAAACCAGTAAAGATGAAAGTGTATAATCTTTTTACACAATGGAACATAATGCAACAAAGTATTAGTTACACAGTTGCAAGGCATTATAATGTTGTTTCAGTGTTTTATCCTCTGTCTGTTTGTATTTCATGGTTTCCCCTCTCTGTCTCTCTGTCTGTTAGAGGAAGGGGAATACAGAGGCATATACAAAACCAAATCCCTTTGGCTCAGTTTTTGAGCGTTTGTTTTGAGACTTGGCCACAAAAAAAACAGTGATTGTGTATTTGTGCCAGCATGCAAGATAGAAGGAAAGAGATGGAGGGATGAGTAATTTATTGTACTTGTCAATGTTTCCTCAGAGAATGGACCAATCTCTGAAGAAGACAAGAGCTGTAAGTTGAAGTGGTAGTCGTCATTAATCTTATGTTCTTATCAGAAAGATCAAATAAAGTATTTAAAAATAAATGGCAATAAATGGTGTAGCTGCTTCATTACACCAAATACTTTATTTCACATTTATGTTAAATTTATCACATGTAGTAGGTCTCTCTTGTGGATCCAGACAGTCTTACATCCTAATTGGTCAGACCGGAGTGACCTCTGCAAAATGACAGACACGTCCCAAAGCTTTCAAACACTTTCATGCGTCTCTTTCATCAAATCCTCATTTTCTTCTTTCGCTTGCGTGTTGTCTCCCTTGTTTCCTTTTAAGTGCTGTCTTAGTTCCATTCTAAGCAAAGCCTGCAGAGACCTTCGCAAAGACACACATACACACACATACACACAAACAGTCTGAGTCATCCACCGCCGCCTCAATACCAGGCCTATCATCCATATTTTCTATCATTTAATCAAAAAAATTCAAAGTAAAGCACAGAAATGTGGTTACAACCAATCAAAGGTCAGACATCTTTTAAGAAAATAAGATGACCTTTGTCTTAAATGTCTTTGAAAAGCGTGTGTGTGTGTGTGTGTGTGTGTGTGTGTGTGTGCGTGTGTGTCTGTGTGTGTGTGTGAGTGTGTGTGTGTGTGTGTGTGTGTGTGTGTGTGTGTGTGTGTGTGTGTGTGTGTGTGTGTGTGTGTGTGTGTGTGTGTGTGTGTGTGTGTGTGTGTGTGTGTGTGTTTGTGTGAGTGTCTGTTTGTACTTGCTAGTAGACTTTAGCATGGTCATGCGTTCACCAACAGGGGACTTCCAAGCCAAGAGGGCACCATTTTTAGGTCCACCTTTGAGGACCCATTATATAATATATAAACACCTAAACTGTAATATAGAAGTGTAATGTTGTGTTTGTGAGCAAGAGAAAGAATGCAGCTGTATTTTTACATTCTAGTCTGTGGCCTGTATTAAGGCTTGTAGGCTGTTTTTTTGGTGGTTCATGTGTGTGTTAAATGTTCACAAACTGGTATATAATAGGTCAAGTCTGATTTTGTCCTCTTATGTAATTTTAAGGTCTGAAACACGCACATGCACGCACACGCACACACACACACACACACACACACACACACACACACACACACATTTAGTCCTCTGAGGGACAGCTAAGTGGAACAGAAAAGAGACCTTACTAAATAATCCACAGACACTAAGATCCTTTACTTGTAACAGCAGCAATAATCAGTGCAATTACTGGAATTCTCCAGGGACAACTCGAATGGAGTTGGCTGAAGGGGAGTTGAGTTAGAGAGCAAAGCAAGAAGAGGAAGAGAAAATCCACACATGAGGAAAACCAGTATTTCAGAACAACGAATTTGTAAACAAATCCTTTGTAAAGACTGAATGTATCGATGCTTCTTACAAGAATTTCCTGTGTATCCAAAGCTTAATTTAGCTCATATGTCTTTGCCGTGCAGCTCCATTGATGTCCAAAAACTATTAAAATCAAATTAATGAGCAGCAATGTTGCAGTGGGAGACATTTCCTTTATTGCATAGAACATGAGCCCTTGTGTTTATTTCCAATCATACCCTGCTGTTCTGATGCTGTGAATGCTCCGTAGGGCATAGAAAATGTGATGAAAATAGTGCTTTAAAAAATCACCATCAAAGGCAGGGTTGGTAATTTTCGAAAACTAGCATGATTTTGAAAGTAGCATTCCCTCAGTGCTCCATCTACACCATAGATTGTAAATATTAATGCTCAAAGCCTGAGTGACGTCAGCCATCTGTTACAGCAGGGGGTTCTGGAGGCTCATTGTTAGCAGCAGCCATGCTGGAAATGCTGTCTCACCCTAACTTTCAGTCAACCTAACGACAGGCTGAGAACTGGAGCTGAGGCGAGTTTTAAGCCTCTTGACGAACCATAACATTACTTCGGGATTTCCTGGTGCCAGCCTCAAGTGGATACTGGACGAACTGCAAGATTTTGCATTTTTGCATTGGCTTCATTTTTCAAGACCGGAGGTTACCGCTTGGTCCACATCCAACCCCTCCCCTCTGTGCTGCTTCAAAAGCCACGCCCCTCACTAACATGCACGAGCGCCGTTGTTCCAGAAGCGGACCTCAGCTCATAGCTTGCATTGTGTTGAAACTACGTCGACTCATGTTTCATTCAGCGTTAAGTTAAAGCTAGGGTAGGTAATTTTCGAAAACTAGCATGATTTTGAAAGCAGCATTCTCTCCGTGTTCCGTCTTCACCCACCTCCTCCCCTCTGTGCTCCCTCAAAAGCCGCGCCCCTCACTTACAAGCACTAGCGCCATTGGTCCAGAAGCGGATTTCAGCTGATTCTTTGAGTGTGGGCACGTGCATGCATGGGGTAGAGAAGGAGCAGGGAGACAGGGAGGCATGATTGGTTCATAAAACTCGAACCGAGTGCAGACATTGGTCGAAGTTTTTACGAGTTTACAACTGCTACAGGTGACGGATTTTCTTTGTTCCTTTTTCAAAGCACATGAGTTATTAATGTCTGTCAGGACTTAAAGACAGTTTCAACCAAAATCTTAAAAAGTGTATCTGGAGGAAATTACCTACCCTACCTTTAACTCTCAGTATAAACTCCGTCATTGGTGACGCGCTTTGAGTGTGGGCTAGTACACACAAGGGGTAGAGAACGAGCATGGAGACAGGGAGGCGTGATTGGTTTATCAAATTGATACCTCTTGGCAGACATTTGTCGAAGTTTTTACAGGTTTACAACTGCTACAGGTGACGGATTTTCTTTGTTCCTTTTTCAAAGCACATGAGTTATTAATGTCTGTCAGGACTTAAAGACAGTTTCAACCAAAATCTGAAAAAGTGTATCAGGAGAAAATGACCAACCCTGCCTTTAACACGAATGTGAATAACTTCCAAAACATGCACAGTCGGTCACTATGTGTTCGGCAAAGACTTCTTAATGGAAAAATGTAATTAAAAGGTGATCCATGGGATATACAGCACAAGCAGCATGAGCCATTCATATTTTGGATTTATGACTTTTGTTGCAACTTTTTCTGTTGTGCAAATTTCTGCCAAATAATGGGTGCCCCATTTTGAGTTGGGTGTGTGTTTGTGTGAGAGTGAAAGGAACGATAAAGAGTGTTCAATTGAACCTGATAGTTTGGTTTTGTAATGACTTAATTCTTTTTTTTTTTTGCCTTCTCTAAAAACAGCAAACTGATAAACTTAACAATCATTTCCTTTTAGTATTCGTGTTAAGAGCAAATCACTATGCCTGATATCACTGTTTTGTTTCACAGAGATAAAAGCCAACATTTTCCCACACCGACATCTCTTATCTTACTCGCCTCAGTGCATTTTACTTTCCTCTCAATTGTTTTGAATTATCTTTCTCCTTCACTTGCACAGATTAAAATGACTTTAACAGCATACAGCAGACTGATTGAAACCTTGCTGCTTCAAACATGCTCCAGTGTTAGAATAACCATTAAGGGATGGGAGAGAAGAAGGTTTAGAGAAATGCAGCCGAGTTGTACAGCCTTGACAGTGGGGTAGCACCGCCAAATACATTTTTGTTTTTAGTGTATTACAGTTAGAGGGAAAGTATCAACATGATCTAAATATGGAGCTTTACTCACTGGCACTTTAGTGCAGGAGATGCACATCTAAGTAGGATCTGATTCCAATGCTGTGACACATTGTATTAAGTGTGCCTCTGTATGTGATCGTGTATGTGCGTGTGTCTGTGTGTGTGTTCGCAGTGTAGTGTGCATGCACTGATCTGTCACATCACCTCCATACCATATAAGGTTGCACATCATGACTCTGCCAGTTCCCCAAAGCTTAATGTGTCATAGGCAATTACATCACACACAACCACACAAACAAAGACAGACAAACACACACACACACACACACACTACTCGATTTCTTCAGTGGTTTTTAGAGTGAGTAAATATAAACTTTAAATGTTAAAGGTCGGTATTCCATTCTGTTGCTCTCACACTGACGTAGCACTGGAGTTATGTCAAACCTCAGTCACACCACACTTTCAGAGGGATGACTCATTTTCAACAACACTTAACTATGTGGAAACACACACTGCCACCTCTCTGCAGAGTGTGTATAAAGAGAGTATGGTTTCTGAAGTATTTTTTATATCAAGCGCATCATTGACATATTGTGTTAGAAAGCAGAGATAGCCTTTCATAAATCTCAAGAAGGATATGAGAATGTGTGTTAAACCATAACAGAATATGACGAACACGCTCATAATCTTTGTCAGGTAAAGAATCCTGCAAAAATATATCAACAAACTGCAATACCGTTTATGACAGCTATAGTGCACAAAAAGTTGTGAAAATAAACAATGTAGGAACAAACAAACAAAAAAACTACACCAGACATATAAGCACATTGTTTTCTGCTAATTGAATTGCTTTAACCTGTGGTGACAAGGAGTCAGCCCCTACAGAACAAAATTGTCCCCACTGCTTGAATAAAGTTCAAGTTATGGACCCCACAAGGACAGAAAGACAAGATCACATACACACACATGTAAAAAAAAAAATACAAATAAATAAAGCATATGTTGTGTTCAAAATGAACAAATAATGAGATTAAATGTTCTAGTTAAATATCTCATGCACTCTCTTTAACATAAATGATGATGTGCCGACCACCATGGCTTCAATTAAGAACACCATGGCTTCAATTGGTCTCAGCTCGTGTTGTTGGGTTCTTGTTTTGCCTGGGTTCTTATGATAAGTTCTTGTAATGGTCGGGGAATATGTCTTTTGGGTTTATAGTTTTTTGCGTTTTTCATGTTCTTGCTGTTGTTTATGTTCTTCTGTGTTTGCTTTGTTCTTGTTTGCTGGTTGTCAAGCACTTTGTAAACCTGTGTTTTTAAAAGTTATTATTAGTATTTGTGTATGGGTCTTTCTAGAAGGTATGGTAAAACAGTACATTTCTTTGTTTCTTTTCTCCCATTTGTATGCCATTTCATTTCAATTTTCTTTTCATGTACTTGAATGATTCTGATTTGTATCAGATTATGACACAAATTTCACTTATAACTTTGTGTAACAATGCAATTCATAGTGCTTTACACAAGACATCAAAATTACCAGACATTACAAGATTTTGGGGTTTTACTTGAAAAGTTCTATTTTTTTCTTATAGCTATTTTATTGTGCTGTAGATCCTCTCTTCGACTTCAGTTCTGATTATTGAAATTAAATAAAAAAGAATCCTTTCTAGCCTTACCGTATTTTTAATCTAAAAGGTAGAATTTAAAAAACACCACAGTGGATTGCCTCTGCCAGGAAACTTTTGGCCTCTCTAACTCTCACTGCTATATCTTTTGGTGTTAATTTAATGTACCGGTCTTTTACCAGATTACAAAGCAGCATAGACATTGTACAGCCCTCTAAATCCATCCATAGTGTTTTTCTGTGTTTGTCTGAGTACAGTTTGTGCTGGTACCAACATGGAAGAATGTGTCACCACAGTGACCGGTCAACATTCATCATTAAGCAAGGATAAATAGCAGCAATGCATTCCCCTTTGCTTAGTCCTAAATCAGAAACAATGCACTCCCTCCCCTCTCTCTCTCCCATATAGATGTCTGACTTTGATTCCTGGTCTAAATAAATGCTTCCAATGCCAAGTAAAGTGACACAAATGTGAAAATGTAAAAGTTAACTACCAAAAAACAGAGAGAGAGTCGTTTCTGCAAAATGTAAGACTAAAGTGGAAAAGTAGAGGAAAAGGCAAATTACAGGCTCTTTAGTTTTGAAAGTTTTCTTGCATCTATACTAGGGCAGTAGAATCCATCTCATATAGGTATCAGTTCCATAAAAAGACAATTTAGAAAAGAGAAGCAGCATTAAATATCCCTAGACTGCATTCAGAGGTGTAATTTGAAGAGGGTTCATGACTGTCTCAGGCAATTTAAAAATGTTAAATGTCTGCGTCTGTGTTAGTATGTGTGTGTGCAATATGTTTGATATACAGGGCAATATGTATGGTGGGTCTTTTCTCTATTTTGTAAAGACATAATACTATGTAAGGAAGAGAACATTTTGAAAAGAAATACATGATCTATGCTAAGACCTTTGCAGAATGATTGTGACAACTAGCATAATGTCAAAAGAGCAGAAAAAACTAAGCCCTTTAAAATGGGCATTGCTTGTATGCACTGTAGGTATTATTTAATGAATTTTTGGAAGTTGATGTAGCTCTAGTCCTTGGACTCCTGGTCCGTTTCTTTTGGGTCCCTTTCTTTTGTAGTTGAACAGTCAACAAAGAAGACAAGGTCATTTTTTCTCTCCATCACCAGCACATTCTCCTTAATTTTTCCTTTCTTTTCCATCCTCCTTCCATTGACCCAATTTGCTCCCCCTTTTTTCCCTCCCTCCAGTATTTAATTAAGCTATCAATTCTGCCTGAATTTAAATGCGTGTTTAGTGAAATTAGCTTGTAATAGCCCTCTTAAATTTTGAATCATAGTATGTTAATCTGTGTTAATGTTATTAAATCTTTCTACTCAATTTTTCTTGCTCTTTCTTTGCCTTTCATTTCTTATTTTCCCCTCTTCCTCCTTCGCTTTCCTCTATCTGTCAGTCTATAACTTGTGGCATTTTAGAAGGTAAATGCAACACCTTGTTCTTCTGCTGAGCTATCTGCTGGTATTTCCAAAGGCCTCTGGCAAAGATTTGATAAGCCTGTGTGTCTGTATTGTGTGAATACATTTGCTAATCTACGGCAGATACATGTGAATAGTTGTGACTATGGTATATAGTGTTTTCACTTATGCGTTCAATGGAGAACTGTATCAGTCAGTTTTTGTATATGTGTCTGTGCAGACATTAATGGGCTTACCTATGTGACATTTTGCAGCTCTGCTTGTGCAACTTTAATAAGTTTACCCTCCGCTGCTTCCCGTCAGAATAACCGAGTGGGAAATACCACTGTAACAACTCCCAGGTGCTTAGACTCCAAATAAGAAGTAGGACGTTGTCATTATTAGGGGTGGGAATTACTGGGTGACTCACAATGCGATACTATACACAATATGTGGTCCATGATAACGATTATATCATGAACAATTCCGTGGTTATTCATATAAAGCAACACAATCAAATGTTGATAAATCCTATCCAATTAACTGAAGAAAATTAAAAGCCCCTAAAAGTTAAAGTGCACGACAAATTAATTTATTCACTGTGATTTTGCGGCAGTTTCCTCCCTTATCACACTTTAACTCTCATCTCTTTTCACTGCTGTCTGATATTACCCCAGCGTCATTTGCTCAATCCTGAGGATTTGTGAAGTAGGTACGTGGTGAGTCAATTTCCAGAGAAACTGTTTAGAGTACCTTTTTTTCTAATTAAAATATTGACATTTGACACCAGCAATTCCATAACTGACACGAGTCAGGATAAGAATATACTGCCTTATGGATTTTCTATCCGACCCCTTGTCATTACACTCACAAAAAAGCACTCGTGTCACAACAAACATGGGTGATATCTGCATGTTGTTCGGCTCATATTGGCAAGAATCTGGTGATTTACGACTCAGGGTTTACATTTCAAAATAATGCAATGGTCACACTATTAACTTCGGTTTAAAATGTCTCGGTTATTGCAATCCATAATTACACTGCATGACAGATGTTCTAAATGTCTATCATTTTACAAAAACTTCCAAAAAACATAACAGACAGGTTTTCTCAGGTCACATGTTTCAATTAATTAATTAATTATTCAAAATATAATTTGAAAAAAAGGCATGTATGACAGTTAATAATATTAGTACTTCAGTTTATTACCCTAATTCAATGCTCTCACATGACTTCACAGGCTTATGGAACCGCCTACTTGGTGGGTAAGAAAGGCTTCCTACCACTATACGCTATGGAGAAGTTACATTATTGGTCTCAGTTGCAACCGTTTTTAATCAATTTTCTTTTTTAATTTTTCAAATGAAAGACAGTTGTTGTTGAATGTGATGCACTAACCTACGAGGAGACAAGTCCGGGCTGTGCTTCTACAGAATTTAATTTGAGAAAGAAAACCCCAGACAGAAGGAGATTGTGGATTAATGCTGTTCGATGCTCCGCTACCGCTGGAGATGCAACAAAAGAACAAACTTCTCCTAATCCCACCATATACTAATGTTAACTTGCTAATGTTAGCTTATTTGCACTCACCAAAGCTTTAATGATGAAGGATTTCTTGCCCTTAACTTCCTAAACTGGCAAATACATCTGTTGAAATAGTGTCCTGTGAGCTTTACAAGGGTCGCAAGTGCGAAAGACTCACGGTTTATCTAAATATCTGGGGTTTTTTGGGTTGTCAGGTGATGTGAAAATGTGCTGTCTTGAGAAGATGGAAAATTAAAAAGCCCATGCTGCAGTTCAAATGTTTTCAATTGTGGCCACTACTTTCCTAAGCTCTTTTTACCTTCCAGCCCTCCACCCCAAGTCATCATTGGATCAGTCATTATGTTTTGTTAATCTTCATTTGTTATTTTGCATTGTATTATTTCCATCTGTCCATCCATCTATTATCTTCCACTTATTCGGGGGCCTGGTTGTGGTGGCAGCAGGGTTAGCAAAATGTTTTCTAGCTACTCCTGGGGATCCCAAGGCGTTCCAAGGCCAGAAGGGATATATAATCCCTCCAGTGTGTTCTGGGTCTACCCCAGGGTGTGCTCCCAGTTGGACACGTATAATTTGATTACTGGGTTATTTCTGTTTGAAAAGGCAGCAATAAATAACACACCAAAACATGTTTTTACAGTCAATATAATAAAGAAACTGGGATTCTTTCTCAGACTATAATCGTACCATCAAAATCTATCATTATAGCTTCCCTAGTTGTTTTATTCTAAGCAAGCAGTTATATTTAACCAGTTTTTTGGGGAAGAGTGGAATCTTCATTTGTATTTATCACACTGACTGTTACATCCAACATTGCAAACAGCTTAAGTTTTCATGTCCAATAGTGTTTTAGTCAGCAGCCTATGTCATACATAATCCTAGTCTTGACTTTCAGTAGTAAGTGACCTAACATATTCAGAGAGACTCGAGTTATCTTCCATAATTGTTGAAAGCAAGAAAAAAACAACAACATGCTAGCGCTGGCTAACGTGTCTGGAGGATTGTTTTGCCTCCAGCTAAGCCCCGCCCATCACAAAATGTCATACGGATTTCTAACACTTAAAATTACGTTCTTCTAGGAGCGAGCAAACGCAATCAAGTAAGAGCTGCATGTAATCATTACTGTACAGACTGGCTGTGTTAGTAAAATATAGACAGTAATGTGCGTAATGACTCTTTATTAAAAAAAATACAGTATTTACCAACATAACTAGTCTGTGATGATTAAATGCAGCTCTCAATTATTAAGCAAACTAGTGAGTAGAATGGCGTTAAATTAAACAGACACTTTTTTTCTCCTAATCAGGTTTATGTTAATGTCTGATATGTAAAATCTAATCTACTGTCAGAGTCAGCAGCAGGAGAGTTGCATCTGCAACTGTGGCAGCCACCGCAACATTACAATGTCTACATATTAGCCGATGGATTTGTCTATACCACTCTTCTTATTCCTGAGAAGAGGTTCAAGGTAGATTGTTTTATGTAATTGTAAATGGTTAAAATATTGGTCTGTTATTTTTCTTTTGAAATGCTGTTCACAGGTGAACTTGCTGAATGGGTTATTGTGTCAATATATTTAGTGAAAGCCTCACCCTCATAGCAGTCCCAGATGTCTGGCGGGATGGAAGGTGTTGAAAGTGCAATCTGCTCAAATGTGCCAAGTACAAGTTAGCAAGTTGGGATGCTAGTAAAACCTGCTTTTGAACATGAAATAAATCATGCCAAGGCACAGCCCTAGTTCTCAAATGATGATATCCAAGCTGAAGTTTGGTGAACGGCACAAGCTAAGATACTGGGTGAGCAGAATGTGTGATTGCCTTCACTGCATCCTCGGTAAGGCTAAAAGTGCAGTGACCTCTGAGGATACCAGACTCCATGAGGGGAACACTTTCGAGTTCCTAAGCTTTTGAAGGAAATCCCTTTTATGGGGGGGATGTGGTGTTTTATGCATCCCACTTAAGATCTCAACAGGCTCCAGGGAAATGTAACTGTCTGGGGTGTTGCTGCCAAGTCTGAGGTCAACCTTGGACTTGGTGTGAACACGTTAAGATGACTTAAAACTTGCAACTACTTGCAATGTAGTTGCAAGTTCTTTGTCATTTCAACATAACTTATTAATTTAAACACTGGAAAAAAAAACATTGAGGAAGCACCCTCATTTCCAATGATGCCAAGGTCAAGTTGTTGCAAGTCTAGTTAGCCAGGTCACTTCCTGAGTACTTCCAAGGGGCCCTTGAGTAAGGCACTGAACCCCCAACAGCTCTGGGGTGCTCAGTGTGTAGCAGCCCCTCTCTGACATCTCTCCACTAATGCATGTCCACAGGTCCTGTTTGTGCATGTGTGTATTTCGGGCCTATGTGTGGGAGAAGCATGTCTCTCAATAACAGAGTGTAAAACCAAAATTTCCCCCAGGGATTAATAAAGTACGTAAAATTAGAAAAATTGTGAAGTGTCTTGAGATATTTGTTGTGAATTGGCGCTATACAAATAAAAACTGATTGATTATATGATCATCAGAAACACATTTTCACAGAAAGTGAGAAGACAGCAGTGTTTTAAACCAGGGTTAAATGATGAAATTAGAGTTAAATGAATGACATAACTTCCAAAAAACTTTGAAATATCTCTCAAAGGTGAGGACCTCTGCTTGAGGCATGAATGATGTGCCAAAAGCAAAAATCTTCTGTAACTGCTTTGCTGTTTAACCTGTGTAAATGTACACTGCTCTGTGTGTGTAAAGAGAGGTTGGACCAAGGCCAGATGGAAGCTCCAAAAGCTTATTCGCATGCCAACATGAAAACCCTTGTAACTCATAATGGTTTCTCAGGAACAGAGTAGGCACAGTAGGCATTACTAAACCAAATCCTCCGTGTTTCTCTACCTCAAGGCCATGTTTTCTTCCTCTTCTTTTTGTTGTACAGCTACACTTCCAATTCAGCGTTTTGTTCTGTATTCACCTTACAAAGACTTTTTAATGACTGTGCTTCAGACTTTCACACAAAAAAAATGATGATACTTGAATAATCCATCTAAAAGAGATGTCTTTTGAGTAATGCATTCTGGCATTGTGACAAACTGTTTTAACAGATTATGAGGTATACCTGCAGTATGTCGAATCCAATATTTAAGGATTATATAATATCTTTATCACATCTGCTTTGTTCCATTTGATGGCATTATGACCCACCAGAGTTAATTTAATTATCTTGTTCAGGATGTATTGGTCCTTGAAGGCTGACAGAGAGGGGTTTTTTACTGATTATGAAACCAACTGAAATGAGTACAGATGCCTCTGTATTACCTACACAAGATTGGCAGAAATGTGTATAATTGTAATTTTTGTACGTTTGTAACCAATGCCACTGGGTATCAACTGTTTACATTTTCCACATAGATTTAGGGTGAGTGGCACAATTGACTGTTGAGTGAAAGCAGGATAAGATTTCTCATCAGTAAACACTTAGTACACATTTAATTGATAAAATCAGTAAGGAGATAAATCTTATCTCTTTGGTCACAAGAGGCGCCAGAAGCAACACAAACTTAAAAAATGTCCTCACAGAAGTTTTAAATCAAGCAGCAACATCTGGAGTTGAAAAAAGAAGTCAATGCAGAGGTGAAACCTGCAGTTCCTTGAGTGTCCACTTGATGCTGGTTTCAAAAGGCTGAGATCCCCATTAGGTCCCGTATTAAACTGTTCGTTCTTACGGCAGAAATAAACACATTTACAACATGGTACGAACCCATTTTTTTTTCTTAAATGGTAAAAATTGTATCGGGTATGAATTTTCTATAAGTCATCCGTTTTGATTATATTATGGCTAAAGGTTATGTAACATTTGCATAATTGGGGTGTGGTTGATTTGACTGACAAACGGGTGTGTCGTAGCTGTTTACAAGGAACCTTAAAGTCCCCATTGATTGAAAAATCAATGTTCCTGGTTTGTATCCAGTGTTGTTGTGTTAAATGTTTATTTATCGGCCAAAGTTATTTCCATTACAGCATTATCTGAGAATTAATTCATCAAAATACCTGTATTTTCTCTTTCTGTAAAACATTTCGTCCTGCACTGAGGCGCTAATTCATTTTCGACCAATTAAAAAGCTTTGTCAAAGCTAACAATCCAATCAAATCCATCCCAACATAATATCCCGCCTTCTGTCTTGTGATTGGTTCTGTGGTTCTTTCCAGTTTCAGGAGGAAATCTGTCACGACAAGGCAGATCAATACTGTCCAAAGTTCGGGTTTAAGGCGAGTTTAAGGCCTGCCTCTACTTCACGTTTGCCTTCGTTTAGATTGATTGAAAGTAAGGTTGAGATAGCATTTTCCTATATGGCGAAAGCCATTGCCAGTCTTCAGAATGCTATTTCAGAAAACAATGGATGATGGAAGTGAGATTACATTAATGTTTTATTCAGTCTATGTTCTAAATTGACTAAGGGCTGACAATTGAAAATCAATCCTAGGTAGGCAATCTTTATAGGAGCATGTAATGTGAAAACATGTTGTCCAGCAGGAAAAATTCAATAACAAACAGGAACACAACCAAAACAAAGACACCTAAATGACCTGAAGCTAATTATGTCAAAGCTTCTAAAGCTGAGTAATCCCAGTTGCCTTCCACTTGTGTCACTACACGACTTCTCTTTCAGTGTGGGGGTTTATTAGTGACCACACAGTGCGACATTGACCCCACTATTACACTGTGGTCTGGAAATTTAGTTAACCTTAATGACCTTTGACACAGGATCGAAAATCACTCATTTACCACCTGCACTTTATTCCAGGCACTGAGCACATTATAAATGTAATCCAGAGCTATTTGCCATCTTTTATTGTCAGAATCTTCCGCTCTTCTGCACTCTCTACTTCTCCTCCTCACTAAATCTGCTCCCATCCCTCTGTGAACAAGGGGACAACACTTTACAGACTTCTGCTGCACCTGTCTGATGAATGCATCTGACATTAAATGTGTGAGCATGCCTGTGTGTAGGTAAGTGAGGATGCGTTCAAGTGTTGCACATGTAGATGGTGTAGGTGTCCTTGCATGGGCTTAAATCAAAGAGTGTCTATGGATGTGTGTGTGTGTTTGTGTGAGCATGTTGGTGTGACACACAGCTGTCTCTGTCTGATGCATCTTTACCCTGGCTCAAAATCAAAAACCCTTGTACCGTATCCCCTCAGGGACCTAGACAGACAGAGGCAGACTGGCAGCAGCGGGGTGAAAGAGAGAGAGAGAGAGAGAGAGAGAGAAAGAGGGAGGGGAGGGGGAGAAGAAAGGATGGATACAAAGGTTAAAACATGGAAGTACAGGGAGTTGTTTGTAAAGGGAGAAAAGACATGGAGGGGGAGAAGGTGGATGAATTAAGGAAGTATGCTGACGAATGAAAAGGATAAAAGATAAAAAATGAAAGAGGGGGGAAATAAGGGAAGGAGGAGCTAAAAGAAGATTCCAAGAAAGTGGAGTGAAAAGGTTACAGAAAAATGAGTGGGAGTTTAAGGGGAAGTGGTGAGACTGAGTCATGTTGGTGTTGATGTGCAAAATCCCCTATGTGCTGTTCCTCTCTTTGGCTCACACACACCTCAGGTCAAACAGACAGTGTGTGTGTGTGTGCGTATGTGTGTGTTTTTGTCTCCACTATCAGTTGTGTCTCCTCCTCGCTTATCAGATTACGTCTGCACGATCATTTTCTCTCTGTTTCTCTTTGGTTCACACTAAGCTGATGTTTTTTGACAACAGATGTCAGAGGTTTTTGACCATGGTCTCTTAAAAGAATGAATCTGACAATGCCACCCTCTGGTTTTAGTGTGAGTGAGCAGAACTGAGCTTTTGGCAAACCTTATCGTAAGCCGGGTCAGGGGAAGAAATCGATTTATTAAAGTCATTAATCAATCAATTTGTATTTATAAAGCACTAAAAATCAACGTGTTTTCATGTCAGTGTTAGATATTGTTCCATTAAGATTCAAGCAATAAGCAATGTTTACTGTGAGGAACCGTTTCTTTTTTTAATTGTCCAAAATACTTTTCAGAAGACTCATGTTTTACCAATGCTGTTTAATAGCTTCTGATTTAAGAACTCAAATAAATAAACATCTTTCAAATCTGACAAAACGTCTCATATCTCTTGCAAATGGGCAGATGTTTCACATGTTTGAGTACCATGTTTGAATACCATGAGTAATGGTATGTTCAATAGGGAGCTATTTGGGTCATTTTTTTCTGCCCCCAACCTCCTCCCGATATCTTCCCTCATTTCTCTAGTCTTTTAATTCCATATTTTCCTAATTAATTGTCTTGATCCATTAGGGCGAGGAGTGGAAAAGGAAAAATGAGTAGGGAAGTGAGGGAGGAGTAGAGCATCTAGCCATCTGCATTTCTCCCCGCAGGGCAGAACGATGAGTCTGTGTCTCCAAACTGCAGCGAAAAGTATCGAAATAATTAAAAGTGGGAACAAAAAACAAGAATCAAAGGATGAAAATAACATGAGTGAACTCTGCTCCAGGCAGTCTGACCCTCCTCTCTGACCCCTACTGTTTTCTCTTTTACCTCTTCGTGTTTTGTATGGAACCTTCTCTCCTGTTTTCTGCCCACAATATTTTACATTTAAGTCAGGTTTTATTTTGAGATTGTGTCGGACAGCGATGGAAACACCGACGCAGAAAAGGCTAAAATGCAAAAACAACTGCGTGGAGATAAGGTGGATTTGGACAGAGACAGAAAGCAGAGGGCAAACAGACATTTACGAGAGACATTTAAAGCTGAGAGACAGAGATGGATAGAAACTGTAGTGAAAGAAAAAGAGAGAGTACCGCACAAAGCGTCTTGAATCTGACATCTTTTGAGTGTTTGGAGATACATTTACCAGCCAAGTCTCACCAAACCATGGTACACCTCTACTGTATATGTCCCTGGTTGAGAGAGATCACCTAACAAAGGTCACTAAGACAACAAAGGTCACCTTGTGAAGTTAGCTTGACCTTTTTCTTTTCTGCATCTGAAACTGATAAAATACAACTGATGTGCAAAGCTTGAAATGCATCACGATATCTTTAAAGGAAGGCCCCAAAAAGTAAAAGGCCATTTATGAGTCATCTATGAGAGTCATTGTGGAACTACAATGTACCTTAGAGGTTGATTGTTGTCTGCTTGGTAAATGCATTAAACATTTTCGCATTGTTTTAGAATTGTTTTTTAATGCCAAGTACATTAACACATACAAAAAATCTCAAATTTAATGCATTCAAAAAGTGGCGTTTCCTTTCTAAAGGCACTTTCTGTTTCGATGGCTGAATGCTTTTATGGGCCTCTACTTTGCTGCCCACAACACAATTATTCCCCCCCTTTTTATCTTCAATTTAAAAAATCCCAAATTTCTTGTCTTCAGTATTTTACTTGTGTCCCAC
This sequence comes from Tautogolabrus adspersus, assembly GCA_020745685.1. Lineage (NCBI taxonomy): Eukaryota > Metazoa > Chordata > Actinopteri > Labriformes > Labridae > Tautogolabrus > Tautogolabrus adspersus. The sequence continues at coordinate 19,626,145 of CM036553.1, forward strand.
TATGCTAGAGAACCTTCACATGTCTTCTTCTTCTTGTTGTTAATCTCAGGTGGTTACCAGTCTTGAAGTGCATTACCATCAACTTATGTGTTGGCGTGTGGATAACCTGAACTTCTCCTGCACGCCCACTGCGTCGTAGGAGACAAATAAAAAGCCAGCATTGACTTACTGCCACAACTTTTTTTTTGCCAGGCACACGTTCTTGACCCAATGAAAGGGGCTCCCTGACCCACTCTTGGGTCCCGACCCACTAGTTGAGAACCCCAGTGCTACAGTATACTGTTCCCACTTTTTGTGAGCATATTATTCCTTTATGCTTTTATCATTGGAAACAGTGAGACACCTCACCCTGTTTATTACTCTGTTGTATTTTTCATTTCCAAAGTGACATCCAAAGACCTCTATTTATGTTGGGTATTTAGATATATCCACGAGCAGATATGAACTTGAAGATTAATATAAAAAGGGTATATAAATTTGAACCATAACCAGGATATGAGCTGGTGTTCAGAATGCTCTGCGCACGAAAAAACAATCAAGCTTGTGTTGACTGATGAGATCCCTGATCAAAATGTTATATTTAGCTATCAGAGTTCTGTAAACCAAAAATATATACCTTATTTTCTCACACTTTTATCCTGTACTTATCATTTTAGATTCTCTTTCCCCCCCGTAAAAACAATATTTTTCCTTTGACTATCTATATTAGGTTTAAGTTCACAATAGTTATATGTAGATGTAGGCAGCCTTAAATGTAATATAATGCAGTTGAAAGGAGGTTGTTGTATCTGAAAGGTACTTTTGCAAATTCCTTCTTTCAAGGTTGTATGTGTAACACCGTGTCCTAACAGCATGCAAGTTTTATGTCGCTTACAGTAGCATCGCACACTGCATCCTTTAAATATTGAATTCTCTGATCTGTACATTTCAGTATCCCTTCTTGCAAAAAGAACAACATCTAGTGCTTTTGTACTGAACGTGGACAAATGGATGTGTGGTGCTTTGTATTAACGAGCTGCTGACTCAAATCACAACACTCAGAGGCTCATCAATAAACGGCTCGTTTAAATTAAATTGAGCAGCAGGTGTATGAGACGGGTAGTCCTCGAAGTTCTGTATGTGAAACTTTCTGAAGTTTGCTTGTTACCCTGTGCTCCCCACTTAAGGACATCTAAGGGTATCTAGTCTTTGTGTCATAACATGGACAGACACTGCGTCTGTGCAGCTGCTTCTAAATGTCTGCTCAAACAAGGACAGAGAAGGAGAAAGGCAGAACAGAACAGATTGGGAATGCACAGATTGGTATTCATTGTCCGATTGTGGTTCAATCAGCGCTGTCATACACCTCTAACACTTGTGCGCGCCCACACAAACTGCTGTTGCTTAGAGCAGAATGCCAAGTAGGACTGGGTGGCATTTTATCTTTGTGTGTGTGTGTGTGTGTGTGTGTGTGTGTGTGTGTGTGTGTGTGTGTGTGTGTGTGTGTGTGTGTGTGTGTGTGTGTGTGTGTGTGTCTGTGTTTTGTGAAGCAGCTGTTAAGGATCTGAAGCAGCAGTCACCCAACAAGAGACCTTAAAGAGTTTCTGCGTGTTTGACATGGTGGGTAAGGTTATAGGCCGTGTTATTGACATGCTGTTGCGAGGCATCACAAGGAGTCCCAGTTGGGGACAAAGTTTCATTTGAAAATGAACCTGTTAAACAAGAAATGAAAATAACATGACTAACATTTTTTAAGCTAACTTGCTATTTTCCTAAAATGAGTTGTTTTCATAAATTTGATACCATGTAAAAAGTCTGGCCCTCTTGCAATTCTGGCCAATGGCAGATAGGTGAGTATGAAAAATGTGTGTGTTTGTCACATACTGTTTTAATAACTTCAAATTTCATTCAAGAATTGAGCCAAAGCCTTTGAGGTCAACTTTAAATGGTTTCCACACTTCTGACAGTCGTATGAAAGAGTTTACAATGAGGCTAACACTAGTTAAAGCACATTATTTCAGTGGTGAAAAAAAAGTTTAATGGCTGCATTAGAGGCATTTTGGAGCCAGATGATGCCCCTTAGCTGCTGATTGACCCTCTGCATCCTATGTTGGGAGGCATGCAAAGTTGATGATATTACTGTAGGCAACCACGTTGTCTATTCCCCTGTACCAACATTGACCTTTTGGGTGTATGCCCACTAACAATGTTTTTGGCGTAGGCAACACCCAGGACCTCAATTTCAGAGCGCTTCTCACCGGTGCCTACTCTTGCTAGGGCACTAAAGTACTCTCACGTCACTTTCACTTCCCTCTGTAGGGACCGTTTGGACTGTTAGCATAGCTCTGTTTGCATAATATTCGCCTTAACTCAAGAGAATTTAACAAAGAAAATGTTAAAAAAAAAAATGATGTCCTGCAATAAGCAGCAGCATTAGATCTGGAAATTGCACCCTTGTGGAGATGAGTCAGATATCTGTCTCTTCTGCCATTGTTGTAAATAAAGTTAGTATCAAGCGGGTCTTGCCCCTTCTTGTATTTGATTGGTCGTACAGGGAGAAGTGACATTGACGAGTGCAGCGGTGTTCCAAAAGTTGAGCAAATTTCAACTGACAGCACCGTAAGCGCAGTGAGGAAAAACAGCTGACGCCGAGGGCGTTTTTGCACTCTGGACCCTGAGTGCTAAACACACTGAACTGCATTGGTTTTGTATAGAAATTGGGGGCTGTTGGTTACCACAAACACTTAATCTGTAGGTTCTCACACAAAACTGTTCCATTTATTTCATCTATCGTTATTTATAATCATGCTTGTGTAGGTATGAGTATGTGTTAAGCAGTGACAGCACCGGCAGTGGGTCCTAACATGGTAACAGCCTGCTGTATAAGCAGAGATGCAACCATCTGCAAGCTCCAGCTTTCTCCAAACACTCACTGTTTAATATGCAGAAAGCCTTTGTCTTTAGGAAGGTCAACGCTCTTCCTTTTTTTTCACTTCTCTGCAGGCAAATGTGACAAACTGTTCTTGATGCTTGGTGGCGTGTAAATGGTTGGGAGTGTGGGTGTGATGAAAGCATGACCATGAAAAGGAAAGGTGGGCAAAGTGGTTGCATTTAAAGGAGAGAGGTAGTTTAAAAGGACATGTCTAAGAAATGAAGAAATAAAAGACTGTTTTTCAGGACATAACTGAACTTAAAAGAGTAGTAATGTCACACATTGTTGACCATGGATAACACTATGGAAGCAAGTGCACATGCTCACTGTCCCATCGGTGAAGACACTGACCTGGAAAGAGATGATCTGACGAGGCGCTAAATCCCAAGTGAGTACCCTGAGTTGTGTTTGTAAGGGTTTCTCTCTCTTCCCCCTGATTATCATGCAGAACTCATACTTTCCATACAGTATGTACGTAATTGAACCTGTTACTAACCTGAATACCTACATACAGTAGTGTATCTGAAAGGCAAAGACAGACGGAAGTTTATTTCTATTTCAAAATCTCGCCACACATGGATGGTCACTTTCAAAAGAACTCGAGCTAGATAGTAAATAAAATGATCATCAGCATAAAGCCAGAGTTGTGGGCTACCCCGGATTATTTCTTCCATGCAAGTGGCTGCACTTATTTGCAGTTTCCAGTTCAGCACACCAGTAGAAAGTAATGGAGATATTACACTATTTGGCTTTGACTGTCTTTCCATGCAGTTACACACACTCACTCACACATGGACAGGATTCATGAAGCATTAAATTCAGCTTAATGTTTAACTGTTTTTGCCTTCCATGGGACGATCACTTCACCGCTTGGAGAATCCATGGATCGAAGTAGAGACTGAACTGAATTATTTATATAGCAATGTATTGATTTGTTGGAATGTAACTTCCCTTTTTTTTAAATAGTAAATCACTTACTTAAGGGGCTGACTCACAACTCACAACTTTAGGTAAAAATTGACATATGCAATGGGGGTTTTGCTTTTTGATATTGTAATATAGCTCTAAAAGACCCACATCTCGTGTCAACACCAACAAAAAACCCTGTTGTACCCAAAAGCCAACAGAAAGTCAGCCATTTTTAATGATATTTTACTGTGTTTTTTTAGTGTCCATTAACACTAGAGAAGTAAACACCCTGTATACTTCTCTAAATCATCTATATTGTTTCTATGACAAACTTGGTCAATTCATTTTTAAAAATACTAACACGCTGTGTGGCTATGACGCTGTGCTCAATTTGTATGTTTTGCCAAAAAGAAAAGAAGTCGGGCTGTCAGCATTAACTAGTAAATGGCGGTTTAAGGCTGAAATGAATGTAGTGAGAACAAAGAGAAAGACAGCTCTCACACTGCAGGGCTCCAATGTTCCAGAAATGTATTTCAACAGGGTACGAAAAATTCATGTTGCTATATACTCAACTATAATTATTATGCAACCTATTGGCAAGAGGAAATGGCATGTTTTGGACTTTGATGTACTCCTTAAAATGGGTGGATCATTGTCAACTCACATTTTGTCAGAGAAGCGTGGAGACCATGACAAGGCATCGTTGTCAAGACTGAGTTTTGGTTGGAGACTGTGTCCCTGGCAGCGTTACAAACTTTGATGCGTCGCTGTGAAATAGGATGTTGTTGTGTTTTGGAGGAACTTGGCTAGTGTGTCAGGAGAGGGGGGTATGTAGTGTCTGATATTGATATCAGAATATGGTATTGCAGAATGGTTCAGGAGCACCTCCTACAACATTTCTTTGGAGCAGCCACTGCATTTTTTCACCTAGATGTACCAAATGTAGGGTTAGGGTTAGGGCACATGAAACCTTACAAGATTTAAAAAAAAATAATCTGTTGGTGCCGTTTCATAACCCTTGGTTGCTACACAACCGGATGTGCACAAAGGTTTGAAGTCCTGTTCAATCACCCAAATCTCTGTGAGCTGAGAGCTTTGACACTTTCTAAATTTAAATAAGAAAAAACTAAAATCATTTACTTGATTTCTGCTCTTATGGTACGATTGAATCAAACGGGTATTGAAATAAATTATTCTCCCATAGCCTTTGAAATACCAGTATGAAGATGCTTAAAGCATCTCTCTTCGCTTCCCTTGCTCCTCTCTATTTCCTCCAGACTTTTATGCTCTGGCATCAACCTCCATTATTGAATGTCTTTGTGTTTGGAGAAGCTTCGGGCTGTTTATGTTATGATATACTCTCTATACCTGGAAGCGTCTATCCGCCCTCCGTCTTTCTGGAGGGAGGACGCAAATTTGCTACTGCAGTTTGGGCATGTTTGTTTGCCTGTGTTTATTTGTGTGTGTGTGTGTGTGTGTGTGTGTGTGTGTGTGTGTGTGTGTGTGTGTGTGTGTGTGTGTGTGTGTGTGAGTCTCTTGTGTGGCGTAGCTCTCAAGAGCTAAAAGAAGATGCTGATTGGCGATAACCAGTGTGAATGGGTAATTAGAGCTGGTGGCAGGCAGTGAGCGTGCCTCTGCCACTTCACTGTGAATGGGCCTTTGATGCTCAATCCAAGCCCTCTGTGTTTAAATAACACATGTGCTATGACACACACACATGCACACACACGGATGCTCATGTAAATGAAGATGAAAAGAATGCACAGTTAACCACAGTGACCCATATTCATTGAAATGTATGTCCAAGATCTGGCACATATTTGTACATTTAAAGCCAACTGAATTGTCTCAGTGGTAATCAGGCATATTCTGTCCTGTTCTTTTGTGTGTAATGCAGATGTGTTTGAAGCCACTCCCCTTTTACTACAAATACAAATACAGAAGGTGAAATGAATATGCTATACTGTGCTGAGCCCCAGCATATTCCTGATCCTCAAACAATTTAACAAAGCTATAAATACGTATTACATTTTTTTTGACAAAAAATTTGAAATTTGAATAAATCATATTTTTTATATATTACCTTTCATAATGTCTTTAAATGTAAATCATGTGTGTGTTGGGCGACCTGTCAAGGTTCCCCCCCCTGCCTCTGGCCCAACAACAGCAGATATTTGGAACGAACTTCCAAACTCCATTCGATCCGCAGAGTCCCTTTGCACCTTTAAGAAAAAGCTAAAGACCCAGCTCTTTCATGAATACCTACCCACTTGATTGATGATGATAGTGATGATGGTTTTATCTGGTAAAGGCGATTAAAGGATGGTTGTGATGCTGATTAGAACAGTCTAGAACAGCTGTGAATGTTGTGTTTTCCCTCTGTGCACTGCCTGTAAGCACCTGTGTGTCCGAACGGTCTTAAAGCTGTTCATTTTCAATCACTGACGTTGTTTCCTCTTTTCTAGATGCTTTCTTGTGTTGTACCTACTCTCTGGTGTACGTCGCTTTGGATGAAAGCGTCTGCTAAATGAATTGTAGAATTGCAGAATTGAAGAATTTGCTTTAACCCCTGCGTCCCCATATGGGATGAGCGTTAAAAAGGTCATGGGTGGATTGATCTTGGAACTTGAATTTAAAATTTCCAACAAAAACCCCCCAAAAATGATAGAAAACAACACACAAAAAACACTATAAATGTAATCAAGATCCCTTAATTGGAACGTAAGTTAACCTGTTCTTGTGCACAATGTGATCATACTCTACTCTCAAATGTGAGGTTCAAAAGATGTGTTAACCCTTGACTTTCTTATTTGTAACCTATTATTTCATGTGACCCTGAGGGTCTTGAGTGACTCGTTTGAGTTGCAATACTCCGCCCTGACCACAATGACCCCCGAAATTCACCATCCTTGCAAAGATTTTCTTCAGTAATCAAACAAAATGGATAAATGACGATTACAGTTCCCATGAAGCCTCTGTGGCTTCAGGGCCAATACCATATATGCAGCATATGTAAGACATCTTTGAAGGGAAAAGACAGCTGATGGGCAGAAACAATTAACCACTCAGATACACGATCACTGATAAATTTTGCCTCGGAGCATCTCTTGTGATTTTACTGACATTCTTGTCTACACTGATCATTCATGTATTGATTGATGGCGACATTTATACCCGTGTTGTGTGGGAAGTAGCTGAAGGCGAAAGAAGAAATGCTACACTTGTGTTTGGAGGGAGTTGGCAAGTGCCCATGTTCTTCTTGGCAATACAATTGGGATAGTGATAGAAATATGGGCCCACTCTACATGTGTTGTACTCTTAGATTCTTACAAAAAAGGTGTCATAAAATCAGTTCTATTAAAGATTGTCTCAAAGGTCTGATACGTAGCATTAGCCCCATGGAGAATCTGTGCACGAATTAGGAAAAGCATAGCATTATGGGGTTGTAAAACCACACAGCAAGTACATATTTTGCCCTGAAGTGTGGATTCCTAGTAGAAGTAAAGTGGCTAATTAGCAGCTATGCGACAAAACCAATTGCACCTTTTTACTTATTTGTAAACTGTTCTCTCTCTCCCCTGCATCCTTTTCCCTTCCTGCACAGTTCCTTTCTGAACGCACACACATTCCAATACTGCAAAAAAAACAAAAAAAACAGCTGTAACACTGCTGCTTCTGCTGCTCTACTCTGATAGCAGCATGTAGTTACAGCTCACACTGCCCCCAGTAGGCTGCAGTGAGTAGTGCGTCTCAACCTGACGAGGCCAGCTGCAGCAGCAGCAGCAGCAGCAGCAGCAGCACTCGTGACTTCCCTGCTGGGGGATGACGCAATGCAAGGCTAGACAATAGATGTGCATGTAGTTTACAACAAGTCCCCACAACATACCTGTGATATGGGGGCGAGTAATAAAGGGTGGATAAATATATCTGTAAATTGAATACTTTTCTGTATTGGATAGTGTAATACAACACAAACAGTGCATCTGTTTTAAGATCACTACACTGCAAGGTGTCTTTATAAAACTGAAATTTGAATTAAATTCTGTATTCAAGTAACTCCACAGAGCTGTATTACGGACCCAGAAAGATATCTCTGTGGATGAATAATAGCAAATAAACCTTTCACTCTAGTAGACGTTGTATATGTTCATTTATTCAGTTACTGCACACACACACACACACACACGCACACACAAAATGTAGGCGAGAAACCAAATTGCCCTCACAAGTCCACTTTCCAATCATTCTTTATCATCTGAGCATCCATTCATTCATTCATCAAGGGGCATGTGCGTGCGTGTATCTGTATCTGTGTGTGTGTGTGTGTGTGTGTGTGTGTGTGTGTGCGTGTGTGCGTGTGTGTGTATGTTAATTTGATATGACTTGGCGAGGTTGTGCTCACCACAATGCAATCCAACAGCCATGATCTGTGGCATCCATCAAACCACACTATCATGCACCCCCAAACAAACAAACACACACGCACACACACACACACACACACACACACACACACACACACACACACACACACACACACACACACACACACACACACACACACACACACACACACACACACACACACACACACACACACACACACACACACACACACACACACACGCGTAAACACACATTTAGAGTACTTGCCATCTTGATCTGAGTGCAATCCAAGAGAGGCTGCCAGAGGGAAAGGTCGAACTGCAATCCCTCAAAAGACACACAGACCGACACATACACAAGCACACTCAAGCACGCGCAAACACACAGTTGTGCACCTGCTCCTCGGCATTAATTAGAAAGGTAACAGTAAATTGGGCCTCCAAAACCAAGTACTTTTACGACAGAGCTGAGCTTCAAAAACACACACAAACCAGACCAATAGGTACACTCACACGTCTCACACCTATACATGATGGGATCATTCTCCCAATCCTGTCAATAAAATCAATAGACACCGTACATATTTACATATGAAGTGTGACTGTGATCTGGTGATTTAAAAAAAGTATATTGAAATGAAACTTGTCCCACCAGCTGTATTGTTGTCAGAGCTGTGTTCACATCGTGTCTACATGGACGGGACGGCCTTTTGCATAAAGCAGTTTTAGTCAAGGACTAGAGAAAAGAAGAATAACATACTCACTGCTTATTTGGATGTCACGTAAGTGTGTTTAGATCAAGGTCATTCCGTGTCAATTTATGTGCAATGTGAAGCTACGAGTTAACCAAAGTGTGCTAACATTAGCCTGCTAACACAACAGTGCAGACCACAGGCGATAACAGTTCGAGCAAAGGATGATTTTGTTCGCCGCTTGCACTTAACGGTTCTTAATTATGGTGCGTTCTAATTCATAACTCCTTTGTGCGACCGCGAGTGGAGAGGAGTTGGAGGTGTGTCGCTGGAGCGCAATAGCGGAGGTGTTTAATGCTGGTGCTCAAGGGCGACATTTACTGGATCAAAAAGTTGCACATTCTTCCTTTAAGGAGCCTATTTACCACTTAACCCACATGTAACTTCAAGGTTGCTCTTTTATGACTCATGGTCATCATACTGAAATTGTAAATCATGCCAAATCTGTGTGCCTTTGCCCTGATGGATTTTGTTTTCCAAAACACAAACAAGTTGTCTGCTCAAATTGCAAATTGAGTCATTTTCCATGTAATCCAATTTAATGCAAGATGCAGATTTGGAACATTTGTTTTCTACTGTCAAGCTGACTAATAGTGACTGCAGACAGCAGTACAAACACCAGCGAGTGATGGCACCCAGTGGCTCTGAAATTAAGCAAATAAGGGGGGGAAAAATCCCATTTATTTTATTTCTGGATCTTGTTTCAGAATACAAAATTGTTCACGATGTGTATTTATCTAAAAGCAAAAACATTTCTTTAAATGTATGGATTAGGGATTCATCTGTTCTTCATTCCTTTTTCCTCCATCAGTTAAACAATAAAGCTTAACACTATTATCTTTACTAACTAGCCTCTTACCTTATGCACATCTTTCTCACACCATTTCTGTCATTTCTAAGTCTTGATCATCAAAACCCAATGAAACCAAATTAGAGTAAAGGATGCAAAGGGACACCAAACAAGTCTTTAGTAGAGACAATGAACTGATTCGAAGAGAATCTGTTGACTCTAAGAGACAGATAGCAAATAGTTAAGGAGGCGCAGAAAAAGAAGATAGATGTATTGAAATTCAACAGAGATGGCAATAGACAGTCCGTGTTGTTGAGTGGATATATGCATGTGTGGTCATGCATTTGTGTGAGGAACAGTTCGCTGAGTCCTCGTATTTGAGAGTGATTAGTCAAAGCCCAGACTTTGACACAATGAGATCAACCCAGCTGAGGAGAAGGCACACTTTACTGTTCTAGGCCATCACACACACACACACACACAAGCAACCACAATGAGACATACATAAGGGCACACGTACACAGGGAGAGATGGAACAGTGCCGTGAGAGAACACAAAGGTATGCAGGTGTATCCAAACCTATGCCCCAAATAGTGTGCAAAAACCCACATAAAAATCCTTTCACATATTCACTGTACTCCTAAAAATGCCCTGACACTGTTTAGTTGGGATGCATGTGTGAATACAAATGATCTGTTCACCCTGACTCAAGGCTAAACTTCTCCTGCCAGCCCTCTGGCAAATTATAACATTTCTTGTAAAATGTCCTCATAAAGTAGGAGTTAGCCAATGTGTGAATGCAGAAGATAATAGTGTGGAACATTTACCAGGGGGATAACAGTGTTTATGTTGAGTGGAGGTTTTATTATTTATGCTCTCTAATGCTCGCCTCAGGGTTTTTTTTTTTTTTGGTATGTTTTCTACAATTGTTTGTTTTGCTGGGGGAACATACCTTTAAATGTTGTAGTGATACTACCTACAAACAATCAGCATAACGAAAGAGTCCTCCTACTCCTATTCCTGTATGCTCTCTACACTGATAATCTCACGTGTGGAAGGCCAGAATATCCAGAATCCAGAATACACCAGGTCCTGAATGTCCTGAAATTATTTAGAGTTCTACTGTAAAGGAACTTTTATTCTCTTGTTTGAGGTCTAATGACCTCATTTACCTGGGCCTAGCATCGTCAATACTTGATCCCCCCCAAAAAACATATAAACAAACACATTTAATAGTGCTGTAAAGTATAGGGTAAAGGGCATTTTAATGTGGGGCCTAATGCGGATTGACTCGCTTTTAGAGCAAGCCTCAAGTGGCCACTAGAGTAACTGCAGTTTTTTGGGGGGGCTTTTTTCCTTCTCCCTCAATTGCCCTCTTCTTCTCTCTCCCTCTTCCTATGTGGCCCTTGTACATTTACTCATTCCTCCCTCACCTCCTCCACCACTGATCCCTGCATCTGCTGTGTTTCCTTTTTGTCGTCCACCTGCATAAGCTGCCTCCTCCAATCCCTTGTTATCCGGTTGTTTTCATCGGGGGGCCAACATTTATCCTCTTCACCCTCCCTCTTTCTATCAACACTATCTTTGCTCTCCCATTCCAAACCCTTTGTCAACACCCCAATCCTGTCCTCACCCCTTATCTGCCTCCTCCTTCCCCTCTTCTTCTTTCTGACTAGCAGTGATCCAAGTCAGTTTACCTAACTGCCTGCCTTTCAGTATTTCTCTGAGGGATGAAGAAAGGATAACATTTTCTGCCTGTTTCTGTTCCTCTGCTTCTTTTTTCCCTGTTTTGTGTTGTTCTGTGCCTTTCCTCTTTGCTTATTTTCATCCTCGCCATTTTCTCTTATGTAAAGGACACCGTGGAGCATTCAGTTCAAATTCAGTTCAAAGCCTGCAGAAGTGAGTGCTTGTGATGTTTGGAGTTTGTTGTTGGGGCATGATTTTTTGTGCATACTTGTGATTATGTTAATGGTAATTTGATACATTGTAGACACATCTAACTACAGAAAGATTAGATTTATAATAGTGTCTATAGAGAAAGATGATAATAACATCTATCTAACATAATATCAGAATGTCCTTGAATCCTCCATTTAACAATTTCAATGTCTTTATTCTGATCTTGTTGAAAATGTTGACGATCCACCACATTTGGATCCTGAATGGATATACCCTGCCCAAAAAAAAGAAAAAAGAAAAAAGAACTTGGCAACAGAAGGAAAATTGTTAATGCATGCAGCCATTGCTGCAAAATAGGGCATTGTGCAGGTTATAAAGGTCAGGCAGGGTTTTTTTTTTCAAAAGTCAACATTTTAAGTCATGCATCATTTGATTAGGGACACCGATTTATTGACAGAAACCAAACTGAAAGGTGTGGAAAATGCATATCAAAAACGGGCATGTGACCTGTGAGGTGTCTGATTTGTGTGCACATGTGAAATTTGTGCACATGTGTTTGTGTGTCTCAGTGCCACAGAAGGATGTATGGATTTTAGCTGCCTCACTGCCTAAGTGGGACACTTAAAATAGCTCCTCAGGCCTTGCATCAAGGACACAGTCTACTGTAAATTTCCATACGAGTGTGTGCCTGGTTCTTTGTTTGTCCATGAATGATTGTGTGTTAGTTTGTGTACAATACATTAATATGGTTGTGCAAGGGAGCATGTGTGTTTCAGGTGCACCTGACTTTATCTTGCATCAGGTGTGCAAACTGATCTCATGTCACTCCAGTCGAGCTGAAGAAATGTCCGATTGTTCAGCACGCAGAAGCTGCTTCATCAAACAAAAGTGAAGTAGACACTACCAATAGATCTTCCAAAAAGTTCCTCATGGTTAAACTTACTGAAGGCAGAACATAAAGTTGGGCATGTGGAAACAGGGAAATGGGAACAAGGTTCATTATTTATAGCTGTGGCCTGAGGTTTAGATGCACGGGGGAGTGGGGGTTACATATAGTACACACAGTCACACCTGGGAGAAGCCCTGGTTGGTCACATTTTGGGCCTTTAGGTTACAGTTTAAAGGCAGTGGAGAGCCATGTCCTCTGTAGAGAAAACTGACACTTTGGCAGTGCACATTTTCCAAACCTCCTTAGTGAGACTTTGTATGTTGATGTCTTTTCACTGACGGCTAGGCGGTTACATTGCCTGTCTGTACTCACTTGTACTATAGATCAATGAACATTGAAAGCTATACTGTGATTTTAAAAGTCTCTATTAAATGTATTCTCATTTGAAGTTTGCTTTCTAGTTTTGAAGATTTGCCTGAAGATCAATCATAAACTTTGTATCTTCAGATGAACATTTTTTTTTTTTATTCAGGTTATAATAAACATATTTCTGCATCATTTGCTTTGTATGCTCTCATCAACCTGGCTGATGGCCTTGGGAGACAACTCGACTGTAAGAATCTTAGATGCAGTGAAAGAAAAAAAACTTGAATCACCTTTTGTAAATTAACTCCTGAAGTTGTTTCAATTTTAAAATGTTAGTCCCCAGTTTGCATGTGGCTACTGGTGCAAACAGAAGTGCAGTTTAATACCACAGCAAACACTTATTGAGGTAATCAGTGTATCTGCTTACAGTCTAATGATGTTTTAAAGCTCCTGTGACGATCTCATGTTTGCGTTGATTTTGGCGCCCCATGTGGACAAAGTGGTACCTTCTATCTCTCTATTGATCTTGACCTGTGCAGTAATACAAAGTACAGATTTTTGACGACTAATAACTATCTCTTAAACAGTGAAACGTTTCCTTGTTGTTACCATTGCTGTGGAAAAGGTCATTAAAGGCTGTTTCAGGATTCACCTGTAATGACACCTACCCAGCAGCACGGGTTACAAGCATTAAAAATAACAGTAAGGAAAACAATCTCAAGTGATGGTCCAGTTTGCACTTTCAAGGTCATAGAGAGGCATCTGTATTAATAGCAGTCTGTTTCATTATCAGCTATCAGCTACTCCTCACAGGAGCTTCTATACACAAGTCATCTGTTTGTGTTGAAGTTTAAGCTTGTTCAGTTCAGCAACTTTAATTATTTTTTAAAGTTTGTTCAGTGAAATTAAGTTTGCATCTATCTTTGGTGGCAGTTCTAGCCAAGCGCCAACCTCTAGAGTTGAAAAATGAGGCAAGTGGCCAAAAGACCAATACACCAAGGGCAGCTGTGGCTCAGTTGGTAGAGTCGGTAGTCTCTCAACCAGAAGGTTGGGGTTTCGAGGTTTGATCCCCAGCAACACCAACATGTCCAATGTGTCCTTGGGCCAGACACTTCGTCAGCGGCGTATGAATGGGAAAAGTTAATACTGATGGTCACTTTACATAGCAGACTCTACAATCAGTGTGAGAATGGGTGTGAATGGGTAGGTGTGACATGCGGTGTAAAAGTGCTTTGAGTAGTCAGAAGACTAGAATAGTGTTATACAAGCTCAAGTCCATTTACCATCCCATATAAAAATGTCTGGTTGGACAGCAGAAATTAACATGTTTACAGCCTGGTACAAAAAAATTGGTCTGATTCGTTAATGTCTTTATTGGCACAAACTGTATTGGGGTGATTTCAATTTCACGAACGGTACAAGTTTTGCAAAACTAGGGGCGTGACCAAGAGGGCGGGTTGTAGCGGTTTGTCAGGAGACTTAAGACCCCCCCCCCCTCAGCTCTTTACCTGTCGTTAGGCTTACTGAAAGTTTGACAGGGTCAGCATTTCCAATATGGCAACCGCCATGGCTGGGCTTCCAAGACAGCCCTTCAAAAACCAATCTGTGACGCCACTCAGGCTTCATCCATGTTTATTTACAGTCTCTGTTTCTAGCCCGAGTTGTTAAAGTGTTTGCTGTTCATATCCATCATGTCAATAAAGCCCAAAATGTGTATACCCTCTCTGTTTGAGTTCCTTTTGATGCTTAAATGACAAGATTTCTGACAAGGTTGACAATGACAAGGTTCCCTGCTGATAGAAAAGTCTTTGTTTACCATTAGGATTGGCCTCGCTCATGTGTTCATTCTGCCCTCCACTAATACAATAATAAATATCCTCTATTGTGTACTTGAACCTTCAAGTCCCTTGTTTTGGTATGTGTGGGTTGTTTCCACTCAAGCTTGATGTAAGCCTTCACTAAATGCTGATGAGAAAGAGCGAATTGAGGAAAGAAAACTCAAACAAGGTCAGAGAATGAGGGCTTGTGTTCATAATGTGAACGTAATGTGTGTGTGCCTGTGTGTTGAAATTAGTGATGTAGAATTTACACATTGTACATGAGCTCTCTAAGTAGGCATGACTGAGCAGCTGGCTCAACAAATCTGCTTCAAATGCTCTGATTGCCCTGAATGTGATTCTGTGTCTTTCTCATGTTCCCTCCTTTTCACACATTTTTAACCATAAATGCATGAGCTCATCCTTATATCTGACTACCTAAAGGGGTGTAGACAACTGGACACAGGTGAGAAATAAGAGACATGAGAGTAACAAAGAAGTAACTTAACTATCAGGTAGATGTGACTGAATCAGTTTGCGTCAGTTGCTGATTTCACAGTAAATCAAAACTGTCACGCCATTGTGCCACTTCTGGTTTTCCCAGCGCTCCGCTACAACTTAATCTTGTTAAAGAGAATTACCACATTTGCATGAAAGCCTTATTGAGCCTCATTTAACTGAACATTGTAGACAAATACGGACTGAACCGAATCACACATTTGAGACTCCCACTGACTGTACAGCTGTGTTGATGTCGGCTCTGTGAGCTGTGTGATATCCAGAATTGCCCAAAAGGCCCAGTGCATCCTGGGACATATGCAGAGGCGGTGACATGAGGCAGGCCGCTTCTGGTCTGAACAGGGCCCTGCTGCATTTTACTCAAGTATAAAAGAGAATTACCACAGTTGCATGGAGCTTCATTGAGCCTCATACACATTCTTTGTATTCACACGTATGAGGGGATTTTGTTTTGAAAATGGCTTGTGAACAGTTTCACAGCTAATTCATTATTTCTCTTCTCATGTTTCTCTTTGGTAGGAACAAATGTCCCACATAATTTTAAACTTTTATGGCACTTAATTCAATTATAACATGTAGGTTTAGTTGTTTGCTTGATGCATAGTTTTTCATGATATTTATACCGTTGCTAACATCCTGCAGCTGCTGAAATAATCCTTGAAACACTGATTAGACTGTGTTTGGTTGCAGCATTTGAAAATATAGAAACAGGCCACACAGCTTGAGAAAAAGACAGCAACTAAAGTAACAAACTAGTTCCATTTCAATTCAAAAATACTCAAATTTGTTCCCATGGCCAGTTCTATGAGTCTCAGATTTCTTCTCATAGTGATTACACTTTCTTACTGACCATTATTGATTTATACATTTTTTATGCATTGCCTTACAATCGTTTTTGAACACCATAAATGTCATTTCATCTGTTTAATAATGTGTTCAATAACAACTAATAAAAGTTAAATGCAGTTTAGAAGTATGCCATGCCATTGACCTATTTTATCTGTTAAATCAAATAGGTAATTTTTACTTAATGTTGAGTTTGCATTAAAGATAAGAGAAAATACATTTAAAGCCTGTTTCTAACTTAAAGGAAGCATGTGCGACATTTTACACATAAATACAGCAGAAATCAAGTATATCCTGTAAATATCTCTCTGAGTCATGACTACACTGAGTGAGAATCGCGAGTCCAACCAGCTGTATTGTTGTCGGAGCTGTGTTTACATCATGTCTACATGGACAGGACGACCTTGCGTATAAAGCTGTTTTAGTCAAGGAATAGAGACAAGAACGATAACACAGTCTACTCACTGCTTATTTAGATGTCACGTAAGCGTCTTTAGATCTCGGTCATTCCGTGTCAATTTATGTGCAATATGAAGCTACGGGCTAACTAAAGTGTGCTAACATTAGCCTGCTAACAGAACAATGCAGACCACAGGTCACTGCAGCTTGAGCACAGGACGATTGTGTCCACGGCTTGCGCTCAATGGTGCTTTTATGGTGCGTTCTAATTCATAACTCCTTCATGCGATTGCGAGTGGAGACGGGTTGGAAGTTTGTTGCTGGAGTAGAGCGAAGGCTTCAGAGTAGCGGAGGTGTCTACAAACAGCAGTTTGTTTTGGTTTAATGCTGGCGCTCTAGGGCGACATCTACAGGATCGAAAAGTTTCACATTCTTCCTTTAAACTTGTTTTTCAAAGCCTCGGTCTCCAAGCTGTTGAAGTCCATGACATAAGACAAGATATTTTAAGCAAATCATTAATTCATGTTAATACACAACATCAACAGAAGAATGCGAAGCAAACCGATGCATCAACGGCACTATGCCAACACTGCTCACCGTAAGACGACAAGGCAGACAATAGGACATACCAACACACAAGTTACAGTACAGTCACATATGCACACACTCTCACACCATTACAAAACAAACATGGAAACACACTAAGACAGAACAGTACACATACACTGGAAACAGGAGAACAAATGCGTGAGCAAGATGTTGGGAAGTGCTGTGAGGCATAAATTCAGAGTTATATAATGTGTGTGTGTGTGTGTGTGTGTGTGTGTGTGTGTGTGTGTGCGTGCGTGTGTGTGTGTGTGTATGACAAATGTATGTGGTGTTGTGTGAGCAGTCAAGTGCCAACTCTACTCACACTGATGAGAGAAAAAGGATCAGACAGGAGACAACAGAGGGGGAAAGCACTGATAGATTGATGATTGAACAGTAGAAAGTAATTGTTACGTAACACACTGTTTTATTTAAACAATCTGGTGTGCTCTCTCTCTCTTTTTGCCATTTGAAAGCATGCCGTGTTCTGAGTGGATTTATTACTGTCACATTAGGATATCTGAAATAAGGTTGTTGAGATATTTCAATATTGTACAGTTGACTCTTTTTCAAAAAATATACTGACTCTCATTACCCTTACGTAATTTTTGTCACGCTTAAAACCTGGCCCCTCGGCACATGGTCAAACCGTTACTCAGAAGTGGTCATTTGTGATTCCCAAACTCTCTGAAGTGCGTATTACAACTCTACTTAGCTGAAGTGTGTGTGGGTCCAGCCATAATAAATTACAAGTGTCCTGAGTGTAAGTTTACTGTTGATCACTCTCACTTCATTTTCTCATAAAATCAAACAAATAACAAATAAAATGTCTACTTTAAACTAAAAAGTATGCCATCGTATTTCGATTAAATTCTCCCAGAGCACAGTTAAATATTGTATTAACCTACTTTCAGTTCTGTAAAAAAAAAACTGTTCAGCTACAAATAAAGGTTATACAACTTTGTCAACTAGTCTTCAATATTGTTTTTGCATCTTTTCCCCGTTCTACTTATTTCAATGGCTGCCATGGAATCACACTGTAGTTATTCGTTAGTCTCAAATAAAGAACTAAATAATACCGATGATGTAAAGTTAAAGACATGTAGAGAGCAGCACATTTTATTATTTTTTTAACAACAATTTGTGAGGAAAAGGAATGATTGAAGGCCACACTAAAAAAAAAGTGAAGACGACGAGTTTGAGGAGACGTGCTGACATTTAAATTTTCAGAACACAAAGCTTGAGTAGCCTGTGGGTTTGATGGACTGTTCGAATGGATGTCAAGTTTGTGAAAATGAAAACCCAGATATCAAAGTTTCCTACGAGCCTTACTTTAGATGTGGTGGTCTGTTTTGTACAACTAACTACTAAAGACTTTTAATGCCCAACTAAATGTTCTGCGACTTTTTGGTCCAGTAGAAGTCGCCCTTGAGCACTCAGCCAAAACAAGCTGCTGTTTGGCTGCACCTTCACCATACTGAAGCGACACACCTCCAACCCCCCTCTACTCGAGTTTGCACAGAGGAGTCCTTTGCTCGAGCTGCAATTGCCTGTGACATGTATTGTTGTGTTAGCAGGCTAATGTTAGCACACTTTGGTTAACTCATAGCTTGACATCGCACATAAATTGACACAGAATGATCGTGATCTAAAAATGCTAACGTGACATTCAAATAAGCAGTGAGTAGGCTACATACAACACACAGCTCCGTTAACAACACAGCATTGTAGAGTCATGACTCAATATTTATGTGTAAAATTTCGCACATTCTCCCTTTAAAAACTGAAAGAAATGAAGTTGGATGGCAGTAGTTCAGTCTGTAGGGACTTGTGCTTCTACACCCTTACACGCCCGCCCGCACTCTCAGGTCAGCTGATCAGCTGCTCCTGAGGGTGCCTAAAACCAGGCGGAAGCTCAGAGGGGATCGTGCGTTTGCTGTTGCGGCTCCAAAACTTTGGAACGATCTGCCTCAGCACCTTAAACAGGCCTCTTCTCTGTCTGTTTTTAAATCTGGTCTTAAGACGCATCTTTTTTCCTTGGCCTTCGACACTTAGTGAGACGTCGATTTTATTTATTTTATTTATTTTACTGCGTGCCTTTTAATTTGACCCATGTTTTATGTCTTTTAACTTATTTTCTGTATTTTATATAGTTTTTTATTTCATGTGAGTTGTTATGTATTTTATTGTACAGCACTTTGGTCAACTGTGGTTGTTTTAAAGTGCTTAACAAATAAAGTTGGATTGGATTGGATTGGATAGAAGGTTTTCGGTTTTAGTCCCATTACAGACCAAGTCTGGAAGTCGGGATGGTATCTGGAGAGGTGCCAGTTCACTTTCTGAGCACTGCTGAGGTGAACTCCACGGGCATCCCCTCAATCCGACATTACTCCATGAGTGCATGTCCATGGAACCTCTTTATGCATGTGTGTGTGTATTTCAGCATGTCTCAAAAAACTGAGTAGAAAAATGAATATTCCCCCCGGTGATTATGGAAGTATATCTTCTTCTTCTTCTTCTTCTTCTTCTTCTTCTTCTTCTTCTTCTTCTTCATTTAACGTCAGAAGAAAATTAGGGGAACAAATATTTACATTTGAGCAGATGAAGCCATGTTTGACCCTTTTTGGTTTGAAATATGTGTGCCATTTGTTTGAGCTCATCCGATTAAGTAGTCTCAACACAAATAGCTTGTGGATATTGTATTAAAACTTAAACAGATAAAATAAAAACCTGCCCTTTCAACATTGACTTCAGTTTACTTCCATTTGAAAAGCTGATGGAGAACTGCTCAGTTTTAAGTGAGTTGTACAGCAGGGTTGCAGTATAAGAATGTTCTTTCCCCCCCCATCCATCTCCATCCACTAATACCAGTTCAGATGCTCATTTTGCTTGCGGACATTCAAACTTTTAATAATGTGAAGCAGTGGATTTACTGTCTGTGACTGCAAGCAGTACATTTTTAATCTGAGCACCAGTGAAGTGGAGGCTTAGAACGGAGAGGTGGACTGTGTGCTGGTAAATGTGGAAGAAGAGCGGCGAGGCTCGCTTCTTTAATCAGCGGCGTTGACCTCAGTTCAGTTCAGTCACACTGACAAAACCTATTAGCCGACACTTGAACACAACGATACGCACACTCACAACACAAACTAACATACACACTTAAAGACATGCAAACAAGGCTACACTGTACAGAGAGAGAGGAAGCCTACAGTAAACACACTCACACACAGTGATTAAGGACGTAACTCTGGAGTCAGCAGAATCGCTCCTCGAACACAAGAGGGGTGAGTCAGTAAGCCAAAAACCATACACGCACACACAAACACACACACACACACACACAAATACGGACACACGAACACACACACACATACTACACATATTACAGGAAAGTTGAGTCATAACAGCCCAGGAGTCCCTGAGGTAAAACTGCAGAAAATACATTTGGATGTGATGCCTAGATGATTCCCCCTTGGTTCTTGTGTGTTTCTGTATGTATGTATGTCAGAGTTTGTGTGTGTGTGTATGTGTGGGTGTGTGTGTGTGTGTGTGTGTGTGTGTGTGTGCGTGTGCGTGCGTGTGTGTGTGTGTGTGTGTGCGCGTGTGTGTGTGTGTGTGTGTTTGAATTTTGTTTCTTAACTCAAACCTCACAAGAAGATTGCTCCAAGCCTTTGATTAAAACATTTTTCTTACAGCAGGATCTTTCCCAAGACCAGAATGGTTTGAGAGAACATTGCTCCACATGACAAGGTTCACATGATGAAAAATCAGTTGAGGTGTTATGCAAATGTGCAGCTCATACCTCACTTAGGGCCATCTGTTATCAGGGTTTGTCTGTGCGCCCCTAATTGTACTCATAGCTTGTACTGTTAGACCTCTGAGTGCTAATATAGCCTCTTGGAGTGATGGCTTCTTTTTCAGGGTTTCCGGTGTAGCCAGTGGGTAGAGATTAAGTGAAACTCTGTTGTTGAAAGATGAAGCTAATGCGGAAGTGCGAAAAAACTGCAGGTCCTCAAGTGATCAGTAGAGGCTGGCTCACATAGCCAAGGAATCCCCATTGGGTCCCATATTGTACTGTCAAATATTAAAGCAGAAATAAACATGTTAATAGCCTGGTACGTAAACAAATTTGGAATCAGTAGCTAATTTCTTTAGTCGTACACACTGTATAGGTATGGTTTATTTGTACTAATCCATTTTGATTCTTTCAAGGCTAAAAGTTCTGAGTATATTTGCATAATTAGGGGTGTGGCTCAGTTAACTGACAAGTGTTTGTACTATCAGCCCTACCAATTTGTTTTCTGATTTACCAAAATGTGATTGAGATCGTATTTCCAATACGGCAACCGTCATTGTTGGGCTTCATCACGCGTTTTCAGAAATGAATGGGTGACGTCACTGAGACTATGTCCATGTTTTATACAGTCGATGATAATGATAAAGGTCTTCCGGCCAAGACTTACTTTTACCTGCCCTGTCTTTATTTATAGTCTGCCTAGCAACCCGAGTAGTGAAGTTGGAACTGAAAATGATGCCTAAGCTGCAATGTCTGTAAAGAGACAATAATAAAGAGAAACCTATATTGTATGAAAGCTGATACGTTCCCCCCCTTTTGCTCTCAGCAAGAGCCGTTTCCTGCGACTGCGTACAGTAATCTAAGGCAAAAAACTGGATGACAATGCTAGTTACAGTAACCAGAACACTTCTGATACCAAAATCCCGTCCAGTCTAAAATTCTGCATTTTACGATTTGTCTGCAAATAGAGATTAGCCTTTTGCTTTGAGGAGGTCATGCATAATCACCTCAGCATGCTGATTGGTGACGATTGGAAAGGAGTG
This sequence comes from Tautogolabrus adspersus, assembly GCA_020745685.1. Lineage (NCBI taxonomy): Eukaryota > Metazoa > Chordata > Actinopteri > Labriformes > Labridae > Tautogolabrus > Tautogolabrus adspersus. The sequence goes on from CM036553.1 coordinate 19,648,054, forward strand.
TGTGTGTGTGTGTGTGTGTGTGTGTGTGTGTGTGTGTGTGTGTGTGTGTGTGTGTGTGTGTGTGTGTGTGTGTCTACAAATAGCTCCATAAATGAATTACAATGTGCATGACGGTACATGTTTAAGAAGTTAGAAAGAAGATAAAGAGATGAGAACTTGTAAACACGATTATTCTGTTGTCAAATTTAAAAAAGGCTCCAGTGAACAAAGCAGCAATCTGAATTTGTTTTTGCTGGATTGACATCATCACGTCAGATTCTCCACAAGCTAAAGACTCTTCAAATACATTTCTCGTGGAGGATTTTTTTTTCCTCTAACTTTTTTTTCTTTTTGCACTGATAGAAAAACTCAATATTCCCGAATCCATTCGGTTTCTGTTGAAGACCTCTCTCTTAGAAATCATCATGAAGTACAAGTGGAAGAGGCAAGTTGAAAAGCAATTTGTATAATAGTACAAATTGCACCCCCTGAGAATAAAATAAATCTTCAAGTATCAAAGAGTGGATTTGTCCTCTACCTCGGGTTCTCTCTTCAAACACTTGACTGTTTGAATTTGGCACAGCTGTGTTTGGGAACTGATTGCTGCCTCGACTAATGACGTATCATTTGTGATCCAAGGCAGCTCTTGACTTGTCAGTGGCATCAATACAGTATGTGAAATATTAAATAATGGCAGGAGCCTATAAAACTGTATGCTGGCGAACTCTCATTGCCTCCTGACTCTCATCGCAAACATCACATGGCTGATTCAAAAAATACACAGCACAAGAAAAATAACCTCAAATATTTGCTTTAAGATATATTAATTATTACTATTAAAACATTGTCTTTGTATGTGGACTTTCAGAGAGCGACACTGTAGGGGATCACAATTTAAAGGCTTACTATGCAACTTTTAGAGGAGATTTTCACACCTAAACAAATGCTCTCTTTGGACACACCTCCTTAATCCCTCAGCTCCCTCCCTCCCCTCCTGTCTCCACACTTCCCGCCCTTCCTGTCTTGTTTCACTGGCTAGTGTCAAGTATCTTTATGACTAAAAACCAGTTATTGCAGGTGAGACAGATAATTACATTTGTGCCTGACTCATTAGATCAGTGTCATTCCTCGCTAAGTAGAACTAATTAAAGGTCAATTGAAAGGTTATGATGGAAATTATGAACACAAATGTCAGAGCTAAAAACAAAAACAGAGTAAATTAAAAGTCATTTTCATAATGATCCACTCTTGAAACCTCCATGTTGATGTTGTTTATCCTGTCCTTTTGAAGCAGCAACCTGCAGCGTTGTAAAATAAAAATAAAAAGTTTCTGTATTTGATTGTCTTTGAAGGTTTTGTAGCCGCTTAAAGATATAATATGTAGATTTCCGCCACAAGGGGGCTCTTAATCAATACTGCAATAACAAAACTCTACATATTGTACGTTTAAGTGTGTAAAGGGCTTAAGTGTGTGAGTTAAGTATTTAAATGTTTGTGTGCCACAAGTCTATGAACAAGTGTTTCAGTATGTGTTGTCAAGGTATTTTTGAGAAGGGTTTATGAACATGTATGAGTGTGTGGGTGTGTTTGTATGGATTTGTTTGTGTGTGTGCGTGCGTTTGCAGATGGCCAGAGGAACCCGCAGTCAGTGGCAGTGTCAGAAAGCATCTCATCAGGCTGGATAAAGAGAGGGAGGAAGGGACGAGAAGACGGAGAAAAAAAAAGAGGAGTGGAGATGACGGAGGCCTTGCAGGATGGAGTATCCTTCTTATCCTCCTTTTTTTACGTCACTCCTTTCATCCTATTTCTAATGAGGAAACTGACAAATCTCGAAGAAAACGCGATTCCTCAGTTTCCTCATTTTCAGTCCCCTCTTGTTTCCCATGCGCTTGTTTATAACTTTGACTTCTAACATATTCTTCAGGACAAAAAAAAAAATGTTTACAATTGTAAATGTCTTTTGTTCATTCTCCATTGGACTATAATAACATCAGGCTCAGCTTCTTGCCCCTGGCTACAATTTCTGTTTTAAGGGGAACCGAAGCAGAACACAGCAGTGCTCTCTTGAGTGTGTGTGTGTGTGTGTGTGTGTGTGTGTGTGTGTGTGTGTGTGTGTGTGTGTGTGTGTGTGTGTGCGTGCGTGCGTGTGTGTGTGTGTGAATACTTTATGTTCAACTTCCAGCCCTGTGATGGTCCGACCAATCAGCTCAACTTTTAAACTTCCAACACAAACTTTGCTAAGGCAGCGGCTGGCCATCGGGAGGGAGGAGAGAAAGGGGAGGATGGGGAATAAGGTGGGAGAACAACAGAGATGAAAGGATGAGACAGAAAATATGCAAAAGAGGCAGTATGGAGTAACAGTGGAAAGAATGCTCGGAGGTAGAGGACAAGGAAAGGAGTAGAGGCAAAAAGAGAGAGAGAGCAAACAGAGGCGGTAAAAAAAAGGAGAATGGAGGTGAAGTGAGGGGATGTGATAGGAGGAATCTGAGGATAGCAAAGGCTGAAGGAGGAGAAGGGAGTTGAAGGTGCCGTTGGTGGGAAAAAAGGAATAGAGACCATCATGAAGTCATTACTCATTCTCTGTTTGTCTTTTCTTGTTTGCCGTCTGTCTGTTATCTCCCTGCTGGTCGACAACCCATATTCTTCTCTTCAATGTGACAGCTCTTTTTCAATAAAAGACAGACACTTAATGTTTTTTTTCTTATTTTAGGCACAGCTTTTTGCTAAAACTGAAAAAAATGATGCAGGCGTAGTTCAGACAAAAAAAAAGCATGTCTCCTCTCCCTGCAGTCCTGGTACCATTTAAAAGCCTGGTGATATCAGGTTTATGTTTAAAAAAAAAAACACCACAGAATCACCCAATCACAGAATGTCAAGATCCTCTAAATGAACACTCTGCTTATTTTACGTGTTCAACTTCAACAAAACTAAAACGGAAAAAAAACACATTTTGTAGATTACAGCAAATGGATTATTTGCAGATGGATTTTAGTTTTGAGTTTAAAATGTTGTAATGTAGGGGTTCCTCAGGGTAGCCTGGGCTCTACTACCTTTTTTTAAAATAATGGCGAGCAAATATATTTTTTTATCATTTCTCTATTTCCTGATCTGATAAAAATGATCCGTGACTTACCGTAAAATCTGGTGTATAAGACGCACTTTTATCACCTACTTTTTCATCCAAAAAGTTGGCTGCGTCTTTTACACCAGTGCGACCAATATAGTATAAAATGCAGACACACACGCTGTCATTACCGCGGGTGCAGCCACCACCATTACACACTGCACGTGAGGTGACGTGATTGAAAATGAATCCCCAGTCATTGTGTATTGCAAGCTGTGCTAGGATACATAGCGACACAGACCAGGCTGGCCAAGCCACTTATTAACATCTTTTCCCCCTTCACCGTGTATTTAAAGCAAACGGTGGCGTATTGTTCAGTAAATACAGCTTGTAAAGTGCTCTGATGACTGAAAGACTCCTATTAACGAGTTACGAGCGGAGTCGGGCAGTGTACGACGTACTTCACAACTTTCCTCGTAGAGCTCAACTACCATACTCTTGCTAGTAGGAGTGCAAACTCCACAAAGTGAAAACAGATAGTACTAAAAGAGCGACTCAGCTGTACAAAAACTGCACGTTGTAGACTTTGCTCAACACAATAAAAATCATCACGGAAGCCAGTATGAACCTTTTTTTCTTTCTGGGAAACCTTCCTAACACAGACTGCATCTTTTATACTGGTGTGACTTATATTCCAGACTTTACGGTAAATCCTTTACGTGATCAAACGGAACATAATACCATATGTATGTAAACATAAATGGTAATACCTTAACAAATGTATGTAAAACAAAAACACAATGTATTATTTTGGCGGGTAACATATATACTTGATATTTGCTTGAATCAGCAGATTTTTGACAGAAGACATCCACAAGCTAAATATGACTTCAGGGATATATTCACAACGGACTCAATATGAATAAGTGACGAAAGAAGCACATATCCATATCAAACATGGATGACGCAGTGTTTTAAGCGTCATCTAGATAAGAAATGATGAATAAATGATCAAGGAGCAATTCGAAATGACTGGGATTATGCCTGCAGTGACAACGCAGACTCAATCAATTTACAAAATGGTCCAGCAGTTCAGATAGATGTTTCAAACGTGACGACACATCCTTGTCTTAGCCTTGAATTTCCTCCAGATATTACTCTCAGACCCATTTGACTGCATGCCTAAAAAAGGCCTGATTGGATTCGAGCATATATTTAAACATCTTGCCTTGACATCTGTACCTTTGCATTAATATCATATTATGCTCGCTGTCATGTTTGATGATGAAGATGCTGCCGAGGCCTTCAACAGCGACTCAGAGCAGCAGATCACTGGAGAAAAGGTTGCACTGGATTTTAGGTATTCTATAGGTTAAAGCTAGAAGCTGCTTACAGTAGTCTTACGTAGTGTTGTAGTACTTGAGATCGGTCTTGGTCTCAATAGCGGTCCTGGGGCAACTTTTTAAAGGTCTCGGAATCGAAGGCATTTTTACTCAGTCATGTGTCGGTCTCAGACGGGGCAGACTACGGATTTTAAATCAAGACAGGTCAAGACCATCACTGATAGGCTTTTTTCCATGTCATTACTGTGATTAAAAGGGAAACACCCCTTTCTAAAAGAACATATAACTTGTTCATATAACTAGCTTGATTTTTTCCCCTAGCAGTTACAGCTGCAACCTTCCAAGTGTTACGATCTAAATGGATGACACACCTCCTGCACACACGATGATGATTTTTCATTGATATTAATTGGTCTTGTCTCGGCCTCGATCCCTAAATGTCTTGGTCTTGTCTCGGTCTCTGAGCACTGCGGTCTTGGGTATGTCTTGGTCTTGTCTCTGTCTGGCCCTGCCTTGGTCTTGGTCTCTGAGCACTCCGGTCTTGGGTATGTCTTGGTCTTGTCTCTGTCTCGCCCTGCCTTGGTCTTGGTCTCTGAGCACTCTGGTCTCGGGCACGTCTTGGTCTTGGTTACTGTGGCCTTGACTACAACACTAGTCTTACGGGACTGTTTAAATATTGCATTTATTTTTTAGATCATTTTGTAAGATTTTAAGATACAATTTCTCTCCTGTTGATAAAGTTCAAGTGACAGCAGTGTGATCAATCAAAAAAAATCTAGTTTGTATTAGGGATGTTTCTAGGCGACTATTGTCCACATCAGTTAGACAGATATAAATGCAAACTACTGGTCGAGTGTAAAGGTAAGAAAAACACTCAGGAAACAATCCAAATTGAGCACAATTTACTTTAAATTGTCTGTTTAACGTGCCCGTGCTAAATGTTGCTACACATTGCTCTGGTGTCAAATAGCCTTCATACACTTTTATCTCACATTTCCAGATCAAAATAATGCCAAACCGCGCTAGTCCAAAGAGATGCTATGTCATCACTGTACTTGTTTACATCCAAGGAGGTAGATCGGGGGGAGCAGGCCCATTAACCGGAGCTATAAAGCCAGTCTATGGCTACAGCCAAATCTAGCACAACATTTAACATGCATCGAGATATAAAAATATCAATAGTTATTTAAACCAACTAACTCTAATTAACTCTTGTGCCAACTAGTTGACTGTTTAGTCGACTAAAAGCATACAAATCTAGTTTTGATACTAACCACGTTGGATTTCTTCTCTCGGTGTTTACTGATGAATATTTAGCATTTTGTTGATTTCTTTTCAGATTGCAGCTTGTTTGCCACATTTGCATCTATATGGGATTATGGATGAGGACTGAGAGTCATTGCTCCTTAGATCCAGATGAAAGGCAAACAGCGCACACTGAAAACTATGATGAATATTTCATTAAGTACACATTTAAGTAGGGCTATATGGACTTTATGTATGTTTAATCAAAATGATATAGTACGACTTTCTTCTCTGTCATTTATACCTTTTTTTTCTTGTGTCTTTAACCAATGTCTCTCTATATCTCTCTCTCTTTGCGTCTTTGTTTTTCCTCTCCGTCTCGGTCCCTCTCTCTCTGTCATCCCAGTTTTCTTCTTCTGTCAGTCCTGCTGTCAATGTGGTGCACTTCTGACATTCTGTGTGTGTGTGTGTGTGTGTGTGTGTGTGTGTGTGTGTGTGTGTGTGTGTGTGTGTGTGTGTGTGTGTGTGTGTGTGTGTGAGTGTGAGAGAGATATCAAAATAGGTTGCATTTGAAAGAGTCACATTTTGTATTCAAACCCCAGAGGGAATGTGTGTCCTCCATCAAAGGAGAAATGTGCAAAGCCATGATCAGCCAAAACCGACAATCCAAAGCTCAAAGTTGCATAAACAATCAATAACGATTATGCAGATTCACCTAAGTACAAACACACACTTTCAAACCTAAACACGCACAAACTCCCAAGAGATATATACGCTAAACAGGCAAATTGCGTTGTCAGTGAAAAATAAAGGTGGTAAAATGGCCACCATTACCACCTGTCAGTGTCTTTCTCCTCCTCCTTTCACACACACACACACACACACGCACACGCACACACACACACACACACACACACACACACACCCACAGGTGACCTTAACACATCCACTTGTGTTTACAGAGGAGGGACACAGACTGAGATCACACTTCCACAAGATGCCAGACTGGCGGAAAGAGCCTGTGGGATTAACATAGCGATGAAGCAAAGAGCAGAATAAAATTAATCTGGCCTTTTATAGAAGAGGTGACAGTTTTATTACAAAGTGCGTACAGCATTAAAAATACATGTTTGATCATTATATCAGTTGTACCACCGTGGGGCGGCCCTAGTGACATAGTGGGGTAAGGGAGGCCGGTTGACCATGTTCACATGGTGGCTATTTTCCTTTATACATGATAGCTCATAAGCTAGCATCAAACAACAGCTAATGTGGAAATTGAGCAACCATCTTGCTAATATTATCTTAAGATAAGAACAAGCTGAATACCTTCTGACAGTGTCATACAGTACATAAAGCATTAAGATACTAAACCTTGTACAGTCATCATCAGATACCAGATAATGTTAGCAATCACTCCCTAGCTAACCTTACCCTTAGCAAGGCATGGCAAGAATAGAGCAGGATCCACCTTTATGCTGACTTTAAAGGTCTAATCTGAGGTTTAAAATGGTTAAAAACTGGCGCTGCCAGCTTGGTCCGTGTCCCTATGTATCCCAGCACGCGATGTGCAGGGAAGCTGCCGCTCGCAATAACAAATGGATTTTAAATTCTGTCAGCTTGCATGCAGTGGGTGATTGTAGCAGATGCACTTGTGGTCATGCTGGCGCATGTCTATGTCCTACCTTTAGATAGATGATGGCACCATAAAATACCTTTGTCAGCATTTTGCTATATTAGTTGCACCAGTAAAAAGGATGAAGCCCACAAAACGATTAATGGTTCACCTTTTAGACCATATTTTAAAGTTATCTTTTGCTGCAGCTGCTTAAAGTGTGTCACACTCACACCTGGCAGTTTTAAGAAGAAAATAAAACATATTTTGCTTTTGGACAATCTGTATTCCTAAAATCACTACACTTCATCAAGAAACAGCATGAAAGGAAAGCGTCCAGTGGTAGAAAGTGTTCTTTTGTTGTGTTGAGTTTACGTCCTGATAAACTGTTAGTGTGCATTCTCCTGGTAAGGTCGTTGCAAGTGAGTTCTATGTTTGAGAACAACAAAGTTCTCCCAAGCGCAATCTTATGGATCAGAGGTACAAAGAGCGCTCACTTTGTCTCCACAATTCTCTAACTTGTGAACTTGAATGCTCCCGACTTCTGTAAACTATGCTATGCAAGATTAATTTAGGCCAAACCAGATGCATGTTTTATGTAGCCCTTCATTTCTGTTTTCAACACAATCCTTAAGCTGGTTAAGTGCAATAAGTGGTGTTTCAGGCTGTTTAAATTGTTTGGGCCATCAACATTTATAAGTAGTGGCCTTTCGGGAACACAGACATTTGTGATTTAGGGGTTTAAGGGGATGACCTACTATCAGAAATACATTTTTTTTAGTCATATTTTTGTGTATTTTTTCATGATTTAATCAGCCCCACAAAATGTCCTCAACTTATTTTTTTTATTAAGATTTATTTTTGGGCTTTTTGTGCCTTTATTGGAGAGATAGGACAGTGGATAGAGATGGAAATCAGGGAGAGAGAGAGGGGATTGACATGCGGGAAAGGAGCCCCAGGTTGGATTCGAACCTGGACCGCCCGCGTTGAGGACTATAGCCGCCATATAGTGGGATGCACGCACTAACCACTGTGTCACCAGTGCCCCAAAATGTCCTCAACTTTGACATTAAAATGGCCCATATTGAATCCATGTTCAATGCACAAACTCTTTGCTGATGCTGCTATTTCACTTTGTGCATGTTGAGAAATGGGTCAGCACTGGGATATTTAAGACCAGCTTTTTTACCTTCCTAACTCGGAGCCATGTGAGAGGCTGAACTGCAATGACTGCACATAAGAACATTGTTAGCAATGTGCGACCATGTAACCCCCCGGGAGGTTCTTTCACTTACTTTTTAGTGCTATATAAAAAATGTATGATTGTTATTATGAGCCATGTTTAATCTTAACAACAAAGTTTTTACAATTTGCTGCGAGATAACTTGGAGGATGAGAAGGAGAAGAGGGTTTACCGGATGTTTAGTGTTGGCAGTTTAATCTTCGCGATAGATTACTTCGAAATAAATTCCAATTTTGTAGATTGTTTACTTGAAGATCTTTTAAAGATTTTACCACTCGATGTCACTGTTGTTTTTTTACACTAGCTGTAGATTAAAGGTGTAGTAATGCTTTGTCATATTTTAAATACATTTTTTAATTAATGGCTGTTAACCAAAGCTATTTTTAGGTCTGTTTAGAGATAACTGGGCACAAGAGGCAGCCCTGTAACAAACTCTGCTTTAAGAAAATGTATATGACAATATTTGGTTAGTTTTGACCATAGACTGTAAATATTAATGGACAAAGCCTGAGTGACGTCACCCATCTGTTACAGCTGGGGACTTATTGACGGCAGCTGCCATGCTGGAAATCCTGTTTCAGCCTGACTTTCAGTCAACCTTACCACAGGTTGAGATCTGGAGCTGAAGTAGGTTTAAGTCTCTCGGGGTTCGATCCCCAGCTCCTGCAGCCACATGTCCAATGTGTCCTTGGGGAAGACACTTAACCCCAAGTTGCTTCAGCTGCTTCGTCAGCGGCGTACGAATTTGTGTGAATGGGATTAGTAACTTCTGATGGTCACTGTACATAGCAACCTCTGCCATCAGTGTGTGAATGGGTAGGTGTGACATGCGGTGTAAAAGCGCTTTGAGTGGTCAAAAAGCGCTATACAAGCTCAAGTCCATTAACCATTTACCATCTAACGCCAAACTATGGATAACATGTATCCTTCATAAAAACTAAATGGACGCATTCTTTTTTTTAAATCACTAACCAAACATATATGTTTTTTTGTACCAGGCTGTAAATTCATTTCTGCTGTAAAAATGGGAATCTTTGGCTGTGGTGTGTTTGTGACTTTCGGGGCTCTTGGAGCCAGCCTCATGCGTACCTCGACGAACTGCAGGATTATGCACTTCCGTATCGGCTTCATTTTTCAACACCAGGTTGGCGCTGGGTTTGGATGTTGAGCTGTACTAGTTAAGAAGAACCCGATGTCTCTGTGGTTTTAGTGTGGACTTTACAAGACACAACTTACAGAGATGGTGCAACAGGTCACTGATGTGTAATACGGTTTTTTTTTTTGGTAAAGAATACAACTTACACAGGACAAGATCAGTAATGAAGAAAGAGTTACCACTTTGTCCATAGGGGGCGCTGAAATTGACATAAACTGGAAATTCCTCACATGGGCTTTTATTTCAGTGTGAGCTTGTTGGTTTTTTTTTTTTTTATTGAAGTACATTTGGGGGTTTGAAAAATTGTCACGATCTTAGAATATTTTGGGTTTTATTGCCAAACAGTCCCTGACTGTAACTCATTCCAGATGATAATGTAAAGGGTTCTTGCAGACTTGAGTAGAACATAGACTAGATTTTTATTCGAATATGTTCTGTCTGTTCCTATCTCACGCCTCACTGTCACTTCATATGTTTTCACTCTGAAATATAGATTGGCCAGCTCAGAAACTCATTGAAGTGTACTGAAAAAGCTGTAGAGGAGGAATAACTACACATAACGGCAAATCGGGAATGACAAGAGAGCATAGTCAATTATCTATTACTATCCCTCTAACCTTTGGCTGAACTGCGGGGAGTATCAGGTTAGAGCTGGCCAGTCATGCCAAATAGTGTCCAGAAGCGATTGACTGTAATGATGTTGTATGTCACATGACATGTTGAGAAGAAAGCAATGCCCATAGAAACATCATAAGACCTTTCAACTGAGTGATGCAAACTTTTAAAAATCTCATTGTAGATAAAAGGAAACTCAAATAGACCTGTTTTATTAAATAATAGGATTAAAAAGGTGGAAAGTTGACCATGTTTTACACAGTTAAAAGAGAGAGAAGATAAGACGCATGAAGGGATGATGTAACAATGACAGGAAGAAAAGTGAAGGCAGAAGAAAAAGAAGATGAAGATGGATTTTTGACATGACTGCGATGCAATTGCTCTACTGATACAGGATATGTCTGCCTGTCATAACAGATGTTGGCCTTGCCCCTCTATAGAGCTGACCGTATGTTGTCAGATAACGCAAGGACATCCTTTACAGAGCAATCACAGCTCTGTTTTATTGCTGGATCTTCTGTTGAAGCATTTTACAGGGTAACAAAGTTGAGGGTCAATGTGAACAGAAAATATGAAACCAGAATCAACATCTGCCAACACTGCCTAATTCTCTAAATGTCAAAGCATGCAGTGGGAACCGCCTGGATTGTGTCACAATCTCTCAAACTCTTCAGACTCCAGCGGTTCATCTGTCGAAACTTCCTTATAACTTTAAAGTTGTATTTCCATAAAAATGTCCATTCACTACCAACCCTAAGGTACAAGCTTTAAGGAGGCCTCAATCTACGTTTTTACATTTTGGAGATCTAAACTAAGCGCCATTGTTCTAAAAGAAAATCCGTTCCGAAGGTAAATTCTTGCTAACAAGCCCACTCAAGCCAAGCCGTTAAGTAATTGTAGCCAGCTATTCTAGCTGTGCCAATCTGGCACTATAATGCCATCCTGACGTGTGATACAATTATCAAATCGCTGGTGCCAATTGTAGATATTTCAATCACAAAAAAAAAATAATCCAGAACGCTCAAAAGATTTCCCAATTTGACTCACCGCGTCACTACTTCATGAATGTTGATGCTGTAAAAGAAGTTAATTGGCCGAGGAAGAAGAGCGGGATAACAGAAGAAGAAAGCTGCATGATAAAATCTGCAATGAAAAGAAGTTAAGAGTTGAAGCACGACAAGAGGTTAAACTGATACCAAATTGGAGTGAATAATTCCTCCTGCATTTTCACATCAGATATTGTGATGTATTATGATTGTCTTGCAATATATCAATTATCACAGAATCGCTGTATCGTGATAGTATCATCATTATGGGCCATGCATTGCATATCGTATTGTATCGTATAGTGCAATTCCCACCCCTTGTCGACATAAAGAAGTAGAAGCTGAAAATAACTACAATGTTTGAAACCTGAGCTGTTACAGAGAACCAACACCTGTTTCAGTACCGCCCAGACCAGTCCTGGAGCGAACCGCCTGACCTTCCGACAGCAGCTGGGCCGAGATCTGCCTGGAGCATCACCTGCAGCTAAGCTCCCCTTTGGCGCAGGCAATAATGTTCTACATGTCCTAAAAGCTTCCAGCAGACCTGAGGCCCTGCAAAGATAATACTGCAACCAGCAGGCAAGACACCGCTTTTTAATGTTCTACTAAATCTCCTAGGCTTTAGTTGACTTCCTTTTTTTATCCTGCCGTCTTGATTGATCAATAAATCACTTAAAGTTTCAGATCTTACTCCAATCAGATCATTTTGGCAGGTAGGAATTTTGGAGAATCTTCGGGCCTTTCTCAAACCACTCCCTACATCCTCTCCGCCACATTGAACGCCGTCCAAAACCTCACAGTAGAGGGTGGAGTGAGAGTGGGTAGAAACCCTCGAACAGCTAGACTGCACTGATGATGGCTTACTGAACTCTTGTAACACCTTTTATTGTTAAAAGCAATAAGCATATTATAAACACATCGAAAGGTTAAGATGTTAAAAATGAAGAAATGTCTTGACGTTATTTATGTGGACAACTATTATTTGAGTGACATAAAATCATAGTTATATAAAGTTCATGTTTCTGTTGGAGTCAGGGGAGTTTGTCCCAAAGCTTGCTCTTTTATCCCCTTTCACCTTTACCTTTAAAGGGTACTCCATTCAGCTGGGGGGGGGGGGGGGGGGGGGGGGGATGTCAGACGGAGTTCATGGGTGTGCCAGTGTGGAGGGAGTGATTTGAGAAAGGCCCTACTACTTCTTTCTGTTTGATTGATTCATCTAATTGTTTAAGTGGGGGGGCCATGTCATACCTTAAGTGGTTAATATGCTATGAGGACATGGTTTGCATTTAGATGCAGTTCAGCTTTATATCAACATTCAGGACATGTTGACATCTTAAGGGTTTTGACAAAAAAAAGGTTCCGCTAAAACAGCTGTTATCAATCAGCTGTAGTCAATTACCATCCATCAGTTAGCTGTTCTCAATCTGCTGAAGTTAAAGTGGCTTTTGAGAGGCAGTGACAGCTGTAAGCAGTGAGCACTTATGAAGACCAAATGAATGGAAATGTGTCAACTCGTTCCCAGCTTCCTCTTCTCTTCATTATGACACACACTCCACATAAACTGTATAAATTATGGACTCGGCCAAAAACACCTATTTGTTTTTTTAGCCTTGTGTATGGCAAATTGGTCACTGCCATGTTGGGTTTTGTTTATTCTTTTTGTTGGTTATATAAAAAGTCACCGCCTCACAGTATGAGAGAAATTAGCGATTAAAATCAAAACTATTGTTTCTATCAGGTTGTGTTGCTTTACAGTTAAACCTTTTAATACAGGGCCTAACAGGGATAGACTTCCCCTTCAGAGCCAGCCTTAAGTGGACATTCAAAGAAATGCAGTTTTTGGTTTCTTGGTGGTAGCTCCATTTCTTCTCCCCAAAGTTGCTGTTTGCCATTAGGCTCATTTATGCTCTATGTCAATACGCATACGGATACGGACAGAGCCTTCTGTCCACACTCTGCCTTCTTTCTGGATGCTGATGTACAAAACGTTGCAATACCATTGGAAATCATGGGGGCAGAGTTGGGGCAGTATAGCCAACAGTGCAAGACTGTTGGCTTACTTTAGGAAATGGTGGAACTTTTGAGGAAGGATTGCATGAGTTGGTTAGGAGCTCTAAACATATATTACCTCTTCTGAGCACAGGGACAGGGCCGCCTAGTGGATGCATTTTAACATCTACTCCTACAAAAAGGATGCATATATATGCAAATATACATGGGTAGTGATGGTTTTATTTTTTTTATAAACAGTTGTATATTCTCATATTTAAAGTAAGCCTTTACCCTTGTGGCAGACATTAGTTTGGTTTTAAGCTGTTTATGAAAACCCACCATCTTCTGAGAGAAAAAGACAGCCTAAGAGTTCTTGCTTCATGCCCAGTTGCAAACCAAATTGAAGGTCAAAGCCCAACACAGCTGATAGATTACAATGCAGACAGTTACAGACAGACTTGTGCAGTTCTTGTGTACTAGCTTCAGTAACACCAACAACACCCAAAACAAGAAAGCAGAAAAGTATCACTACCAGGAGGAGCAATAAGGATCAAACATGGCAACAAAACAATGGAAAGAGTCAGCTATATGTGGAGTGAGACTGATTGGTAATTTGGAAATAGGTTGGTGAACAGGTGGGCAGGTGGCCTTATAGGAGGGGAGGTCTGTGGATAAAGGCATGAGACCTTGGGTTGACAGGATTAGACCACAGAAGAGGGGACTGACTTCTACACCAACCTCTGCACATGAACATTTTGAAGTTCTGACACATCACTGAAGCCGGGGATACTGTGCAATATCAGGCAGATTCGGGCCCAATTTTGTAGTCCCGCACGACTGATTGACCTTGACCTGAAGTCAGGCCGTATTTCAGCCTGATGAAGTGTCTTTTGTTGCGCAGTGCTGATAACGGCCTGATATGAGGCTACCAACCAGTGGGTTGAATTTCTGGCATGTTTGAAATTTTGTTCGTACGACTTGACCCAATTGCACAGTGAGAGCAGGGCCATGCGCTGATTTCACAACTTCAGTTTGAAATTGCTGTTGCACCATGGCAACAGCAGGCATGTTTGATTGACATGTCTTTCCCCTCCTATCACAAAATAAATGAAGGAGAGAAGCGTTGGCAGGGAATAGTTGCAGACCTGCAGCTGCAAGGGAATATTTGTTATGATTTAGCTTGCAAGCTAGCTTGTATTTGTCGGTAATGCTATGCATATGAAATCTGACTTAAACTCCCACTTGTGGGGGTTGCCGGACAGACAAGCTGTTATGCGGTGCTGTGCACCACATGTGCAGAGGCTATAGTCTTTATTGTGTACCGTATAGGGGCGCTGGATAGGGTAGCGGTTATGCATGCCCCATATATGGAGGCTATAGTCGTCATTGAAGTGGCCGAGGGTTCAAATCCGACCTCAGCCCTTTGCTACGTTATCACCGACTCTCTCCTATCAACATTTTCTGTCTCTCTTGAGCTGTTCTATCCAATAAAGGCAAAAAAAGACCTCCAAAAAAATATTTTTTTAAAGATCTGTGGTAATTTCAAGGAAACTTTATCGACAATTGTCAATGCTCTGTCCCGATGTAGCACATACAATATGAGCAATCAGGTAGCTTTTGACAATCTGATTGTACAGTGTGAGCACATTAATCGTGAGCTTTGATTGTTTGGACAGTGTGAGATGACATTCCAATATGACTTTTACAATTGTACAGTGTATTCCCAGCCTAAGGCTCTCCAAAATCAAAGACATTTACAGATCACTATAGCACTGACCCCGCGATCATCTTTTCGCGCCCCTCTGTGTCATATTTAGACGCTCAGAGTACGCTAAAGCGTTTTGCTTCCTTTCCCTCTGGGCTGGAAAGCTTTCCAAGTTGATGACATGAAAAACTCCAAGGAACAATTTTTTCTGAAGAACGAAATGCCGTCATTGTCAAAAAAGACCTTAAAAACAAGCTCCTATGTGTTTTGGTGTTGAGCCTTTGTCTGGATGTGAAACAGTAGATCTGAATGGAATACTGTGCTTCATGTGCTTCATGACTTTCAAAGGGTTTTATGTACCTTCAGGTTTGTTTGAGTCAGTGACAAAGACTTGACGTAAGAACAAGTAAGACTTTGTTTTCAGGTTGTCATGACCGTGCCATAACAATGAAGGAATTCAATTCGTTCAAACAGTCATTCTGAGTTTTTTTGAGACGAGGAAGACAACTTTTCTTGGCTTTTTTAACTTAGATAATGTTGTCAAGTGGTTGCAGTTTGGTTTCCTTTTGGCAACAAAACAACATGGTTAGGATTAGGGAAACATCAAGGATGGACTGACTTATTTCAGCGATGTCTATTGGTTTCACATGAGACATGACTCTCTGGGGACAGTTTTTTGTGTGACTCATTAATATGCACATAAATGGCTTTACAATGGAAATAGCCGAAAGCCCGGGGTTTCTCATACAGTTCCTCAAGTGAACCATGTGTGTCTTGTTGAGACCCTGAGGGTTGTGTCAAAGCGTCTGTGTTTTGACAACCTGCAATGAAACGGGTCTGATTACGCGGGCAGGCTCTGGCTATTTAGGGCTCCCAGAGTGCCTCATGTTCTTGTGAACCACAATCATCATCACGGATACCTCTGGCATCAGAAATCAGAAATGATGATAATGAATTTTATACTTTAACATGTAAAATATCATATAGAACATACAGTGTTAAAACAGTTTGTACTGCTTAAAAATCAAACAAATTGAAAACAAAGATGGTGATGCCTGATGTGCGTGATTGTATTGCCTTCATGCAAAATACAACTGGATCTAATCACCTGAGACACACATGTGCTTAAATAAGGCCAAACACACCCGCAGCAGCATCCCACCGCTGGGTAAGTGTCTTTTATTTATCCTTATTTATCCTTATTTGAGATCACCACTTGTGACCTACTTGGAGTAAAACTCCTCCTCCAGCTCTGACGCGGGGTTAAAAATAACTCGGAGGAAAACACACACACACACACACACACTCACTCCTACTTTGAAAACACATGCACACTTAAATCCAAATAAAAAACACACAGACGGAAAATCTGCAAGCACAAACACACACTTGCAGCTTATTCCGCACTGCTGACCACAGTGATTCCAACCTCAGATACGTGTTTGAGCACATGTATCACACACACATATACGTGCATGGACATAAGTCATGGCTTCACACACAAAGCTTTAACATGCAGACATGTAAACAAAAACACACACACATATAGAGGACACGCTAATTTTAGGCTGTACACACACACACACCAACATGTACATACACCATGAAGCATTGTCACGCAGGGAAACACAATGACACACTCTCACTGTTGTGTCAACCTTTGTTTGTCACCTCCCCTCCGCCTGCTACATCATTCTTCTCATCTTCTATCTCGTCCTCCAACTGCTCATCCCTTCATCCCTGACCCTGTTATCTTCTGGAGCATCTCAAAGAGACGGGTAGAGGAGGGGGAGGAGATCTTCTCCTCTCCTTCTCTTCTTCCTTTGTTAAACATGTTCTTGTGCTCCTGCATTTATTCCCTTCTTTCTTCCTTGTCCTTACAATCAGGATCACAAATTTGACATTTCATATAGCATGGTTAGTTACAATACTTATTACCATGAATACACGCCACAGAGAGAGAGAGAGAGTAAAGGGAGAAAGAAGGACGAAACATGGAGAGAGAAAAAAAAGAACACTCTTGAAGTAAAAAGAAAAGTCAGGTCTCTGCATCACAAGCTTTCCTCCTCTGCCCTCTTTCTTTCTCTCTCAGTTTCACTTTTCCTGTCTTCGCTCTCTTTCTACTGCAAGGTCATTAACTTCCACACTTACACTTGAGGGGTGGGAGGAAAGATGAGGGCAGGGAAGAGAGAGAGAGAGAGAGAGAGAGAGAGAGAGAGAGAGAGAGAATGAGAGAGAGAGAGAGAGAGAGAGAGAGAGAGAGAGAGAGAGAGAGAGAGAGAGAGAAAAGAGTTTAACTTGGTGTGGCAAGGACATGAAGCAAGCAGCAAAGTGGTGTGTGGATAAAAAGATGCAGGGGAGGGGGGGAGTAAAAAAACAGCAAAGACGATGAAGGGATGGAAGTCATTTTTATTTGCAAGTTCCCATCAAAAAGAAATAATATTATACTTACAGAAAATCTTAACTTAATTTTAAAAAGAAAAACAAACATACACGGTGTGCAGATTGATTTGGACCAGGATGTACACATTAGTTGGTTAGCTTGATGCTAACATATTATGGAAATTGACAATAATGGGCTAACAGAATAGCCATTGCAATCAAGGTAATTTTAACCTTTCTAACAATCTATTCTATTTTTTTGAAATTGTTTCTTATTTTAAAGGACCAATATGTAACTCTGACACCTAGCGGTTCAAATGGGTACTGCAGTCCAAATTCAAAACGTTGGAGAGAGCTGTCTTACCCCGCCCCCTCCTCCCTGAGACTCTGAAGCTTCAGTGTTTAGCCAGCTCTGCATCGGTCTTGAAACCTTTCGTGCTCTAACCTCCCTCCATATTTAAAAAAGTATCTCCAATATTTATCCTACTGTCGTTTTACCACGTTTCTCATTGTGACACTAATTAGAAAAATGCAAAGGCTTTTTAGGTCGGCTCGAATCAGTTATATCTGAACCAGTTCCCTTGCCCGTTTCCATTGCTGCGTCACCTGTTGGTTTGTCATTTGCCTGGCAAACCGAGGGGGAGAGGGCAAATCGGCCGTGTGGGGGGTGCCTAAAAAACACCTTCTTCTTTGGTCAAAACAAAAACAAACCATTCCGGACCAGAATCTAAACTTAAAAGGAGGACATACTGGCTGCTGAGTTGGGGTCAGAGAAGTCAGCACTTTACCATAGCATGTTTCCTTCTAGCTAATGATATAGTAAGGTCTTTTAGGATTTAATTCAGTAAATATCTTGTTGGACCTTTAAGAGATTCTAAGTCAGTTTCATCTCTACAGCCTGTAACACTATAGCTGTATCATAGTCTAAAGTCAAAGGCCTGTGGGCTACATTTAGCCCAAATTATCAGCAAATAAAGGGGGTTTGCCATGAGACCTGTCGCTCATTTACACTACAAAAGTAAGCCGGTGCTACAGTGCGTTGGCTGCAAAAAATAAGCCCATTTAGAAACATTGCGTGGGGACTGCAAAAACATCAAAATTAGGTTTAATTGCTACTCTAGGTTCCACAAAATGTTCAAACAATCTGTTGCAAGTTATTTGAAGCATCATTTTCTCATTGTATTGTATAAGACAGGGAGGACTTAGCCCTGCTAGCCCATTTATATGAGTTATGAGTGTGTAGAACACCTTTCTTTTGAGGCTACCACTGGTGATGTGCCGGCTGCAGATTTCTAGATTTTAGTCTTTAACTTTGTAGTGCTTCGTGTTAAAGGAATTGATTTATATCCTGTAATTATCTTGCTGTATAGGAATGGATATAAGTGGTTCATTATTTCCCGTGAAGGCTTGAAATTGAGGAGGGGTGAAGGTGTGAAAGATATCTGACAAACTTTGTAGCTTGTATGTAGGTTAGTCCTTCATTCCATATTGCATATATATCTGTCAAATTGCGTATGTATTACTAAGTACTGCAAAAACCCTTACCCTGTATGTATTATTCATGCAATATTTAAACAACATACAAAACATAGGGAATCGATCTGTAACCCTTTTATATATTATACATTTACTGCTGTCTGTTGATGTGATGCATCTATAGCTGCATCTAAAGCTGCACAGAGGTTTGGAACACACCCCGACTTTTCCCCAGCAAAATCAGAAAGTAACATTCAATGCAAACCGACTATTTCCCACTGCTACTGCTTCACATTAAAAGCCTCTCAGAGGCTAATCACAGGATTGCTTTTTAATAAGGAAAAGATAGGTAATAATATGTACTTGACTGCTTATCTGCAGCTTCACAGTTAGGTTATCAGTTTAACTTTGTTGTATGAAAAACCTCTTCACCATGATTAGCACGGAATTCACATCATATTTCACAAACACAAGACCTAGACGTTATTGTCTGTATCAAAAACCTCGGTTTGGATTGAACAGCTGCTCACATCTGTCTGCTTCTGTTCTTAAATCAAAATCCCCGACAGGTGGTTTGGCGCACAACGAAAGCTGCCACTGTGTAATTGCAGAGAGGCAACACTTGAAATAATGGCAGCAGCATGTAATTAAGAGGGACATGCAAATCTACTCCCGAGTATGTTTGAGCCTTTACTTCCTTCATTACTTTCATGCTTGAAATGCTGCATGTTCACAGACATTAAGATCCTATCCAGTATGATTGGCTATTATGCTGTAATGGCAGATTAAACACAAATGGCTAAGTACTCAACTGTCAGCATTTTTCATTTACACATGTCTATTACATGTACACACACACACACACACACACACACACACACACACACACACACACACACACACAATCACACACACACACACACAATCACACACATTCAGACTCACTGAAGTCAGTTATCTTCATACTTAACATACATTCAGGTTAATAACCGCTAATCCGTTAATGCTAACACAAGCAGACATACATTGTGTATTGCACACACCACACGCACCCACATATACAAACACGCACACATGCATATACATGAGGAACAATAGCAGATGGCTGAGTGACCCTGAGGTTTTGTCCCTGCGACAGTTTGCTTGACATTCTGGACACAGTTGTCACTTATACTTAGAAGCAGTTCTGCTCCTTCTCTGCAAAGACTAACACAAAACACACCCACACACACACAACCATCCTACCCACGTATTGTCACAGAAAAACACACATACAGTAAGCACAAAATAAATAGTTGTAGGCACAGATTTTTAATTAAACACTGTGAATAGTGCCCTCAGAAGACCTGAGGATTAGTTATTGGCTTTTGTTGTGTTAGTCGGTTAAGATGCACTACATATGCTTTAAAATAAAGAATTCTTTGAAAGGGTAGATCACATTTTTTGAGGCAACCAGTGGTCATGCTATTATTTGAGATTTGCTTTTCTCAAAATATAAAATATAGCGTGCATGCATGGTTTTTGTTGTCTCAACGTGAGGTCGGAGAAGCAGTGGCAGTGGCAGGCAGAGTAATGCAATAGAGGGATTTATCGTCTGATTAAAACACTTACAGGCAGGGTGCTCGTTTAGCTTAGTTGGTATAGCAGGCGCTATGTGTACAGAGGCTACAGAACTTGTCGCATAAGTCGCAGGTTCGACTCCAGATCCTTAGAATGAAGGCATGTAAAATGGCCACAGGAAACTGGCAGGTAAATATCGAATAAAAAAATATGTTGAAGAAACAAAGTAGGTAAGTACAGGTAAGGCAGGAAAGACCAGTAAGGACGACAAACAATTAAATAAATAAATGGTGTGGTATATACAAGCCAGAACCTCTGGTGTTGAAAATTAAGTCAATGCAGAATCAGTTTTTAAACTGCAGTTCTTCAAGTGTCCATTTGAGACTTGCTCCAAAAAACCAAAGAAACCCCATTAACCACGCCTCATCACAATCCAATGACTGAATTCACTGAGACTATATTCATGTTGTATACAGTCAATGGATATATATGGAATAAGGAACATTCAACAGGTGAGAAGGTGGGGTTGAGAATGTCAAGTGATGGCATGGGATGATTATAAATGTGAACAGGTGTTTAGCTGAGAGATGGTGGAAGTGTCTGAGGGCATGTAGGGGAGCGGTGGAGAATGACAAGAGACATTGAAAAAGTGGAAATTCGATTGGTTATAAGGAAAAGGGAAACACACGAGTGTTCTGCTTGTCGGATAAATGTTGTGTTTTTCATTTAGCTTTGAGCTAAATTATGCAAAAATCAAACACAGATTGAAAACGTATCCACCCATCCATACATCCATCCATAGGCTGATACAGATGTTTAAGTGTGTTGCAAACTTTGTAGAACTTCAAAAATCCATTTCAACAAAAATAAAACGATAATAGTCTTAGCTCTTCAAGCTAATCGGAGTGAAATGATGTTCTTATTGCAATCTTCCATAAAAGATAATATGATGCTGATAATGAGAATGCTTCACATGAAGTATCTTAAAATGCAAAATCAGTTTGGTCCATACACTCACACCAGTTGTGAATATCAAATATTATGACAAAAAAAATATTATTTTTGCAAAACAGCTTTGTGAGGTAACACACTGATAACTTTATAACTTGCCGTATTTCTCAATTTTGAATAGAGCAATAAGTTTCCAGCAGTGAAGGTTCCCCGAAATGTGTTAAGTTTAAATGGATGGCATACTGATTTCTGCCGCACATCACTGATCTCAAAAATGCTGGTGTGATGGTTTCAAGACTAACTTTAAACGTTCTCTTCCAGTGTGTGTGTATGTGTTTGTGAGTCAAATGCTAAAACAAGGAAAGTCGAAGGACGACGTAGGAGCGTCACAGAGAAGAACCAAACAAAGACGTAGGAGGACAGGACAGCAAGGCATGTGAGAGAAAGCTGCGGAGGCAGCAGGATGGAATGTTACGCCATGCTTTTTTTGGCAGGCGCTGTCATTAAAAAGACAAAGTCAAACACTTTAAGCTGTGGAAGAAGAGTAAGCGTTCACAAAGATGTGATTCCTTACTAATTTTTCCGAGGTAGAATATTTTGTTAAAAGCACTCACTGGGACTTCATGACAGACAGTAGACTAGTTTCAGACCTGTCTGGTCACGCCAGCAAATAGTGTGCATTGTTAGAGAATTAATTAGGCTCTCATTTGTTTTGACAGAGATATTACCAGTGGAGTTAATGTCTGTCTTCTTTGGTCAATAAGTGTGTGTATGCCTATTTATGTGTGCATGTCCATGCTTGTGCATGTGTGGTAATTGTTGTCCGATATATGGCATGTATGCATGTCTCTAGTTTGGAAGGCAAACATTTGTCTATTTCATGCACACTTGCACTGGAAGGGGCTACACTTAGGGCAGTCATAAAGCAGGGCTTTAGAAGGGTCACAGAGAGTAACATGAGGCTCACTCATTAACATTTCATACTCTAACAAGCATTAGCTGTTTGGATGGATGACAGCCCAAAACTGCCTGGTTGCATAATGTCACGGAGTAAACACAAAAAATTCTAGATGAAATATGAAGTACTGTAGCTTTAAAAGTCCATTTAGAGCCATTCCAATGGGTGTACTTGTATTCCAAAATCTATATACCATTAAAACAAGTCTAAATGGTTCACTTCTTATGAAACTGTGTGCTTATACAGTTGTTGTGTTAAAGCAACAAGGTTTTCTTTGTACCTATTAATGCTGCAAGACAGATCACAATGTAATAGGCATTACAAAATGTGAATGTGCAACAAACCTATTGCACACTGCTTTTCAATCAATAACAGAAACGTAAGGCTCCAGTGAGGAACCTTCGGGTTTTAACAATTCTGGACAGAGGCGCTGTTTGTCAACAGGCAAGGCAGGCAACTGCTTGGGCCCCCAGACCAGCAGGGGGGCCCCTGTGGGCTGATCAACTTTAAACCAAAGCAGTGGCCCAAAATGTGCACATTTTGCAAAGACAGTAGAAAACCTCCCTTAGTGGGCCCCATCTGACAGCACTCACTTTAGTCGCCCTGCTAAGCATCGCATGAGTTATTGCTGTGAAAACCAAAGTTTGTCAATGAAAGTCAACCAAGAAAGATTAAGAGGAATTATCCGTCGTAAGAAGAGAAACAAAGAAACAGGAAAAAAAGAGGAAGAGAAGTAAGCGTGGGGACAGTGGCAGACATAAAGGTGAGGAACACAGAGTTGAGGGCCCTCCAATTGTTTTTGCCTAGGGCCCTAACAGACTCTAGAATCGCCACTCATTCTGGCAGTGTACAAACAGGATAAGTTATCTCTGCTGATCTTGTCCTGTGCACGTTTAAAGCGGTTTTAACACATAAACAAAGCTTCAAAAAAATGTCCTCACATTTTCGGGGTGAGCTGCATGTGTAAATGCAAACAGCCAATTGTTTCCACCCAACATTAAACTGACTTTTTCCTGCAGCCATCTTATAAACATTTCTGTGTGAAGTCTGGGTGAGCGATGTGTGAAAACTCCAGAAATATTCATCGCAAGAGAGCAGGCAGAGGTAATAAAGTTTATATCACGCCACCAGTGCAATCTTCTTGCACTTGATGAAGCAGCTTCATACTATTTTCTGCCAACCAGCATGTTCCCACTTGTTCAGGGATACTGTGAATATAGTCAACTGCATCTAGTACTGATATTAAGGCAAGTTATATCGGAATCTGCTTCCAATATCTTGGATTCCCTGAGAAATATTTCAGGGGCTAGCTGTCCTGACATTTTCTAGAAATTGTCCATGTGTGAAAACAGCTGTGTTTTCTAACGAAAAATGGATCCGTATTTATTTCAAATGTCCAATGTACAATGACAATGAATCTTTGGTTTAGAGCATTTTTTTAAAGGCCGATTTTACTGCGTGTGATTAACCCATCGTCTGACAACTCCCCCTCCGCAGCGGTTCAGGATATATATCGTATATTTGGTCTCATTTGCTTTTTTAGGACATATGTAAGCCAAAAACTCCTCCCAGGAGCTTGTACACATTCACTGACATTTGTTACATCCGTATGTAGACTTTTCAAATGGAGCCTTGGATACATGGACTATATACACTACTGTGGCATCAGTGGTCAGCTACACTCAGATATATTGGTGTCAATTGGATGTCTACTGAAATGTTAGCTAGCACAATGGCTGGGGGAGGAACGAAGTGTGAGGAAACTGGTTGATGAAGACCTTGTGGTGAAGAACAAAGAACTTCTTCAATTGGAAATCATTCAAATTCAGGAGGGACATCGTGCTGAACAGCAGAAGAATTAAGCTGATAAAGAGAAATAAATTGCCTTCGTAAACACAGCAAGTTGACTCCGGACAATAATGTTGTTTCCAAATTTTGGAATGTAGCAAACTGATTGCTTGATAATCACCTCTGCCCTTCAGACTACACTGTAGGACAACATAAGAGACAGCAGTGGACCTTCTCACTATTCGCTGTGAATGTGAAATTATAAGTGTGCGTGCATGTGTGTGTGTGAGGGAAAGAATTAGAGATTGGGAAGGACAGCGAGAGGGAAGGAGAAGAGAGCCTTGATTAACCAGTGCTGACATCAGCAAGCTTTTTCCTATTAGGATCTGATTAGAGGAGAATGCAGGAATTACAGGTGCTACGAGAGAGATGAGGGAGAGTTCGAGAGAGGAGGAAAGCGGGGGAGAGATTTGAAAACGGAGCGAATGACAAGTTGAGAGAAAATAGTAGCGAGAAAGAGGGAGATGAAAGGAACAATCTCCCCTCTGTTTCCAGGTTTAGAACAGGAATATTTCCCATGAGGCCCAGTGACGTGGGGCGTATGCCCTTCAGCACACAGTGAAGGTAACTGTCAAAGTGGACCTTATCTACCACATACAAACCAACACTCCAAAGCACATCCATGCTGTCAATGGCTTATAGATAATTCAAGCTTATTGATTATTTACCTTCATATGACCTGATTTAATGATAGTATTGTGTTATTATAGGCCAATATAATATTTATCACTACATTAACATCCATTAACACAACGTACCCAACAAACTAAGAGTCTACAACCACATTTGCAGTTCTGTAAGGCTGTACTCAAGCTTAGTGTTTTGTTTTCCTAACAGCAAATGTATCAGTCTGTTTATCAAGTCCCGGTTTGGTTGTAAACAGTTTGACGAATGAAGTGCAAAAATAAATGTGATTGCCAATTATTTATTAATCATCACAGTCTTGTGAATTTCTCTACCAAATTGAATTGCAATATGTTAAAAAAAATGTTGACACTTTTAACTATAAACCAAAAACTGCATGTTGGCAGTAATAGAGAGGTAGATTAATTATTAAGTAATATTAATTATCCTCTGGAAATCATGTATCAGTCGAAATAAATCTATATCAAACCATCTAATAGAAGTTTAGCAGGTATGCCTATAACGTCCACCATTGGTTTAGCTTATTGACATCACCTTATTGGCACAAAACAAAGTACATCATGGGTCTGACAGTAATGTCATTGGTTTTTGTAGGTTTTTGGCTGCGAAACTTGTTGGACAGATACAGATTGTGACAAAATGATGGGGCTTCAATTTGATTGTAAAACTCTTCATGATTAATAATCTGATGGTCATGATTTTCTTTACAAGCTTTCATATGAATCTGTGCAATAGTTTTTGGGACTCTTGAATCTTAATGTAACCCAAATGGTGGCCTGAAAGAGAAGTTGAGGAATCATTCAATTTGCTTTGTTAATCCTCTGGGAACCATGAATAACTTTAGCAGTCCAAAGCAGGGGTCGATACTGAGGGTGGCTAGGGGTTGCCTGGGCCTGGGCCATCGTTAAAATCTGATACTAAACAATGATTGGCTACTTGCCTTGTTTGGGGTTTGTTGCAACAGGATTCTGGAAGCTACATTTTCCTTTTTTTCCTTTTGTAAGTCTTCAAATTGTCACTGAACAACAATCTTTTTCAGTTCTTAAAGAATTAAGCTAAGAAGCTGAGAACACACACACAAATCCACCTATCTTCACTGATTTATGCACAGATGTGCTCACATAAGACAACATCTGACATTGGATGCGCTCTTCAAAAACATGTTTCCAGAAGTGATTTGTAGTTGTTTTATAGAGCCGTGGTAACAGATTGCTCTGATGTAGGGCTCATTCATCAATGTCAACACACTCACTCACACACACACACACTGTGGACACACATAGAAACATTATCACACGTATTCACAAACACACATGCACCGGGCAGACAGTATAGTTTTCATTCCCTATTCTGCTGTTCTGTCTTTCAGGGACATCAGGGTCAGGGGCAGAGGTTGACCTGTGCCCCATGAAGCTAGAGAGCTCTTAGTTTCTTGCTTAAGGACACTTCAGTAGTCTCGCTGTTTGCAAACAAAAGAATTTGAACCTGATTTGTGTTGAATGAAGGCACAATTCTCAATTTGTACTACTCTTCTGAGTTTGTTGACTCATGTTCATTCAGTTTCTCATTTTGGTCACTTCTGTGGTTGGATGGGTGGTAAATATGCCCCTTACTTGATTTTGAATCACACAGTTTGTAAACCAAGTATTCAGTGTACATGGGAAAAACAAGAGGAGGTGAATAACCTAGGGTTGATGGTCTCCTTTTCAGCAATTCCAAGATGGTAATTTCCATGGTAATAATTTAAGGAAGAGATTTGTGGTCATTAAAGGCACAGTATGTAGATTCCACCACCAGGGGGCTCTCAATCAATACGATAACAAAAGATGACGTTGCGGCTGGTGTGGGAAATCATGGGAGTTCTCTCTGCTACAATGCTAATATTTTGATTGTTTGACGTCATAACATCTATTTATTTAAAATGTTTGGTTTCAAGAATATAGTTTTTTACAACAGTTTACGTACAAGTCTGTATTTTAGTCAGAAGAGTTTTAAATTAAACTAAGTGAACACAATGTAGTATCAGAAACAAGATGAAATGTGTTTTTAGAGATAAAAATAGCCCGTCAACTCCTTTTGTTTTAGAAATCTTTGGATTGAGAATTAATTTGCTTATCTTGTGAGGGTTATCAGCAAACTACATAAACAATTAAACAGTCAAAAATTCTCTATTGGTGTGTGCGTGTGTGTTTAGTAGCTAATAAATTACCGGACACACTGTGAATGACTCTACAGCCGCTTTGATCCTCCCATCAAATAATCTTTATTGACTGCAGAACATCATTATTGCGCTTGTGCAGAGCAGTCTGTGTACTGTACACATGTGTGTAAACATGCATGTTTGTTTGCCTACTTTCTCCTCATGGCTTTAGGCAGAGCAACACATAGCACACAATTGTGCACATACACACACATCGTCATCAGCACTGATATGGTGTGACAGGTCTGTAATTTCAGCTGTGCTCGCTCTCTCTCTCTCCCACCCCCCCTCCCTCCTACCCCTTTGGCTTATGATCACAGAGTGGTGTGCATCAAGCGCCGCTTCTCGCCATGTCTGTTTATTTGTGTGTGCATGTGTGTGTTCTTGTGTGCCATTTTACCATATAGTTTCTCTCTGGCTTAGGTCACATGAATCAAAGGGAGGGTTAAGATTACTTCACTAATTCGTTCAAAAATGTCACACAATAGCTACAACAATAACTCATGCGACGCTCAGCAGGGCAACGAAAGTGAGAGCTGTCAGATGGGGCCCACTTAGGGAGGTTTTCTACTGTCATTGCAAAATTTGCACATTTTGGGCCACTGCTTTGGTCTAAAGTTTGTCAGCTCTCAGGGGCCCCCCTGCTGGTCTGGGGCCCCAAGTAGTTGCCTGCCTTGCTTGCTCTGTCCGCTAAGAATAGATGGGGCTGCTAATAGTTGCGAAACTTGTGCATCATTTACTTGTGCTATCTGCTCTGTCTCAAGGTCTAATTCACCAAGCCTACAGCACTCATGATATTGAGTCTGAACCATACCTACTTCTATCACCACTATTGTGGTATTCATGTGCCTCAAATGACTCTCAACCTTGGGATGTTAGGGTTGCAATTTGATGATTTGGTCAACATTAAAATAGTAAGGTAGAGTTTCTGAGGGGAAAATTTAATTTAGCAATATAGCAATTGCACAGCACAAGTAATATATCTATTTATATTTGGGCTAAATTCAGCATGTTTTGGATCAGCAGAATGGTGGAAAAAAAACTCTCTGAATTATGAACCTGGTAACTGATTATAAAATATTGAATTCAAGGAAAACAAATGACTGTAAATGTGAGCTTAAAATGTATTCTGTGTGTGGCCTTTCATGGGTAATAGAAGGAGTAGCGACAGGTACTGTTACTGATGTTTCTTGTTAAACACCTTACACCTCGGGCCTTATAGGTGTAATGTTTGTCCAAGTGTTAGTATTGTGCTTCTACACAGGTTCGGCGTGCGTGTGTATACTTGCCGTCCCTGCTAAGGCCACCTCGTCATCTGTGTGTCACTAAATAATGATTCTGTGCGAGCTGCCTGCCCTGTGGGCTCTCCTGTCTGCCCATAAAAAACACACCTCACATACCACACACACACACACACACACACACACACACACACAACACCACTCTGGTTTGCCATGGCTGGCTGATTCTTAAATGTCAGAAGACTTTACTCCTGAAACAATATTTATGGAGCCAAGTTTCCTTCGCTTTCTTTCTTTTGCTCTCTCTCTCTCTCTCTCTCTCTCTCGCTCTCTTTTCTGTTTTCTGGTAAGTTGCTAAAAGAATCCACATTATCAATCATTATGGTCTAGATCAGTGGTTCTCAACTGGTGGGTTGGGATCCAAAAGTGGGTCGCGAATGCTTGGAAAAAAAAGTCGTGCCAAAAAGTCTATGAAGCACTTTTTAAACAAGTTTATTTTGTTTCATCTCTGTGTTCTGTCACATGTTTTGCACTACCTGAGGTCCAAAAGTGCACAATGTTTCAGTGAATGAATCTGATTGGTTGAAAAATTTAAAATTTGGGTCACGGTCATTCATTAAAGATTTGGTGGTGGCTCCTGAGGCTAGACTACTTGAGAATCACTGGTCTAGATGAATGCTCGATTCTGATTGGCTGCAGGGTTTTAATTAATTCCTGACAGCAATCTCGTTGTTCCTGTGAAACTAAAACTCCCTATCCTGACTTTGAATCTGTCTGAACCTAAAATGAGAAACCATTGCAGGAGTGAAGAAGTCAAAGGCTCCTTTGACAATTTCTGCATCTCATTTACAAAGTAATTAACAATAATGAGGGACATTTCTTCTTCAGGCTGTTTCCAACAGTAAAACGACCCAAATGTGTTTGTTGACATTTCAATCTTAATTTGAGGACAATGACATGGCTGTCTCACTTGTTAGCCTTGATGTGAAACAAACTGTAAATGGACATTGACTGTATGTCTCCTGTATGCAATCTGTCTGACCTTTAATCTCGCTAGCATACAATTAGCAGGCTAGCAATATTTCCAGTCTAGTCATTTATATTCATAATGCAGAATCTGCAGGCATATAACAGGATTTTGGTATTGGAAGTGTTCTGGTTTTTGAATGTAGAAGGAGTGGTATCGTCCGCCAGCATTTCAGCAGGAACTGGCTAAACCGAGGAAAACACTTTATGTGGAGAGTAAAAGGGGCAGAACTCAATCAACTGTAATGCAATCCCAGAACCAATTGGTGGATATCTAACAAAAATTCAGCTTTAATGTCCTTAAATTAGATATCTGTTCATAATCTGCTCTCATAGGTTGTCTCTCAACTCCTTGCCTGCTTTTCGCTTTTCACGTTTCAAGTTGGGCTGTAAGGAAAGGCCAGCACTTAAAATTAAATCTTGAAAGTCCTTTATTGCTAACAGCTAGCATCATCAGAAGCCCCAAAAAGTTGCTCCTGTATTATATATCATTGTCAGATCATAGCTGATGGGTTCAAAGATTGACGTGCTGGGTGCTAGTTTAGCTCAGTCGGTAGAGCAGGCACCAAATGTGCAGAGGATGTCGTGCTTGATGCATAGGTCGCAGGTTCACAACCATTCGATTCATGTCAACCCCCACTCTCTCCTCCCCACAGTTACTGTTTCTCCTCAGCTGTCTTGTCCAATTGAGGAAAAAATGCAAAAAGACAGAACATTTAAGATTGAGCTGTCCAATCTCAGGTATTTATGGACTCAGTGCTGTCTGACTCTTTTGTCTCCATGTCATCCAATTATTCCTGACAATGAACACCTGGTTGGGCATTACCCATTATTAAAATTATTAGCTAAAAACAGATTAGTCAGCAGCTGTAAATAGTAGGGATCTCCAAAATTTTAAGGAACAGCTGAACAAATCAGCCTTAATGGGTGAACAATGTCAGATTGGTTTGCCGGGTGTTGCTAACGAAAGCAGTGCTAGCAACACCAGCCTTCAGTTTCTACATGCCTGTGGAGAATGTGATTAGTTGTTGCTTCAGTCGGGTAGTTCTATCCAAGTTTAGCCGGACATAACCTTTATATCGCTATTTTCAAGATCAAAATACTGCCAAACGACGCTGTTCCTACTAAATGCAGTTCACTGTGCTAGTTTACATCTGGGTAGTAGAGCATTACAGCAGTGTGGCAGTAGTTCAACGGACTACTATTCTGGTGCTGATTTAGCCATTTATTTGCCTATTTCTCAAGTAAATATGACTTTAAGTTTTACAACTTACGCATAAAACACATCTTCTCCTTCTCCAACAGTGCCCTCCATCTCAGTTACATTCATTCTAACCTGTGAGAAGAAGTTGAACTCAGTTACCCAAAGGGCTTTTCAGCAGCCAGCCCCTTTCGTTCGCCTTCCACAGCCGCAGTCTCCCAGCTGGGCCGAGATAACATTATGGTCACTAGATTGCTTTCTTTATAGAGCCTCTCAGCGACTGCTGTACCTCATGCTTTGCAGTGCCAGATAATAACGGTTGATAAATTTCATATTAAAGCTGCGCTGGGACACTTCACATCTTGGTGCAGTCATTGCACTCGCTGATAAATTATGGGAGGGGGCAGCAAAGAAACGAAGACAGAAGATATCGTGTCCACAAACATCTAAAAGATCAAACTAAACACATTTAGAGTGTATTTTTGAAGCAGTTTAGGGTCATGGTTTCTGATGTTTTTGAGAGGAATGATATATATGATGTGGGAAGTTGATGTTCATGGTGACACACCTCGGTGCAAAGAGTAAACTGGGAAGAAATTAATAGAATTTTAAAAAATCATATGCATTTAAAGGACAATATTAATGCAACAGCTGTAATTTCTGAGTGCAAGTAACATTGGAAATCACAAAAAATGACCAGTTTTTAAAAAGTTTCTATTTTCTTGTATCAAACTTCTTCCTTTCACCAACACATAAACACAGAAAGAAGAAAAGCACACAGACACACACACAGTCATTAATAATAATAATCAGTCTTGTTCTGCTTGCGGGTAAACTTATTTCCATCTAAAACGGTACGGATGAAAGGAGTGGACGAAAGATGGATGGAGGGAAAGAAAGACGATGGACTGGAGGAGGTAGATGAGGCAGTGAGAGAGTAAAGAGTAAAAGGATGGTAGAGCTTTCTACCTCCTGTCAGAAGCTAAATGAACATAATTTAATTCAGCCAAATGAGACAGAAAGACTAATCAGGAAGTGGATCAAACAAGTAAACTGACTGCAGACAGGGCGAGGGGCATATAGCACAAGGCCAGGCCAAAATGTACATTGATATGTAACTTTCTGTGTCTTATCGCTGAATACAGCCTTAAATAATTTAAACTGCTGCTAGGAATTAAAACCATACACTGTATGAATAATGGAAAATACTCCTACAAAATCACCTGTTGGTTTGTTAGTTGCCATT
The DNA here is from genome assembly GCA_020745685.1 of Tautogolabrus adspersus. NCBI lineage: Eukaryota > Metazoa > Chordata > Actinopteri > Labriformes > Labridae > Tautogolabrus > Tautogolabrus adspersus. Next base: position 19,679,791 of record CM036553.1, read on the forward strand.
TTGCATGAGAAAATCCTCAAAGGAGACACATGCCACAGATTTAGTGACTGAGCTAGCTTTGCTGTTATATAGCAGTTAGCAAGCAGCTGCCTCCCGACACTTAAAGTGATACTCTTGATTAAGCATAACTTCAACACTAAATATTACTGAAAAGGGAACGTAATACAATATTCACCTGCCTGAAAACATTTCTATAAAGGTCTTTAAGTATTGAATTAACTAATCTAAATGTGTGGAATACTTATTATAAGAGGAGATTAGCATTTAGTGTGTAGCTTTCTTCACTGTCAAACCCCTGCCTAGTGTGAGCCCTCATGTCTATACATAGGAAAAAGAACAATGCCTTCTACAGAACACTCAATGTAGAAACCATACTTCAGATCAGCACATCACAGGCTTTAACTAACTCATCTACATTTCTGACATCATCTGATGTGCAAAGTATCCTATTCTTGGTCCCACTTAAAAGTTCCATAGTGGATTGATGGAACAGCATTGTGGTTCTCAAGGGTGTGTCCAAACCCTTTTTCCCCGGGTAAATAGCACAAAATCTGGGTGCAGAGTGAGGCACAAGGTGCAATGAGCTTGTGATTATGGCATAACATGAATAAACCATATGACTGTCATCTCTCATCCCCTTCAAAAGCGGTGCCGTCATCACTTTTTAAATGGTGCATTTATGGGGGGGGGGGGGGATTGAGCCTAGCGGTTAGAGTGAGTGGCCCATGTGCAGGGGGCCACAGTCCCCATGGCCCTTCAGTGTTCAAGTCCAAACTTGACCTTTGCCCCATGCCAATACCAACGATTCCTATCTCACTGTCCTGGTCCATCCTAATAAAGGAAAATATTGCCAACAAATGTATGAAAGAGTGCATTTAAGCTCTTTTTTTGTATGTGAGCAGCATGTATAAATATTAGAAACTGTAAATTTCATCAGATGGTGGTGCGTTTTGATTTGCTTACGTAGGTGTATCTACAACCAATCATTTAATTGCAGAAATTACACCACCACTGGGTTTTGTTGGTCAAAGGTGTAATCACTTTGGACCGGGTGTACGATTCTTGTGTGTGCGTTTGCTTGAGCGTGTTCAAGTGTGATGTAGGAGGATGTTGGATGTCAGTCTTCCGTCGGGGCCGCCTCGGGTCATTAGAACATCACACAGGAGGACAAGACTGGTGTAAAACTGACAAATGAACCTGTCTATCTGAGCACACACACAGGTTGGTGGACAGTCTCGTACGTCAGCGACCTGATGGAAATCTGGCCTGGGCTAACCAGCCGGAAAAGTGACCCTCTGGTTAATGGAGTGTCCACAGAGGGAATGAGAGAATGAGAGGTAGAAGATGAGTGAGTGAGAGTTGCAGAGGCAGAAAGAGTGAGGGGGAAAGTGCGTGAGAAAGGGGGAGAAAGGGGGTCTAGACAAGAGAAAAAGGGCATCATTTAGAGAATGTCGATGACAATGGAAAGAGGAAGTGTCTGCTTGAGGCTGGCTCCAGAATAAATAAACATGTTTACAGCCTGGTACAAAAAACAAAATAGGTCTGATTAGTTATTGTCATCACTGGCACACACTGTACAACGGGTGATTTTTTTTTAAACGGTTCGTCAAGAGCTTGAAACCCGCCTCAGCTCCGGCTCTCAGCCTGTCATTAGGTTGATTGAAAGTTAGGGTGAGACAGGATTTCCAGCATGGTGGCTGCTGCCGATGAGCCTCTGGAGGCCCCTGACGTAACAGATGGCTGACGTCCATTAATATTTCCAGTCTATGCTCGGGACTTGGGTTTTTAGTTCATTTCAATTGGTAATCGCAGCATTATTTTCACCAACATTAATGCATGTATCTAAGAAAACAGCCACACTGAAGCTAAGTTTAAAGGGAAAAAAATGACACAAAACTGATGTGTTTAGAACAACTTCATTCAGACGGCGTCACCATTATCCGTGCTTTGTTAAACATTTTTGACGATACCATCACTTTTCCAGATGTTAGCAATTAAGAAATTCTGGCAAAACTTGTGAGTAGAACAAAAACAAAAAATCCTAAAGTTTTAACAGACAACATCTTTATAACACAACAAATGTAATGCTGTCATTTTTGTCCTTACCAGCATAGCAATGACCCTTAGCACAATGTGTGGGTATCTCAGGGTCATGTGTATAATTTGTATTAGTGTGTATATGTTGACGAAGGTATAGATTGAAGAAGGACACTGCAACAGGAGTGAGGGGAAAAAAAGGAGTGACGGAAACAAGGGAAAGGTGAAGCATTTGTCTTGTCAGCACTCAGGCTGCCATCAGCCATCAGCTCAGTTCACCTTGAACACTAAATACAACCACAAACAAGAACACACACGCAAACGGACACACTGCAACAGGTCACTGTAGCTCAAGTAGAGCAACAGCCACAGATTAAACCACAAATCCAACACTTTAGGGACACAATTCACAAGCCAGAGAAAATAGCCTTTGAGAAGAGAAGGGGATCAGAGAAAAAGTTTGTACGAAAGAGTAATACAAATATTGTGTTTTTCTCTCTTTCTTCTAAAACCTGAAGAAAAATCATATTTGCTCTCACACAGTCCCTTTGGAACAGTCCCAGGTGTTTACCTCTAGCACCCAAGGTCAGACTTTTCCATGAGTTATTTGACCATGTGGTAGATGCTATCGACAGCGAGGGGAGAAAAATAATCCCAGTATGGGCAGTGACAGTGTATCCCCAGGGCCACACTGAGCTCAGAGGTAAACTGTGCTCACTTTACTGTGGAGCTGTGAGTGCATAGAGTTTGGTCAAAGTTATTATAAGACATGAAAATGTACATCAGGATCAACCACCACTGCCTAGTAAACAATGTTATAGAGTTAAAGAGGTCTTCATCAGGGCTGCGGCCTCTATGGTCAAAATATGTTGGCTTTATCAATTATTTATCCATTTGAATAAAGGCCTTTTTAGTATTTCCTTCCTCATTTTTACATTGTTCATGTTTGGAGAGCCTATTAAAATTCTTAAAGCACGTTGCTTAAGTGTTTGGTTGAGCCAGTACATTATGCACGTGTGCATACAGGCACCACCTCAGCCTAATTTTGAGCCGCGACGAACCCTGTTTTCTTGGCGGAAAGATGGCAAACTGGTCCCTTGGCCTTTCCCAAGACAACCACCAACCCTAAGACTCACTCCAAACAGATATGAACGTATTTGTTTCATTTGCATACAATTAGAACAATTAAGAATGTTCTTTTTTACCAATTTGTTATGGTTTTGTGGGTACATTTTTTGCTTTGTGCAAAACGGGCTTGAATATACAACAGCTATTTGCAACTGGTTTCAGCAAAGAAAAGTCTAGCCCAGGGGTGCCGGCTGGCCTTGCCTTTAGGCTGTAGATTTCCCAGGCGGACGGCCTTGGTTCAACTCCTTTCCCGCATGTAATTCCCCAATCTCCCTCCACAGTTTCTTACTCCATTCACTGCCCTGTCTCTAGAAAAAAGTCATAAACATCCCATTAATATTATGAAAAGAAAAAAGAAAAGTCTAGCCCACAGCCCCACTTAAACTGAGGATTGTCTATCTGTTCAGATTCAACAAATGATATATTGCATGCATTAAACATGATTTTACCTTTGAAAAAAGGAAAGCTAGCAGTATTGTTTTGTGTCTTTGTGTTAGGCTAGTCCATTACATGCAGAGAAGTTTCACATGTACTGTCACTAAAGTGGTATTTATAGTGTCAGCTTGCACTGTGCTATAAGAAAATGACCATACTTCCAATTTTAGGAACTATATTTAGAAATGGCTTTATTCCATTTATTCAAACCACTTCAAAGACATTTGGGGGGGACTAGATTCCTATTATGCATTCTTATTTCAGAGACTAAAACCCCAAAAGTGTGGGCTATATATTCATAAGAAAAACACTATACACTGGTCCCAAGTGAATTTGTTGGGGTTGTCCCGAGAAAGAGGCTTTCGTGCAGTTTCCCTCTGAAAGGCTGCCACACGGTATTGTGTGCCACTGTTCCAGGATCAACACCCATTTGTCTAAATCTAGCTTTTGCTACACTGTTATGCATAAGTGGATATCCTTGGAAATGAGAAAAAGAAGTGTATTGCTTTCGTTACAGCTTTCTACTAGAACAAGTCAGAAAGGTTGCAAACAGAGAAACAAACACATACTAGGATTTGGTTTCAAGACCATGAATACAATTACTCTCTACTACACAAGAAGTGTAGCTTGGTGCATTGAATCCAATGCATTATATTACATTATCTCTCAAAGGGCCAATAGAAGATCATCCTCGAGCCCTGCAGGGGCAATGATCGGTGTATCTATTACCTGAGCCTCAACTCACCTCAACGTATTTAAAATTAAGCTAAATGGATTAACCATTTCAGAGAAAGTGAAAAAACAAGATTAGCATCCTTAATGAGAGTGGTCTTCAGAGCTATAACAAGAGTTTCCACAAACTCCTAAAGATGATAGCATAATTGCTATGTTCTACAAGATCCTCAGCTTGATGCTAATGTTTATTTTCTATTGTGGTTGGGGGAAAAGAGGCTGAAAGAGGCAGAAAGGTCTAAAGAGTCAGCCAAAAGTTTGAGAAATATTTTGCATTTTTTTATTGTTGATTGTATCTGAGGGAAAACAATAAGATAGGGAAGAATGAAATGCTTCCCAATAACCTGCAGCCTCTATCTCTATGTGTTCATTGACTCCGTCCAGTGTCCCACCTGATGGCCCGCTGCTGCTGTGTCACCAAGACTGAGAATTTAGCTGATGAGCAGTTTGCCTTGCGGGCTGTGAGTGTTTCTGTCTAGACGGGTAAATCTTTGTCTTTCACTGATTCTCTTCTCCACACACACAAACACACACACACACACACACACACTTGTATTTTATTAAGTCTCAATCAGTCTGGTTGCACAGCCGACCTTCAAGAAGCTGTTTGATTTTGACCACGCCAGTTTTCTCTGTTCCGCTGGGGGATTTTTTGATTCAGAGGGCTTTTTGTCGCCCCTCTGATGCACTGTAGTCACTCTTTCTTCCCTCACTGCAGTGCTTCCCTCCGCCTCTTCAGAAGAACCGTGACACAAACTGCCATCTACTGCTGCAAACACAGTACTGCACTCCTGCTGTCCATATCAGCCCATTTGGGGAACCAATGAACTGAACAGAGTTTTAGGAAACAGTTGCAGCCCAATCGAAATACGTGGTGGTCGTTTTATTTTTGCTGTGTGCTTAGTGATAAAAGAGCCTGGAATCGAAACTGCTTTACAATTTAGTTTAAGATTTTATTTGTGACAACTTACTGTGTCATTTAAGCAAAGTACAGGGAATTCAAACACACCTTGTTAGTGAGATTTGTTTCTCTATGGGATACTTTTTTCTTATTTTTTCCCAAAAGAATAAAAATGTAGGGCTTAAAGATAAATTGGAAATTGCAGATTAGGGGCCTGCAGAGTCAGTGCCTGTAGAAAACAGCTGCACTTGATGGTCAATACAAAGTGCGAGACCTACGGTAACAAATGCATATCGTCATTTTGTGACAGGGCAAAGGCCACAGCAGGGACATGAACCTCAATGAACCCTCATGAATAGAAAAATGAATATTGCGATACAGTATTGATCTCTCTGCACTGATAGGTCAGAGTGGCTGAGCTATTCCGCAATATACTTCTGTGAGGCTGGTAGGGGGAGCAATGTCTTGCTCAAGGACACTTCAGAGGAGCAGATGTTTGCTCTCATGGGACTGACGTGAACCAAAAAAAAAAACCATCGGGTGAAACATTCCACCCTGCTGCCTGATGGAGAGGAGTGGATTGCTCCCTTCTGGCGAAAGAGGAAGCATACAGCTGTTCAGTTTGGGATTCAGTTGGCTTCAAAGATTCAAGAGTGTAATAATCTGCCAAACTCACTTTTCTTTAAAACGTGTCTGCCTGTTTTTAATTCATGAGCCCGCTGGTGAGTTAGTGCAAATCAAAGTGCAGCCATTAGCCCTGTCGGGACTGGATAACTTTGACGGAAGGGGGTCAGGTAATCCAATTATCATGGATATAATACGCTGATTTTCAATTTTTGTCTCTTGTGGCAGTGAATAATGTGAACTGGTTATAAATCTGTGTAAGAGAAGTATTTTTTGGAACAAATAAGGAATAAGTACAAAGTAGAGGGGACTGTTGCTGTAATGTGGAGGGGGCAGGCTCTGGGACAGCAGAAATCACTGTTGAGCCTTCTGGAGGTGTTGTGAGACTAATTAAATGAAACATCTGTGATGAAGTTGTTGTTTACAACAACACTCCCAAATTAACCATCGATGTAACATTGAGATTAGGTAGAGGATAAATATAGCACTGCCTGTCAGATATACATGTAATGGTGAAAACAATAGACTGTATTGTCAGTGGTGGAGATGTCACCAATGGGTTTGTCAAGCGGCAGCCCCTGGTGTTGACAAAATGAAGCCAATGCAGCAGTGCAATTCAGCCCAAAAAAATCCCCATTAGGTCCCATTAAGAGATGCTAATTTTTACTGCAGAAATTAACAAGTTTGCAGGCAGTTACAAAACAACACAATGTCAACACAATCCCCTTATTACGGACAAGAGGTTAAGTTCAGTCACTGAATTATCCGTGCTGTTGTCTAGGAGAGCTATTTTCTTACACCTGCCTCTCCTTAAAGTGATCACTTTCTCATCATACATTTTTTCATTGTTCCGAAAAGTATGTTTATTTTTTCATCAGGCAGTCTTAGAGAGCCTTTATCATGTTTGGTATCACAGCACGGTTTGGCAACCTGTCTGTGCAGTTAAAAACCAAACTGATCCGATTGATTCAGACTGCATGGGAAATGATAGGAGGTAAACGTCACACATCCCTGCAGACTATTTTTGAACTGGCTACTCTAAAACAAGCCAATAAGATTGTCAGTGACTCAACCCATGTTCTACATACAGAGTACGAGCTGCTGCCCTCTGGTAAGAGGTTCAGAGTTCCCCGTTGTAGACTGAACAGGTTTAAAAATTAATTATCCCTGTTTTATAAAACTTTAAAGTTTTTAGTGGCAAATAAGACAGATGGGCACTGGAATATAATTTCTCCTAGTGTTCTCCTAGGGTTACAAAAATACCAGTCCCAGGCTGCACACTGAATTGTACAAACACATTACGTTGGACCAATATTGGTATCAAAATGTTTCCAATGTATTTGTTTGATTAAGACAGTGCTCTATCCCAATATCATTTTTTGGGGGGATTGAAAATATCTCTAAATAACTGTTGCTTCTGTACATTTTGATACTATAAATCAAATCATTAAAATTACTGCAGAATTACTCTTTTAAGCCAGCCTCTAGTGGCCACTTGAGGAACTGCATTTTTTGGAACTTACATTTCTCGGCCATGGACGTTGCTGCTTGGTGACAACAACCGAGTTAAACATATACACTTGTCCTCTGACAGCTTGAAGCTTTTAATTTTATCAAGAAGAGCTGCAACATCAAATCTTGTGATGTGGAAAACAAATGCATGCAATTCCTTACTGCCATTCCATCTAAGAAGAGTTAGTCCAGCAGATTTCTGCTAAATATTTTCTGTTTTGCACTTGGTGATGTAAAATGTAACATCTAACTGAGTCAGATTAGAGCAATGAAATGGAAGCTTTCCTTCTTGTTTAGCAGCTTTTCTCTCATTTCTAACCTGGCGTTTATTTTTCAGGTACTTGAAAAGTAGCTTTTATGCAGCAAGGTTTAATGTACATGTGCTAGCAAGAAAAAAGCTAAACCTGCTGTTTCCTTGTGATGTAGACGTGCTGCAACAATCGATGCTGAAAAGAAAAAAAGAAAAAATAGAAAAGTAGTTCCCTGATTGGAAACAAACTCGTCAATGCAGGAACATATTCATCAAAGATAAGATGGAACGAACTATGAATCTTCCTAAATCCTGGATTTAAGGACGAGAGAACTATTTAAAAGCCGGTCTGTTTGTAACTGTGAGGCCCTTCAACAAAATAGGCTGAGTGACATAAAGAAGAACGAGTGTATGAAAGAGTTCAAAAAGAAGGCGAAGCCATTGCACAGGTTTGGACACAGGAGGGCAAAAAAATAAATCAGGTGTTAGATTTTCAGTAGGATGTGCAGAAGAACTCCCTCTTACTATCTTTCTTTTGCTCTCCGTCAATCTCTGACACTCTCTCTCTCTCTCTCGCTGAGATAAACACACATATAAAACACTCTCACACGCTGCCCTGAATTTATTTCTGCTTTACAGAACAAACACGTTACACACACATCATGTCTCTGCTCACTGAAACCACCCACTGGTGCAGAAACCCCAACTCTCTGTGTGAGTGTGTGTGTGTGTGTGTGTGTGTGTGTGAGTGTGTGTGTGTGTTTCCATCTGGCAGAACTAGACAACAAGACTTTTCTCTGCTCCTTGCTGCAGTGAATCACTCCAGCACACTCTAAAAAGGCTGAGGAAGCACATAAGAAAATAAGGGGTTGTAATGGCCTCATGGACGATGTGAAATGCCTGATCAACTTTACTGCGGAACTGGTTGAGCAGTTTGCACCTCAAAGGCAATGGCAGAATTTTAAAAAGGAACAAACACACACTACTATTCACGCTATACTGAAAGACAATATATAGAAACTCTAAAGGGTTCTGATGTAGAGGCATCCACATTTTTAAAGAAAATGAGTAAAATAAACTATCAACAACAAGAGAAAAATTAAACAACAATATGTAACTTTTCCACTTCAACGTAGTAGTTTCAGACACAATTTGATATAACTTGAAACAGTGAGAATGGCGTCTACCCCATTTCCACTGAGTGACTCGGTCACCTGCTTTCAGTACAATGTAACTTTGGCAGCGAGCCGCGGTTCTCCCACGAGAAGTGCATATGGCTTTACAGCATCCTTCAGATATAAAGAAGCTAGTTAGCTCGTCTCTGTACTGTTTAATACAATGTCTGAGGCTAAGAGACGGAAGAGGACGGTGATGGATGAAGTTCATAAGGATGTGCATTTTGAGGGAAATTAGTATTCCAAAGTCACTGGCAATTATTGGAAGCAAAGTTGAATTTCTCACAGATGGACTGGGATGTACATGTACATCTAAGGTGTGTTAGCTTGATGATAACACGTAATGGAAACTGCAATCAAAGGGCTAACAGATTTAGCTTTGCGGAGCTAATTTTTTAACTTAAGAAATTGTGTATTTGTCTTGGCAATAGTGAGTAAATAGTGCACTTTGCAATTTTGAATACAATGCTCATAGACTGTAAATAGTAACGGATGACGCCTGAGTGACATCACCCATCTGTTACTGCAGCAGGGTTTGGAAGCTCGCAGGTGGCTGTCGTCCCTTAAAAGGACGTTTTTTCTTGTCACTGTAACTTTGCTAAATGTTGCTAAGTGCTCATGATGGATTAACGTTGGGTCTTTGTAACATAGCAATGAGTAAGGTCTTGTACCTGCTTTTTGTAAAGTGTCTCGAGATAACATTTGTAATGTATTGTCGCTTTACAAATAAAGATGAATTGATTGATTGAGAATAAGTGTTTGTCCTGTTGTTTGAATGTTTTCTTGTCAGTGCTCTAATGGTCCCTCTACATATTTTTCCAGATCCTTTGATAGACTTTTAAATATTTCAGTGCAACGTTTGAATTCATCAGAAATACTGTCTACCAACCAAAGCTGTGCTTTTATCTACTGACATTAAAAACTGCACCGCGACCATAATGAGTCTTACGCAACTCTCAATATCACAATCAATATTTGGGTTCGGATCTTTTATAACATGTCTGGAAATATTGATAAAAAAGACTTCCCAGAAGTCGGTGACTCTTCTGGAAATGAGTTTGCTGTCAGCTCGATCACTTTTCATCACATCTGACTTTCATCTCAACCGCTCATCTGTCTGTCTCAACCCAACCGGAGTCACCGCGGTGTCACACAGTGAGGCTGAGGGGAAGAGACAGAGGACACACAGACTGAGACAGATAGAGAGCGACAGGTTGCTAATTTAGAACAGGGGGGATTTTAAATGTAAGCCGAAATGATGAAAGCCACAAGGATTAATCAGTGTTTTTCCACATTTTAAGTGTCCCCAGTTTCACCACAGAATAGACTTTAGATCACATTTTAGGTGGTCTAAAATGCAGTCGCTTCCGTGTCCTCAAGATAGGAACACGTCACCTACCGGTATGTGGCGGACCACACTTCATTTTCAGTCCAACACATCCATGGACACTAACGTGGGTGTAAGTGCTGGGCATGAATATGACAAATGTGTCAGTTTAAAAATAGGAAAGACACCTGGCGATGGGTGCCAATATGCCAAGTGCCAGGTGTACGTGTATCTCTATCTGCAGTGATTCATGTTCTACAAAATACCTGTGTTGCAACATGGTTCTGCCTAATCCAGAAGTGAACCAAAAATCTTTTTTTCACCACTTAATTGGTGGTGTTAAAAAGACACCCTTGATTTTAAAATATGAGGGTGGAAGTCACTTCAAATGCAAAGCTCTTACCAACCGATAGGTTCATTAGGTATCACTTGAATCACTAAGTTCACGTGAACTTGTATAAATAGAAATAACAGGTATCAATCAGGGTTGAATTGGGAACAAAAATTAGGTCATGGCAGTCATTGTTTCCCATATAATGATGATGTACCTGGGCTTTGGGGTTGGCACGGGGGTGGGGGTTCTTTGTACATCTGTGCACAAATGTACAAAGTTTACATATCCGCTCTCTCTCTCTCTCTCGCTCTCCCTGTCTCGTGAGTTTAGAAATTTCAGAAATATACTTGGTCGGTCATAAACTGACAGCGCAGGTACACTTGTCCAGCAACACACTCAGCAAATTCATTGCACTGAACTCCAAATTGCATGAATGGGTTATTTAACTTTTAAACAGTGTAGAGGTAAGAAAACAAACTCAACAGTTTGTTTAGATGTTTCGGGTCCCAGCTGTTTAAATGAGATTGATTTAATGACTCTTTACACACACTGACATTGATCACTTCTTTTTAAGTAGTTTCAGCTTTCCTTGAATGAGAATGTTGTCTCACCTCTGAGATTTACATCAGTAAGAGCGATCAAGTTTAATCTTTATCAGCCTGTAACTGATGCAGCAGATCAAAGTATTCTATTCTATTCTTTAAAGAAAAGCAGAAGGCTCAAGCACACACCTCTTTTGGTCTTTTTCACCTTTGTTTGTCCAATAAGAACACTTTGCAGAAGTGCACTTTCCACTGTAAGGATCTGACATCAGTCCTGTTCTGCTTGGTCCCAGGGGTCAAACTTAAGGGGGAAAGAGCGAGATGGATAGAGAGTGCTCGTTTGTGTAGTAAACTTGTGCCCTCTTTTAGGAGTTGCAGTCTCAAATTGCTGGCTCAGCTGTTCTGAAGGAAGGAGAGAGTGAAGAGGCGCAGAAGGACAGTGAATAACTTCACCGAACGCTCCGGGAAGCAGGGTCAATTATGACCACCTCCTCCGTCCTGCCCTCGTTATTACCACTTCAATTTTTCTTGCTGCGACTGTCAGGCATTTTTAACCCGCTTGGACTAATAAATAAGTGTGGGAGTTCAAATCAGCTTCAGCCTCAAGTATAACTGACCGTGCTGCAGAAAATGTAGGTCGGACACTTTCCCCAACAAGACCACCACTGCAGCACAAAGAAGTAATTAGAGATGGGAATAATAAGCCTTTGCATGTCCGCATTATGTACTGTATGAGACAAACATCCAGGTACCTGAACACTAGCAAGTACCCTCTACGGACAAAAAGAGCTAGTCGGTGCAGAACAGAAGGTTATTACCTAAAACGCGTATTTAAACAAGGAGGAGGAGGAACGCTAGGATGAAAGAGGGACAAGGGGGAGAGAGAGAGATTTTGTGAATGCAATAACGCTCTTAATGGCGGGAGAATATTAACAGGGTGTGGAGGTAGTCCCAAGGGCATATGCAAATTCAGGCCAAAATGCAACAGTAGGTGGCGAGACGTGTTCTGCAAGCGTGTGTTTATGTGTACTTCTGTACACAATGTCAAGCTCCCAGAGAGATCAAGTTTAGCATGATGAATATTACTTTACAGGCTGGTTCAGGGAGTAAGGAATCACCTTGAGATGCTTTGTAGGCGATTTAATTTTACAGTCTGATGACTTTTCATAACAAGTCAATTGGAATATAAGACGCCAAAGAATAGAGTGCAGCTTGAAAGGTGTGTTACTTTGACAAAGATATATGAAGGCTTTACCTTTTTAACTATGATTTTGGAAGCACAATACAGCGATTTAAGAGGCTGTGCTTTAGCTGGGGGAAACAGCAGGTAATTGGAATGCGTCTGTCTTTTTTTCTAGGTATTGGGAGTTAATATCCCTGTCAGCTTGATAAACAGTCAAATAGGAAGGTACATAAGTTTGTAATGTACCCCACAGCTCACTTCAGCATCAAGCTCGCTCTCCTAATTTCCCAAAATGCAAAATGTTTAATGGCTTAGTTCCCGGAACAAGCGGCTGCCTTTCTCATTTAGATTCTTGTCTGAAATATGATTAAGACCCCTGGTGTGCATTGCGAAACACATCCAAGCAGTATTCGGATAATACATTTAGAGACAACTCTGAAAAGTCAGACAGTGGATGTTCATTATTATTTTCCCTTTATGAAGCACAACTTTAACCCAAGTTTTTTGGCAAGAATAGTGATAAATACCTAACTTGCAAAAAGGTAAATGGGTAATTGATGGGTAGACAAAATTGTGTGACAGGGCAGTTGTTGACTTTGTTGAAATATTGAGTTTGCAGTCAGGATGTTGATTAAAAATATACTTTCGGTAAATGTGTTGTTTTAGAAGTTTCTTGAGGTTTTGAGACTGTATGTGTGTATTTGGATGAGGTTAGGCTAGCTTCAGGCAGATTTAACGGGACACTTTTTCCTTTATCTATCAAAGGGAAGATAAGACTCTAAACATTTTTTGATTGGAGGATTAAACTTTTATCAGCCTCTGCATGGGGATCATCATAGCAACCCCCTGATGATCAATAAATATTGATGGAGGGATCATCAATCATTTATTGAGCCTTGAGAAGGGACGGGCAACAAAAAAACCTTTAGAGATTAAAAATAAATGTCATCATCTGGCGTTTCCCTCCTTTCAATAAAGAGGGGGACTTGTTGAGGATACTGTTATTTTAGGATATCAAAGTAGAATGTTTTCCTTTTTTAATGAAATCACAAGAAAGATAGTTCATAGGAAGATACAAAAGTATTGCCGTTTACTGCACATTCATTCTGTATTAGATGAACACTATATATAAAAGGACCTCTACATGTAAGACAGTGTCTAAGGCGTATTATAAGTGGCAGCTCTAGAAAAGCCAGTTATTTGAAAGTGGCCTATATTGCATTTGAAGGACGACATACTGTATTTTTTATTCTATCGCTTTGTTGTTTGCAAACAAAAGGAATCAAATTGGTTAGGAATACATAAAATGTTGACCATGCTGTCTTCCAAAGAAGACAAAATACACTCCTTTAACTATAAATAGCTGTTAATTGTAGGAGTTATTGGATTAAATGGCTTTCGATTATGAGGGTTTGTATTATGTTTTGTTTTTAGATGAACAATTGGCCTGTATTGTTTCAGTAAGTTTAATCTACATACTAGTATTATTTAAAAACAGAATTAAAGACTTGTATCTTAAATGTAGTGGCTCTAATATGGATCCTTGGGGATCCCCAAAAGTTATGTTGCAGTGTGGAATAATCATCATTCATCAATCAAGATGAGGAAGATGATATTATGGATGAATATTTGTATCATTGCTATTACAAGTAAATATTCAAGTTTTTTTTATTATTAATTTTTATTTCCTGTATTTCTTTTCCTCAGTCTTCCCACTCATTTTTTCTCGCGCGATCTCCCGCGAACCCGATCTGACTCCCAGTCTCCACCCGGAGGAGAGCAGGCGGGGAGCGAGAGGTCGCGCGATCTCCCGCGAACCCGATCTGACTCCCAGTCTCCACCCGGAGGAGAGCAGGCGGGGAGCGAGAGGTCGCGCGATCTCCCGCGAACCCGATCTGACTCCCAGTCTCCACCCGGAGGAGAGCAGGCGGGGAGCGAGAGGTCGCGCGATCTCCCGCGAACCCGATCTGACTCCCAGTCTCCACCCGGAGGAGAGCAGGCGGGGAGCGAGAGGTCGCGCGATCTCCCGCGAACCCGATCTGACTCCCAGTCTCCACCCGGAGGAGAGCAGGCGGGGAGCGAGAGGTCGCGCGATCTCCCGCGAACCCGATCTGACTCCCAGTCTCCACCCGGAGGAGAGCAGGCGGGGAGCGAGAGGTCGCGCGATCTCCCGCGAACCCGATCTGACTCCCAGTCTCCACCCGGAGGAGAGCAGGCGGGGAGCGAGAGGTCGCGCGATCTCCCGCGAACCCGATCTGACTCCCAGTCTCCACCCGGAGGAGAGCAGGCGGGGAGCGAGAGGTCGCGCGATCTCCCGCGAACCCGATCTGACTCCCAGTCTCCACCCGGAGGAGAGCAGGCGGGGAGCGAGAGGTCGCGCGATCTCCCGCGAACCCGATCTGACTCCCAGTCTCCACCCGGAGGAGAGCAGGCGGGGAGCGAGAGGTCGCGCGATCTCCCGCGAACCCGATCTGACTCCCAGTCTCCACCCGGAGGAGAGCAGGCGGGGAGCGAGAGGTCGCGCGATCTCCCGCGAACCCGATCTGACTCCCAGTCTCCACCCGGAGGAGAGCAGGCGGGGAGCGAGAGGTCGCGCGATCTCCCGCGAACCCGATCTGACTCCCAGTCTCCACCCGGAGGAGAGCAGGCGGGGAGCGAGAGGTCGCGCGATCTCCCGCGAACCCGATCTGACTCCCAGTCTCCACCCGGAGGAGAGCAGGCGGGGAGCGAGAGGTCGCGCGATCTCCCGCGAACCCGATCTGACTCCCAGTCTCCACCCGGAGGAGAGCAGGCGGGGAGCGAGAGGTCGCGCGATCTCCCGCGAACCCGATCTGACTCCCAGTCTCCACCCGGAGGAGAGCAGGCGGGGAGCGAGAGGTCGCGCGATCTCCCGCGAACCCGATCTGACTCCCAGTCTCCACCCGGAGGAGAGCAGGCGGGGAGCGAGAGGTCGCGCGATCTCCCGCGAACCCGATCTGACTCCCAGTCTCCACCCGGAGGAGAGCAGGCGGGGAGCGAGAGGTCGCGCGATCTCCCGCGAACCCGATCTGACTCCCAGTCTCCACCCGGAGGAGAGCAGGCGGGGAGCGAGAGGTCGCGCGATCTCCCGCGAACCCGATCTGACTCCCAGTCTCCACCCGGAGGAGAGCAGGCGGGGAGCGAGAGGTCGCGCGATCTCCCGCGAACCCGATCTGACTCCCAGTCTCCACCCGGAGGAGAGCAGGCGGGGAGCGAGAGGTCGCGCGATCTCCCGCGAACCCGATCTGACTCCCAGTCTCCACCCGGAGGAGAGCAGGCGGGGAGCGAGAGGTCGCGCGATCTCCCGCGAACCCGATCTGACTCCCAGTCTCCACCCGGAGGAGAGCAGGCGGGGAGCGAGAGGTCGCGCGATCTCCCGCGAACCCGATCTGACTCCCAGTCTCCACCCGGAGGAGAGCAGGCGGGGAGCGAGAGGTCGCGCGATCTCCCGCGAACCCGATCTGACTCCCAGTCTCCACCCGGAGGAGAGCAGGCGGGGAGCGAGAGGTCGCGCGATCTCCCGCGAACCCGATCTGACTCCCAGTCTCCACCCGGAGGAGAGCAGGCGGGGAGCGAGAGGTCGCGCGATCTCCCGCGAACCCGATCTGACTCCCAGTCTCCACCCGGAGGAGAGCAGGCGGGGAGCGAGAGGTCGCGCGATCTCCCGCGAACCCGATCTGACTCCCAGTCTCCACCCGGAGGAGAGCAGGCGGGGAGCGAGAGGTCGCGCGATCTCCCGCGAACCCGATCTGACTCCCAGTCTCCACCCGGAGGAGAGCAGGCGGGGAGCGAGAGGTCGCGCGATCTCCCGCGAACCCGATCTGACTCCCAGTCTCCACCCGGAGGAGAGCAGGCGGGGAGCGAGAGGTCGCGCGATCTCCCGCGAACCCGATCTGACTCCCAGTCTCCACCCGGAGGAGAGCAGGCGGGGAGCGAGAGGTCGCGCGATCTCCCGCGAACCCGATCTGACTCCCAGTCTCCACCCGGAGGAGAGCAGGCGGGGAGCGAGAGGTCGCGCGATCTCCCGCGAACCCGATCTGACTCCCAGTCTCCACCCGGAGGAGAGCAGGCGGGGAGCGAGAGGTCGCGCGATCTCCCGCGAACCCGATCTGACTCCCAGTCTCCACCCGGAGGAGAGCAGGCGGGGAGCGAGAGGTCGCGCGATCTCCCGCGAACCCGATCTGACTCCCAGTCTCCACCCGGAGGAGAGCAGGCGGGGAGCGAGAGGTCGCGCGATCTCCCGCGAACCCGATCTGACTCCCAGTCTCCACCCGGAGGAGAGCAGGCGGGGAGCGAGAGGTCGCGCGATCTCCCGCGAACCCGATCTGACTCCCAGTCTCCACCCGGAGGAGAGCAGGCGGGGAGCGAGAGGTCGCGCGATCTCCCGCGAACCCGATCTGACTCCCAGTCTCCACCCGGAGGAGAGCAGGCGGGGAGCGAGAGGTCGCGCGATCTCCCGCGAACCCGATCTGACTCCCAGTCTCCACCCGGAGGAGAGCAGGCGGGGAGCGAGAGGTCGCGCGATCTCCCGCGAACCCGATCTGACTCCCAGTCTCCACCCGGAGGAGAGCAGGCGGGGAGCGAGAGGTCGCGCGATCTCCCGCGAACCCGATCTGACTCCCAGTCTCCACCCGGAGGAGAGCAGGCGGGGAGCGAGAGGTCGCGCGATCTCCCGCGAACCCGATCTGACTCCCAGTCTCCACCCGGAGGAGAGCAGGCGGGGAGCGAGAGGTCGCGCGATCTCCCGCGAACCCGATCTGACTCCCAGTCTCCACCCGGAGGAGAGCAGGCGGGGAGCGAGAGGTCGCGCGATCTCCCGCGAACCCGATCTGACTCCCAGTCTCCACCCGGAGGAGAGCAGGCGGGGAGCGAGAGGTCGCGCGATCTCCCGCGAACCCGATCTGACTCCCAGTCTCCACCCGGAGGAGAGCAGGCGGGGAGCGAGAGGTCGCGCGATCTCCCGCGAACCCGATCTGACTCCAGTCTCCACCCGGAGGAGAGCAGGCGGGGAGCGAGAGGTCGCGCGATCTCCCGCGAACCCGATCTGACTCCCAGTCTCCACCCGGAGGAGAGCAGGCGGGGAGCGAGAGGTCGCGCGATCTCCCGCGAACCCGATCTGACTCCCAGTCTCCACCCGGAGGAGAGCAGGCGGGGAGCGAGAGGTCGCGCGATCTCCCGCGAACCCGATCTGACTCCCAGTCTCCACCCGGAGGAGAGCAGGCGGGGAGCGAGAGGTCGCGCGATCTCCCGCGAACCCGATCTGACTCCCAGTCTCCACCCGGAGGAGAGCAGGCGGGGAGCGAGAGGTCGCGCGATCTCCCGCGAACCCGATCTGACTCCCAGTCTCCACCCGGAGGAGAGCAGGCGGGGAGCGAGAGGTCGCGCGATCTCCCGCGAACCCGATCTGACTCCCAGTCTCCACCCGGAGGAGAGCAGGCGGGGAGCGAGAGGTCGCGCGATCTCCCGCGAACCCGATCTGACTCCCAGTCTCCACCCGGAGGAGAGCAGGCGGGGAGCGAGAGGTCGCGCGATCTCCCGCGAACCCGATCTGACTCCCAGTCTCCACCCGGAGGAGAGCAGGCGGGGAGCGAGAGGTCGCGCGATCTCCCGCGAACCCGATCTGACTCCCAGTCTCCACCCGGAGGAGAGCAGGCGGGGAGCGAGAGGTCGCGCGATCTCCCGCGAACCCGATCTGACTCCCAGTCTCCACCCGGAGGAGAGCAGGCGGGGAGCGAGAGGTCGCGCGATCTCCCGCGAACCCGATCTGACTCCCAGTCTCCACCCGGAGGAGAGCAGGCGGGGAGCGAGAGGTCGCGCGATCTCCCGCGAACCCGATCTGACTCCCAGTCTCCACCCGGAGGAGAGCAGGCGGGGAGCGAGAGGTCGCGCGATCTCCCGCGAACCCGATCTGACTCCCAGTCTCCACCCGGATCTTTCCCTCTTTCCCTCTTTCCCTCTTTCCCTCTTTCCCTCTTTCCCTCTTTCCCTCTTTCCCTCTTTCCCTCTTTCCCTCTTTCCCTCTTTCCCTCTTTCCCTCTTTCCCTCTTTCCCTCTTTCCCTCTTTCCCTCTTTCCCTCTTTCCCTCTTTCCCTCTTTCCCTCTTTCCCTCTTTCCCTCTTTCCCTCTTTCCCTCTTTCCCTCTTTCCCTCTTTCCCTCTTTCCCTCTTTCCCTCTTTCCCTCTTTCCCTCTTTCCCTCTTTCCCTCTTTCCGACTACCGGTTCAAAGGGAAAAATGAAAAAAAAATGCTTTTGAAATATTTATACAATTATAAAGACATTTTATTTTACTTGTTTCTTTTTAACAGTTTAGATATTATGCCCATTTGGAAAACTGTGTGTTCACACGCACAAGTGAATACACTTCCAACTGGGCATAATATCTAAACTGTTTAAAAAAAACAAGTAAAATAAAATGTCCTACAGGAGGCTTACCTCTTGAATGGTAGTGGGAATGCAACCGTTGACAAAACACTGAAAATAATAGAAGCATTTTGTATTTTTCATTTAATCCGTTTATTGTGACATGTATGATAGCCTTGCAAAGTAAATGTGTTTTTAAAAAATGGAAGAAAGAAATGCATCCAAATAAAGTTAAGTACCTGTTCTAATGCAAAGTCTCTCTGAAGCATACCGGTTTAAAGGGAAAAAATTGCTTTTAAAATATTTTTCAAAATATTTATACAAATATAAAGATTTAAAGACATTTTACTTGTTTGTTTTTAACAGTGCATTTGCTTTATAATGTTAGATATTATGCCCTGTTGGAAAAGTGTGTATTCGCCCAGGTTTGTGAAAACAAACTTCGTACAGTCCTAAAGTACCTCTTGAATGTTAGTGGGATCGCAACATTTGACAAAACACTGAATACTCCAGAGAAGCAGTTTTTATTTTTCATTTAATCTGTTTATTGTGTGACACATATATGATAACCTTGCAAAGTATCAATTATCACAGATTCAATTTATCTTAATACAGCTATTAGCGCCACATATCGGCTATGGTATCACATCAGGAGTTCCCCTGTGACATCATCAATCATCATCTTTCAAACTCCTCTGACATCTACAGACAGAGACAACAGTCAAAGTTTGACTCCAAATTTTCACTTTAATCAATACTTCAGTCATAGTTTTCTTGCTTGTGGTATCAGATATTTGTTTGAATCTCTTGTATACTTGTATATTGTAAAATGGGTTTTTCATAAAAGACTAACCTTCTCAAAGAGTGAAAGTCTGCAGTTGTATTTCTTGTGCAGGAGCTGACGGAGGTGGGACACCAGGGACTTGAGATTCTCCACCTCTTTGGAACCACAATTATCCCCCTTAAAAAGAACAAAATTAAAACATAGGTCAGGGTAGGTAATAGAATGCCACAGTAACTGCAGTTTCATCATTATCCTGATAAAAGGATTTGCAACAAACACATCGCAATAGTCAGAATTTATCACAAACTAACAATTTTTGATAAGGACAAGCAATGCTTTCTCACTCAGCATGCCTGCATACAGACTAAGCAGACTTCTTCACAAACACGTTTGAAGAGGCTGAAAAGTCTTGCCATCACATTTGAGCTGGATTTAGAGTTAAGTGTCTGACTGACTGTCCGCCTGTCTATCTCGGCCTTATTGTACACTGTAAAAAAATATGTATTGATATGTGATTCTAGGAAGAAAGAGATTTTAGGATGTGTATTTATTGAAACTTTATTTTGATAACTTTCTCCTGTTTTATATAGTATTAAATTAAGGGTACAAAAACAAATGAACAATGCTTTTGCATTTAAAAAGAACAAAAAACAGGATACACATGTATATACAAGTGTCTATAACTTAAAGGTCACTTTATGTAAAATACACATTACCATAATTTTCCTTCTCTAATATGTGTCCCTAGTCTGTCAACAAACCCCCCAATCATTAGAAAAGTCCATCCTCGCCATCTTTTGCTTTATCCACTGGTCAAATGTGTTTGTGAAGAAGTCTGCGAGAAAGAGAAGTCAACCAAGTCAAAATAATACAAATATATTTTAAAAAATGGAAGAAAGAGAAATGCATCCAAATAAAGTTAAGTACCTGTTCTCGTGCAAAGCCTCTCTGAAGCATCTGACGACGACAACAGAAGAAATCGGCTATCCTCGACTATCTGTTGAGAAAAAAAAAGAAAAACAAAGACCGCTTACTATTTTAAAACTTTTATGACATTCTTGAGTAGTTATTGAGCAGGTAAGGAAAGCAAAATGTAACATCTCTTAATAAATCCTTCAAATGGGAGCTTCTTGGTGTGCAGATCTTGTTTTGCTTTCCTTACCTATTCTTTTTTTTTTTTGGATCCAGCACCCACTGAGGGATGTGTGTCTTTCTTGATTTTGCATCGTTATTGAGCAGCACATCAAAAATAAAACATATCCTACCTTTCTGGGTTCTCACAAATGCCGTCAACAAAATGAATAGTATCCTGAAATCAGAAAGAGTAAAATATGTTACTTAAATGTGCAGACATATTTATTTAATGCATGCAAGGTCCATTTAGCACTGTAATAAGTGTTGATTGTTTACCATGTTTATTTTTGTCTGGACGAGACAGTAGACTGAAGACACATCCAGGGAGTACGGCCATCGAGGGCAGGAATCGTATTTGCAGTGAGTTGATCTGAAAAATCATAAAGCTTTATGTTGAGTTCAGAACAGCCTCGTGAAAATCACATATCACAGTTCTTTAAAAGGATTTGTACAAATACCTGACAGTTGTCTTGTTTGGTCAGTGTAATCATCTTCATGCTGCTTTTGTCTTGGCTGTGAAACAGATATTTCATCATTACTTGAGTCCCATTCCTCTGTATAAATCACAGCTGTAGTATGTTTTAAAACGTTGATACATACGCCACCATGGAGGCAGAGCCGCACTTGTGGTGAGTTCAAAGTCATGAACGACCAGATCGGGCCGACAGTGAATCATGACCAGGAAGTGAAGGTCCAAAAGACTCAGGGTATCCTTAAGCAGAAGAAAAGATAACAAAAAAAAGGCTTATATACTTGTCCAGATGCTTCAAGTGAGAGCACAGAACTCACCTCACTGTCAGGAACATAAAGGAGATGTTCCACCACCGCCATCTTCCTCACTCCTTTAAAGTAAACATAGAAAGGAACAATATTCAACAATTGTCACACAATCTTTTCCAACAGGCCTTCTAACTTTGTGCAACTGTTTCGTGTTGTGTTTCTATTTGTTTCACCCATTAGCTTTGTTTACAGAGCACTTACCAAAAACCAACGCTACAAAGTACTTTACATAACATACTAATCCTGACAATACATAAAAATAAAGTCTTAATAAAACCCTGAAACAAAAACAACAATGAAGCAATAAACAAGATGACACAGGGCTTTCACACTTGAAGGGTGATTGTGAGATGGCAGCAGGACATTATCTGGAGAATTCACCTGTACTGTACTACTGTATGAGGGTCCATCATCCAGTGAGTCAGAACTTTCTTTATCACCCTGTGAAGAGAACAGTGTTACAAACATCTACACCAAGAAATACAGGATGGTTTTTAATCTGTCCTACATTTCTAAGAAAGATTTAACTTAAAAGCATACATTTAAATTCATTTATCGTAATTTAAGGAAGAATGTGTGACTTTTTGATCCAGTAGATGTCGCCCCCTTGAGCACAAGCATTAAACCAAAACAAACACACCTCCAAACCCCTCTTCACACGAAGGAGTTATCAATTAAAACGTACCGTAATTAAGCACCATTTAGAGCAAGTGGCGGACAAAATTGTCCTTTGATCGAGCAGCAATCTGCATTGTTAGCAGGCTAATGTTAGCACACTCTGTTAACTCATAGCTTCACATTGAACATAAATTGACACAGAATGGCCGTGATCTAAACACACTTACGTAACATCTGAATAAGCAGTGAGTATGTTCTTCTTCTTTTCTCTAGTCCTCGACTAAAACAACTTCATACGCAAGGCCGTCCCGTCCATGTAAACACGACTGCGACAACAGTACAGCTGGCGCTTCTCACTCATTGTAGACAGTCATGACTCAGAGACATTTAAAGAGACTTGATTTCTGCTGTATTCATGTTTGAAATGTTGCACTAGCTCCTTTATTAAAACATTTTTTTTTACTTTCAGTTGGCATACATATTAATTTGGCTGACGTGTTGATTTGAGGAATATATAAACAGCATATAATATGTTTATCAGAGACAATCATTGTAAGAAGAAGAAGATATCCTTTATTAATCCCACAGGGGGAAATTACTTTCTCACTCCATTACTGAGACATGTTACACACACAGGCTGAAATACACACACAACATGCACTAATAACACAGTAACTCAATTTTACCCAATGTATCATAATTACAGGCGGGAAAAGACACTGACCCCGATCACCAAGTGGATTTCATGGCCCAGACTGAACATCACCGCTGTACTGCAGCCCTCGTCGTGGTAATTCTTGCCTGAGCAGAAGTCTATCTTGATTTGAGACTGGAAAAAATAACACGTATTACCATTACGTCACTCCAACAAAACCATGCAGAGCAACGATTCAGAGAATAATCCTGACACACAGACGGATCAGATTCTTAACTCCCCTGTGTTACATTGCACAGCTTTGTTTTTTTTTTTAAATTGGTACAGAGTTTTCTCAGAATCATATAAAAAGTTTACCTTCAGATCCTTTGTCTTTCTGTGTGAGGGGATGGCTGTACATTTTCTTGTCGCCACTGGATGGCTTCTCTACCGAAGCCTAAAAAAGAAGAACCCTCATCTTAATGTAGGTAATGACATCCATTGAGATTATTACAACTGGTGACATCAGCGAAGCAATAGGTGAAATCAGACAAACATTTCCTGGCCAGACACAGGCCTTCACTTGTAGTGTGCCTTATAAACACTCTTACCGAGATGAGAAGGATTCTCTTGTGGGGGCCCAAGCAGTAAGGCACGAGACACAGGAATAAGTTTAAAGAAAAGGTGGGTTTTTATTTTACCCAAAAATAGAAAATCAAGTTTAAAAACCAAATTATAAGAACTAGTCCTATAAAAGAGGCCAATTTAATATAACTTTAAATCAACAAGATGAAATCAAATTGAGAAATTGAATTCAGGTACCTGAAATCAATGCAGAACCTTATGCCTACATCCTTCTTTGGTACAAGCACCACTGGGTTACACCACTCGCTCTTTGAAGCCTTGATGATCCCCAGGGACAGCATCAGGTCAACCTCCCTCCTCAGTGAGGCCAGCAGGCTCTCAAGGATCCTGTAACTTAATCTTCTCACCTCTCATCTTCGCACCTTCTCTTACAACAATGTCATGTTCAACAATATTTGTTCTCCAAGGATTCTCCTGGAAAACTTCTGAATTACAGATAAATCTCACCTGAAGCCGTTGGCCGTCTGAGATCATGGTCTACCAGGTCACTAGAGAGGTAAGTATTGCTCATCCACTTCTTCATCCAGCACACTTCTTATTAGCATCACTTCTATCACTAGGTAGGAGCACCAGCACTTTCTGTCCTGGGTTGAAGGTTCTCTGCCTGGCTGACTTGTCGTACCAGGACTTCTGTTGCTGCTGGGCATCCGCCATGTGGGATGAGGCCAGCTCACCCATTTTCTCCAGCCGCTCTCTCATCTGGATGACATAGGGTACAACGTTAACAGATCCCACCCTCCCCTTGCCTCCCTCCCAGATCTCTCTCAACAGTGTCAACCGGGCCCCAAACTTCATGCCTATACAAAAGGAGAGAAACTAGTGGAGGATTGTGGTACTTCTCTGTATGCAAAGAGGAGGTAGGGCAGCCATTGATTCCAGTCTGTACCAGTGTTGTTTACAGACTTCTGGAGCATCTGTTTCAGGGTCTGGTTAAAGTGCTCCGTTAGCCCATCCGTTTAAGGACGATATGGTGTGGTCCTGAGTCTCCTGATACCAAGTAACTGGTACATCTGTTTCAGCAGAGTAGACATAAAGTTAGTACCCTGATCAGTTATTTCACAAGGGAAGCCCACCCTTGAAAAGAACTGTACCAAACAGAAAGCAACTGCTTTTGCCTTTATAGATTTTAGTGGAAAGACTTTTGGATACTTGGTAGAATAGTCTGTTATAACCAGCATATAACGGTTTCCTGCTTTGCTTCTCTCTACAGGACCAACAATGTCCATCCCAAGGCACTCAAATGGGGTGACAATAATGGGTAGGGGTTGAAGTGGAGCTCTTGTGGTGTTTTAGCAGATGTTATTTGGCGGTGAGGGCAACTTTTACAAGTCGGTGGAAATGGTTTTTAATGCAAGCCGTGTTTTTGTGTTTGCCCAGGTGACCAGCCCAGGGAACTTAGTGCCCCAAGGCAAGCATGGTGTTTCCAGCTGCTTGGGCAAGCACTAGCTGCAACGCTGACTCTTGTTGACAATAGAGGATGCCATTTTGCAGGATATACTCATCACTTATGATGTCCAACTCAGCTTCCGGCTCCTTCTCCTTTGCTTCCTGGAAAAGAGAGACTAAAAATGGATCAGTTTTCTGCATACCACTTATATTAACCCAGAACTTGAAACCCTAGTGGTAACGCGGTCAACAAACAAGGCAGGCAACTGCTTGGGGCCCTAGACCAGTAGGGGGCCCCTGAGGGCTCAGGAACTGCTCTGGCTCCTCATTTAGCAGAAAAACTGTCCATTAAATCAAACAAAGCTATACAGGTACAGGTAATCTGTCACTAGTCACACCAAGGCAGAAAGTTAACTCATTCTAAAAACATGCAGAAAACCAAGAGTATTAATAAAAACACAACAACGGCAAACAATAAAACCAAATCATAAATATCACAACCAAAAATATTTAAAAAACCTGCAGAGGCCTCACCTTGTGTGGAAGGATAGTGCATTGTAGTCAATGGAGCCTCCACATTTGATGGGTCAGAGTCTGAAAACTGAGGATCAGGTACTGGAGTTGTTCTGGCCTGAACTTCTAACTGCAGAAGCTGAAACTGATGTTGAAGTGCTTAAAGCGCTGTTCTTGCCTTGCAGTTAACTCATTATGCTTAGCCTCCCGGGCCTCTTGCTGACCCATGTGGGCCTGGAGAATGGACATCAGGTCTGACAGTTGGCTCCTTACCTTCACCCTCAGTGCTTCCTACAGTCCCAGAAGCCCCATTGCTGGCTTGCAGAGGTGTAAAGTAACGGATTACATTTACTCACATTACTGTAATGGAGTAGTTTTTTGTGTACTTGTACTTTATGAAGTAGTTTTAAAATCTGTACTTTTGCTTAAGTAGGTTTTCTGTTAAGTATTGTAATTCGCTACATTTTAAATCACATCCGTTACTGAGTAAAAAAAATAGGCCTAATATGAATGATTTATGTCATCACACCGGAGTAACAAGAGGCAGAGAGACCCTTTTCTTGGCTCGGTGCACCTTAAGCTAATGCAGGGCGAATAAGCACCTCCATCACAGCAGGTCTACCTGCTGAAGGTGTGTAGATGTCTCATTGTCTTAAGTCCAAGATGATTAACATAAGTTGGCTGTGGCTCTGACTCATGGGCAAAGAAGTGGCTGTGAATGCTCTTTCTCCCGACAGAATCACCGCTGCAGCTCGGCGAAAGCTCAGAGCGATAAACACATTTAATTCCGGAAAGTTTTTCACAATAAAAGTCCCTTATTGAAGTCCCTTATTGTCATCTCTTTGATATGCTTTTATTTTGAAGTAGACGTATCAGGAAGTTAGGTGTTATATGCTAAAGCAACTTAAAACATCTCAAATGTGTGAAAATAAATACTTCACACCAAACAGATTCAGTTAGAAGCTTCAGTGCAGCCTGTTAAGGGGTGAACACACAGTTCCCTTTTAAAACATCTAATACAAACTGAAATAGGCTGATTTTAAAACAATAAATGATTTATCTTTCATCTCAGGTTTAGTTGCAGCTAAATCAACCTTTGAGACGAAGCAGCCTCAGAATAATAAAACTAAAAACACTAAAATACTCTTTACAGTGTTTCTGAGTGAGACAAAGAGCCTGTCAGTATTTTCTTAAATATTTTAAACATTTCCCTTCATAAAACAGCCGATTACTTGAACATTTTGAGCCTTGATTATTAAATTAATCATCATTAAAATATACTGCTGGTTAAAAAAAGGGGGAAATCTTTTTTAATGTCTATATTCATATTTTGTTTTTGTCAATGGGGTAGAAAAGAAAATGTTTATCTGAAAAGTTACATCTTTGTAAAGATTGTCCTTTAATTAAAAATAAAATTGAGATGTAAATCCTCTCGTCCTTTTTGCAGCACAGGACAGATGCATTTTTTTTTTTAAAGTAACTAGTAACTTTTACTTGAAGTAAATTTTCAATGAGCTACTTTTTACTTTTACTTGAGTACATTTTTAAACTGGTACTTGTACTTAAGTAAAATGTTATTAAAGTAACAGTACTTTTACTTGAGTAGAATATTTTTGTACTCTTTACACCTCTGCTTGCCTTTCCTGGGTATTCACTGGGCCGGTTGGTCCTCCTTTGTTCCATCAACTTTTCCCGCCACGATGCATTCGTCTTCTTTTCAGGGGGAACAGGGTAGAAAACCAAAAAAATCCAAAAGTTGAAGAGAAAAAAAAAAAATCCTGTTTTTCACTGAATGATCCCACCACTGCCATCAATTGTTAGCAGTAATGCACGAGACACCGTTTTTATTTTACCCGAAAATAGAAATCCAAGTTTACAAACCAAATTATAAGAAATAGGCCTTTAAAAGAGTCCACTTTGTAAGGATTGCCAAGTGGCTTAGGCCCAAAGATGAGGGACAATTAAAAAATGCAGTGAATGAATTTACAGTGAAATAAATCAAGTGCAGCAATATGTACAGTGCAGGCCTGGAGAAAATGTAAACATGAAAAATAATACTTGCAAGAAAAAATAAAAAAATGTAAAAAGTGCCAAACAAAAGAAGAGACTGAGCTCTTAACAAAGCCAGTCTGGGCTCTTGCAGCTCTGTACACTCTTTGATAAATTGTTGAAATTCTCCAGCACTGTGCCACTCCAACTCCAACCTCCAACTACCTAAGAGGCCCTCAAGCCTCCTCTTATATAGGAGCTGGCACCTACCAAAAGGGGTTGGAAATCAATTTACTCTCAGGTGAGTATTACCTGTTCTACAAACAACACATACTATCTGCAATAAGGCTAAAAACATGTCAAAATACATTTCAGTTAAGTAAATACTTAAACAGCCTTTTAAATAACATTTTTAATCTCAACAAACTAAACAACCCTCCACTTCTACCAAACATGGCACCTTCCACTTGACACACCCCCATATAAACCCAAGGCTGGGTTCAGCTCTGGTTGACACTTCCTGGTTGAGAGAGAGGAGTGCAGGTAAGGCTGTGGAGCAACAGGTGACTAACAAAGATATATTTGATGTGTAACAATGAATAAAATGTTTTAATGTAAAAATAGTCGGTGTGTGTTTTCTTTTGGTTAAAAATACAACGTTTTTAGTCATTTGTTAATGAGTTATTCTTAAGATTTATCAGAAGTCATTCACACAAAGTAGTCGTTGCTAGTCATGCTAAGCTAACATTAACACATGCTTCTCAAATTGTCAAAAACTCAAGTCTCGAGTCCGACTCATCAAAGTAGAATCTGAGTCCCTAAAAGCTGAGTGTCTGAACTATTCTAATATAGGCTTCACTTCTCCACATCAATTATATTCATTTATAATAATTCATTGCTCCAAGCTTAGGCTGTCTTTAACTCTTTGAGTCTTAATGTTTATACTGTACCTATTTAAGGATGTGATATTGATAAATCCCAGAGCCATATGATCATTACATTATTATAATAAGATGTGCTTGTCATCTAGTTAATTCATTGATTTGTATCGCTGTATGAAGGTCTTCTTAACTTTAAAGATTAGAGAAGCTGTTTACACAAACTGTAAAGGTTTGTGTGCAGTAATAGTGCAGCAAATATGATTATATATACATATTTCACTGCATGGCCCTCGTGTGGTACGTTTGGGATGTGTAGAAAACACATTTCCTTTCTTAACATTAGATTCTGATCCTGTCAGTATAAAGTCACTCTGGAGATTTCACTTATAAATTAAGTTACAGCGCTGCCGTCCTGCTGACATGAGCACTGTGTCTACCTTTATGTGTGGAGACGCTCTGATCAGCTCAGACCGCTGCAGGTGTCTGATAAAAGAATAAGTGATACTCGCTCGCCGTTTGCACATAACTGTATTCCACGCATCATCGCAACACGTGAACGGTTTCTGAACAAGACGCGCATGCATGTGAACACAAGTGTTTGCCTTTTACTCCAAACTATCAACAACTAAGCAGTAGGGTCCTACATGCTCGAGGTGCCCCAAGTCCTGGACTGGAGTACTGCACAATCCTGGCTACACAACAAGTATCCAATTATTTAGAAAAAGGACTTGAAGGCATCCTGTCTTCCCACACTAAAACTCTCCTGTCAACAGTAAACACCAAAACCCGGTCTACAAAACTAGCATCGTAGACGACACACCGGAGACAGTACAGCAGGAGAGAGTCACATGTGTGTACTGACGTGACTTCAGACCAATCACTAACAAGTAGTATGGGCATACACTTTCCGGTTTGAGAAATATATTTGCAGCAGGTGAAATATTTAGACAGTTGAACTTCAGGGCCACCGTAGTAAAGGTGAATTATGAGGTTGTTTGTTGTGTATTGACATGATAACCTCCAGAGCCTTGTTTTTGTGGTGTAGACTGACGCTGAGGCTGTGTTGGACACTGGTTTACATCAGTTGTGACAAATTTGTCATCCTTGGTCTGTCAGCAGTGTGTCACTGTCTGTACACTCTAAAGCCTGCAGCCGCCACAAGGATTTGGCAGATTTGTGTTTATGTGTGTGAGAGAAAGATAGGTCTCCCCCAGGTGCCCTTACCTTAAATAACCCTGTATCAGATTGATGTAATGACACCAAAAATGTTGCTATAAAGTTTAATTGTGGACTTTTTCTTTGTTTTCCCTGTTCCAACAATATTGTGTTCAAGCACTGATTTCCATTTAAATTAGATGTTTATTTTCAACAACAATATAGACACCAAGTCTGTTACTAAAATATTAAATCTGACTAATATAAAGGTAAGAAAACACTTAGAAAACTGTCAAAATCCAGCGTAATATATTGGAAGTTGTCTGATGGTGAACAATGTAATTTGGTTTACAAGTGTGGCTAATGTTACCAGTGCTAGTGCCGCCAGCTATTGGTCCTCCTTGCAGGTTAATGTCCACATGCCTGTTTTAAATCTAGCTACACATTGCTCCGGTCGAGTTTAACCCGACAGCCTATGTACATTTTTATCTCTTTTGTTGCCGAAGTATTGAAACAGGTATCAATAAACAATTTTAACATTATGATATTTTGTCAATCCTAATCCGTAAAACTCTATTACATCTATAATCTATAAAATAACATATTTATTTATTCCCTTACCAGTGACCATTTTAGATGATTTTTTTTTTTAAATCAATGGATAGTTCATATGATGCATTAAAGTCTCTTGTTTTTGTCATTTTGGAAATGTTTGTGAAATTGTATCCCAGTCCGAACTGAAATGTAATACTGTGGTTTTGTCTTGACACAGAAAGGCAGTACAGCGTCTGAGCACCTACAAATTGTGTCTGAGCTCAGTGCCAGCTTTTTTTAACCACGTGTAGAATTTTGGGGCGATGAATCATCTAATGTTTGTGCACGAATGTGTGTTTGTGTGTGTTGTGTGTGTGTGTCGCTGTCCATTTGCTGCATGTCTCTCTCCACCTCTGGTAAAATAGAGGAAATGACAGTTTGGTTTGAAAATTAAATCAGTTTACTGTAGACGTGGAAGGTTGAGCTTTTTCTGCATAATGGTCCAGGAATAGTTCACGATGAGTAATTTCAGCGGAGACAGAGTGCCTGGCAGGTCTGCTCAATAAGCACTCAGTCTACAATATAGTGTCACATCTTACACAGTGAAAATAGGAAGTTAATGAAAGCACTCACGCACAGACAGAGGGAGAGTGATTCACACTTAGCTGATAAATGTAATTGTGGAGGGAAGAGTTCAATTGCTGCCTCTAAAATATGAGATTTCAACAAAGGCCTTTGACACTGGCATGGGTATTACACTTGACATCTTATTAACACCCACCCTTTTTTCCTCTCACTGCCTCTCTGTCTATTTTACAGTAGCTCGCGCTCTATCGTTTCTTTCCCTATTTCTGTTTTTCCTGCCGTCCTCTCTCACTCTCTTTTTTCCTTGGCAAACTATAACCACATTTCTTTAATTACAACAAACACTGTTCATTTAGCTTCTTAGCTTCAGGTAAGGGTGCATAAAAAGTCTCAAAGTGCTGGTTGATTGTCCTGCTAATGTAGAATTAGAAATCAGTGGAAAATCCTGATATGGGAAGACATGAACTGTAACTGTGTTTTAAACTGGAAAGATAGATAGTGGGACAAACAGCACTTCAACTTTGTTTTGGTGAATAATACACAAGGCATAATATAAAGTTGACCCTAACATATTTGTGAAATACATTTTAGAGGCGTCTAACTTTGGTTAAGACATAAAGGGCCAAATGTGGTAAGTCTTTGAATGCAGAGCTGGTGCACCCACTGTCCCCTATCTTGGAGCACATATTCAATTGTTTGAATGAAAATAAATACTGTAGCAGCAAACATAAAAAACGTTTCAAATTGTATCATACAAATGTAATTAAATTTGGGTTAGCGCAGAGTAGTGTTGTTATTTAGTATTTGGATGCTTTGTTAGACAACACAGATGTTTATTCAGGGTGTAAAGATAAACCGATCCGAATCAGTAACTGATCTTAACTTTAAAGGCAGGGTTGGTCATTTTCTCCAGATACATTTTTAAGATTTTGGTTGAAATTGTCTTTAGGTCCTGACAGAAATGAATAACTCATGTGCTCTGAAAAAGAAACGAAGAAAATCCGTCATCTGTAGCAGTTGTAAGCACGTAAACATTTCGACCAATGTCTGCACTCGGTTTCGAGTTTTATGAACCAATCACGCCTCCCTGTCTCCCTGCTCTTTCTCTACCCCATGCATGCACGAGCCCACACTCAAAGCATGAGCTGAAATCCGCTTCTGGACCAATGGCGCTAGTGCATGTAAGTGAGGGGTGCTGCTTTTGAGGGAGCACATAGGGGAGGGGGTGGGTGAAGATAGAGCACGGAGGGAATGCTACTTTCAAAATCATGCTAGTTTTCAAAAATTACCAACCCTGCCTTTAAAGATGAAATGGTCTGGGGGGGCGCTGATGTCCTGGCTGTTAGGTCACGCCCCGTGTACAGTCCTCCAAGCGGACGGCTCAGGTTTGACTCCGACCTGCGGCTCCTTTCCTGCATGTCAAACCCCACTCTCTCATGATTTCCTACTTTTTTCACTTTCTCATCAAAATAAAAGCAAAAGCTCAAAAATAAATCTTGAAAAAAAAAGAAAGAAGATGAAATGGTCCACAGAGGCCTGGATTGGTAAAAACGTACTACAAATCGGTAAGTGGCCTGGTTTCAAGGTTAAGACGTAGCTCACTGAGGTTTTGCTTCCTATCCTGCATACTGTGTGTAGCATCTTTAATTTTATAAGACTTTGAGTTTGACCTTTTAACCCTCACTTTTTTTTATTACTATATTGGATATCCATAGGTTTATGTGAACACAAACCAATCAAAGGTCAAAATCGAGAATTAGGATTAAATGCAGAGCCATTTGAGCCAAAGAGCTGGTTTTTATTGCTGAGCTGAGCCAAGCGATAGTCCTTCTGTCTGCCTCTCTGGCCTCGTACCACCATGTTCATCCCCCACAGTTGGCTGTCATGTTGATAAATAGAGACCTTAGTTCCACAGGGGGGTTCAAGAGCTGTGATTAGTGGAGATTGAACCTGTCAGAAGTATACACACACACACACACAAGCTGACAAGGCAGAGGGAGGTGACCTGAACACACACATGGTCATATCTCCTCACAGATAAACGCAGGGGCTCAGCACGTCAATAGGCATTGACAGCTTCTACACTGAGGGGTCATTGTCACAGATTATACAGGAGCTCTGCAGACATGAAGCAAGACTCTATGTATGTTCAGACCACATTGTATTGTACTATAGACCCATTCAGTCTGAACAGCCACGCCCAATTTTATGAATAACTCTCTTATCCTTCATAAAATCCAAACAGATGAGCTATATAAAACATTCACCCCTTGTTCAGTGTGTGACCATTAAGAAACAGGCTAGTCAGACCAAATTAGTTTGTTGAACCAGGCTGTAAACATGTTCATTTCTACTGTCAAATGGGCTTTTTTGAATGGTTGTGTATGAGCCAGCTTCAATTAGACACTTGAGGAAAAGCAGTTTTGTTTTTTACTTCCGTATTGGCTTCATTTTTCAAAAGTGGAGGTCGCCGCTTGATTGAAACTCATCATCTATCATCTGACAACATTGGAGACTCTTTGGAGAAATGGACAACTTTTTGGAACTCAAGCGGTGAGCAATAAAAGGACTTTTGGCCCTGACTCACATTTCCGTGCATTACCAATTTTTTTAACAGTCCAACTATCAACGGAAGAGGCTAGATTGGAGTTGGTGTTGAGAAAAAAAAAATCAGAGTGGATTATTAGCAGTAGAGCCTGACCGATAAATTGGCCGACCGATATTATCAGCCAATATTAGCATATGCAGTGACTTTCGGTATCTCCTTTTTTTTCGCAGATATGCGCCGATATTACTAGATTTATTGACCAATCAAAAAGCATTTCATTGAGTATCATTGTATTACACTAGCCGTTCTCTTTCACCAGCATTACAAGCATTATCTCTGTGGTGAGGCACGTACATGTGCAATTACTTTCCAGTTGAGTGACCATCTTGTCTTCATTAAAAATCTTTTCCACAAGTATTTGATAACTGCATTTGAGGGATCAACACAATAAATGTGTATATCTTTTTCTATCTCTACAGATTTCATAAATCTAACAAAGATATCGGCAGACATATCGGTATTGGACTTTTTCTCTCCCGCATATCCATATCAGCCCAGAAAATCCCATATCAGTCGGGCCCTAGTTATCGGTACTTTTGTCCTAATACTTATGGACATTAATTACATATAAATCTTCATTGGATGACTTTCAATAGACTCAAAGATTAAACCAATGCAGACGTTTCTCCTGCATAGAGAAAATACCTTCTTGAATGCTGGCAGACGACACTTTTTGTACGATAAACTGACACCACAAGAGTTCAAATACTAAAATCTGGTCCGGCACCTAAATATTTTTTGCACAATCCGTAAATAGAGATGAGTAAGTTCGATCGATCGATCGATCGATAGATAGTTTATTGATCCCGAGGGAAATTCAAGTTGCTGATCGATCAAGGAGCAAGTCTTTAAGTTAGTTCATATGATTTGCCAACTTGTAAAACAAGTGTAAGACGTTTAAACAGCTTTAAACTCACCAACCTGAGCGTGACATCACAGAATAACTGGTGAATTGATTGAACTCACGGTGAATTTTGCCCTGTAATCTGCCCTTGTATCAATTTTCTATTCATAGTATTCAAAATGGAAGCACTGGCAAATTTATCACAACCACTTACTATTAAATGACACTCCTATTCTCGTGTGGTCATGCTTCTGTCAATAAATCTCTGTTTAATTGGTGTTTTTATGCCCTCCAATGGTAACTCAAGCCTTTCTCTGTTTCCGTACCTTCTTGTGAGTGTGCATGATTGAGTATGCATGTAAAAGAGGTGCAGCATGAATGGAGAACGTTAGAATAAAACATGACAAATCTGCGGCTTCCTCAAGGTTAATCTCCATGAGGTGTAGGATCCAATTTATCTCTCACATGATGAGCCATCAGCTGCCGCGCTCCAAAGACAAGAGCTGGGGTGAAGATTCACCATCAGAGCTGTGATGAACGTGTGTCACTGCGTGTGCTTGTTGTATTTTTACAAACTTGATTTTTAGTTGTACAGTTCACGAAACTAATTGAAAATATGAATGTAGTGCAAGTGCTGCTTTACGGCTGTAACTAAATTCCAAACACCTTGGGTGACAAAAGGAATAAACGATGAGCGACTCTGTGTAATTGGATAAAGATTTCAACAACAAAAAAAACGCTGATGGTTACAAAGTGGGTAAAGAAAATGTTTTTAAAAAGACAGAAGGATAGAAAAAAAAGAAAAGTGGTTCTATTCTTTGGTTCGCTCCGTGAACGAAGAGGGAGAGGCGGAAACTCTAATTAAGGATAAGAGACTCTTTCTGTCTCTCTCCTTTCTTTTGTGTGCCTCAGCAACTTTTACAGCCCTTCTCTTTTTTTAACCCTGCTTTTTTTTTCTCATTTACTGCAGTGGCAAGCACATTCCCCCACTCTTCTGTTCCGAGCCTGCGGCATGGGAGAGTGCTGTAGTGCCTCCTCTCAGGGCACACACATACACATTCACACACACTTGCATTCGTTACTTTTGTATTTTGGGGGGTGGGGGTAGGGGTGGGTGCACAAATAAACACACTCATGCTTAATCATGTGGAGGCATATTCACACAAATATTTGCACTGTGAAGAGCCCTGCTGGGCTACAGCAGGGGGTGTAGGGTTTAAGGATGACGTGATCGCCTCTCTGATCTGTGCTAATGTGTTTGTTTTCCAGAGAGAGTTAAAGGAAAATGGAGGGAGCCGAGGGACGGAGGGGGGAAATGAAGTAGATAATAAGGAGAGATAGGTAAAGATGCATTTAAAATGAGGGGGGGGAGAAGGAGGAGAGGGAAGGGAAGGGGGAAAAGAGATGAGGAGAGGAAGGATGAGTTTGAGAAAGTTGAAGACAAAAAGGTATAAAAAGGAGGAAAGAAGGAGAGAAAGAAAGGGTGTCAGGCGAGGATAAGGCATAGATGAGATACTGTGGATGTCTTAGATAGGAGACTATTAGCATTCACACCCTCATGCCTTCCCCTCATTCTCCCATCGCACCCTCTATCTTGTCCATCAGCTTCCATCTAAGCCTTTGGGGTGAAAGATGCAGATACACACAGGCGTGCACACTCACACACACTCAGCACAAACTCATTTTGCTAAGCATGCAAAGAAAGTCTTTTTTACCTAATTTTCATCGTCTTCGCAGACTGATTGCCAGCAACCGTGTTTTGAAAGTTGATATAAAATCAATCCTTAATACGGACCTTTGTCCTCTTTTCTATTGTTTTTGGAACATTTGCATCGTCCAATCATTTATCTCTCTAACAGTCACTGATTAGCTGTAACAGAGTGCTCTCCATCCTTCTTTCACATCCATTATTTTGTTTTTCCTTCTGAAACCAGAGCGGTCATTACAAAGCTGAGAGTACTCGTGGTTCTTACATACATTCAAACACACAGACACACTAGAAATTATGGATAACTGTATAATGATAGTACAGCAACCCCAATGCCTCTTCGATGGACTGAAAGTCGGCTAGATGAATGGATAGATAGATGGATGGAGGTACAGATGAAAGAACAAACAAAAGGAAGGATGGATGGAGGTACAGATGGACGGCTGGATGAAATGGATGGATGGAAAAAAACTGGTAGATGAATGGAAAGATGGACAGATGAAGATACTGATGGGCGAACAAACAAAAGGATGGATGGATGGAGGTTCAGATGGAAGGATGGATGGATGGAAAAAGACAAATAGATGAATGGCAACATGGACGGATGAAGGTACAGATGGACGAACAGACAAAAGGATAGATGGAAAGATTGATAGATAGATGAATGATGACAGACAGACAGACAGACAGACAGACAGACAGACAGACAGACAGACAGACAGACAGACAGACAGACAGACAGACAGACAGACAGACAGACAGACAGACAGACAGACAGACAGACAGACAGACAGACAGATGGTCAGTCGCACTGACGGACAGACAGAAGGATGGCTATGTGGACAAACAGAGGCACAGACAGATGGTTAGAGGGCTGGATAGATGGAAAGTTGATTCATAGATGGACGGAGAGAGAAATTCAAACTGAAGGATAGACGGACTGACGAATAGAAAGATGGAAAGATGAATGGACGGTGTAATGGAATGGGTAGATGAATGGACAGACGGCTGGACATACAGACAGACACACCGACGGACGTATTAATGGATGAATACTGATGAATGGATAGATAGATGGATGAACAGAAACATGGATGGATGGATTTGGAGGACTACCTGGAGCAAAACAGTCCACTGCTATAGGAAAAGCTCACAAAACTTGTGTACACTCAACAAAATCTGTACAATCAAACTCATAGTTACGGAGATTTTTGCAAATCTAAAGATACTGACAGTTGAAGATGGTGTTTGTGTGTGTTTAAAAACACTAAGATATCATTTCTGTCGGGATCTTTCAAGAATAATGCGTCAAACATTGATCACTCTCGTAATTTTATCCCAATTCTGTTAAATAGGCCGATACACAGAAGGCAAAGGAATCGCTGTAACTGATCTTTTTATAGCATTTAATTTATGACTGAACAGTGTAAATTTATGGGTATCGCTGCTTTTGAGCAGATTTTCTCTTTGAGGCTCGCTGATAAATTTTAATCATCTCCCAAATGTGTCAACATGTTTCTAGTTTCCAATGTCATTTCAATAATTTATGAATGAAAACACACACACATGCGCACGGATACACCTCTTAGACATGTTTACAGCTAATGAGAGCTAATTAAATAATCATATTAGTGTGATTAAGGAGGTGTGCTAACAGGGTTACATGTCTATTTGACAGGGATTGAACTGATCAGCTCATTAACAGTCTGATAAACTAATGGACTGCTAATTTCAGTAAACCAGGATTTTTTTTTTTTTTTTTTTTTTTTTTGGGGGGGGGGGTTGATGCTCCTCGTGTACTGCGCACGAAAGAAGCTAAAAAGGCGCTAAGTGAAAAGGTTAGAGCGAGCCTGAGGACAGATCAATAGACAAAATGTTGACATAACCTTCTTCTGATCCTTTATTAAGCACACCCTTGTGGCCCCTAGCTGAGACAACACACCCACACACACACATACAGAACACACATGATATACACACACTCACAGACTCGAGTGCACTCTGTAATGTATCACACGGGAGTTAACAGGGAACATATCTTGTAAGAGGACTGCTGTGTGTGCGTGTGTGTGTGTGACTGCTACCTCCCCTCTGTGCAGTTACTGTCAAACATAAAAATATGCTGTAATGACATTTGCTTCTTGATCACTCTTGTCCCTCTGTACTCTCTATTTTCCTCGCCTTACTTTCTTTCTTCTTTAGTGCTTTCCTTCCCTCCTCCCTCTCTTTCTTCGATCTCGCTTGATATTATTTTCCACCTTGGTAAACGTTGCGTAAGAAAAAAAATTGTTTAGGTTGTGTATTTCACTTGTGTCAGCACGAGGACCAACTCCTCCGTGAAAAATCGAGACCCAAATTTGTGATATTTTTCGACCAATCACATTTACTTACTGAAAAATGGTGCAGTTTGGACCTCAGTCGGTACAAAACATGTGACAGAAGCAAGAAACTGATCAAAACAAACATGTTTAAAAAGCGCTTCACAGGCTTTTAAAAGGAAGTTTTTTTTTTCAGGCACACATTTGCGACCCACTGAAAACGGCTCTGCGACCCATCTCTGGGTCCAGAGTAGACCCTCCAGTTGAGAGACACTGACCTAAATGATCTACTCTTACCATCAAATTCGGAATAAAAATTGCACCGGTATATAAGCCGACTCTGTTTTTGAAGGTCTCTCAGAGAGAAAAAAAAAGTTTAAACTGTCGTCCAGCGTGATGATTTCAATTGTGTTCAGCGAAGTCTACAACGTGCAGTTTCTGTACAGCTGTGTCGCACTTTTTGTTCCGTCTGTTTTCACTTTGTGGAGTTTGCACTCCTACTAGCTACAGTACGGATAGCTGAGCTCTCAGCCTGCAGTGAAAGTTGATTTAGTGTCAATAGGATATTGTGATTTTCTTTTAAACACAACTTGTGTCTACCTATTAAGGCATCATAAAAATGTGAACTCTAACATTTAAACCTTGTTTTGTGTAACAACATATATACTAACAGTCTGTATTTTTTACCTAAAACTGAAGAAATATTATGGGACATTTCCATAAAATACTTAATTTAGTAGCTGATCATTGATTGGTTCTTTTGAGTTATTTATTCTTTTGTGCTTTCTCTCCTCCTTTCCTCTTGAATTCCTTCCTTCCTCCTTCCATTTCCCCTCCTCCTCTGTCTGAATTTCCCAGTCCAGTTCTTTTCCTCTTCTTCATTTTACACACTCACCAAATCACTGTAATCACTGTGCATTAAAACTGGTTAACTATTCACACATGGCCTTGCCTTAACCTGAGAAGCAAATCCCCTGCACATGTTGATATATAATTAAATAGCAGCCTCACATGTTGCATTTGCATACTACAGTTTACCAGTTTACATTAGGCATACATGCATTCAATCATGCATGACTTTAGTGGTTGCACAGGTGCCATTAACACCGAGCCATGCACACACTGCTCTACAGTCATCAAAAAACCAGCTGTCATTGTGACACACATTCACAGGACGGTGGAGGGACTGTGTGTATCTCAAAGTGCATGCTTTATGCATAAGTGTGTACGTCATATTGTATTTGTACTTATAAATGTAAGATGGAATTATAAGTGACAAAAGAGTAAAATGGAATGAACCATGTAGATCATGTTGTTTCTCAAAATGTTCATGTAAGCACTAGCTTCTGGTAATACACGCACAAACACAGAGCTAGCGTTAGTAACTAGGGACATACCGGTTAATTGACAGGATTTAAGAGATTAAAGGCATGATAACTAATGCTAGATCTGCTAGTTTGGAAACATCCAAAGCTGTATAAAGGAAGGGAAATCAGAATTAAATATATGAAAAATGTGAAAAAATTTACCTTAACATTGTCCTCACTTTTGTGTAGGCCCAACTCAATAGGGCTGCAACAAATGATCATTTTGTTAACAAGAATCTACAGATAATTTGTGCTTTTTATTGTTTTATCTTTGAATGCGTGCGTGTGTGCGTGCGTGCGTGCGTGCGTGCGTGCGTGCGTGCATGCGTGCGTGCGTGTGCCTGCGTGCGTGCGTGCGTGCGTGTGCCTGCGTGTGCCTGCGTGTGCCTGCGTGCAGGTGATTGGTTGATCTGTGTTTTACTTTTGCCATCAGCTAATTTGCGCTAACATTTGTTTTTCTGTAAATGCCTGCGTGCCTGCCTGCGTGTGTATACTATAGATGGGGAAAACAGTTAGAAATGAGTTAGCTACCTAAATTTGGTACAAAGCATCTTTTCTCTTGTGAGACGAATGTGATTTAACTATAAAATAACATAGTTGTGAAAATGCAGATCAAAAATCTTCCTCAAACCCTGCAAAGTTCAAAATGCTTTTTTTGTCCAACAAGCAGTTCATTAACAAACCAAATAGATTACTTTTTGATTGAAAACTCACCAGAACAAATTATGATCACTAGTTTTGGCAATTGGCAATCTTCTTTTTCATGACTTAATCGTTTCCTCATCTGTGGTATTTAGTGTGATTTTTGTGTTCATAAATCAGTGTGAAATGTTACTGAGAGCATTTTTATGACATTTGTACCAAAAACCTTCAACATCCTGGTGCTCTTATTTCCTTCTCTCTGGATTTTGCATTATTTCAGCTTATTCAGGTCAAAACACTGTACGTCTAAATATGGTCCAAGCTGCTGTAGCAATTTGGAGACAAGGACCTAACTATCTGCCAAGTACAATAAAAACACAGGAGTATGTGACATTGCTGCGGGACAAAAATGACGAGTCACTGTGACATTTCTGACACATTGTACAGGAAACAGCAGCACTTAGTTTCAAATGGGCGGGAACAGCAGACTATAAATATCAACCTACATATTAAAATTGCATACTGTATATTGGACACATACAGACATACAAGGGCAGCTGAAGATCCTGCCAGAGGTTGACAAATATGCTCCATTTTGATTATGTCCAACACTTTGTCCAATGGAAACAAAGGCAATGTAACGTAATAAAAGAACAATAAATAGGAATATTTTGAAAGGTATTTCTTTTTGGGCAATTTGTGCCTTTATTAGATAGGAAGGTGAAGAGATGCAGGAAATGTCGGGAGAAGAGAGTGGAGGATGGCATGCTGCAAGTGTCGAGGGTGTGACTTGAACCAGAGGAGTGCTTCCTCTGCAAATGTGGCGCTTTTTCAAGCTGCCGAGCAAAGTGTCACAGAGAAATAAATATTCAAGTAATAACATCTTGGGGTGCTGGTTTTGCTCAGTTGCCAGAGCAGGCGCCTCCAGCGAGTCTGCGTTCCACGTCGCACTGGTCACAGGTTCAACTTCTGATCCTGACGCTATGTGGTGCATGTCATTCCACACTCTTTCTCCCCGAATTCCCTGTCACTCTATATCTGTCCTATCCAATAAATGCCAAAAAGGTTGGAAAAAGACTCTTTAAATAAATCTTCATATTATTAAATGTCTATTATAATTGTGTCTCTGTGGCTGGTTTAATTAAAGAAAAAGTCATCCCATTTATTGTTAACCATTTAAGTGATGTGAATCACAAGCAGCATCAGCTATTTAAAAATTATGCATGACACACAAAAGCCATCATTTATATATCATTTAGACGTCGTTTTTCAAGAAGGATAAAAAGACTTTTTTTAAACCAGTAAGATAGTAAAGACAAAACGCTAGCACAAAAAAAACAGGCTGTATAAAAAAAAATTCCCACGCTGGGCTTCAAATGGACTTGTTTTTGTCATCTTCAAAGTTGTGTGTTAGAAAACAGATGCCTAATTACACATTTAGCAGACATGAAGCAACATTTACAACTAAAGCTCTCCAATATTTTCTTCATACAGCTTTGGCTCTAAAAATTTTGTAAAAAATATTTTCCGATAAAAAGAGTTGGGAATTATTATTTTTTTTTCTTCAAGAAAATTTAGCATGCTCACACTTTTGAAGCCTCTTCAGGTAAAGACACTTTGCAAATAGTTAACAGTAGTTTGTACTTCTTGTAACATTTGTAACATTTGTAAACTGGGGTGAATAAATGATGAGCCTTTTTGTGTTTGCACACAAACTTCTTGCCACCCCTGCATAAGTCAGGGCCCGGGCCACCCCAGTCCAAACAGTCTGTTTGCGGCCCTGCATGTTGAACTTACACGCTTACAAACAAGTCATGTTACTTGGTCCAGAAGCAGCAGGACAGGGGGGGGCACAAGTGAAGGACAGGGACTCAACTTTAATCAGGTAAAAGTCAGACGCCTCTTCAAGGATTACAATCTTTCCTTCAATGATCTCATCCACAGAGACTGGCGCTTCTTCTGCTCAGAGTCGCTGTCTGACTTCATAGCTGTAAAAACATTTAATATTGAGACGTACAAAAAATAGAAACACTGATCACCCATATACTGTATTAAAGGCCATAACTGACTGTTTCTATTGAGACACATTCCTTAACAGACCATGTTGCTCGCCACTATCTCTCTCTATTTAAAGTCAATGTAGCTCGCCCACCACCGTAAAGCATGCTTTACGCGTGTCTATCCAAATATTAAAAGACTGTCTCCGTAACGTAAATGTTTCAGAGAAATATCTTTCGAAGAAGCCAATATGATGAAAGAAAATATGATGCAAGATAAGGGAAACAGTTGCAATTTCTTCAGGTAAGAGACTCAGCCAAAATTCACATCGTGGCGATGCATCGGAGACGAACCATAGTGTCAAAGACGAAAACTCGCTCTCGATTGGAACACACAGGAGCAGAGCAGAGACGCTGATCAGGACAGATTAATACATGCAGATAATCTGCTGAAATAAACCGAGAGCACATAAATAAGCCTACGTAAACTCCATTTTTAACAAGAAGGTCGTGCCTTTCGACAGAGTGAGTCCAGATTTAAATGAAGCCATTTGCTTCGAGGCCTTTAGCAAATCAAGGTACTCGATTGATTTCGAGGGAACGTTTTAGCCCTAATATTGCATGTGATTTTGACTTTGCAGACCATTTCTTACTAATGAATCTTTTTCAGCTGTGACAGTACCTTGGCCCTTGTTCGCCGCAGAAAAATACATCTTTTATGGTGACAAATAGCTGGAGGCAGTGTGTGTGTGTGTGTGTGTGTGTGTGTGTGTGTGTGTGTGTGTGTGTGTGTGTGTGTGTGTGTGTGGTCCTTGGTGACTGTAGAGTTAGGTGGTTTCTTTGAAAGATCGGGGATGCTGTCCCTTTGCTGCCCTGCATGTGAACTTGATCGGCAGTGAGAGGCAGTGTTTGCACACATTTGTATTGCGTGGCACTTTCTAAAAGACCACGGCTTTTAATTAACAGCAGCTGCATGAGCCTTTTATAACGAGGGACTCTCTTAGACCTAATTACTTGGCTTTGCTTTAGCACATACAAGAACACACGCATGCACGCACACATCTCCCTACTTGAGACCAATTAGCGATTCAACATTTAGACCCTCTCTCTATCTTTGACTCTCTTATTTCCTGCTTGTCTTTCCTCTGGTGTTTTCTCCTAATTGGCCCTCTTAGGTTCTGTAAAAAATGTACTATTTATTTTGGTTTCTAATGTTCAATCCTTAGCTTTTATTGCTTATTTACATAGTTTCTTGTCATAGCCTGCAGGCTCTGACATTAAACAGCATCTGACAATCGTGACTCACGCAGCATGTGTTGGCTTTTTCTCTGAACTCCTTTTTACATCCTTGGAATTTTCAAACCCTGAAGAATTTTTCCGCGTTATTCATTTGACTTCAAAAGGAAATGGACAGGCTGATTCATGTCAGTAATCATGAGATGTTGACACCTATGATTCAATCTGGATTCAAAGTAATGCCTACAGTTTATACAGATTGCATAAGCAAAGGCTGAAATAGTGTGCACACACCAACGTGAGGCCTTAACAGAGTTAAGAATGTGTTTGATTCCACTATTTTCAAAGGCAGGATAGTGTTTTTGTGTTGCAGGTATTGACTCATCAGTTTGAGTGCACTTGTTGAAGGTCATTTCATTCAAACTCGTGCATATCTCAGCCCTCTAAATGTTAGCCTGGCTCTCTGAAAATTGTGTCTCAAATGGACTGTTTGACTCAGACACAGTTGTTGGTTTTGCTGAGCGGTAGTCTGCTGTGCTTGACCTTTTAACTTCTCTCTCACAATCATTAGAAATATAGTTACATGCAGAGAGGAGGTAAAATATATAAGCATGGCACTCAAGCTGAACATGCATCAAACCCTGGCATGCATCAAACCCTGACATGCATCAAACCCTGACATGCATCAAACCCTGACATGCATCAAACCCTGACATGCATCAAACCCTGGCATGCATCAAACCCTGACATGCATCAAACCCTGACATGCATCAAACCCTGACATGCATCAAACCCTGACATGCATCAAACCACTGACATGCACAGGGGTGCAAGGGCCGGTTCGGTGCTGCTTGCAGCCCTTGTTTGA
Source organism: Tautogolabrus adspersus (assembly GCA_020745685.1). Lineage (NCBI taxonomy): Eukaryota > Metazoa > Chordata > Actinopteri > Labriformes > Labridae > Tautogolabrus > Tautogolabrus adspersus. Next base: position 19,723,575 of record CM036553.1, read on the forward strand.
ATGTGGTACTTTGAAGAACTTTCACTTTGACTGGATCTCTCCCAATTCCAACCCCAACCCCATTACCTTTCCACTATTGATTGTCCTTCATCTACTTGACATTGCATTTAAGCCACACTTAAAGCCCCTAAACGCCTCAGAGGGCTCACTTCTGTGGTTTGTGGTTTTTAAGAAGAAGAAAAAAATCTGACGCTGCAATCTCCAATGGCCTCAGGAACGGGAAGAGAAGTATCCCAATTAATCAACGGAGCGAAAAGACAAAAGAAAAAAACCTAGAGTCAGGTCCACTCTACATCCCCTTTAATCAAATCCGGCCTAAACTCCCTTGTATCAAAGCACTTTTTTCTAACACTAAATGCTAAATAAAGCGTGGACGGCAAAAGGAGCCGAGGGGGCGAGAAAATCCCCAGGAGATGGTCTGACATCAGTTGGGCTTGTTACTAGAGTGGAAAATTAACCTCTTCATCGACACCTGACGCAGAAATGTAGATAGGTAGAGAAGTAGGTTAATTGAGAACACAGCAGCACCAAACCTGGTTTTCAAATTTTGTATTTCTGACATTTTTGTCTCTTTTTCCCTTCATCTTGTTAGAAATGAACAACTATTAAATTTGTCGTACTTTTTAAGAAGCAGACACCTTGTTCTGTCAGTAAACATTCTCTTTCTTTTTCTACAGGGTCTCTTTCTTTTAACAGTTTAAAAAATGAGGCTGGATCTCTGCACAAATGACATCTTAAAACTTCAGAACCTCAAGTCTTTGCTTCTCTGTACGGCTTAACTCCATCTCAGTGATGAAAGCTGTGGCAATTGACTCTTCCTTGCAGGAATCTCTTTCAATCTCTCTCCCTCTCTCTCTCTCTCTCTCTCTCTCTCTCTCTCTCTCTCTCTCACACACACACACACACACACACACACACACACACTTGCCACCAGTGTCCTCATTAGGGCTTCCTGCCACTTCAGCACTTTGTATACTGTCGGGTTTTGGCACAGCCAATTTAAATGACTGGCTTGTACATTTGAATCATTTATAGGTGAAGTCTAGCGTTCGTGAGTCATTCCAGGTTTTTCTATGAAAAAGTATATATTCTTAAATAAATGTATATATTTTAGTATGAAACATAAAGGTCTGGCTGGTTTGACTCCTGCTTCTTCAATCCAAACTGCTGCCTCTGCATCATGGAGGAGTGTAACTGTTACTTTAAACAATGTTGTATTTCAGCATTCATGGCACCGAGACACAAGAGTTGAACTAGTCCGGCTTTCCCGTCTCTGTATCCATGCTTACACTGTATTTTTTTTTTGTATAAAATATTCAAGTGAGAAGTTGAGCCGTTGCCCTTATCAAATAATTAATACATCCCGAGACAACTGACATCAAAAGCTTTATCCTATCTGCGAGAAACAGCTTTGTACAAGCAAAGAAATATGCTAACAGAGCATACCAAGGAGTCAGTTTTGATTTATTTATTGTTTAGTGTTATGTCAGGGTAGTCTATCTTTGACTGCACCAAACTCCACCCTCTAGTGATGGCAGGAACCAAAGGCCTGTTCTTCCAAGCAAGTTCAACATACCCTATTTGGCACTGGGCCGGAAGATCAGTGGCACAGGAACATTACTTTTGTTTTGGAAAATAGCAGTCAAGAATCCACTCTCAAATGAAGAAACTATACTATGTACACATCAGATAAGAGTAATAAGTCATTCCTACAATACCCAGGGGAAAGTACCATACCTTTTTTATACTCAACTTACTTGTCTACATCTGTCTGCATTGAGACGCCAATTTGGCAAAAGTCTAGATTTTTTTCTGCATCGTGTTTCAGCAAACTCCAGCAATATCACCACTGTGCCTGTTAACTTGCTCCCCCTTCTTTTTTCTCTTTTAGCTAATAGCTAAAAATGGTGTAAAAGTATGGCCATTATGCCTAAAACTTATTTCACTAGATAAAAAATATGCATGTCAAGAAAGAAAGCATTGCTCATTTATATAAAAAAAAAAAATCTTATTTGTTGTGATAAATTCAGACGTTTGTGACGATCGGAGGCTCACATCACAATCACATTAAAACTGTAATTGATTTTGCAGCTCAGCAGCTTACTCTACAAACTCAGAGTCAACATTAAAAATGTCAGAAAAAAAGAAGAGGTTAAGAAGAAAAGGAACACAGCTGCTGTTGCCAGATGGTGTCAGAAGTACAGCTGCATAAAACGAACAAGAGCTCATAATATCACTGCACCATCATTAGTACATGAAAGAGATCCGACTTTATTGTGTATCTCATTGAATGTATATGTTTCTAATGCGTTTCATTATGACTTAAGTCTTCACTTCAGCTGGAGCCCTAACATTGTCAAAAGGGACCCAGGGGGTAAAAACGATTAAAGAAACGTTAAAACAATATTCAGAGCAGTAAGTATGTTACTACGTTCATACGTCCATCTCTTACCTTGAAACTAACCTGTTTGGAAGCTACATCAGCCTGGTGATGCGAAGAAGGCCAACCCAATAAAATATTGATGACAGCAGCTTTAAGAAGAGCTGGTTGACATGAGTAAATGGTAAAATGGCAGCAAAATGTTCAATGAAAAATTAGATAATAGAAATGTATAATAGAAATGTAAAAAACCATTTTGCTGCCAAATAACATCCATTAAAGTTGGCGATGTTTTGACAATATTTAGTAGTATTCATCCAGGTGTTTTGTTTCTATGTCAGTCTGTTAATATGGGTTTGTGTCTTTTAAAGATGTGTGTGATTCAGCTTTTTAACAGGGCATGGCTCTAATATTGTCGTCTCTTTGTGATCGTGTCACCTCAGTTTTCCCTGATGTTGTTTGTGTGTGTGGGCAGGTCTCGGAGTGTGTGTGTGTGTGTGCATGTGGGCTTGTTTAATCCGACGGTGCAAATGATGTTTGACGTTAATGAAATGTTTAATGGAGCCATGGCTGGAGGGCAGGTGCAGAGAGAATCATGCACCAAAAACACACTTACACACATTCGCCTACCTACATGACTTCATGCACAGATACACAGATTGACGTTTACAGTGTCCACACAGAGAGAAAAAAGTCTCTGTCTCCCGAAAACAAAGGTGACAAAAAATACAGTCTCTGGGATTTCTTCTCATTGGTTGTTTGTTAAAATTCTTACAGTACAAAGACCTGCGTTCTTAGGATGACTGAAAACCTCCACATGTAAAACAAGAACCGTGAACATGTGAACATACCTTTTTGTGCTTTGCTTTGTGTCACAGATCTTTTTACGCTTTGAGCTGCTTCTCATTCAAATATATTCTAGTAGCTTGCAGATGTAGTTAGTACTGTTTTTAACCTTTCACACAGCCTGGACTTGCAGAGCTAGAGGTCTGTGATTTGCAAATACCTGAGCGCTTGGAGAGCAGCCAGGGCTGATCAGGCAGGGCACCTTTGGTTTGTTTGGAGCACAGGTCCTCGAGGCCAATGCCCGCTTTTAATTCAGCTGACTTGTTTTCATATTGTCTGCTTATAAGGGACTGGTTAGCAGTGGATGACAGCTGAATGCAGGTCGGAGTAGCGAAACAAACAAGCAACATCTGGTTGGTTTTCCAAAGTAAATCTTTTTATTGGATTGGATTGCAAATAAAGTTGTCATTTAAGTATTTTTAAATGTTACAAAGAAATAAGAAGTATTTAAAAAAAATATGTGATTTATCACAGCCACTACTGTGATTAAGACTTTGAATCAATTATTATTATTATAAATTAGGGCTGTAAGCCTCCGCAGTGTCTCCCTGTAGTCACAGTGATGGACAAGAACACTGCTGCGTCTTTTAATGTCTCATTTATCATTACAAAAATTGTTAACAGCTTAGTTGACGAGTCAAAAGTAATACCCATCTTATGACATCAAACAATGTCGTCACCTTCTATCTCCCTGAAGGTCCTTGCTTTATTTCAAAATAAAAGCAGGTTTGAATTCAAACAGCAAGTAAAGCACTCTCAGCTTAAGAAAGTACCAAAAAAAAATCAAAAATCGAGCCCTAGCCATTGTTATTTTTAAATGTGAAATGATTGAATTTTAAACACGCAATTAAAAAGTCGATTAACCATCGAAATTCAGTGAATAATCGCTCGATCAAAATATTTTATCGTTTGACAGCCCTTATTTTAATACCAGGTGTAAACAGGGCCCGAGATTATTACATCATTTACATAGAGTTAGGCCACATTTCACTGAGCCCTCAAATCTTGGAGGATTGCCAGTTTGAATTGAGTGTGTGTGTGTGTGTGTGTGTGTGTGTGTGTGTGTGTGTGTGTGCGTGTGTGTGTGTGTGTGTGTGTGTGTGTGTGTGTGTGTGTGTGTGTGTGTGTGTGTGTGTGTGTGTGTGTGTGGTGGGCAACATTTCCCCTTCCCCGCCTGCCCCCTTGTTGTTTCGATGCCTCTGAGTGAAGCACTTAGCTTCAACTGCTCCAGCTGAGCTACTTGTTATTAACAGCGAGGTGCAGCTCCCAGGTGCAAATATGTCTGTGTATCAGTGTGAAAAACAAGCTTCATGCTTGGCAAACCTTTGCCTGAGTAAATGACGTTCGGAGAGCAGGAAAAAACAGGGTGTGTGTGTTTGGGGGGGCGGGTTGGTGAAAGATTAACATCTTACCTGTTCTTGCATTTAGCGTCTGCAGCACACGGACAAGTTCAACCTTTACAGAATAAAAAGAGACGATACAGAGAACAGGTTAGTTTCATGGGGAAATGACCTTTTTACAGTTAATGCAGTTAGCACGCACACACAGATGTACACAATGCAGTTAACACATACAAAGACACTAGGAGGGAGTGGCAGTGAGAGAGTGCAGGAGGAACACAAAAGAGCGAGCGAGATAGCAGAAAAGGAGCAGGTGGGAGGAAAGCGAGGAGATAAGAATGATAGAACAAAAAGTAGTAAAATGCATGTAGAGAGCAGTCATTAATCTTTTAGACGCCTGTTCCTTTCTTGTTCTAAATTGCCTGCTATATATAGGCTGTCGTCGGCGCTGCACCCGGGTGTCCAGGATGCTCTCATTGGTCCAGAGAGAGGTCAGGGGTCAAGTGATTTAACTCCAATTGCAGACTGTGTGTCTCCTATATTTGTGTGTGTTATGTGTGCGCGTGTGTGTGTGTGTGTGTGTGTGTGTGTGTGTGTGTGTGTGTGTGTGTGTGTGTGTGTGTGTGTGTGTATGTGAGAAAGAGGAAAGTGGGGAGACTGCGAAATGATCTAACTCTGCTGTGAATGTGTGCGTCTCCTGCGGCTTCATTATCTGAGCCGGAGAATCACACACTGAGGCAGCAGAATCACCTTTTAATGGGACTATTTGCAGCAGGAATGGAAAGGAATGAGGTGAGGCAACACACACATGGGCTCAAGTGAAAGAGGATGTTTACAAGCAGTAACAATGCATCATATTCTCTGTAGCTATTAGTTCCGTTTGTCCCAAAAAAAAAACACAACAGAATGTGTCTGATTAGGCCCAGTGGAAGGTGACCATGGATTTTAAATTCTCCCTATAGGGAACAGACTTTTACTCTACACTTTTATGACTTTAAATGTAGGTATGGAAGGAAGACTTGTGGTTTTCAGAAGTTTTTTCAAGTGCTTCAGAAACTACGACCAGAAACTTTTAGGGCTTTCACGCTTGCAGAAAACTCCTGAACCAGGCCCCTAGTATGGTTTCCGCATTAAGTCCGAGTGAGCTGATGTGAGAATGCAGCAGGATATAATCCGGAGAATTCATCTTGAACAAGTGGGAGGGGGTGGTGATGTTTATACCCTGTGACCAGTGCACATGCTGCAGCAATTCAAAAAGTAAAGACAGTGCTTGCTAATAATATGAGTGAACAAAATTCGACCATGTTACAACACAAAACACAACACCGATGTGCAATTACAAGCCCAGCAACTGTTCTACAAATAAAACTGTTAATTTATTGTGGATGAGACTCTACCTGGGTAAAAGTTACATGAATCATAATCATCACATCTTAACAGATATATAAAACTAAGGTGAGTAAATGTCAAGCTTCACATCTGCTCACACCTACAGAGTCCTGATGATATCCTGTCAGCGAAAATGAAGGAAACAACCTGTGTAGGTGGGCTGTGCTGGGCATTTATTTAAATGAATGACTCATCCAGAAAGGAGTTCTGTAACATTCTTAGAACAAACACTATAGAACTATGGTTGTTGACAGAAGTCTGCAGGCCGTTACTGCACGTTTTACTCTATTATAGAATAAAGGGGTACAAATACAGGTAGGTGTGAATTCACAGCTAACACTATTCCAAAATAAATGCAACAGAAAACACTGCTAATGAAAAGAACTCTGCCTTTCCAGTCATCACAACCAAAGACTGTAAATACTAATGCCTGAGGCCTGAGTGACGTAACCAATCGGTGACTGCAGGGGGCTCTGGAGGCTCATCGCTGGTTGTTGTCACCATGCTGGAAATGCTGTCACACCCCAACTTTCAGTCAACCTAAAGACAGACTAAGGCTGTTCTCGAAACTGTGTGCTACATATTACTATCAAAATCAGTATGCAGTATATACTGCATACTGATTTTGGCCAACAGTACACGAGGTAGACTGGTCCGATGCATACTGTAAATTTTTCCCGAATCAGTATGACATCCTGGTATTTTTGGCATACTGCGAATCTTGCAGTTGTTCGCATACTACATACTGCATACTGCATTTTGGCCAAATCAGTACGTACTACTAGTACAGTATGCGGTTTCGAAAACAGCCTAAGAGCCCAATTCACACATATGTACGTCAGCGCCGCGCATTACGCCGTAGTTCGCTGCCGTAACACAGCAGGCTCCGCAGCCCGCCTCCAGCGCCACTACGCTCTTCTCCGTTTCGCTGCGAGTCTATGTTTGACGGAGTACGCTGCAGGAGTCGCTTCATGCAAGACAGAATATCACATCCTGGACAGGAAGTCAGACAAGTAAAACGCACAGAGCATCCGGTCAATTACAAAATTACAAAAAAAAATTCTCTTTATTCCCGTGTGATCTTGTAGTTCTCCTGTGATGTGTGTACAGCTGCTCATGGGTGCATGGAGTATGTGTGAATTGGGGGGAATAGCGAATAACGCTTGTAACCCTTCATAAAATCAAAACGAGTTATCAAACAAGTAGTCATGACCTAATCAGACCAATTTGGCTTTTTGAAGCAGGCTGTAAACATGTTCATTTCTGCTGTCAAAAATTTGATTTTTTGAATCGGGTGTGTATGTGACATCCGGTACTTCTGAAGCCAGCCTCAAATGTTCACTCGACGAACTGATGGATTTTGCACTTTCACATTGGCTTCACATTTCACCACTGGAGGTCGCCACTTGATCACAACAGAGATGCTCCAGGCCTGTAGGGGGAGCTATACATATTCCACTTCTACTTCCATGGTTTGTTACTTGAAGTCAAAAAGGATTTTGTTTCTAGAAAGATCTTTAAACTAAAAACTTGTGTATTTGAGAACAATTAAATGCTGAACATCCAGAAAGTCTGAGTCGCCTCCAGCTAAAACATTCATGTCGTTCAAGCGGAGATTTGTTATTTTTTTATTTTAAAGCAGGTGCTTTATATAAAATTGACAGGAATAAAATCCATGTGGAGCCTTTAAAGTTTTACATCTCCCTCATCATTGTCACAGCTAGCCTCCATGCAAAGCACGGGCAGCCGGTGTCCTGAAGGGACAGCCGTTGTCACGACAACCACAGTGCATGTGAAGGCCAATCAGATGAAATCCCCCGGCCCACGTCAGGTCCCATGATGCCTGAGATTCACTCACTGTAAATTGTTTGTGAGTGTGAGTGTGTGTGCTTGTGTGTTGGCTAACAACAGGCCCGCTGGCTGTGGTGTCCATCTTGGCTGTGTCATTGTATTCTGACCTGTCTGTAGTGATGGTATGTGACACCCTCACTCTCTCCTCAGCCTGTATGTGTGTGTGTGTGTGTGTGTGTGTGTTTCCTGTGTATCATGGGACATTTTGCTACACTTGTGTTTAACTGCATTGCATATTTGAAAATGAATGTTTGTTTTTTAGCGAATGTGGATAATGTCAGGTTCATGTGTATGTAGGTAAAAGTGTTTGATTGATTACGTTAACGATGACGCCGCTTTAATTGCATCTATGAAAATGTATCCTGACAGCAAGTCAGTGTGTGCGTTTGTGTGTGTGTGTGTTTGTGTGTGTGTGTGTGTGTGTGTGTGTGTGTGTGCGTGCGTGCGTGCGTGCGTGCGTGCGTAAGCATGCTTGCGTGCCTGTGGGTAGTATTCATCTCTACACGATGTGGAAAGTTTGCTCCTTATTTGACCTTAAAGACTGTGAGGCAAAAAGTAGGGCACATATTACAACACAAACCACAGAAACACACACACACACACACACACACACACACACACACACACACACACACACTAAAGATTCTAATCAAATACATTACACACGTTAATCTGCTTGTGAATATGTGGGCGAGATTTTTGCAGATCCGCTAATTTAAATATGAGGTTGTTGTTCTTTAAGCCCTCAGGTTTTTTTTAAATCATGCGTATGTATTTTTTATGTGAATCTCTATTTCTGCCTAATTCTGATAATGTTTTGGTGTTATATGGTATTTATTTATGGCAGCTCCAGATCCGTCTACTTGATAACAGATACTTCTCTTGTCTAAGATTCATTGTGATGGTGTCGAGTTCTTTTTATTAATAAGATAAATATCGTCTTCCTCTCGTTGTTCCAAGAACTATCCTGCATCCCTCATCCTCGAGAAGGTAAGTGAAAGGGATATTCATGGAGTAACCTCGGAAATCTTCACACACATCAGCCTTGTCAGGTTGTATATGATGGGCTGCTGCATGTACTCACAGCGTCTGCCGCTGCTGTAGCTGCTGCTGCTCCTGTAGTTGTTGTCGAGGCTGTTATTTTAGCTTTCATTTCGATGGAACCTTCTGGGGATGGTGTTCTGAATCAAATATTCATGATAGCAAAGAAAGGAAACATCAAACTCGGCAAGCCTACTTCCAGAAGCACAGTGTGCAACCACACTTTGTGTGGTAGGGAATAGAGAAGGAGAGGAATACATGTGCTTATACAGTTGAATTTTATGAAGTCTTTGATTTTAAGCCCTTTATGTGAGCTGATTAGATACAAGCTGACTCATCGAATCACAGAAAGGGGTTCAAATCAAGTGAGTTTACACTGTTAAATTGTAACTTCTCAACACACATACACAGATTAAAATCAATGACTACGTACAGGAAAAATCAAGGAGTTTTTCATAACCCCTTTACTTAAATAAATGACTTTTATAGGTGACAATGTTATGAAAAAGCTCACTTCTAGGGTTAAAATCAAGGACTACATAAGATGATACAGGGTTTAAAATCAAGGACTTTCCCAAGCTAAGTTTTTACTAATCATCTTACGCGTATAGGGGTTAAAATTACGGAGAACAAACAGGGTTTAAAATCACAGACTAACCCTAGTTACAAGGATAATAAGCTAACTTTTAGAGAGGTAAAATCAAGGACTACATTTACAAATATGGTGGTTAGATAAACTATTTGCTAGCTCATAATCATCTCACACACGGGTTAAAATTAGAGCCCGACCGATTAATCAGCCGGCCGATATTAGCATATCAAGTGACCATCGGTATCTGCTAATTCAATCGCAGATATGTGCCGATATTACTAGATTTATTCACCAGTCAAATATCATTTCATTTGAGCTTTCAAATTTTTTTTCTCCCCAATATCGGAATCGGCCCCAAAGATCTCATATCGGTCGGGCCCTAGTTGAAATCAAGGACACACGTTAAATGGGTAATTAGCTCACTTACAGGTGGAGGGTGAAAAGAGTCTGCATACAGTAATACAGGGATTCATATTGAGGACTTCCTGCCACCTAACTAATCCTCTCACACAGGGCTTTTAATCAAGGAGTACATCAAGGGTTAAAATAACTACTTATCCCAAACACATGCTGGTGAGCAGGTTATATGCTCAGCATTAGTTACCATGGTGATCTACTCGCTTAAGAACAGAACCACCTTCACACTGAACAAACAGAGTCAACCTTGAGGTGCGGAACCATCTCGGCTGTTTTATGCACATACAGGTCAGTTCAGGACCCACAGGACGCTGACTCAGGCCAAATTTTAAAAAGTAATGTGAACGACCACACAAAAAACTTCACTTCACATACAGGGGTCAAAAACAAAGACTACATACAACATGACAGGGGTTCAAATTAAGAGCCATATACAGGATACAGAATTGTCCTATGGTATGACATTTCAATCTTTTGATGGGAGACATTTGGAGTTTTGGGGTTAAACAATCACAAAATAAGATTTGTCGACTAAATGAAGTGAAAAACTGCTTTGGGGGTGGTAAAGGTTTGTGTTTGACAAGTTCATTTTGTTCTCTGCGGTGTCACAGGCTTTGTTTTCGTTGCAAAACTCCATCACTGGTTTCTCCACTGGGTATTCTCTGTGAGGAAACCCAGCCTGACCTTTTGATTTCTATCTCCATGTCTCCTTGCTCAGGGAACCTGACAAAATAGGGCTTTTAGATTTAACCTTTTTCTTTTGAAAGCTCGCTTCTTGAAATATTAATGCAAAACCTTGTCAAACAAGGATGTTGCATTAACATTCCTAACAGAGTCATCCTGGTAGCCTGCTGTTGCTGCCGACTAGCCCTCGTATTCCTTGTCTTACGTGGGGGGGGGGGGGGGGGGGGTCAAGATTAAAAAGGACAACTTATTCCCTGTGGCTTCTGAAGACCGCCTACAAAACAAAAATAACAACTCTGAAGATTGGAAACATACCAAAATCAAACAACAATTTATGCGGGGAAATGTTAAACTGTTGTTCTATAAAGTGATATAAAAGTTTTCATGAAGCACGTTTGTAGCAGTCTTTGTATTTCATTTGTGGTCATTATTGGGGCTGGAGCTAGCGTAACGGTAGATTCAAGACTTACTAAAATCATCATTACAAATTTGAGGTTTTTTAAATATTTTGTACTTTAATGTTTGTTTGTTTATCTCTTAGGCGTACAACATGTTGAATTGTATTACAATTTTTACATTTAAATATCTAAATAAATTAAAAATTGACTAAACCTATGTTATATTTTTTTGTTTTGGTGAGTACTTTCATTACCTCAAATATTTACAAGTTATCAAAGCCAGAGAAATCCTTCATTTTATAGATGTAACAGGACTTGCCTTGTCCTGGCGGCCGCCACCGCAATGACAGACAGAATGTTTATCGTTTCCGTGGAAACACCGGATGTTACGTCAAAAAACGCTACATAAGAAAGCAGGAATTGCTACTGATAGGCTGAGAGCTCAACTACCGTACTGTAGCTAAAGTTGGAGAAAAAACGCTCGGCATTACATCTCATCAAAAATACATTCATGCCTGTTTGAATGCTAGTATGACATTTGTGCTTGTGTGCACATTGGTTCTATTTTCAGCACATTTTTGTCTTTATTACATTAGAGTTAATAAATCTGGGCTACCATGTGATCCATGCCTACTGCAGTTAAGGATAATAGCTTCCAAACTGTGAGACTCTCCCTCTGTACACTAACACACATGCAGGAAAAACATTAGCAAAGAACACAACCCCTGTACGCTCTGTTCATTATTTGCATAACACGTTTTCCCCAAAACCGCCAGTGCTTTTTTAATAGATTAGATTTTCCGTAATTACATGCGTATGTGTTAAAGTTATTCCAGAGGGCTGAATAGAGGAAGTGAAAGAAAAAAAGAACAAAATGACACGATACGTTGGAGGTGGCTTACTCTGAAAAAGACGTGGTGGAAAATTATCTTTAAATAAGTAAGGATGCAAAGACGAGGAAAGCCAATTACTTTGTGCAAAAAGCCAAATTGTGGCTGTCTGTTGATATTGTATATGAAGGTAAAAAGTGTCGTGGGACATGTAATTGGGGATTTACTGGAGTTATTTGTACTGAAAATGCCGTGTAATTTGAGGGCAGCACGTCACTCCCAATTACTCGCCCCAATTACTCGCCCAAACACGCACTTTCCCCACCCATGTTTCCTCACCTGTCTCTACAGTTTATGCATCGTGATAAAGTGATAAACACAACAATAAGACATACAAACAGAATATGTGTCCCTTTAAAAAAAAAACATTGTGGGTCAAGGGAGTACACACCGAAAGTCTCCATTTTGAACCAGACGTTCAAAGAGGTGAAGTGGCTATTTTAAGTTGGATTAGTGCATCTCTGTTTTTTTCCTGTCCAGGACAGAGCACTTGGATGTGAAAAGAGAGGAAGAAATATTGAAAGAGAGCATGAAAAGGAATATATGAGAGAGAGAGAGAGAGAGAGAGAGAGAGAGAGAGAGAGAGAGAGAGAGAGAGAGAGAGAGAGAGAAAGAGGCTGAGGATCGCAAAGGAGAAACCTTTAAGAGAGAGAGAGAGAGATAACAGCAACTTAAAAAACAACAACCATAAAAGATTGATGTGCGACTAATTCAGTTGCCAGCAGTTCCTCCGGCTATCAAACCCCTCTGAAACCATGTCTGACTGCACAATAAAAAGGACACACACAAACACACACACACACACACACACAAACACACACACAAACACAGCATAAAATGAGACCCAAGACAATTTTCTTTTTCTACTTTAAGGAAAGAGAATAAGACTTTTTCGATCACAAAAAGGAGATTACTGACCAATACGTCCATTTCTCAAAGCATAGAGATAATTATTCTGTGGAAGAAGGTCCCCTCTTTCTGGTGATCTGTATGGATTATTATTGGCTTCTATTTTAGTGCGGGGAGGGATAGAGCTAGTCGATGGACGAGCTACGCTGACTCTTAACGACACTTAAACAGGCAGTGCAGTGTCTCAATGGCAACAGTTTGATTGTGCTTTTTAAAACAATATATGAGTGATCAGAGTAAACTGGGACTTTCAGCGTTATCTTCTCTTTTTCTGTCTTTGTTAGGATTTGTCCGTCCCAATAGAAAAAGTTGATACAGCTGTGAAAGCAGCTCTGAGCAGAATCAGCGTCAGTCACTGTGGCTGAGATCAATGAAGGAAAGATTGTAATCCTTGAGAAGTCGCCTGACTTACCTGATTAAAGTCGAGTCCCTGTCCCTCACTTGTTTCCCTCTCTGTCCCATTAACAGAGCCCTCTGTTATCGCCCTCTGTTAGCTTAACTTAGGGACCACAAACAGGCAAACAGCTTGCCAAGTAGAGGTGGGAAAAAATAGTTTTATGTAAAAATCGAGATTCTTATCTTCTGAGATTTTAAATCAATTCATAACTTCCAAAAATTGATTTTTTTATTTTTTTTGGGCTAATCAGTCACTCCGTGCTAAGTGCTAAGGCTAGCTCTTTAACTCAGTAGAATGCCAAATGGAGCAGCAAGAAATTCAGCCAGTCTCACAGATGACTGGAGTAGATCCTGAAGTATGTACTTATCCAAAAATTGACTTTGAATCCATGGATCCAGAATCATTTTGAATTGAAAATAGATTCCGTATCGAATCATGACCCCAAGAATCGAAATCAAACGAATTGTGACACACCCAAAGATTACCAGCCCTATTGCCAAGCTCTCTCCGATGTTCATAAAAATCCACCAGAAAAGTTTAAACAGTTCTCTAAGAAATCCACCATATCAGCAGATGACACACAACCAGTTATTGCCCTGGGCCGGAAAGCTAGGCTAGTTTTTCTAACGCTAAAACTAGCTACTATAGCTTCAGGGTTTTTTTTCTTGCATAAAAGGTATAGTTCTTTTTCTTTGTTTGTGCCACAGTATTTTAAAGGAAAACAACCAAATGTATTTCCCTTCTTGTTCTTGTCTTGGTTCAAATTGTGCATCACAGCAAATATTGGTAAGCACTTCTGCTTTTCCCTAATACTATACTTATCATTTACTTGTTAACGTTTGCATATATTTTAGGCCTTTTTAAAAAGCATACATTTTAATGAGGCTCATAAATGCTACTGTAATGTTAGCCCAAGGCAAACAATGTGCTGTGAGATGCCGATCAAATCACCATTTAATGACAGAAAATAAACATAAAGCAGCTTAATAGCAACACCTGTGTTGTCTGATTTGCTGTAATGACGTGTTAAATGAGCGATCATAGGAAAACCTTAAGGGAGAAGGTCGTCTATCCTGCAGATATACATTTGGGACAAGTCTAATTTACCCGAGCAGCTCCTACCACTGTGTGCACTGAACGCCATTGCAATGTGACAAATTTGGAGGAACTGAACTCTACCCTGACATTTAAACACCAGGCAGAAAGCAATACTTTAAAACAAGCCAGAACAAGGATATCCTGAAGTGTAATTAATCAGGAACATCATAGCCTGTTGCCTGACTGTACAGATGATAAGGCAGCTTTGCATGACTGTCTGGGGCTGAAGAAAGTTACTGCTGTCAACAGCAAAATACACTGAAGCTGATGAGTAAAACAGGAGCTGCTATATATCAGACCACACTTGCGCCATGGAGCCAGACATGACACAGTGTCTGTACATCGGTGTGTCTATTGATAACAAAAAAAAAGGGTTTGCAAAGGGATAGATCTAAGAAGGCCCTTCCCACTTTACTGTTGTTGCTGTGTCTAAAAACTAAGGCTGTCAAACGATTACTATTTTTAATTGTTCAATTTGAATAGATAATTGTGATGAATCACATGTTTGAAATTCAATTATTATTGCATTTAAAAATAAAAATTGTTAGGCTTTTATTTTGAAATTGTGTACAGTCTTAAGCAAGTACTTTACTTGCTCTTTTAGTTCAACCATGCTTTTATTTTTTTAAATACTGGTAGATTAAAGGTTATGACATTAACTTCACCACGGAAAAAAGAAACTTGTTACAGATAAAAAGAAATGAAAACAGCGAGAGACGACAGAGTCTGGGTGAAATCAGACATTCAAAGGAGCAGCAGTGTTTTCTTTTCCATCACTGTGACTACAGAGAGACACAGCAGAGGCTTATCCACGGGGCCCCTAAAGGGACAAAATAGCATGTGATTAAAACATTTCAATGCATTAAAAGCAGGGTTGGTAATTTAGATACACTTTTTCAGATTTTGGTTGAAATTGTCTTTAGGTCCTGACAGAAATGAATAACTCATGTGCTCTGAAAAAGGAACGAAGAAAATCCGTCATCTGTAGCAGTTGTAAGCCTGTAAAAAACGTCAACCAATGTCTGCCACGAGGTACCAATTTGATGAACTAATCATGCCTCACTGTCTCCATGCTTGTTCTCTACCCCTTGTGTGCACTAGCCCAGTGGCTCTCAAAGTGGGGATCAGGACCCCCTGGGGGATCGCGAGACACTGTTAGGGGGGTCGCGAGATTCCTTCCAAAAACATTTAGAAATGGAAAATGTTTAAAATTGCATATTTCACCCATTAATTTGAAAATATATACAAAAAAATGTGATGGTGTTTGGGCTTTTGTGTGGCGTTCAAATGCCAGTGATTGGAGAGGCCTAATAGTGTGCGTGGCTGTGCGCAATGTCAAATGTTTTAACCACCTCCAGGGACAATGGGGGTCCCCAGTCTCTAGCACCGTTAAATTGGGGGTCGCGGGCTGAAAAGTTTGGGAACCCCTGCAATAGCCCACACTCAAAGCGCGTCACTGGTGACGGAGTTTATACTGTGAGTTTACTTAATGCTGAATGTAAGTGAGGGGCGTGGCTTTTGAGGGAGCACAGAGGGGAGGGGGATGGTCTAGACGGAGCACTGAGGGAATGCTACTTTCAAAATCATGCTAGTTTTCAAAAATTACCAACCCTGCCTTTAATTTCAGACCTAAATGAATCGCGATTAAATATTTAATGCTGACAGCCCTATTAAAAACACTTGTTTTTAAAATAATAACAACGGTGGCATAACTTCATAACAGTATTGTTTCATTTTTACAATACTTTTTTGAGACAGGGGAGATGAATACTCATTAAGTTTGTTTAGAAATGCAGAATATGGCGGAAGATTTTTTGTCCAGCTTCCAAAGTTCACGTCCACAATGTGGGGAAATGCTAAGGATATGCTAGTTGTGAATAGGTTTTTTTTCTGTTTCATTAAATCATTATAGCATTAGCTTGCCTCTGATGTGCTCCTTAGCTTTGGTAGCAACACTTGGTGTTTGCAGTTAGCCAGTTAGCATACACAAAGTGGGGATATACGATGGGTTTCTTGTGGTAAATTAGGCTTTTTTTTCAAGTAACCTGATAAATAAATGTAGCTTTAGTTTGATACTTACGCTATATGCACCTTCGGGCTTTGGAACTACGATTTTAGCCTGGGATACTACTGTATTCATCATGTATGCTAGCATAGGATAGGCTCTATGTATGAGCAGACACAAACACGGTTCTGTTTCTAGTCCCATGCGTATAGTACAGGCATGTGCATGTGGCAAAGTCTGAAGCTTTACAGACCTGCTGTTCCCTTCTAAGGTTTCACATCCTCTAGGGACATATTCAGTCCCTAGGTAATTTTTTGTGTAACTTTTTCTGAAGCTGCTTAAACTGTTGATATACCCTGACCTCTGCAACATACGGTCAATATGAATATGAATGAATAATATGCATAAATGAGCTCAAACAGAAGGTGACTCAAGTGTGAAGGATTTGGCTCTGTCTTTTCTAAAAGGATTCTCAACAACCTTTATGGCGTCTGCCTTTTTCTACAACATGTTTTTTTGTGCGAGGCCATCTGCCTTCAGCCTTTCAAGGTCTCTGTGTTCTTAGGATATTGTTCTAATAGTTTCCACATTAAACATTTCAATGTTTTGCGACTTGACTTTAAAGCAGCTTGATTCTTTCACAAAAATCCTCAACAGAAGGCTGCAGAGCTCGTACTTTTACAGACGCAGCAGTGATATTTCATGGGGGAATGTAGTAGGGGGTTGTAAGTGTACATGCTTGTCTATGATAAAAGCCTTAAATGTTGAATATACAGACACATATTGGTACACACAATAAACCAATATTCCTGCGCCACTGGTCGGCCATGTGTGTTTTTTCCTGTTGAGCACCCCCCTCTAGTGTTGCACCTCTAGAATGCAGGGAAGTGATTTAAAGTCGGCAGTGTAGCAGAGCCTTATGGAATCAGGTTGTATCCTCTCACTCTCAATTAACAAAGATGCTGATGACGTTCTGGTTTTCAATAGCTAGTCTCAGATCACTGTGTTGCTTGGTAAAAGTGCTAGACTTTTTGGGCAAGATAAAAAAAGCAATTTGGGTTTTAGAGGTGAGTGTATGTAAAACACAACCTTTAATGTATCATTATTGGATGGTTGGGTTTAAACCAATATTTAATTGAAATACCAAGAAGTTGAGTATTACAGCCATTTTTTTACATATTTTCTCAAACACAATCCCATGAAAAACCTAACAGGGTCAAACAAAAGTGATAAAGTTGTTAATTTTCATCCATACTTTTGTTGAACCTGGGAAAACCATGTTAAATAAAGAGCTGGAGGGTGCAGCTTTAAACGCACAGCATGTAAATTACACTGCCAGGGGGCTCTCACTCAAAACAATAACAAAAGATGATGTGTCGAGGCTGGCGAGGAATCATGGGAGTGATTCTCTCTGCTTTTATTTTTTTTCTGCTTAATTTATTTAGATATTTTACTGTAAAATTCTAATAAAGTTTGATATATAGCACCTTAAGGCTTAGCCTAGCAGCCAACGGTTTGTAAACTTCGTTTAGCACAAGGGGTAAAAGCATAAATTCTTTTTAGACTTTTTTATCAAAAAGAGTGAAAGCAACAACTTTGAGTCTTGGCTTTTCTCTTCTTCCATCTTTGCAGAAACATCTTTCTTGATTCTGCACTGCTGATCGAGCTGATCTTACGACACTGACAACGAAAAGTCTGCAAACTAATAGGCAGATTTTGTTACCTCCACACACCCTTAGCTGTAAATCTCCAGCGTAACTGTTAGCAAAGGAAGCAAAAAAAGAGCTTACATGTCAAATGTCTCCAACTATTCCTTTGTGTCCCTTGCAGTATACTTGGTTGGTGTGTCTGACAAAGGGTGTATTTTTTTTAGGGGGCAAAAATGTGAAAGTATGTGTGGTCATGTACGTTCATCTCTGAAGTATGAGTGTGTCAGTGCAGCGCAGAGTGATTTACACTAACAAGATACTCACTCTGCTGACAACTGGAAAGACCCAGGGAGAAATATAAGATGACAAAACCAACAGCAGAGGGGACAATCCCCATGTGTGTCACAGAGCAGACAGAAAGCTCCACGAACTGCTTTTAATGCTGTCACACAACGATTTAAAGCTCCCACCTGCATAGATACACAAACAGAAGCACATTTTACCCACCGAAGCTAAGCAGCAACACATACAGGACTAGACACCAAGAATGCTAACTTTTACTTGAGCCGTGTTTTGTCTCTTTAAGAGTCTCAGAATGCTCTGTTTTGGTGTGTGTGTCTCTTTAAATGCAATTAGCCCCCCCTGAGTTTTCCTGGTAGACATCACTCCTCTGTAGCGAGAATAAAAATGGCGGACCTGCGCAAGCGTTTTGCTCTAGGCTGGGGGTGGAGTCCATTTGATGGTTCTTGGTCTCGGAGCACTCTGGTCTCGGGTATGTGTGGTCTTAACTACAACACTAGTATTGATGTTACACTTGTGAGTCCTAATAAAACTGTTTTCATTATTTTTGTTTCAACAATTCATAAGCAGCAGTATACCACAGTGATAAGTTCTCCCAGTTTATCCAATATCTATTGGAAGGTATTTTAAGGCGTTCCACCTTGAGGCCACGCTGCATTCAGCCAAATCCTAGTCAGAAATCATATAAGTACTTTTATTGTCTCAATAGATTAGTGAAACAAGCATACCTAATGTAGCTTCACACTGAAGGTACCGAGAAAACAGGTGAAAATAAATAGTCACATATGCACTTCAAATGAAATGGATGAAGTGAATCTGGCTAAATGATTTCAGATTGATTACAGAATTGTGTCTTTTACATCAGGTGTATTTGAGTTTCTTCAGATTGCATCATGAAACTGTCTGTGTTGTAGCCCAAAGATGGACTCCTTGATCTGCCAGGTGATTAAAGCTTCTGTCCACCTCACTGAGGCTGAGGAGCTCAGAGCCGAGGTCGGGGCGGCTCATCTATCTCCTGTCATTTGACAGAAAGGCAGCCTACAGAAATCAAACAACTAACATTTAAAATGGTGGTGGATGCCCCCATTAGCAGCAATTTTCACTCGTAACATGACACATGAGACGTTGGGACACTCGTCCTAATATGCAATTATGCCATCCTCACTGGAGAATTTACAAGACAAAACTACAGAAATCCATTACAGGTAATAGCAATAATGTGGAGTTGGTGTAAAAGGCTGTGTCCTGATATTACAAATAATAAAGTAGAAGTGAATAAGAGACGATTCTATGCTTTAAAAAATAGAAAGCACAATTGTTTAGGACTTTTTCCCAATAAAGAACTCAATTCCCCACAATTCTTTTAGGGTTCAAATGCAGTAATGAGTGCTCTTACTACGAACATATTGTTGTTTTTCTTGTTCTACAAATAGATTCATGCTAACAAGCATCACACAAAACATGCTGAGAATGTCAACATGCTAAGAAAAGGACTACAAACTGATTTAATACGCACATATTTATTGTGCCATTCACTGAGATTTATCCGTGTGATGTATTTGTATTGTTTGGTCAATGGCTAGCCAATGTGCTAAGTTAATTAACGATAACACATGCTGTCCATTTCTAAACATGCCATGACTGTATCCATCTTTGTAATTGAAAGAAGAAGATATACTTTATTATAAATTCAATTTTTTACACTCTGTTGTTGAACGTGCTACACACAGGATCCTATGGACATGCACTAACGGAGAGATGTCAGAATGAGGGGGCTGCCCACAGTGAGCGCTGCTGAGCTGGTGGGGGGTTCGGTGCCTAGCTCAACAGCACCACGGCAGTGCTCAGGAAGTGAACTGGCACTGAAGCAATAATATTCCTTCCACTTAATCCATTTTACAAGAGGGAAAGGACTGAAGAAGCAGGTCACCATTCTGCAGACACTTCACTTTGAAACTTTAAAGAACACATTTGCTCCCTAATCACATCTCCGCTCCACCTCTGCTTTTTTTTTTTTTTTCTTCCTATCTGGCTTCTCTGCACCATCTTCTCATAAGCTCTCTCTCCTCCGCTGTCAGCTTTAATTAGGCCACAGTGTGTGCCCGTAGTGTTTGTGTATGTGTGTGTCAGTGGGAAAGTGGGTGTGTGGTTTTAAGTGGTCTTAGGAGGCCAATCACTCTGCTGTGTGTCTCTGCTGTGTCCTGCCGGTCGAGGGGAGACACACACATATACGCAGAGACTATTGCTGATGCACAGAGCCAGCGTTCAATGTGGGTCTAATGACTCCCTCTACAGTTGTGCACCCACTCCTTCATACACAGCGCGATGTCAAAATGGGCCTGACTAACAGTACAAACACAAAAGCAGACCGTCTTTGAAACCAATAAGTCTAAATGGGTACAAACTTTGTCTTATATTGATGTGTTGAAGCCTGCAGGAGAGAAAATAACTGCAGTCATACAGTATGTCCATGTGCCTCTTAACTTGAAAAGATTAAAGCACAGCATCTAACAAATACAAGCTTCTACAATTCATTCAACTATCAACCTTCATTTTGCACCGCATTGTTGTTGTTTTATGGATGAGCAGTTCACGCCAGGGAACTGCAAAGTGCTCTTACCGGTTATGGAAAACCTGAGATTTAACTTGAACGTGTTTGAACTCAAACAGCTTTTAAAATATCAGTTATTGGTACCACTTTAACTGAATTCACCTGTGTGACTCCTCTTTCATTCTTGGCTTCATTTGTGACTTGCAGAGCTAATTTACATTGGACACACCCCCTTCATCCCTTTAATCCCTCCTCCCTTCCTTCCTAGTCTACACTTTCCCCCTGTCCCTACTTCCTGTTTCACCAGCAAGTGCCTGTGAGACGGCGAGCATCAGACAAGTGCTGACAAACATCCGAAAACAAGATTTTGCTAAATATATTTCAGTTATTTCAAGTTGTCTTTAAATGCCAATGGATACCTTTCTTCGGTTTGGAAAGTCTCTTCGTTCTGGTCGTACTTCTGCGACAACACTCGCAACTGTTATTAAGCCCTTAGATGCAGCGTCCCTGAAAGGGCGGGGCTGTCTCTCTCCCTCCCCTATAGAGGAGGGGTCCATGAGAAGAAAAAAAACACATGTATGAAACATGTTTAAGCCTCTGAGTGACACATAAACATGTTGAAGGAAGCACTGTAGTGTAAACACAGAGCTGAGAAAAACAATGTCAGAGGGAGTTTGACTTCACTCTCTTTCTAGGAAGTCTACTCCACAGTATATTTACAGCAGGTGTTTTTGAATTGTGCTATATTAATATTGAGAATGTGGCTTACCGTTACATCACAAAGAATTCATCCAAAGCTCACGTCTAATTTTATAAACGTCTATATGACTATTAATGATGGTTGTGGCCATGGCTTAAGTCTAACCAGCAGCCAATTAGAAGAAGAGGAAGATATACTTTATTAATCCTGCCAGGGGAAATAACATTTCACACTCCGCTGATGAACATGCCACACACACACACACACACACACACACACACACACACACACACAGGATCCTATGGACATGCACTGATGGAGAGACGTCAGAGTGAGAGGGCTGCCCACAACGAGCGCTCCTGAGCTGGTGGTGGGAGGGTTTGATGTCTCGCTCTCAAGGGCACCTCGGCAGTGCTCAGGAAGTTAACCGTCATCTCTCCAGCTACCAGTCCAAGTTCCAGATTTAGTCAGAACCGGCAACTGTCCGGTTCCCAACCCATATCCCTACAGACTGAGCCACTGCCGCCCCATTATTTAATAACTCCAAAGAGGGCCTCGTTGACCAGCTCTGTTTGTAAAGTGTCCGGAGAGAACTTTGAATTATTAATTTGGCACTGAACTTATTTGTTTGATTATCTGAAAGCGTAAAAAAAAAACAAGACACCTTTAGAAATGTTGTGATGATGTAACAAATGACAGAAATGTTTCCTTCACATATGATGACATTTAAGACAAATTAGAAAAAAAGAGAAAGAAATTTAAAAAATCGATTTTTATTCTCATCAGGAAAAACAATATAAAGTGTTTTAAAATTGATACAAGTGTGTGTGTGTGTGTGTGTGTGTGTAATCTGTTGAGGTAGGATAAAGAAACAATATGTATACTGTTTATGATCTACTGAATCAGTAGCAGACAAACCAGCAGAGATTGAACCTTTAACAGGCGTGTACTGTAACAGCAGCAGTCGAACTCCAGTTTATGTGGTCCAATACAATTCTGATTTCAACAAACTGACCTTGAGATACTTAGATATAGTTCTTTGTTATTTAAATAAACAGAGGGAGTATGAACATGTACGAGGGGTAATAGCACCTGAAAAGTACCTCTCTGTACCGCCTCCCCCCCCCCCCTTTCCTCCAGTCAGCTACTCAGGTACGGCGGCAGTCACCACTTCACTGTAAGGTCCGTACCTGCTGAACTCGTCCATGCCCACCACAGCCACACACAGCTTGTGTCCAGGCTTGTACTTGCTGATGAGCACACACATAGGCATACGGTCTGCCTTCACTTCCCCGAGGATGTTCCATTCAGTGGTGATGCCGCTGCCCTTCCCTTTTTCCATGGTGATGTAGATTCTGCAGCGAGGAGAGAGGGGAAGAGAGAACGAAGGAGTAAGTGAACTTTGCCTCCATCTGGTGGTGATTTTAGGATAAGCAGTGCATGGGGACGGCGTTTCTCTCCTAGGTGCGAGACTGGCTGCTTGTCTCAGAATCAGAGAAGCAGATGTTGTGGACATCTGGCACACTGGTGGTCTCAGATGGCAGCAGCTTAAGGGACTTTGAAAAGCAAAAGCATTTAATTCATGTAACTCTATTAGCTTAGAATCAATTTGTCTATGAATCAATCAGCACTTTTGATGATACATTTACCTTGGTGAAAAAATGCTTTTGTGCAACTCTCAATCATTTCTTAAATGTATTTCTGCGGTTAGAGATTATCTTCATTTTGTGTGATCAAAGCGTCAAATTATGCAAAAAAAAAAAGCCTGGATATGTCAGACTTGTTTTAAGGTAGAACAGCTTCTCACCTGTAACTCTTCATGGGCGGCGCGCACGGGTCTTCCTGCTGCACGTTCCAGAGCACAGAGATGCCGGGAGGGTTCCTGATGAGAGCCAGACGCACTTGTACCCGCTGGGGGATGTTGTAAGAGGCCGCTTCCATGTTCAGGACGGAGGGGAAAGGGGTGGCAGGAAGAGGAGGATACCGGAGGTTGCCCTTGGAATTTGCACAAAGAAAGAGGCGGCAGGTTTAATGCGAGAAGACAAATAATCGCATGGATTTGTGACTATAGGTTTTATGAGTGTTACCTGTTCTGAGACTGTGTGTGTGGAACTTTTTGAACTGCCATCAGAGAGGCAGTCCAGTTTCACCGTCTCGGCTTTCTGATCCTCAAACTGCATGGTCTCCTCCGAATTGATCCCATTTTCCTCTTTCTTCATGCCCCGTAAAAACAGAGAGGTAGGATTTATAGAGACAAAAATACACACAGACTCAAAAAGGCATCGCAGGATTCAAACTTCAGGATGTTTTTATGTAGCTTGAGTAGCTTGTTTTTTGCATCCTACCTTACACAGAAACGGGCTAAAAGGAGTAGGAACTGTAGGAGGCAGCTCGTCTTCTCTTAAATCTGCCATGGCAGCCGTCAAAGCTTAACACGGATTATCCACAATGATGAGTAAGAGAGTGAAAAAAGAAAAAAGAAAAAGAAAGAAGAGTGTTGGTTATTTATTAATGCTGTGACTGACTCTTGTTATTTAATTTGGGTCATTATAACAGCTTAGCGTGTCAGTTTGTGCTCACTGCGCGCTGAAATGTCACCAGCAGCTTCATTTAACACAGTTCACCGTTTGAGCCATTCGTACATTTAAATCCATCTTACCTTCCTTCTCTGAGTGGATCTTCTCCAGAGCCTTTTCTGCCTTTTCCTACAACAGAGGGGACTTTTCGTTACCACGTGTTTAAAAACGATCTCAGGTTTATTTTTTAAAATGATTGAGAGTATCAAGAAGTACAGACGCTTTAAAATGTCAAACTTTTAACATAATGATGCAGCGATGCAGAGAGAGCAGCTGTGGTTCATCCAAATTCACAGGTTGGCTCAACAAGATTCTGCGTGATAATAGAGATGGAGTATCTGAAACTAGGGCCCTCTCCCTGATGTGTGATTTTTGGAGCCGATATCGATATTAGGAAGAGAAAAAATCAGATACCGATAAATTGGCCGATATCTATCGTTGCGCTTTATCCCTCAAATGCAGTCATCAAAGAAAAGATTATTTGAAGAAGACAAGCTGGTCACTCAACTGAAAACTGTGCTATATGGATTTCAACAAGCATTATCACTCTGCTGGTGAAAGAGAACTGTTAGTTTAATACAATGAAACTCAAATGAAATGATATTTTTCTTGTCAATAGGTCTAGTATTATCGGAGCAATCTGCGATAAAATGAGCCGATACTGTTAATCACTAAAACGTAAACATCAGCAAATATTATCGGCTGGCCGGTTAATCGATCTGGCTCTACCGTATACTTGGGAACAACTAAAGACACGGTCTAAATTGCACCTTGGCAACAACTGTATTTGTGAAAATCAGACAAAGCGCAGGAGTTTGCTGATCCCCCCCTTATGAGTGGCCTTGCCTAGTATTAGCTAACGCAACAAACGTACTCCTGGAGGCGTCCATGTTGCTTTTCCGACTTATTACCAACTCATAACTGGGACGCGGTCAACTCGGGTGTTTCGTTCTACCCAGCTCTGACATTCGACTTCCGAGGTGAATGGAACGCACCGTGAGTATTATCACAAACAACACTGATTTTTAAACATGAAAAAGCTTCATGCGTACCTTAATTTCAAGGTGATTTTGTCTCTTGGCCGTGCCAACGAAACTCCCTTTGTGCACTGAAGAAGAAAATTGCGTTGAATTTATTTGTTTTGTCGACCAAAAATGCAAATATTCATTGATTAGCATACAAACACGCGGGCTGGGCTCTTACTTTGTGACACGTTTTCCATTGGCTCATCCTCAGAGCACGACCTGTAGAGTTGGATATCAAACCAAACAGTTAAATGTAAATTAATCTGAGACGTAACTTCACCCGGTGTCTTTAAGAATTCTCATGTTGGACTTAAACGTCACATACCTGAGGGTTCCCACGTTAAAGAGAGATGGCAGTGCGCTCTGAAACACAAACATTCATTTGTTCAGATACTTTTCACGAATTTGAGGGTATATAAACATGGTGGATTACACTGAACATGCATGTCTTTGTGTTTTTCTGTGTGTGTGTTTGTCTGCATTTAAACCTTCTCCTCCGTCTTCGACATGTGGGAAACAGCTGCTTCTGCCCTCGTGGTTAAGGTGTTAATTTTAGCCTGAGGAGGACAGAAACATGTGGTTAAGATGGTTACCTATACGCTTCTCTTTGAGTCAGCGACTTGGCTTTGAGAACTATGCACAGATCTTTTCTTGTTTGTTTCACGAGACAAGAACATATTGGAAAATTGGATAACAGGGGGAATGTTAATAAATATATCATCCTTGTACTAATGGATTTAATTTACCGTAAAATCCAGAATATAAGTCTCACCGGTTTATAAGACGCCGTCTGTTTTGGAGGGTTTCCCAGAGAGAAAAAAGGTTTCAACTGTCTACCTGACGTGGCGTGACGATGTATATTGTGTTCAGTGAAGTCCACAACGTGCAGAGTAGCTCTTTTAATACCATCTGTTCTCACTTTGTTGAGTTTGCACTCCTACTAGCTACAGTACGGTAGTTGAGCTCTTAGCCTACGGTAAAGGTTGTGAAGTACAGACCAACAGCCCGCGAGTCGTGCTGCCCACCACCACTGGTCATTCGTTAACTTTAAAATAGTGCAGGAGTCTTTAATCAAAAGAGCGTTCCACTCCTGAACAATACACCAGCGTTTTTTTTTAAAGCGTGATTATGACCTCGTGAGGGAGAAAAGATGTTGGCACAGCCAGCCTGGTCTGCGTCGCTATGTATCCCAACACAGCTGAGTCTGAGTTTGTTTGTCTGAAGCCACTGAAGAAGGGCCTTGCCAGAAACGTCTGCAGTTATTAAAAAAAAGGGAGTTTAAGATATTGGTGTGCTGTCCTGAAATATTTCTGATACATTTTTTGGTCGAGGACTCACATCATAAGTTACTGGGGGAGAGCGTGTTTGTTTTTTTTTGGATTTACTCCCAACACAGCTTACAAAACAAAATGAATGGGGATGAATTTTCAATCGCGTCAGGTCACATGTGGTGGCTGAACTCGTGGGGATGTCGGTGCATGTGGCAGCATTATTGGTCATATAAAGGACGTAGCCAACTTTGAAGACTGCTACACTGGATTTTACGGTAATAAGGAAACGAAAAAAGAAAAACAAAATGATGGAGGAAACTAGACAGCAGAGAAATGGATGCTTTGAAGATGAAAGAGCAGCTTTCAGACTTGAAGAGGAATGATGTCAAAAACAGCTTGATGTGATCAAGGTACAAAAAGGATTAAAGAAAAAAAAAAAAGAGATTAAGAAAGAAGGAAATGAAAGGAAAGAACAAAGACAGCAGTGAATATTTCTAACGTAAATGTACAGGAAATTGTTTTCAAGTTGTCATGTCGATGCTGCAGATTGAAGGATTTAAGGAGAACTGGAAACTAAATGGGTGCGATTCCACTGACCTCCAGTTTCTGGATGGAGCCTTCATAGTCGAGGCAATGCTCCAGCTGTAGCAGAGTCTCGATCCAACCCTGCAGCTGGCTTTCTTTCTTTTTGACTTCCCTGTGAACCTCCTGCTCGACTAGTGCCTGCAACTGGAAACACACACACAAATAAACATGCAGGCGTACGTCACCTCTGTATTCAATTGCAGGTGATAGGTTTAATCAACATTGATGAATCAAAGAAACTAATTATTGTACTGTCTCCAATTTGAATTCTTACTTCCAATTGGGAGAATTTCATCTTTTTATTACTGGATCCAGAGGAGGCTGACCCGGAGGGCGAGCTCTCCATGCTTCATACGGACACACAGACAAACACAAACACAAACACACACACACAAAGTTAAGATTTTCTCAGAATGCAGTTGATATTATTTGTAACTCGACATCGAGGCTGTTATAAATAATAGGGCTGTGCAAAATCGCATTTTCATTGTTAATCGATGTGACCCTTCGCAATCAACGCATCACGAAAGTCTAACTTTATCGCAACAAATTAAAAACAACAACTTGTAGTCAAGCAGGTTTATCTTGCTCAGCATGTGTACATTTCACGTGTTGGGTGGAGGGGGCCTGATGTCAGGTGCTTTCTTATTGAGGAGCCGTCGACTCAAATCACAACACTAAGAGGCTCGTCTATAAACAGAGACGGAAAACGTTTTCTCTCCGGTGTTGACAAAAGTCAAAGCTCAACATTTCATTCACGGATGTGAATATTAATAATGAGCCGTTATCTGCACTTTCTAAAACAAGCTCTGTTGAGTGAGAAAAAGGAGTGCCGCCGCCTTGTTGAGCCCCGTCCTTAATCGTTTCTCTTCCGTCTACGCGAGCAAAAGAGAGTAAAATAGAAATGGGGCATCGGGGTAAAAACGGCGCACCACGTCGCGCAGTGTCGTTCGCGAGCAGCGAGGACAGGCTGTGAGAGCGGTTTCATAAAGAACAAGAGCAATGAATGCATTTCATGTCATTTCATTTTAACAGTCAAATCTGAAGTATAAACCTGTAGTAAGCTCATCAACATTTTCAATACATCCGTACTCTTTGTTACCATCATGTGTTTTTCTAAAACTACAACGTCGGTTATTTTAACCATCTACCATCATAAAGTAAAGTGCAATGAGAGACTTTTTTTCATAAAGCATTTGCAGAAGCAACACAGAACAGACAGAGTAACGTTTTGAGGAGCAGCAGTCAGGTTCAGCGGTAAAGAGAAGCAGGAAAGAAAGACAATTTGGATATTTGGTGTGCCGGATTGTCAACACCTTGCCAGACCAAACCGAGGTCTAATCACTGCAAAAACGAATAACCCCAAGCAGGTTAAATTAGACATCACACTCACACCAGCTACCCAACCATGGTTGCTATCAGAGTTGTTCTTCTATAATGCTGTTTGGGCAACCTGACACCCAAATACAGAAGGATATTTCCCAAAAGGAGGACAAACACACACACAGCTTAATGCAGAGGATGATAATAGTCAAACTGTAGGACACTTAAGCAGGCTGCAAGCAATTCATGGCGGCGCTGTACAACAAACAAGATCAACTCACGCATCCAGAAGACATGCGGCCACTTCTGGGTTAGATTTCAATCCCTTTGCATTTTTCAGAGCAATCCACCTTTCAAATGCCGATCCAATCTCGACTCGAGCTCGAGCTCTTTCCCTCGATGTGCGTGTACGCTTCAAACTCTTGCGTTTAATCAATTTCTTGAAAGATTTTGCTTTTTCTTTTGCTGGAATGTTGTTGCCCTCGCAATCAGCCTGATCTTGACGATCTGCCATTTTCTTTTACTGAACCTTCAACATGATATGGGAAGATCAAGGGAGGGACAGTTGACAATTAGAAGACAGTAAAAAGTCACTGTTCATGTTGTTATACTCTACGTGATCAGACTATGACGAGTAGCTTCATTTGCGATACCAAACTGTTACACTATGTTGCTAAGATTACAACCTCAGGGCAATCACAAGGTTTCCAAACATATGCTTACTTGTAAAGCAGTCTCCTACTTTTGAGATGTGTGTGTAACTATGATCTGGAAACAACACAAACAAACTGCACAGGTAAATGAGTTGTTCCCTTGATGACAGACTGTAGCAGTGTCTACTCTACATAGCTTAGTGCAGCAGTTCAGCTGTAAAATGTCTGAGAAACTCTTGTGATTTAGTTGTCTGAGGGTCAATGAGGCCACACAAATAGGCCTGCAACAAGCATGTGTTTTCATTGTCTTCTTGATACTCTGGTTTCTATTTGCTTTCTAAAAATGTCAGAAAATAGTGACACTTTCTAAAAGATGCTATCCAAAGTCAAAAAGGGGACAATAGTGAATCATTTTTTAGATTTTCAGTTTACTGTCATACAAAATCCTGTTAGTATTCACAATTTAGAAGCTACAACACAAGAAAAACACTTTCAAATCTTACTCCACATAGCAGTCAGTGTATAACATTAAAGGAAAAGACCACGGTGTTACTGTACATTAGTTCTCCCACCTCTGCTGCTCAGTAGTTTCCTCTTTGACAGTCTGGGCTCTAACAGAGTCCTTTACTTCTTTGCAATGTTGCACACTGTTGAACCAACAGAAAACACATTCAATCAGGATTAGGGGTCATTTCCAAGCTGATTTTAAAACTTCATGATACAAACCTCCCAAACAGTACTTTAATAATCACCTTCATTAGCAAATTAACATGCAACACTGAAGATACAGTCAGCAGACAAACACCTTTAGCTTTCCTCGCTCCTTATTAGGGTCATATTTTGGCCACTTGTGTATTTATAGTGGCATCAACTCACACGCAAATAACACGTAAGCTTAGGAATAATTATAATTACGCTAAATGCTAAATGTGCTGCTTGTCCATAAACCACGCCAATACTTACAGAATCCACCCCCCCGTCGAGATAACGTTAAGCTAACCAACGTTAGCGCACATTAGCTACCCCACAGTTTCTACGCTCTTAAGAAGTTAAAAAAACGATATAAATATAATGTATGACGATGGTTCCCCAAATAAATACCGACCTGTTTAGTCGCGTAGAGCTATTTTGGTTCATATTTTAAGTAAAAGAAACGTACCGTTACTCATGAACGCTGCCTTTAGCATTTAGCATGAGCTGCTCGCAATTACTTCCGGTTCTCATCAGACTTTAAAAAATAAAATGTATTAGGGACACATTTTATGTACGATAATGACTTTGGAAACAACTTTTTTTTTTACACGGAACATCTGACTCATAATAACAATTACTGTGAAGAAAAAAAATCAACAATTGTCTGATGTATAAAGACAGATCCACTTATTGAAGACATTCGTATTTCAGAATAAAAGCATAATTGCAAAAGCGATTTACAAGATTTTGTCAATCCCTTTGACTTAAATATTATCATTACTTTTATTTTTGTGTAGATGTGTATTACATACATATTAAAATCAATATCACTATACAACTATTTATTCATTTTATTCTTTTTTATTTTTTATTTTGGGGAAATCGTTGCAGTTTAAAACTGTTGATTTTATTGGTTGGTTTTCTCAGGATACAGTGATAGTACAATGATGAAAATACAATCAAAAGAAGGTCATGCATCAATGATAACATCAAGGCTGACTGAAGAGGTGACCCTACTAGATTTTTGCTCATTATACAATTGCAGTATATGTCACCAAAAGGTTTAAAAATATGTCGTATTTAGCTATCTCATTGAATTTGAGTTAAATATTGTTTTTTAATTCTTGTCTTCTTAATTGTGAATCCATCTTTAATGCTTTATTGCTATTTTTAATTGTTAATGTTTCTGTTTTATTACTCTGTAAAGCACTTTGAATTGTTGCCTCGCCTTGTGCTTCACCATAGCCTTAAAATGTGTCCAATACTGATAATGAAAGGTGATGTGAAATAAGTAGGCCGTCTCTAACAGCGTATTACAACAGTGGTTACAGCAGTGAACGACAGATTTGACACATAGAATAAAACTTTATTTTTTTTTGTAAAACACATTCTTGAGCTCTACATCTGATGAGAAGGGGCAACAGGAAGAAGAAAAAAGCACCTGTAAAGATATAACATGTCAAAAGCGTGTCCATTCTTTTACTCTGACATGAGATCAGCAGGATTCACTGAGCAGAAACAAGTTCATTCATTGTAAAAGAGTTCACCTGGAGCCTTTAGAATAAAGCAAATCAACTCCTACATGGACATCACGTAGTTTCTTTTCTGTCCACTAGGTGTCGGTAGCGGACAAACAATACACTTTCATGACATTTGAACACATGAAAACTCAGAAAATGTCTTCTGATCACAGAACTGCCCATGATGTTGCGACAGACGTATAAATAGCATGATTTGATCAAATAAGTCAAAGCAGAAGGAGCCAGTGAGAAACATAAAAACTCAAAAATAACTTTTGGAATAATCTACGCAGGGAAATAAGAGGTTGTTATGGTTTATCTTCCTAAAGAATTGTACTCTTCAACTTACTTCCATAACAAAACAACACAAACGCCTTGATCAATGTAAAGTTAATACTTCAGTTAGCATTACAAATATTTCAAATGCACACAAAAAAAGTTTAAAAAACAAATCCCCATAAACAGATTTTATTTTTGCTTGAATTTAAGATTTTCTTTCTAATATTATCCTGTGGTTATTCGTACTGATCTACATAAACAAGGATACAGTACATCTATACTACCATAAAAAAAAACACTCGACGAGTAAATAATCACAACCACAAACTGAGACTGTTGCAATTCCAAATAAAGAGAAGCTCCGATAAATCAGCCCTTTGAAGTTCTTCCTGTTGATTATCTGAATTCATCTTCATTTTTCCTTTGCAACAACTCTCGTTTCATTTCATTATAAGTTAAAAAGGATCTGCAGAGGGACAAAAACGTGCATGCAAACAGGCGTTAAAATAAAGAGAAACACTCTAGAGATGACAACTTTACAAAAAATGCACGCTCTACAAACGTCACAATCTTGGCCTCCAATATCTTGTTTTGATCATTTTCAAGTATCATCCTCAGATAGCAGAGCAAAAAGTCCAATAGCATTTCTTTCCCCTGAATCTTCATTAAAGCGTATCTATGATGGAGATCATAGGTAAGCAACCTCAATTAATTTCTATCGCAAGACAACCCCATGAACCCCCAGAGGGAGCCAATACGTAGGACTTGTTGATATTACTCGTATCTAAGAAACGTCTCAAGTCCTAGCAAAGGTAATAAAGCTGGTCTCCCTTAACCGTTTCATCCTAAAATTGAGAAAGGAACAAATAAAAACAGTTTCCCCAGTGCTATTTTCTAACCACAACATTATCACTTCAAAGTCTAGATAAAGCTCATTATGGGACATAAGTAGCAGGTACAATACACTTACTAATTCACTGTTACAATGCAAAACAAAGGAGGATAATCATGTTTTTGGAGTGTTTAAGTAATGAGTCAATTAAACAGTAGCCCAGCCCTTCATACACCCTCAGTCACATCATGCTAAAAATACACAACAGTGGTTTGAAACAATAAATAGCTTGAGTTTTTTCCCCCACTGACGCTGAGAAAGGAAGACAAAAAGCACGACAAAAACAGAGAAATATTCATTCTTATTTCAAGTTTGCATGTTTCTATGTTGTCATCTGAAAAATCACAGCACTATCATTGGTTCCTTTTTCACCATTCAAACACAAGACAGGTTAAAAATCCTACATATCACACCTCAACGAATGCTTCAACGCGTATCCTTCCTACATGCTAGGGGTTAACACAAGATTCTTTTTTGTTTGTTTTATATATATCATTTTCAGCCTCAGAAATAGTTTTGTTTGAAGCCGACTGATCTATACATACTAAGCAAATATGTACACAATGAATTCCATAGACAATAGCTTCACAACATAATGTGTGGACCCTTTTGGAAAGTCCAGGCGGGAGTGTCCCAGTAAGACGTATCTTCCCATATTTGAGGTTTGAGTATGTAGAGTGGATTCAAATGCTTTACTGGTGGATTCTGAACCTGAGACGTGAACGTTATTGCTGATTTGTGCTGTAGGACTTTACCTCTGAAGTATTATATATTCTAAGGTGTAGAAAAGAGATGCATGCTTGTTTGTAAACTGCACGTCTCTTTGTATTTGTGTCAGTGTATTCTTTTTTTTTAATATGTTGATGATGTGAATTTCTGCGTGCCTGTGTGTCGAAGCCCTACGCATCTTATTTGCGTTTTCTCAGCACTAGGTACATCATGCCGCTGATGAGAGTCATGGGGAAGCTGATCCAAGCCAGGATGTAAGAGGAACCGTATGAGCCTTGCTGAAGACTGGGCACATGGAAGCTCTGTTTCTGAGCCGTGTAGACGGAGGCTGCGATCATCACACATAAAGCTGTGGAGGAGGAGGAGAGGGAAGAAGGAAATTACACTTTAAAGTGAGTGGGCAGATGTTATTCAATGACTCAAATATTCAAAGACATTTTGAGATAGGAGAAAAAAGATTTGCAGGCAAAACTTTAGCTTAGCATAAAGACTGGCAACATAGGGAATCAGATAGCCGAACTTAGACAAACAATGGGTTACTAATATTCATGTTATATTTCAGTTGAGGGAGGCTTAAGATTTACTGCTCTTAAATATTTTCGCACACATCCTGTAAAATTTCTGTACCAATTAAACAAACGAGAACGTGTTACTTAGTGAACGTTTCAGGAGCTGGTAGGACGATTTGTTCTTCTTCAGGACAGGGCCAGGATAGCTGTTCCCCATTTTACAGATTTTGTGCTAAAAAAGATGAACTGTAACTTTACATTTACTAAACAGACATACACTTTACAATCAGGTACTGAAGCCTGGATTCAAATCCAACTTTTGTGGACATTTTGGAAAAAGTGGGGCGTGTCGACACAAGAGTGAAACAACTTCTAATTTCTAGTAATTGAGGAAAAACAAGCCTCTGTTTGATTAGCATTTGTGTCACTCACAGGCCAGGAGCTGGATAAAAGAGGTGAAAATGAATCTCTCTCCCTGGTCTAGTCTGAAGAGCTGAAGGATGAAGACGAAAAAGCTGACGCAGCACAAAATGGTGGCGAGGATCATGGTGGCCTGGACAGTCTGCAGATAGGCTAAGTGGAGAAGAAAGGAGGTGTTACACATCAACACATACTTATAGTGCAAACATAGGCTACATACTGAAGTAACACACCAGGCTCTGTTTTACAAACTATAGCACCTGGTCTATAATTCAAGTTGTCAGTGCCTTAAGGGCAGTCCAACCACCTTACGCTAGTTCGCACTCTAGGCACAAAGAGGTCGTGTTAACCTCTCGACTGGGCGTGGCATAAATCTGCCCAATCAGAGGGTCACTCCGATTCCCTGTCTGTGTGTGTGTGTGTGTGTGTGTGTGTGCTGCCAGGTTGTAAGATAGCGTCAACTGTCTTACCTGCATCAGCAGTGTGGCTGTTCTCTATAGGAAAGCAGGTGGCGTTACAGGAGTACCACAGGTCAGCGTAGATCACATCGGCTCCTGCTGGCGACACCACCCACCAAGCCTACGTCAGAGAGGGACAGAGAGGTGGTTACATCGGTGCTGCATGGTTCTGCCCATTTTCTTGTATGCTCTCATTTCATTTGTACTCACATTGTGAATGGTTGCAACAAAGAGGAGGATGGCTGCAGCCAGATGGAAGAGGATGATGAAGGCTAAGATGATCAACATGGCTGCAGTTCTGTCGGGTTAACTTGTCTTACTGGTTGTAGCAAGTTGGTCAGGCCAGTTCAATATCTCCGGGGGCTTTGGGTGTCTCCCGCTGGCTGACCGTCACTGTGCAGAATGTTACGTTTCAGCGTCACTGTCCTGCTGGATGTTTTCTCCTCTGTGGTAATGCTGGTTGCCTCACAGACTGGTGGAAAAAGGTCCCTCACATAAAGGAGTCTGTAAGGAGCAATATAAGATGAATCCACTTGAAGGCCATTAACACACAAAAACGTACAGATTAAACAATTGCAGAGGTCCTACTTTCTCTGCAGCCCCAAGTATTTGCAAAAATGTTTACGTATAGCGGCAATTCACGAGTTCTACACCAAGCATATTAAATTTAACTCTTTGGCAATAACTCAACATAAACATGTACTAAAGGAAAAACATCAGCCTGGACCTCAACCCTGTTACAAACATCAGATAAAAGCAGCATCTCAGCAGGCTTCATCGTTGATTTGTGTCGAATTCAAAACACCAGAGAGGAGAACAAATGGTTTCTAGGTTGTAATAAGTTGCTGTAAGTTCATACAGCAACACACATCTGCAACCACTTACAGTAACACAGCATTTCTTAACAACTGTGAGGTTAAATGAAACTGCCCCAAAAAATATGTGTTGCCAGTTGTCCCTCAAATTAACAAAATAATAATAAAAAATGCTCCTGGGACGTAAGATGAAGTGAGTATAAAGTCTGCTTGTGTGAGAAGCTATGTGAGGATTTGAGAGGGAGCTTGTGTTTGAGTAAACACAAGACTCCTGTATGTGGGAGTAGAGTGTTTACTCTGCTGTGATTGTAGGTCTTAAACGTGACAATGACTTGTTGATAGAAGCCAGGAGGCCACTGTTTACATTTTCAAATCTGTGTCTCTTAAGAGTCAGGCTGCACTTTGATATAAAATGCTATTAACATAGCATTAGCCAACGACTGTTGAGTTACTAAAAAATGATGAACAAGAGGTCATGGGTAACTGCAACCCTGCTACAGAAAAAAAGACAAAAATAACTCGACTGTTTATCAGATAGTCTTGAATCATCCTTAAGCTGCTGAATCAAATTCCAGGTTATCCCTCTGCTTCTCAGCACTGACGTGTATTTGAACACAAGGCGAATGTTCAGTGGCGTGTGGATACTAACACTGTTGACAGTCAAAACAGGTGTGTGTGTGTGTGTGTGTGTGTGTGTGTGTGTGTGTGTGTGTGTGTGTGTGTGTGTGTGTGTGTGTGAGTGTGTGAGTGTGTGTTTGCTTAAGATACGCTTGTCTAATAGGACTTCATGCTGTTTGTGTACTTGTCTGATGTCTCAACTACAACAGTAATCTCACTCTTTTCAATTGGATAACTTTCCTTTGTTTTTGTTGGCAAATAGGACGAGTACTCCATGGAGAGAGTCTCTTGTCAATAAAACTTTCATTGGTAGAGAAGTCACAGACAATAACACATCACAGCTCTTTGCCCTCGTTTCATCTGTTATACACATTTTTTATGCAATGATAGCACAGGGGTTGACGTGAAGTTAAAGGGCCAGTGGCTTTTACAGATCACTGGCCCAGGATCATAACTTTTGATTCCGAGCTACCTTATCTTTTCTGTACTCAACTTTTCTTGTACGCATGTGATGGAATTGTTCAACAGATTTGGCAAACGACTACACTTTTAGCTGTCTTGTGTTCAAGCAAACTCCAGTGTGGCCCCCTTGTGTTTTCGTATGCTCTCTGTCAGTCTCCCTCAACTCATTTTTACCAAACTAGTTTATGGGAGAAATCCTGCGCTACCGTCCATGTCTGAATGAGTGACTGTGTGTCAACTGTCTGTTTGTGAAGGAAGGATTGAAATGTTTCATCACCATCATACTGTTCAACATGCTTAGTTAAGACTACATCACTAACACCATTAAGCTTGCAGTCTGCTCTTTGTTGTACACTCATTAAAACTCAGCCCAACTTTCCTGTTGATGCCCATAAAATTACATATGTGGTGTGTGCACACATACACATATGGGCTCGATTACAGCTGCCTTAACTCCCACCAAAGTAGTTCAGAAACTGAGCAAGCAGAGACGCAAACATGCTTTAAAGCACATGCGAGTGCAGGCACACACCAAACACACACACACACACACACACACACACACACACACACACACACACACACACACACACACACACACACACACATACACAAACACAGAGCCAGACAGCAGAGGAATTAGCCCTCTCCGCCAAAATGGAGTCACAGTAAAAACAGCCTCTCCCCACCGACAGGAAGCAGGCCACAATTTTTGTGTGTGAGCATGTGGCCGTGGGGTGTGCCAGAGGATAGGACTACCCTGTCTGAGCCGGGGAAAGGGGGGGGGGGGTTAAATAGTAAAACAGAGAAGGGGAAACAAGAGTGCGCTACACACTCTGATTCATGCAACTTTAGGGGTTTGCAGTTTAGACAGAAATGTAAACAACAACAGTTTTCTGTTCCAAATGCTACAGATCATAATGCTCTCAGACTGAGCTGGGGGGGAAACAAGAACGTGGCAAGAAACACTTTAATTTGCACCTGAAGCAAGCGTAAGAATTGTCCTGTGTATGCCTGGATTTGGCAACAACAAGTCTTAAACATTCACATTGTGCAGCAATGGCAGCCTATAATGAAAACATAATTCTATATGGTTTGATTGCTGGTTTAGTACATGATTGGTTTTATACTTAATATGTCATATTCATTGTATGCATATATATGTGAGGCACTGAAGTAGAACAAAAACACATTTCAGGGTTCATAAAATTGACTTTAAAACATCCATGTTTTTCAAAAGATACGTCCCTGTGACAGGTTGTTGTTAAGGTTGTGTGCAAACATTAAGTGGTGTGCAAGTGACATGTCCCACTGGGTGAAAAGAGACACATCTATTTTTAGGATTGGCAGCAGAGTTAAGAGTTCTGGCTCTTGTAGCTTCAGTTCAGAGGACTATACATTCCCTGAAAAATCCGCCCTTCATAGCACCGCTTCTTTATTTGGCCAGCTTCAGGTTTTAGAATAATGTCAGTGCATTTACAGACAGAATAATGAACGGGATAAGGGTTGGAGAGACCGTCGAGAGAGACAAAACGAAGACCAACAATTTAATTGACTCTATCCAATTCAAAGCATCTTTTTGTTATTTGAGTCAAATCCATCCGACCTGCAGGAACATTCTTTGGCGCAGTAAATAATCCTTTAGACATGTACAACAACACACACACACACACACACACACACACACACACACACACACACAAACACACACACACACACACACACACACACACACACACACACACACACACACACACAGCTGGATTGTATTCTGTCTGCAGCTGCCCTCTCATCTCAGTCAATAGAAGATGAAGGAGGGGGAGGAGAATGCTGGAGGGATCCCCATTGGAGAAAAATGTGTTGGGACGGGCGAAAAAAACAAAACACACTGTACACACACTCCTACACTTACATGTAAGCTATACAGAAAGCACAAACAGCGAACCTGCACAGAAACTTCCGAAAAATAAGAGACTCGCAGTCGGATTTCACATCACTGACGATGATTCGAACCATTTTATATTCAGAAATGAAATCGTAACGATAAAAGGCCGAGTACACGTTTGTGCACATTAAGTTCTGGGTGTATTATAAAACGTTTTTTTTAACTATTATCATTACTATTATTACTGCTGTAACTGATACAATCATATAAAACCTCGACCGTACCATGCTGGGTCCTTGCAAGGACAAGTGACTGTAATGGGATCCCCCACGGTGACGTAGTCAGTGGCGTAGTCAACGCGAGCAGACTTGTAATGCCCCTAAGCGCCACTTGTGGAAACTATTTGCAACTGAATTATTTTCCTCAATTTCAATCTACATAAATGATACAGAGTTAATTTTTCACTGGTGAATGATGAACCATGATAACTTTATCTCTTAGAATGAAAGTAATCCTGGAGTCAAAAAGCAGACATTACTCCACTACAACTGTTGTTCCTTTTCTCCCCGATACTAAACATGGGGCCTTGTATTACTCAGGGATCTATGGGAACTTCGTTACCTCAGCAGAGCTTTCAATCCGTGCTGAAAGTAAAGTGTGAAATTGCTGCTACTCGCCTCTAACTCCATGCAACAGCTGCAGACAGACATAGCATGCTGTATACATTAGCCACACCAGTCTGGTATGCATCACACTAATTATTCACAGCTCTTCATACCTTATAGATATTTCGACACACAGAGGGGTTTATATCGTTTAGCTGTGACGTGTCGATCACTGGAATGAGTGACTGACAGTCCTCATGATATAATCCAACATTCATCATTTGTCACCCACGTCATTAATAACCACACAGAAGCTGAAAATGTAAGTTTACTTACTGTGAGGCTTTTTAAAGAGTGTTAAGAAATGGGTTATTTTTATTTTCAAGAGCGTTTGGCTCATGAAACTCACTAACCTGTCATTATGTTAGCCTCTTTTCTCGTACTTGTGAAAAATTGCCATTATTTTGACTTTCAGAGAACAAAACAAAGGCACATAACCGAGTTATGGAAGTTTGGTGAAAGAAAGAAAGAAAGAAGGATGACCGTGTGTATTTGTGGCTTGTAGATTCTATCAGACTGCAGCCACCTCGCCTGACACACACCGACACTCAGGCACAGATGCTGCCATTCCTCCTCTCCACTCAGCCTTATAATAGGAGGCTGGGGGACTGCAAGAGTGAAAGTGTATGTGTGTGTGTGTGTGTGTGTGCTCACTGATTCCCTTGCCTGGTGGAAAATGCTGACTTTTAATGTCTTTTTTTACTCTTCATAAAACACAAAGCCACAGACTTAACTGGGCCTCTGAATCGTACTCCCCTGTCTCTGTCTCTCTCTCACTGTCCCACTCTCCCTTTCTCTCCATCGTTACCTCTTTCTGCTTTGGCCGTGGAAAAACTGATAGAGGGAAAGAATGAAATTCCAAGAAGGCTTCCAGTGGAGTCCTCTGACCCCCTTTTGAGGTTGTACAGTTAAGACTCAATATGCAATATTTCCTCCTCCAAAACCCTCTGTCTGGAAAACTCACAGAGGTTCACTATTGGTGAATACTTAGTCTTGAGTGCCTTCTTTCGTTTTCTTTGACACATGATGATTTATCCATAGCACCACTTTACACTAATGCAACTTTTTCAACTGACGCCTCAAGGTATATTTGCACCATATAGGTCGAAACTAAATTGTTCAGGTGAGCTCAAGCACTCATTGTCTTGGCGAATAGGATACAATCTGAGAGAAGTAGCCTTTTCACATATGCATGAAACTCCTGAAAATGTTCTGACATTTTCAGATCGGCTGCATGTGTGAACCTAAACAGAAATACTTTTTCCATCAGCTTCCTTGTAAAAATGTTTGCATGAAGTCAGGGTGAGCTGATCGATGAACGCAGCAGGTAATATTCAGGAAAATTCACTGGAGTATTCCTGCACTGAAGTAGTATTCAACCTATAGAAAAATAAGAACACTCATTCTCGTTCTTTTTTGTTTCCTTCGGCCGAGGTTTTGGGTATCATAATGGCATTCATTTGTGGTTGTGTATAATTTTTAATTAAGACTCTATTTTGGAGAACACATTTCAGATTAATGACCAGTTCACTTTCCAATTGGGGGCAAAAGCCGTGTGTGTGTGAGGTGATTGGAAAATTGGTTTAGGTTTAAGCCATGTCCCAGATGTGACCTATGTAAACTTTTGTGTGGGAGTCTGTGTACACAACAGCACAAGCAAAGCTTAGGCTTATTTTTAGAGACAACACAAAGGCACATCTTCCTGGAATACAGCCAGTGACCAAACAAAGCTTTGTTTAGGAAGAGCATACAGAAAACTGTGGACGCACACACACACGCACGCGCACACTCACACTCACTCACACACACAAACATTATGGATTTACAAATGAGACTTTTATACGCCTGAACTGACTGCAGATACACTCTGTACAAAGTAGCAGCCTTGTGAAGAACTGGAGAAAAGATACTGTGACAACTTTGCTATTTGCACATATTCATGCTCCACTAATAAGAACTAAATATGACAGTTTGCCCTGAGGTTGTCATTTGTGAATTAGCCATGTTGGGTGCATCTCATTTCACGGCTTGGATCCACCACAGTTCACATTTCAAATTCAAATATCGAACAAGCACGGCTGAACCATGACTATCTCCTTCAAATGCAGCCCAGAAATGCCACCTATTTTTTGACTGAACTTGGAGAACAAAAAGGATTTATCTTCCATACATGAAATTATTAACAACTCAGCATTGTCAGTTTTAGCCTATGTTGCAAAACCTGGCTTATTTTCTTCAGTCTAAGTTTTTAAGACTTCCTTATTACAACCATGCTAAACATTAGCCTGCACTGTAATGTATCAGCTTTAAATGGGGGGTGGGGGGGGGGGTATGGAGAGGGCAATGTTTTGTCATCCTCACTCATGTTATACAATTACTGAATCGCTGGGACTAAATAGAAATTTCGGGGTAAATAGGTGTTTTTATATGAATCATGCTTTCTTCTCCCATTTATTTAAGTGTAAGCAACAAATGATTTGAATCTGCTCATCTTATTTCCCTCCATCCTCCTATCGCACTGACACACCTGCACTTCTCCTCTGGTACACACAGCGCTTATGTGGAGGCTATATGTTGGACACTCAGGTAAAGAGAGGAACAGAGCTGTCAACTAATCATCACCTGGTGGTGAGCTCAATCAGATGGAAGGCTGCCGGACAGACCTGATAAACCCAAACGTTTAGCGCAGGTGAACTGGGAACGTGGCCATGGTTCTCTGCGGAAAACAGTGGCTTGCTTTCTCCTTGGTAGTGAGTCCTTGGCCCAAGTGAAGGAGTTTAAGTATCGCGGGTTCTTGTTTACGAGTGAGGGTAGGATGGACCGTGAGATTGACAGACGGATGGGTTATAAGGCTAGGGCCACTAGGGCCCGAAACGTCACATGTGGTGATAAATTC
This sequence comes from Tautogolabrus adspersus, assembly GCA_020745685.1. Classification (NCBI taxonomy): domain Eukaryota; kingdom Metazoa; phylum Chordata; class Actinopteri; order Labriformes; family Labridae; genus Tautogolabrus; species Tautogolabrus adspersus. The sequence continues at coordinate 19,765,286 of CM036553.1, forward strand.
CATTAAATGTGTATTTGAGCAGCTTCTGGTGTGCAGACTTAGTCTTCACTTCGTCTCAGAATAACATCAGCACAGCAAGCAGCTGCAGAAAAGTATTCAAACGAATACATATACATATAGACAGTATAGACATAGACGATACCTGGCCGTCTACTTTAACTTTTTAGGGGAATTTTATAAACTGGGTAATCGGAATTCAGGATGTATCATTATATGACTGCATTACAATTCATCAATCATCATGGAACTGTTTATTTGTGATATTATCCTTATCGTGAGTCACATATTGTATCATGAGTTACACTGTGCTTCCCAGCCTTATGTTAATACCAAACACTACGTTTGTCATCCTGGAATCAAATCCAATAATGTTGTTTGGAAAAGTATCATATGTGCACAAATACAAAGCAGTATCTTGTTATGTTAACTAATCTAATTTACCAGCTCTCTGAACTGACTTTTACATATTTCATCACTCTTGCCTCTAGATCAAAGAGGAGTTGACCACCCTTTCTTACGTTCTAAGATTTGACGCCTGGAATTTGAATTATGAGTGCATATACAAACGATGCATTCAGAGCCCCAATTGGAAAACAACACCGGCATTACAAGCAGGATGTTTCAGGTCATGAGATCAGCAAACACAGGCCGATTTAATAACTTGACATTTCCTTGATTTAAACCATAACATGAAAATCTATCAGTCCCTCTGCATTATTCAAACAAAGCCTCCTGGCTGTCTCGAGGAATTAGAATAATTATTAAAGCTATGTCGAGTTTTGTTTAATACCAGGGGAGAGTGGAGAACCAACATGAAATGTATTGTTCTGCACAATGAAGCTGCAAAAAAAGTATTCCGTGTGTTATAGTGTCTGTGTTCTGCATGCCTCCTTCAGGAATCTTGGACCTTAAAATTTAACAGATGCACAAAATTGTTTTCCTGCTGGGTTTAAAGACTTCCCTCCGAGACAGGAATTCTTTCATGTTGGAACACTAACACGGTTTTTAAGGTGTAAATGTGCGTAAGTGTGTGATGGTACGTTTTTACACACATTCCTGCAGTGACAGCGCTGAGAAATGATTCCCACATGGCAGATAGACCTGATAGAGACTCAACGCCATGTCTATTCTCAGTCTTTTCATAGTCATCATCTGTTAGCACCTTTGACCTTATACTGACCCCTAGACTAATCCTCCCATCATCAAATATTAGGCACCATGCTGGGAATCTGGTGCATTGAGTGAGGCCCGAAAATGCATTCAAATTAACACCAGCCCTTTCACTGCCTGCAAAACTTTCAAGATTTGTTTCTCATCAATCTTTGAAGAAGGCAGAGCACACAAACACAGAGGGGACCTATGCTTCCAGAGAGATGCATATACAATGGTTTGTGTCTTTTAGACTTTTTATTCATCATATATCTGAAGTGTGTTTGCTGTTATTGAAAATGTATTTTGCTTTCTATAGCATTTTTTGGAAGTTTTTCCACCATTTCTAAAGTTGCTGCAATTTCAATGGAAATGGAAATGATAGCTCTCACATGACTGATATGGTGCACTACAAGTTTAATCTTTGGATTCACTTATTTAGTTGGGCTTTATTTCCATTCCCTTTTTCCACTATTTCTGAGGTTGCTTAACACATCACTTTGATGACTGTGTAGCTCATAACTACATTAAAAGTACTATGAAGGATGGTTCATGATTCAAAACTGCAGGCACACTGAAGAAGCTCACAAGAACAGAATGTTTGAAGTCAGCGTTGAAGTGGATTACTTTTTTAATTTTTCACACCATAGTTTCCTAACCTACATCAACTTGAACAGGTCCAAAATCAGGCTTCACTATCTCTCTTCAATTCTTTTTATTTTCATTTATGTCTGCTCTTTTTTCCTCTCTGCTTCCTATGCCATTTAACATTTAATTTTCAGAACATGGCCAAAACAGCAGAGTTTTCCTCCCACAGCATGCTCAGTCTGACTCCCTGCAAATATTGTCTTATAGGAAATGTTCTCAATCACTGCAACAGGGCCTGAGAAATAGGAAAAATCATAAAAAATGGTTGGGGTTTTCAACCACAAGAGGGCACCTTTCCGTGAAGAGAGAACGGCAGCAATTAACTGCCTCAGCAAAACTACAATTCAACTGAGCCATCAGTGACAGACAGGGGAATTTAGCATTTCATTGCTAATAATGTAGCTTAGTGGATTTTAAACATATGGTTGTCTGAGTGTGCTTTTATTCAGTGACAAACTCATAATGTTAGTCAGTCCAAAAACGTTTTTAAAACTGTAAGAAATGTATTATACAGTCACCATCAGCTAAATAAATCCGTACAGAATAATTAGATTTTAGTCTTACCATATGGCAAGCTAACAAATAGAAAGGACATTCAGTTCAGTAAAAGAGCCACAACAACAGAGGCCCTTTTAGTCAGAGTGACACAGACGTACACATTTCCTGTGTCCATTGAAAAAAAAAACCTGTATCCCTCTCATTAACTAGCCTAGAAATGTACAGTTACACACACGCACACATTCACAAAGCCTCTTTCATTTCCAAACTTGAAGTCACTCAGCAGAGGCTGAGTTAGCCTATATGTTAAAAAACTACAACACGTCGAAAACACGTCACAAGTTCTCGTTAAAATGACTCTATACATTATCAAACGAAAATGTGTTTTTCGTTTTAAAGGGACCGTAAACTAAATTTCTAGAATGAACAAAAAAAAAAGCTAGCTTCTCTCAAGTAAAGCATTTTAGGTCAATGCAGGGGGGGCTTATTGGTTCATTTAAGAGGCACTTCCCAACCACTATGGATTTGAATAGGGCATGAATACCATATAGTAAGTTCCGAGCAGCATTAAACAATATGCAAACTGAAAATACAAAGTTTACTCACCGAGTTTTGGACCGAGAAAAACAGCAAAGCTGCGCAGTTCCAGATACTTCAGCGTGTCTTTGAGAAGAGGGAAATTATGGTGATGAATTTAAAGAAGTATATATTGCTAGAAAACTGCTTCAGAAAGTGATAAAAACGGAAGCTGGATGTGCAACTGGTTGGTTGTCCCCCGCAAGAAAATTCAGAAACGCTCGTTCACTTGTCATGAGCGCGCGGGGAGGGCTCGAGCGCTCGAGTTGGGTGTGGTTTGGGATTTGATATTATGGGAGGTGCGCGCGTATTTGCTTATGCGTGTTCGCGCCATAAACTGTAAATATTTCGCTCACGTTTGGGAAGAAGTTGCACATGAGGGGATTTGTGACAAGAGTCCTAAGCTCGCGAGGGAAAGTGTGTTTAAAAATCATTCTGGGAGCGAAAGGGGAAGTTTAGAAGTCCGTTTTTCCTCACTTGGCGGACGGACAAAAAAGGGATAAAAGAAAACAGGAAAGCAGGGGTCAGACAGAGAGGGAGGAAAAAGGAAATTAAAAAGCTACAAGTGGATGAAATGTCAGGAGGAAGAAGATTAGAAGAATGGAAAGAACATTTAAAAGTGGCGGAACAAGTGGAATGTGGATACTATTAGATGCAGGTCACTTCCCTTGTTTTTGTATGACTTGGCTTGTCTTTTAAATTCAAATTCATCAGGGAAATCTCCATTATTGTTGTGTGTGCTTCACAACTTCCAAGAGCAGGTTGTGCAGCACGAAAAACTAAGACTTTTTATTGACTGCATCTTTTCCCCCCTTTTTTGGCTGACTTTCAAATCTTATTAATTGAAATGTTATTCTAAGATTTGCTATCACGTCTCCAACAAAAAAACCTCATTGCGAAGGCTAGAGATTGTCAAAGTCTGGGTCACGGCCCCATGGAGGGCTGTACAGGCATGAAAGTGAAGAACACTCTTTAACAATAAATACAGTATTTTCACATATTGTGTTGCTTAAAATAATAATTAGAGATACCATATTATAGATATGATACAAACTCATGGATAGATTGATCGACATGTTTTCCTTGTGCTGCTTAGTATTGGCCAGCTTTTACAGAGAATGAAAGTTTACCTCATCAGAACTTCATGGTTTCATTCTTAAACCATTTTGCATCAGAGGACTCACGTGCTTACAGCCACAAGAACAAACTTAAGTGAATTGTCACAGATGCACTTTTGGCACAGCAGACTGAAATTCAATTAATGACTGAGGTCTACGTTTTTACATTGTCCTGCAACATTTGAGTTTCTAATAGGAAAGTTTGCAAATCGAGAGAATACCTTTTAAAAAAAAAATGTCATCAAACCTGCCCTTAAAAAAGCAGATATAGTCTCGGATCCACGTGACAAGAAAAGGAATCTGATAAATAATACATTAACTGTTCCCGGTCTCAAAGCTTATGTTTGTATTCATTTAAAGCTGAAGGTGTAAAAGTGCTGTGTTTATAATGCCACACCCATCTGCCATATCAGCTCTGGGGCTGAGTCAGCAAAAGAGTCATTAAGAGTGCAAATAGCTGATTACTAAAACCAACTCTTAGAACCATTTTTATCCATTTGAGTTTACATCCTAACCTCACATCAGGTTCTCTGTGGCCTGTGCTTAATGGTCCAATGTTGCCAATGAGAAGGGATGGGAATTCTTTATGGGGTCATAAGGAGACAAATAGTTCTGGCAGACACGAGGTAATGAAGAGAGCATTGTAAAGATTTCAGATGACATAGTTCTTTTGCATTTTTCAGGCAATCAACATAGGACTAAAAAGATTTCTGGTATTTTTCCATATTTCAAGTTCAAACAACATATTTGATAACTCAGTTACGCTAATGTTAGCATTCAATCGCTTAGGTTAGCTAAAATCACTAAATACAACAGGAAAAGGGTAAAGTCCTAGCTAAAGGTTAGGCTATGTTAGCTAGTTAACAGTAGCCAAATGATAGCTAGGAATTGGTTGAACTCTTAAAACTAGTGGTACAAACACTTAAAAGCAAAATGACTGAATTTAAGTGTATGTTCGCCCTAAAGGAGAAGGAAGAAGACATTCTTGTACCTTACAATGTGTAGCTCTGGGTCTCTTGGGTGTGGACAAGTGAGAGTAGAAGGCAGAAGTAGCGGCCTGAATGCATCACGACTACACGTTGCTATTTCCCTAAGACTGTGTTGTTAGCTCCATCTGAGACACTTTGCTGCCAGTTAACAGAGCTGTGACGGTGTATGAAAACTGTAATTTTTGAAGAGAAAGATAAAAACACACAAAACAAAGAAACAGGCAGATTTATAAGTAGATATAAGAAAGAGTTTCACAGGTCCATTAAATACTGTACAATGCTTGACCCTTCCTTATAGCATGCACTTGTAGCAGACAGCAAGCAAGAAAGCTATTAAAATTATTTTAAAAGCCTCTGGACGCCCCGCTCCTGTTGCTGGTTACCATGGACAAAAATTCTTGTTTGACCGCAAATTGCTCACAGAATGTGTGCATAAACTCACAATTGTATGTATGTTGTGTGCTCACATTCCTACACATTCAATAGATCTAGTGAATGACATGCACACACACTCTCACTTCATGTGTTTTTTTTTGCAGTGAGGGAAGGAATGCATTGAATCTGTTGAGCAGATGATGCCACATTAATATAACACAATGCTCTCTCTCTCTTTTTTTAATCACATTCTCAATTTCTTGCCAGACATCGAGCGCATGCACACGCACTCACTCACTCAATAACACTTTCAGGGTTACTTGCTACCATATCTCTTCATCTATTGACTTTTTATACTGCAAGAGACTGACAAATGTCCATAAGAAAACACAGGATTGTAATTTCACTCAATTCTAGGAGATCAAACCCTTAAACTTTGAAAACGACTTAGTTAATACTTAAATCAGATCCTGTATTTTGCTTCAGAGAAAGGCAATTTAAACAACTTCATATGGATATTCGTCTTGTGTTTATTTTTGTCCTTCACGAGGAACCTGCTGAACACTTGTTGTTCATTTACACATCACATCACTGTACAAAACAGCACACACACGCAGATTTAGGCCCACAGCTAGTCCCTGTTTAAACAACAAAGCAATCCCATCATCCTCAACTCCTTAGGCCACTGACCCCCCCACACACACACACACACACACACACATCCAAACACACACACACACACACACACACACACACACACACACACACACACACACACACACACACACAGGAGTGTTGGAAACAGGTTTGACCTCTCTGCCAGGTGTCAGGTGTCCAGCAGGTAAAAACTCTGCAAACACACAGTGTATATCACTGCAGACACCTATCATTTACCTGCTTTTGTTGTGGTGCTATAGGTGGAAACAATAATGGGTCCACACCTCCACCCCAAAAACCCTGAAAATAGGGCTTTTTATTAAACAGTGATGTATTTTACCTGGGACAGAAAGACATCATTTCTTCCCGTTTGCTATTCTTTGTACAGCGCGTAACCTTTAAGATATGCTTTAAGGGATAATTCTGTACAAAGGCACATTACGACGCAGGTGGATGCAAGGAATTCGACCTCTGGCAGGAATATATTCTCCACACAAATAATGGCAAGGAAAAAAATATTTAAAAAATCTTAGCTTCAGATGTAAGTGAGCTCAGCCCACATTTTGAAACACGTCGTTTTAGACATGTAAAATATTTGACACGTTCTGCCTGGAGGTGAAGAGTATTGCATAATAAATGTGGAAGAGTCCCAACCGCTTCAAAACTACTTTCACACATCAAACATAACCAGCGCTGGAAGAAGGATCTTGACACGTCTTATATCAACAATAGTTCATAACATGCAAAAAGCCTGTGGGAATACTTCATATAAAAAGTGCATGTTGCCTTTCTTTATGCTACTTTTACTGACAAAATTTGAGGTTCCTTTGCAACATATACAGCTGCTCTTTATGCACTCTCAGGATCGTTTTACTTTTAACTGGAGTCTAGGTTCAAAGACTCTCCTGGGTGAACAAGAATCCTGAATGTTGCATGAAACTTTCTGCCCATCATTTTTGTGATCCAAGTACACGGTGTGGATGGATGACAACAAATAGAATATGAATTCAGCAGTTTTATATCTAAGCACAGAGTAAAGCATTTCTATTGTGCTTGTGTTTTAAAAAAAGAAGTAGGACTGGAGTAATTTTTAGTTACGTCATTTTCATGCAGTATGGCATCAATGTCTCTTCTGTAGGTACCTTATAAACTGTGGTCATTGTTTTCAGCTTGCAGATTTTTCAAACATTGCCATGTATTTTGTTTTTCCTTAAGATTGCATGCAGATGTCTGTCACTGAAAGTAATAGTAGAGCGTAAGACATGAGGCACAAACTGTGAATCATATTTATGTCAAAGACACAGACGTAATTAGTGCAGTCTTCTGTTGACCTTTGTTGTATTTAAGCGTCTTTTAACTATAGTAGAATCCTCCTCTCCTCCTGTGTGACCATCAAAACTAAAGTCTCCCTATCACCCCTCCATTCTTGATACTTTTACCACCTGGATTCATGCCAGACAAACACAGACACACATTAAAACACATACACAAACAGACAGGCCTGACAGGAAGCAAACCCCCACCTCCCCTGTTCCTGTTTTACACAGCACACATGCATGTGTCTGTGTGTGTGTGCGTCCATGCTCGCACTACTGTAGGCAATCATCAGGAGGCAGATTGAACAACACAGGGGGAAAAAACTACACAAAGACGCAAGATAGAAGACGGGAGAGGGAGAGAGAGAGAAACTGAGCAAGTGAGTCGTCAGTAAGATGCGATTGTGGAACAATGCTGGCAGTCAAACTGTTATCTACACTTCTCTCTGCCCTCCCATCCTCTCATAAATGCAGTTTGAGTGAGGGAGAGGCTCAGGCATCCAACATAATATAATTGTTTATTCAAGAAGTTATTTTGACTTTGCCTGTTATTTAGTTAGAGTGTGCGTAAGCCTTGACCATATTTGTCCTGGATTTATGGACTCTTGAATTCTTCCTAGCAGTGACTCTAATGTAGTTTTTCTGCCTCTTAAGTTGAGCTTTTGGGTTACTCTTGTCTTGAACTATGACAGTATAGTACCTTATCGTGTATATAGTTTCTTAACGTATCGTATCACATTGTATCGTATTGTATTGTGTCACGTACTTTATTATATCATATGGTTTGGTATCTTATCAGATAAGATCATATTCCATTGTATCATATCGCACCGCAACGTACTGTATCATATCGTAACATATCGTATCATATATACTGTATAGTATCGTAATGTTACGTACAGTATCATATCACATCGTACTGTATTGTAACATACTGTATCGTAACATACTGTATCGTATCGCATCGTATCGTAATGTAACGTACAGTATTGTGTCGTATCACATCGTACTGTATCGTATCGTAATATACTGTATCGTATCCCATCGTAACGTAATGTACAGTATCGTGTCGTATCACATCATGCTGTATCGTATCACATCATGCTGTATCGTAACGTATCGTAACGTAACGTATCGTAACGTATCGTAACGTAACGTATTGTAACATATCGTATCGTAACGTATCGTATCATAACGTATCGTATCATTCTTCATTATATTATATGTTTTGGTATCTCTAATTGTATTGCATAATACCCTTGGTAGGGCATGACATGGTAACACTTAATTTACCATAATATTTGGTAGTATCATCTTCCATTTAAGATTAATAAAAGTTGTGTATTAATATCATGTAGACCTTTGGGAAATGCACCAACATTTAAACATGATATAGATGACTTGTCATGATGTAAATAATTGTTTTTTTAAAGGGTTACTAATACTCACATTCATCAAGGCATGGATCGTAATAAGTTCAGTTAAAACTACTGTTTAGATTTTTGTTTGTTGGCAAATAGTTCGAAACATACTTTCACATGGTAACAACCAGCAAACTTAAATTAGTAAAATTTCAACAGCTAAACACGTCTCTTAACTTGGGCCTGTACCAACCCTGGTCAACTCTGTGTGCGTGTGTGTGTGTGTGTGTGTGTGTGTGTGTGTGTGTGTGTGTGTGTGTGCGTGCGTGCGTGCGTGCGTGCGTGCGTGCGTGCGTGTGTGCGTGTGCGCGTGTGTGAACCAGTATTATGACGACAAAAGATCTCACTCACAGTCACACAAACACACACACTTTCCATGCCATTTGCATCCTCAGATTTTCATTCATTTGCTTAAACACCTGTCCACAAGAGACAATGTTGGACAATACGAGAGAGCTTAGAAGCCAAAGGAAATGAAACTTAAATTGATAACGATGAAAGAAAAGAAACTGGGAGTGACTTTCAGTTGAAGGGCAGGAGTTCAACGATGAAAGAGTCTGTCCCGTGAAAACACAAACAAAAGAGGGCAGAGCCACTTAAACATGACAAGTTACCAAGTAAATGAACACCAGCACATGTAGTACACTGAAAAGAAGGCGGCCTTGAAGAATCTGTAATTTACACAAACATCATGATGTATTATCTCTCCTTATTTTCAGCTGATAAACAGTGGAACACAGGCACACCCACAAATCACAGCCACATAAACACACTTACACACACACTTGCACACAGACATGCACATGTACAGATCAAGAACTTACAAGTCATCTGTAAGATCCTCACTGTAAGTCTAAATCTGAAAATAGTTTCACACGAGTCAGGATGGTAATATGTGTATTGCAGAATCAATATTTTGTCCATCCTCGTTAATCTACCATTATCTGTACCGCTTTTCCCATTCCAGGTTGCAGGGGCTGGAGTCAATCCCCGCTGTCATTGGGCGAGAAGTGGGGTACGACCTGGACGGAGTGGCAGTCCAGGCTGGAAAAACAACCGGTTAAACGCACATTCAAACCTCGGGGTAATTTTAGAGTCACCAGTTAACCTGACGTGCATGTCTTTGGACTGTGGGAGGAAGCTGGAGACCTGGAGAGAACCCAGGCATGCACAGGGAGAACATGCAAACTCCACACCGACAGGACTCTGTCTGGCTTTGGAATCAAACCTGGAACCTTCTTGCTGTGAGGAGACAGAGCTAACCCCTGCACCATTTTGCAGCCCCATAATGATTCAATGTACGAAAAAAGTAATGCATTGTTTTCAAGCTCAAATTTCTTGCTTATACAAAGACATAAGCTGATGGCCTTCAAATGAAAATGCATTGGTCAAAAGAACAAATAAATCCATGAGCAACATAAACCATGGCTGTTTCCTTTTACCATACAAAAGTGAATTTGCAAATTCCCCCTAATAAACAGTTCACTTTCAGGTCACATCTTTTAAAATGCACAATGCCTTTTTTTAATAAAAATCTAAACTTACTTTGCTGGAAAAAAAAACAGCTCCAGTTTTTATAGTGTACATTAATTTTGTTTACGTTAGACCTATTACTCAGATATTTTAATTTCTATAGCAGGATGCTGTGTACTTTTAAAACATCTGTGCACACGTACAGAGGAACACCCTTCTTACTAACACTGTGTCACCAAAAATAGGCTACTAGCTTTGCTAATCTTCCTTCCTTTACATAAACACTTGGACACATGACGACGCACAACGACTGACTCCTCTTCCTTGGAACAGAGATATTTTAGTTGTGATCTCAACTGCTTACCAACTGTCTAATCCTGACACACAAACACAAAAAACCCAGACCGAGAGGTAACAACGGTTATTCTGGGACAGCTGAAAGGGAGCAAAGGGACACCAACACATGACCTCTTCCTCTCTGCTGACCGCTGACCTCTCCAGACTGTGGGTGTGTGTGTTTGTGTTTTTTCACACGCACACAAGTGTCCATGGCATCAGGGTTGTGCTGGAGGCTGCTTGAAATGCAAAAGTCAAAGTTTAACTTGGAGTATCCCAACATGCCAGAAGACATTAAGCTGCACTCTACTTTAATATAACGTAAAAAGATGCACAGTTGATTTTTTTTTTTTACATTTGGATGGATTCAGGGTTACAGCAGGATGGAGAACATCTGCCACATTTTTGTAGATGTTAGTCCACATTCATCAACCCTGTCGGCTTTCTGAGGTCGAGTTGCAAGGTTGTTTTGGGTAAAGGAGTTTGGGGGGTGGTGTCAGTGGTTTGAGTTGTTAGCTGCTGAGATTGAGGCCAGAGGTTTTAGGCATTAAGATGAAGTGGATGTCTGGGATTCCTTTTGGCTGCAGCCTGACCAGAATAACTACTAGAAAATACTGAAATGTCTCTTTAACTTGCACTGCATATGTGTGAGTAGTAGTACAGTAGAGTTCAACTAAGAAGAAGAAAATGCATTTGGAATTTTAAGAAACGTATTTATTTTACAAGGCTTGTGAAGAAGACTGCCACCACTTTTCTATTTTAAAAATGTGCAAAGAATGAAGAGTGGATGGGAAAACAGGTTAGTGTCTTTTTCACTATTGATTTATGGTTGGTAATCCCCACAGGCACAAAAGGGAACATCAAACAGTTGATTCACAACAAGCTCTTCATCAAGTGACATTTCTGGTAGTTTAACGGTAATTTAATGTCAAGAACTAACGCCAGAATGTTTGTCACTCTTCAGACAAAACACATCATGTGAGGCCAGACACTGGAGTGCCACCCAACAAGGTGCAGTTAAAACATCTAAATTAGTCTCTGAGGGGATGACCCAACATGACCGCGGCAGCTGAGAATTTCATAAGAGAAGGAGGAAAGAGGAGGAATGCAAGGAGGAGAAAGAGCAGGGAGGATCTGAGATAAAGGAATGATGGAGGAAAGTGTTAAAAGAAACAGAATTTGTGAGATGAAGTCTTTCTGCTTCTGGGCCACAGTTTCTAATCATCAAGTATTCGTAACTTTATCTTTTAACTTAACACAAATAACATTTTAAAGCCCAAGACCTCGAAATAAAGTTATTTCCTTTGTAACTGCCCACAAGAACGAGAACTAGACTTATTGTTACCTGATCTGATGCTACTTTTTAAAAGACAACAAAACGTGTCATTTATGATCTTAAATGTTTTGGTTAAGGTAGACTTATATAGGCTAAGTACTAGGTATTTAAGTATTAAAACCCCTCTTGATTAATGGTAAAATTGTAATTGTTTTCAGGTTCCATCATCCGAGTTGTCATATTAATAACCACTTTGTCATAGTAAAGGAACCGTTCTTGTGATTGAAAAAATGAAAAAATCCATTCTGTCCAATCGCTTCTATAAAACCAAGAGCTTGGTCACCAGACGAGCTCCTTTGTTACGTACAGACAAGAATTATAATATCTAAGAGGCTAGAGGCTTTTTGGGGGGCAAAGGCACTTCTATCAACCTGAAAAAAGTTGACACAGGCATACAAATTGAAGTTACAGTACCTTGTGTACAAGCACAAAAAAGCCTCAACATTATGTGTCCAGGGGCAATTATGTATCTGCACCATAGACTGTATAAAAAGATGGACAACATAACAGCGCCCTAAAAGTGAAGCCAAAGTATTAGCTTCCGCCTACTCACTGGCCGCAGTATAGTTCATAAAGCCTGCCTCCTCCATTTTAACAGATGGGAACAAGGGTTAAAGTATAAAGTTTAATTACTCGTCAGATTAAAACAATTCTCAAACATGGTGTCTGTCATTATAGTCATTTCTTACTATGCTGATTTATATCCAAGTGTTCATTTTAATGTAAGATTAATTTGTTATTTGATGCTATAAAGAAGGGGTTATAACGGCATGATTGACAGCTCTGTTGTCAAATGTGGCTTTTGCGGTGCGGAAAGGATGGGAAATAAACACCACGGCTCCATGTGATATGTACTGTGTCGTTTCTGGCCCCAAATGACGTCACCAGCACAACATGTCGGTGCCAGATTGATCCTTATTTACAGTCGATGGATGAATGAATGTAGACTTGCACAAGAGCAGCAGTGTGCAGGGAGGACCTTCACGCTGGGGGGAGACTGCAAATAAGGACTCCCATGCTTTACCGCTGTCACAGACAGAGTAATTCCATATCACATTTTCTTAATTCTACAAAAGGAGACTCAGAGTCTGAACTCTGAATTCTTTACATTTGTAAGATGCCTGAGTGTGTATTCTTCTATTCTATTGTCATTTCTAGTCAAAGAGTCGGTTAAATAAAGAGTAAAATATCAAATCCATTTTTCAGATGTTCCTATGAAATTGAATCCACAAACACTGTGTTTCCTGTTCAACTTGTTGTGCGTCCAGATCACACCCATCATTTTTCCATAAACTACTTACTTCCTCTTTCCTCTTCAGTTGTGTGACAAGTCTGCCCTGCCACACTTTCCCCCACAAACAAACAAACACATACATACAAATATCCCTCTGCTAATCTAATCCTAATAACTGGAGTGTGAGTTTTGTTAAGGCGTGTGTGTTTTGTATTGTTCTTTATGTGATGACTGCAAGGCTTAACCTTTTTCGCTGAGTAACTCAGTTTGTGTGTGTGTGTGTGTGTTTGTGTGTGTGTGTGTGTGTGTGTGTGTGTGTGTGTGTGTGTGTGTGTGTGCGTGTGCGTGTGCGTGTGTGTTTGTCACTCCCTGAATGGACACAATGTGACTTTAATATGAAGTAATCCGTCGAATGAACTCTGTGTAGAAAGTAATGACTGTTGACGTAAACTCTCAAATCACCTGCACATGCTTAGACAAAACACACAAGTAACTGTTCATAACATCAGCCACCTTTTTTTATATATTATTTATTATCCTTAAGTTTGACTACTTCTTGTCCTTAACGTTTGCAGCGCATGTAAAGGTGGTTAATACCATTTGTGCCAATACTTGAGATTTTGACTTAGTAAGCTTTAAAACTACATTCCCATCAGTGCCATCTCTTCTTAAATGTTAGAATACAAACCTGCAAAACGATGTCTATAACAGCGTAAGCTTTACATCAGTTAAATGTTGGAAAGACAGTATTGTGATTAAATGTTGATGTTAGCATTTAGCTCAAAGCAGCAAAACACTGCGTTGAAGAATCGGTATTATCTTTCTCTTCTTCTTATTTAAACTTGATCTACTATATATATATAAAACGGTTTTTATGTGACTGAAGGACTATTTGTTTTCCTGAAATATGTGTTTTCTTGATTAGCGTTAAATAAAAGATTGATGCGACAGACTCCATGCTAGCATGCAGTCACAACCTAGCCAACATTAGACTAGCTAACATCATATCAGTTTGGAATTTATGCCTTTCATGTTGTATTTTTAACACTACCAAATGGCAATATTAGTTTTCAGCCACTTCCGAGCTAATGCTAATAGTTCTTTTTAGGAAGGAGCTTAATGCTAACACTAGCTGTTGTGTGACCGTAGCTAAGATGTAATCGTTGTTTTAGAGTGAAATGTGGGCCACTCTCCCTCCAGATTTTAACTGTTCATTGTCGCTTCAGTTGCTGATCCATGTAGAAGTACTGAAATGATAAGAATGTGTCAGCTACCCTACATCATGACCTAAAACTTGGAACACAACAGTACTACATTTTAATAGCTACTAGAGCTTCCCATACGAAGCGTTTCTTCAAAGTAAAATTGCCGCTGTGTGAATATTGTAAATAGTGTAAACTGCTCTGACATATTGTTTAAGTACTGTATACATGGGTAACTACTGCCACAACTGCAATCCACAACAGTGCTTGTCCACTCGTCCACAATAAGTCCTGGTCTCTTCAGAGTCAAAGTGACGAATAAGTGGCATTTAGTTCATATTTTCCTTGCCTGAAGATTGAGCAGAGCATGCTAGGTTGGATTAAGTCTCTTTTGAGTGTCTCTCCTCCCTTTTCAAAGAGCCAGCTCAACTGTTTTGTATTTCAATCAAAGTGTCTGTGAGTCATGGGAAGGAAGAGGAAGGATATTATAGCTATTAAAGGAACTATACTCCACTGTCTCTTATTGCACAGTTGTTGTTTTTTGCTTAGACTTTCATGTAGCCTCGAGGGATGAATTACACGACTAATGACAACCCCTGTCTTTGCTCTCACTCCCTCTCTCTCTCCACGCTGCAACCCTTGCTCATTTTATTTAAGTCTGCCTCAAGTCTGTCTCTCTCTTGCTTTTGATGTCCCTTTAACCAGCCTCATCTGAATATGCAAACTCAGGCCCAGGTTCTACAGCCATGACTCTTTGGGCATGAGTATAAGAGTGACTCAAATTCTATTGTTTCTTACACTTTATTTCCAAAATCAGTGCCCATGCAGACAAAAAAGTGTAGTCTCCATATAAAGTATTTTAGCCATACAGATATCCTCCATATACAGCCAATGTGGAAGCTTTGTTGTGCAATGAATGAAGCTCAGTGTGAAGTTTGTCAGTAAGTGACAGATGAGTGGGGACACAAAGAGAAATATCAAATTACATTCTCTCCACAGGGCACACACACACACACACACACACACACACACACACACATATAAAAACACAGAAACACACAAAGGGACATACATAAATGTACTCATAAAAACATAAATATTGCATATAATTTGTATAATAGTGATATTTTGCAGACCAGTTGGCATTTTCCTTCAATGCCATGGAGCTTGTCGAGCACAAAATGTTTGCTACACCTACACCCACGTTACACACACAAAAGCACGGATACACAAAGCTGCTACGTGACTCCATGAGTGGGAAAACGTCAAAAACAGAATTACTGAACTGCTTAACTTTATCTTTATAATGTGATTATATTCCAAGATGCAGCTTCAAAACTGCTCGACTATAAAATACATACTGGTAGGCCTACATTGTGTCAGCAAAGCTTGCAGTTCAAGTAAAGTTCATTGCATAAAACCATAGGCTGTCTGTGCTCTAGTCTTTTTCAGAAGCCTCAAATCAAATTTTAATTTTACTTAAGTGCAAGCCCCAACCTCAATATTTACAGTCCATGGCCCCAACACGTGGTCTGCTTCATTTCTGTGTATGTGTGAATATGCCAAATGTTTGCTAATCAACAGCACCCCCTTGTTGAGACATTTGGCCAGTCTCAGTCAGTCAGTAAATTAATCTCTGTTGATTTATCAATAAAAAGTGTATTTTCTATTTCACCCCTGAATTCTGTTGAGGTATAATCAAATCATCCAATAAAAAAAAAACATAAACATGGCTAATGTAAACGTCGATTGAGTTATGAAAGATTTTTCCCTCATGAAGTTCGTTTTTGCAGCCTGCTGTTTCATTTGGCTGCAGTGACAGCCACAAGTCCAACTTTTATTATTGAATACTTTAAAATTAAGTTGGAGTAAACACCTGGACAAATGTCTTTATTTAAATGAAAAAAATCGATTTCATACTCGTGAATAATACACAGATGTTGTGCGTATGCCGAACCTTCAAGGGGGAAGATTTAAACAGTGGACAAAGATGGCCGATGTTTTACAGAATCCAAAGGAAGGTTGGGGAAATGAGAAGCGCAGGAACAAATAGGACAAATGAAAGAATAATATCTAAGATTCGGACACACTGGATTAAATAACACATTGTTCAAAATAGGAAAACATAATACAGGCAGATGCGACAACTGTGGACAAGAGGAAACAGTGGAACATGTCATTTTACATTGTCAGAAATATAGTTTAAAAAGAAGAGGGATGATGGAAAACCTGAAAGAAATTAAAGTATTCTACAAAAAAACTCAGAAAATGAAGGATATAGGATTTCATTTCATTACCCTCGACAAACTAAGTTGAGAAGATATAAGATTTTTTTTGTAATTATTATTTACAGAAAGTAGTACATATTAGATATTTTTATCCACACTCATTACCAGTAGGTGGCGGAAATGTACCAATTCGTTGTTTGCCTACCGCAATAAAACCATAAAGAAGAAGAAGAAGCAAGATGGCAGACGTACCCGATAATGCTCCTGAGCGTGAGTTATTCAACTTAAACAATTTTGCACTCTTAATAAATGTCATAGACAGTTACTTTCGTCGCTCGTCGGCCTTTTTTAAATGTAGTTCAGGGCTGTGGTAACTTTTGAAGAAACGTCTCTATTTTCCTGTGGCGCACATCAGTGTTGTCAACACTGTAGCCTATTTCAGCAGCGTTCAGGGTTTTATACACTAGAAAGGTAATTAGACAGCTACAAGACCATTCAGTAGTCACATGTACTTAAACAGCTGTGGTATTATCTGCAATTTAAGCCGAATTTGATCTGTAAAGTGTAATGACGCAGTTTTTTTTTATTATTATTAGATACAATTCTTAAGGTCGTTGCAGAAAATACTAACTTCTGACTTTAAAGCAAAAATAAATAAATGAAAAAAGGCTTCTTTAACCATACTGACATCTTGTTTAATGAACGCTAGACAGTAAGCTACTCCCTGAAAATGTGCTGAATCATACCTGCATTCACGTGCTCCTCGGATGTCTTAAGTTGTGTTCACGAATTTGAGTCCTTTATGTGGGAATTGAGGCATAATACCTCTTTTTCTATTGTTCAGTTTACTCTACGTGAACAGCCTTATAGTTTTAGATAATTGACAAATTCATTAACACGTTTTATACTCTATGCAAGCACAAAATCCGTGTTTGACCATCAAGCCAAAGTTTGTTTCTGTTTTATTTTTCTCTCTCTGCTTTTTTTAAAAACTTAAAAGTCTGTTAGTCTGAAAGGTCTACCAACATTTTCTCCAGCTTTACCAGTTATTGTCCCAACTCTATGGAGTCTTCAAGTGAATTTTCCCAGTTGTAAAAAAGTCATTCCCGATTATTACTGACGTAACGTGAATGCATCACAGCACCAAGGAGCAGTGTAGAAAGTAACTGTTATTGACCTGGTATTTCATCATAACCATGCTGTTCTTCTATGTGTAATTGTGTTTATATCATCCCTGCCAAAATAATATTAAAAACTATCATACTTTAAATATCTCTTTTTATCATCTTGTATTGTGTGTGTGTTATGAAATATTCAAACCCAAGATTTCATGTTTGTTTTTTTTATGGCAGCACCAGGATCAAACTGGATTACTGGCCTGACATTTTCCAAAGAAAAATAACCTTGATATATATATTGTTTATCTGGATCATCTGTAATCTCAACTAGAATACTAATAAAATGCCCTGTATGTTTTTTTTTTTCCCAATTCATTCATTCTTAAAACTATGTGTCAGGCTTTTTTTTAAACGGCTGATCTAATTTGGACACTGATTACTGATTTCGGATTATTCCTTTCAGACTGCCCGGGAACACAAAGTGAGCAAGCAGGAAAGACATCGTCATGTCAGGGATGTCCAAACCAGAAACTGTGTTCCTCTGGAGCCACCAAGGCCCCAGACCCCGGTAAGAGACTCTTACCTCATCCTGCCATATAGATATTTAAAGGGGACATATTATGAAAAATCCACTTTTACAGTGTTTTTGAACATATATTTGGGTAACCTGAGTGTCTATCGACCCACACAATTTTAAATAAATCCATCCAGTCCTATGTTTGTGGTCTGCATAAGTCTTACCACACAGAGAAAAATGCTCAGTTTCAAATGTTCTCAGTTTGTGACATCACAAGTTGGATTCTGGTTAAAAAAAATACCCTCCTCTCCCCTGGTTTCTCCACACATGGACTTCACCCCCAGCCTAGAGCAAAACTTTTGCGCAGGTCCGCCATTTTTATTCTCGCTACAGAGGAGTGATGTCTACCGGGAAAACTCAGGGGGGGCTCATTGCATTTAAAGAGACACACACACCAAAACGGAGCGTTCTGAGAGAGCTGGTCTATACAGAGTCACAAACCTCCTCTGGTGCTTGATTCATGTTATATTTTGAACAAAGCACATCACAGATGTTTCATTTAGACCACAGGGGACTGTTTGAAAAGGCGGAAAAGGGGTACAATATGTCCTCTTTAATGTAAAACTTGAGAAAAACCTCATTAAAAAAGGGTACAGGTCATGAACTAAAATCATGTCTTTTAGTGAGCCTATGTTTTGTTTGCATTTGAAATTTGATGTTGCTGCTAAACATATCTATTCTTTCTTACCCACTCTGTTTCATCTCCAGCCATTGCAGAGATAGGCGAAAAGCTGTCAACAGTCAAACACAAGATCCTGGTGTTGTCTGGAAAAGGAGGAGTGGGGAAGAGCACATTCAGCGCTCACTTGGCTCATGCCCTGGCAAGTGACGTCACGAAGGAGGTAATCTTTTCTTTTCTTCTTTTATTTTCGTACTGCACAAGTCACAGAGCCACCAGCAGAGTTTAAGATGCCGTGATGCTGTCAGCATGTGGTGTCTTAACCCCTTTGCAGCTGTGAAATAAACTCAAAGGATTTTTTTCTGAACAGTTAATTTCTCCATTAGTGACAACTTAATACCACTAGAGGTCACTGCAGACTGGTTTTAACTGGGATGTGATGCCATAGAGTTCACTATAAAGGCCCCACCCCTCGCCTCCCTCTGGGTGCATCCGAATTGCAAAGTGCCTACTCAATCTGTCAGTAGACAGTACCTACTATCCGTGCTGTATACTGTTAGTACCTACTATTCAGTAGACAGCACAGTAAGCAGATATTTGTGCCTACTTCATTTGATTCATTCAGTATGGAAGTGGCGTCATTTGCGTTACCTGAACCGGCCGCCGGTTAAATAAAGTTTAAAACTGATTAAATAATAAAATAACACACAGTAAATACAGAAAAGAAAGTAATATACAGTATATAATGTAAGATATACCAATAAAGACGCAGATATAAATATGGAAATCATTCTTTAAATAGAGGGGGAAAGGTTTAATAATAATGCACACATTTGTTACATTTTCTGTTCTTAATTAAAAGGAGCGATTTTAGAAGGGACTCTAATTCTAGATTAAAAATTGATTCAATTAATCCATGCTCGTTTGTTTTGATTTGGAGGCGCACGTGAAGTGACGTTTTACGTTTAATTTCACAAAGCATTGTGGGTGGTAAAATCCAATTCATTTCCTGATAGCATGCATCCGATCCATACTGCATAAAACCCCGAAGTTAGTATCCATACTGAAATGTTCAGTATACTGAGGTGGACACAAAAAATGCATACTGAATGACCACGAGAGTTCAGTCTACTGAAACTCCCTACTGAATAGTACACACTGCATACTGAACTGTAGCAATTCGGAAAGGGCCTCTGTCTCACTTGGTTGTTTGGTTTTCAGGTTGCACTGCTGGATGTAGATATCTGTGGGCCATCTATTCCTCGGATCATGGGCTTAGAAGGAGAACAGGTGAGCAGATATGTTTGCAGCAATACACACTTGGAAGTCATGTGTCACAAGGGTTTGACTTTAGCACAAGTTCCACATATTATAATGAGCAGTAGATATCACAGATGAATGTCAGGAATTTAGCCCAGATTGGGATCCTTTTTTTTTGAACATGAATTACTCCTAGTTAAGGCATCTACTTTCAAACCCCCATACAGAAGTTATCCTCTCATATTTCACTGCTGGTAATCAGTTCTCTCTGTGCAGGTTCACCAGAGCGGCTCTGGATGGTCTCCAGTGGTGAGTCATTTCACACAATTCCCTTTTTATGCAGGAAAAGGATCCACGTCAAGAATTAAGCATTACACATGGTAAAACTTTACTGGACAGTCTTGAACCGTCATCTGCTATGTGCTCATGTACTCATATGCTGCTCAGTCATCAACAGTCCAGGTCAGAAAGAAAGAATTATGCTGCGTTCCAGTTACCTCGGAACTGAGAAGTCGGAGCTGGGAATGACGTCACACCCGAGTTGAGCGTGTTCCAGTTGAAAGTCGGAAAAGCAACATGGACACCTCCAGGAGTAGCTTTGTTTTGTTAGCTCACACCAGACGATAACAACACACTACGTGATAGTTTGTGCACAAAAATAACATGACAACATGTCCACAGATAGAACTTGCACGATACTATCAGTGTGATTGATTTAATCACACAAAAAGAGGAGCAAGCGGCTAATAAACACTATAGTCTCATCTTTAACATACGGTTGATGCACGTAGCAGCCATGTTGGATTTTAACTCGGGCTACTCCGACTTGTCCGAGTTTCCGACTAGTAATTACGACTTCAGGGGGCGTTCCAGTTGACACTTCCGACTGGGAACTCGGAATTTCCCACTTCCCAGTTCAACTGGAACGCAGCATTAAAGCGGATCACACGTGAAGGACCCCAGAAGGCCCTCTTAGCTGTCCTTATCACTGCCTGACTAAATGACCACACTACACCTTATACAGTGCTGCCACCTACTGTTGGAGACGGTAATTCTGAACACTAGTTATACAAATATCATTAAAGTTTGTATGTGTGTGTTGCAGTATGTGGAGGAAAACCTGGCAGTCATGTCCATCGGTTTCCTTCTCAGTAGCCCCGATGACGCTGTGATCTGGAGAGGACCCAAGAAGAATGGTAATGTTTTTGTGTCAGTGTGTGTACATAAAATGTGTTTTACTGTTTTCATGACATATTATTATAACAGGTGTTGTGTTTGTCTTCAATCAGGGATGATCAAGCAGTTTTTGAGGGATGTCGACTGGGGGGAATTGGATTACCTCATCGTGGACACGCCCCCTGGCACCTCAGACGAACACCTGTCCATAGTGCAGTACCTAAGCTCCACCCACGTCGATGGAGCTGTAATCATCACCACACCACAGGTAGCACAAACACAAGTGCCCAGGCAGATATCAAATAACATTCATAGCAGTTACAGCACCTGTACAGGGAAATTCCACCTACAAACTGCATCAGAGTCTTCTTTCACACAATGGTATGACTACATTTCCCAGAATCAAGTTCAACCGTCTGGAGTTGTTCTTCAGCAACTTTGAGGAGTAATTATGAAAGTTACTTGAAAAACATCTACTATAGAAATAGACAAAGAAAGTGAGAGTTGCACCTGTTGACTGAAGATGCAACTACCAAACCGCCACTCCTGCTGTGACTGTCACTGTCTATTTTATACCGCCACTTTCAACACTCATCTAAATCTAATCAGTTGCCACGTGTTGTTGGGGGTAATGTAGGAGGTCATTCTGGGAAATATTAAAGGTCACATATTATGCAAAAATACACCATGTTTCTCTAACACAAAGACGTGTCCCTTGTCTTTCTACAAACCCCCAGATTATGAGAAAAGTCCATCCTATACGTCTTTTGCCCGCTCCACTTTTCAGAAAATGTGCGCTCAAACAGACCGTTTGGAGTAACCCCTCCCCCAGGTGGGTGACACTCCCCCAGCTAGGTGTTTGTTTAGCCTTCTGAGTCTGCCTTCTCACTGTAAACAATCAGGCATGGTGCAAGAAAGCCCGAGCCACCCAAGCCCTTCTAAAGGGGCGTGGTCAGACACAGCTATTTTACATTTAAAGCTACAGACAGAAACAACCTGTTCTGAGCAGGGCTGAAATAGAGCGGTTTATAGGCATGATCAAATACAGGATCAGAGTGGATTTTTGGCGAGAAACTTCACAGACATGTTTTGGGGAGCTTTGAGACTTATTTAAACTTTTTAATATTAGTTTAATATTTGACCTTTGAGTTCATGTGGTAGGTTTATGGACGATAAGCCTGATAAAGTTAGCACTAGTTATTAAATGCATATTTCCTAGTATGTACTCGACATGTTTTGCTGTCATCATTGCGCGTTTGACTTCTTCTACTACTGCACGTCATTTAATTTAGACATATTGTCATTGTAGGTTCTTTCCCTACTTTTTTATAGCGAAAGAGTTGCAGTCAAGACCTTCTGCACAACACATGTACCATATGGCAACCAATATCATAAACTCATAAACGTTTTTTTCTACAGTGGCTATAAAGTGCAGCATGGCGCCATATAACAAGATTACATAAACTGTGTGCATTTATAGGTGTCCTCTTCTTCTTCTTTCTATAGAACTACAGGTATTCTAAAGATTAGGTGTTGCTGCAGTTATACAGACACACAGCACAATGCTGCCAGGCTTTTAGCACACATTGTTTCACGGTCCCTTTTATTCTGTCGTTTATTCCTTTCCTTTGTCGGTCCTCTGTTCATCATCCTGTTCTTTTTTTTAATGAGAAGAAAGTGCTGTATTGAAACAATAACTAAGACAGCAGTAGCAAAAAAACAAAACATGTAGGAAATACTTTGTGAACGAGCTGCAACCTCTGGCGTTGAAAAATTAAGCCGATGCCAAAGTGCTAAAACGGCAGTACCTCGAGTGTCCTCGAGTGTCCTGGAAGTCACATACACACCCCATAATAAGATGCCCATTTTGACAGCAGAAATGAACATGTTCATAGCCCGGTTCAAAAAATCCAATTTGTTCCAAATAGCTAATTTCCTTATTGACACACACTGTACCCCCAGTGAGGTCATTTTTTATACCTCATGAAGGATAAGAGTAATTAATAATCAGGGCCGTGACTAATATGACTGAAAGCGAGCGCTAAGTAGCTATTCGCCAGGAGGCTTAAGGCCTGCCTCAGCTCTAAGTCTTTGCCTTTTGCTAGGCTGTTTGAAAGTCAGGGTGAGACAGCATTTTTAATACGGTGACCGCCATTGTTGGACTTGAAAATTCCCCTGGATGCGTCTCTCCTGACTTTGCATGCTCTGCTGCCTGTCATCAAATGTGACTTTCACTGCAGTTCATCAGTTTTGCATAGAGGCAAATGTAAACAATAGTTATCTCGGTGTTTAGCTTTTAGCATGCTAACAAATCCACTGACTCTACTTTAGAATAGATAGTACTGTCCTGTCCCTGCACATGATGTAAGTCACTATGACCTTGTTTTCTTGTTGATATGTGCACCTAACTATCTACACTTGATGAACTTTGTGTAAACAAAATGCTTCCTTGTTTTTAAAAAGGGCCAGGACCCATGAGGTCAGACAGCAAAAGATTCACTTCCTCCTTCTTTCAGCTCTTACTAAACCAAAACTAACCACACAAAAAGCTGGGAAGTACCGGGGAAGGATCCAGTCTGGTTGATATCAGGTTTTTCTGTGTAGTGTGTTTTTTATACACTACCACGTTTCCTCATCAGTAGAAGTGGGAACTGTTTCTCTCAAAGGAATCGGGATAGCAGCCGTGAGGAGAGGGAAACTATTTATGCTGATACTTAAGCTTAAGCTCTTTTCACTCCAGATAATTCTCGTCTAATGCTTTGTCCTCTCTTTTGTCTTTGCTGCGCCTTTCTCTTCCTGACTTTATTACGTTTATAAGTATATAAAGTATATTTATTCAGAGGTTATTTCACCATACTTTTCTATACTTCTCTCGACTGACATTTAAAATACAAACTCAATTGATGACGTATCCAGAAACAAAACAAACAAGCTCAACAATAACCGTCAGAACAAGATACAAATTATCATACAATTAAACGCAGCAAAACAGGAAGCATCAGATCATAAATGACTACATGACTGAGCCGTCTTTGGAAACTGTTCCAGTTTGAGTTTCAAATGTTCCCATTCAGGGTGCAGCTTGAGTTCTGCAGGCGAAATATTCCACATGTTGATCCTGTCAACAAAGTTTGAACAAGAGAGGATTCAGATGCTCCTTGTGTTGCAGATTCAGATCACAAAATTCAAGACAATGCACAAATGCAAAAACCGGCAGTTTCTCGAGTGTCCACTTGAGGCTGGCTCTAAAAGCCAAGGAATCCCCATTATGTCCCATGTTTACAGCAGAAATAATACTATTTATGTTAAATGGTTTTGTCTTAACAGCTCATTTGATCATTGGTTTAAAATCTTTAAGGAGGTGATTATTTTCATGACTTATCCGTTTAGATGCCAATTACGCTTTTAGATCCGCTTAAGAATGTATAATTATGGGTGTGGTTGAGTTAACAGAGAGGCGGGTGCGTTGTAGCTTTTTGAAAGGATGCTTAGCTTCACCTTTTTGATTGTTGCCAGACTGAATCGAACTTTAGGTGGAGTCAGCATTTCCAATATGGCGACGCCCCATCATTTGGCTTCATAAAGCCTTTTTAGGAAACCTATGTCCATGTGTTATACACTCTGAGTCTTTGACTATTACAGTAAGTCGTATCCTGTAATAATGCGGCACACCATTATGTCACAGATCTTGGATACTGTTCTTCCTTTTTCTCCTACTGTTTGTATTTTAGGTGGTAAGCGTGAGAGCTTAACTAGCCCAGTTGTGTCACGCCTTTGTCTGCCTCTCAGTTAAAAGACTGGTACTTATTAACTGGATGGAGCTAAAGCCAGCATGCTTCATGAAGGAGTCATGGTTGGTAGAGTACCTTGACCTTCTTAAAATGGAGAGAGCAGCGAACTTCCTAAGAGACTTTGATAGGACTCTTAGTGGGCAATGGGATATTGTCTGGAGATATCTGGGTTGAGAGCTGGGTACTGTATGTTATTTGTGTTTGTGTGCCTCTGCAATGATTAGTTCACTTTTGATTATATGTTTTATAATGTACAAGGTCCTTCTGGATGTATTAAAGAATATTCATTATGTAACATTTAGTTTGTACCCCGACATCAGCACATGTTCTGTATTTGTAGATTTTTATGTTTCTCGAAAAACTGGAGAGAAAAAAAAATAGTATCCTGAGGATTCCAGCATTCATGGATGAGTTTAAGATGATGAAAATATTTGAATTTCTCAGAGCATGAGAGTGGTGATTTTGTTGGCTTGGTTGCATAACCTTATCAGTGCCCTGTGATCAGGAAGTTACACAAGACTTTAGCATAGCGAGTAATTGAGTTGGACTACAGTTTGCAGCATGAAACGGTCAACGGTCTCTAATAAGTCTCTAAATGTATGTACGTTTGCCCTTTTGATTTCTCTCCCTGCAGGAGATTTCATTGCAGGACGTGCGAAAGGAGATCAGGTTCTGTGAGAAGGTCAAGCTGCCGATCATCGGAGTGGTGGAGAACATGAGCGGCTTCGTGTGTCCGAAATGCAAGGTTATTACCAGTGATGTACACAGAAGGGCAGACACAACCACGCAGGACAACCTGGGTGTAAAGATTGTATCAAAAGAAAATGTGTAAAATAAGATTACTGAACAGCAGGGAACATATTTAAGTTTGTACAATGAAACCAGAATGAACACTACGCTGATGAAGCTGACCACATTTTCATCGTACTATGAGCTCGACATGTTTAGTGAAGCACACCACAAGTAATTCAGCGTCCATTGATTCAGAAAATGCACGCGTATGTAACTTCGATCTTTCTCTGTCCGTCTCTCTTGCAGAGCACGTCGCAGATCTTCCCTCCCACCAGCGGGGGCGCTGAGAAAATGTGCAAGGATTTGAATCTACCGCTTTTAGGAAAGATACCACTCGACCCCAGGATCGCACGAAGCTGTGACGAGGGCAAGTCTTTCCTCAACGAAGTGCCAGACTCTCCTGCCACTCAGGTCTACCAGAGGATTGTGGACAGTGAGTGTGTCCAGTAATGCTTACACAATACACATGCACACGCTGTAGCATCTTAAGAGCGTCTGTTTTGACAGCCTCTCATCGTCATCATAGCCTTTGCTGGTTTTGTAACTTTCCAATGTAAGGAAGTCGGGCACAAAACAGGCGTTTTTTGGATTCTGGTGAAGTCCCTCATGAGTTTTGATGACTGCATGGTTTATATCTCAATTCTCCATTAAATGTAATGAAAGGAGAAGTGATCGCTTCACAAATGGGAAGCAGAGTGGGCCAAAGAGGAAGAACAACATATCGAAATTTGGTATCTACAGCAGGAAATTAAAGTTTAAAGAATCAAATGCGGTTCAGCCATCAGATGATTCACTTACAGCTTTTGCAGGCAGATAATGAAGAAGAAGAAAAAAACACACAAAGATCTTTACCTTAACATTCCTCTCCGCTCTCCTCCGCCAGGTATTCAGGACTACTGTTCCAACCGTGCGATGGAGGAGCAGAGAGCCACCTGAACCCACTCTGAAGGTGGATCAGAACTGTGAGAGAGATCGCCTGAGGAGAGTGTGGTAGAAATAAAAAAAAAAGAAACGCACAAAATGCAACATCCAACAAAGTCTGCCAGAGGTATCTAGACATGTAAAGTGCATCTCTTGACAGGCAGCAGCTTGTTTTTGGTGAGCTGGTCAGATGTTGCATTGGAGGGACATATTCTGCTGCAGCTCTGGAATATGTTTTGTAATAAAAGTATTCTAAATAAAGAGTATTGAACTGATCTTTTAATTGTACGATAATGAGGACGAGGTCCACCTTGTAACAGATTACATTTTAAGAAACAAATTGTAAGGTACAGACGAGTGACAGTAAATGCTGTTAAAGCGTAATCTCAAACCACCATTCTTGGAATACTTAGTACAGCCTTTCTTACATTTGATCACTGAAATAAACACCATTTTCTGATCCCTGTAGCATCATTACTACATTTAATCTGAGCATAAATTGAAGTGTAATGATTCATGTTAAAGCTATTTTCTTAAAATGTGATGATCCAGTCAGAACCAGCCTTAAAAACAACCATCTCCTACACGGTATGTTGTCAGCATGAAACGGCCTCTCTGTGGCTCTGAGCCCATTGGTTCAGATCATTAATATAAACAAATTCTGGGCACTGTAGTTATTTGCATTTATGACCTTGCTCATACTGTTTAAATAGTGCTTTCATTGAGGTCTATTTTCAGCTGCTGAAGAGTAAACATTTGTTCGTTAAATGGGTATTCATCACAGCAGAAAGTGAAACATGAGATGTACTTGACGTAAACTGCAGTGCCCTGTTCATACTACTGAGCTCTGTAGCACAGCGGAAGCTACGGTCACATTTTAGGCTAACAATAAGGAAAAAGTCATATTGGACTGATAAATCCTTTAACGTCAGAGTATGGGGGGAGACCTGAGCAGTACCAGAGGCTCAGACTGGTAGGGACCATACGTCAGTGACATGGATAAATTATTGTTCCATTTATACGACTGTTGAGGCTCCTATGAAGAATCTTAACCCACCAAAGAAACTCTTGGTTCTTAGAGCTACTACAGCACCTATTGGGCTGTAGTTGGGGATATTGTTTTGGGGGAAGTTAAATTTGTTTTGGGGGAAGTTAAATCTCTCACGTAGTAAATTTTTTTTTTTTGTTTCCTTGTATCTGGTTTGAAATGGACTCTGTGGATCCACTGGTCTGTCTCTGTCCCTGGTTACAGAATCAGGGGGTAGTAAATGGGGAGAGAAAGAAAAATGGTGGTACCATCGATGGTCTCTAATCCCAGTCGATCAAGACCTGTTAATACAAAGCACAGTGTCATCAGCATAGAACAACATTTCAGTTAGATTTTGTTCATTACTTGGCTGTAATCATTCCACGTTTGACACGAGTGTATGTACATAGTAAATACGAGGACTCACTGCACACAAGAGGGCCGAATGACTTCTTTTTATTGAATATCATATCAAGGTTAGGGGGCTGCTCCCTCAAAAGCCACGCCCCTCACTAACATGCAACGAGCGCCGTTGTTCCACAAGCGGACATCAGCTCATCGCTTGCATTTTCTAGAAACTAATGCAGAAGTGACTCAAATGCTTATAAAGCCCTGCAGAGGGTTACTCTGGAGGCTGCATGAGGGGTCCAATTGAGTTGACCTCTAAGAGATAATGAGCATAACTCTCACCTGACTGAAGTGTCATCCAAGCAAACTTCCCCAGATGACTTTTTGTCACAATCCCTAGTTCCAGTCTTCTTCAATTTAAGCTTGATGTTTACTTTGCATATGATGGGTCCCTTTGCAGACAGATAGACAGAAGAGCAGAGTATTAGTGTAGCTACCTGCTAACTGATTTGCCCATAACATACCACAGCAACATGTCAGTTGGGTTATTTATCACCTTCACAGTGGGTTGCAAGTTCATGAAAGTAATGTTGAACATTTAAGTTCCCTAGCAATGTCTTTATTGACATTTGGTTGTACCAAAAGAATATCAAAGGAGTTGGCTGTTCAATTTTCTTCAAAGTACTGTTGCCAAAATTGCCATTCCAATGAATACCATAGTTAATATTAATGGTGGATATCCCATGCTAACTTAGATAGCGATATCCTACACTGTTGAAGTAATGTTTTCGAACTACCACTCCAACATAGACCTTGTTGCTCCAATATGGGGGTTCTGGCTCCAAAAAAAAAATGAATGGGGACAGCAAAAATGGTTCTCCACACACCCATGGGTAACTTCACATTGTCTGCGTCCACTTTGTTTGTCAGATATTTGAGAGAAACAACAATACACACAGACGTTTGTAATTCACTGATCGGTGAAATAAATGACCAAAGATGAAACCACCTCCTTTGTGTTTTCTATGAAAAGTACTGAACATATAGGATACACGATCCTCTAATTGTATCTGTTTATACGTTTAAATATTCCTCGAGGTGACCCTGTCTTCAATGTCTAACCCTCACTTTGTGTGTGTGTGTGTGTCGACAACATTGATCACTCATAATGATACTGGACATCAGAACAGATTTACTTTTAAGTGATGTGAACACAGTTGAATGAGGTCAGTTGTTGCGATGTCCTCGTGTGTACTTTGCTATACATAGTCGTAGTTCCTACAGGGTTCGCAAAAAAGCACATGTGAAACTGCATCTGCATCCTGCTAACAGACAAACCTCAGCCAGACTCACACAGATAGTGTGCGTTTCTCACATACAACACCGTAGCTTCCACTTAGCACTACGTTTATGACTGCTGAGGTCTGTTTATGTGTGATACTAATCAGTTTTTGTTTTTTTTCAACAATGACTGCAGAGACAGTTCAGTTTCAGATACAGTCAGTGTAATTTAACACGAGCAGACATAAAGGACTGAAAGAGTAAAGGGACTTTTCCTGGTCGGCTACTGATCTATGTTTGTATTTTAGCCCTCTATAGTTTTGCATTTTTTAAGTAAAAAAGGAAGTGGGTTCTTCCTAATCAAAAACAGTGACAATAGTGCATCACATTGTTTTTAATATGCCAATATATTCAAATATACTTGTTCTGCTTTATAAAGAAAAGGGTTTGTCAAAGCAAGCAGTGTTTCGTACCCTTAAAGGCAGGGTTGGTCATTTTCTCCTGATACACTTTTTAAGATTTTGGTTGAAATTGTCTTTAGGTCCTGACAGACATCAATAACTCATGTGCTCTGAAAAAGGAATGAAGGAAATCCGTCATCTGTAGCAGTTGTAAGCCTGTAAAAACTTCACCCAATGTCTGCCACGAGGTACCAATCTGATGAACCAATCACAGCCTCCCTGTCTCCCTGCTCGTTCTCTACACCTTGCGTGCACTAGCCCACACTCAAAGTGCGTCACCGATGACGGAGTTTATACTGTTTACTTACCGCTGAATGAGACATGAGACGATGTAGTTTCTACACAATGCAAGCGATGAGCTGAGGTCAGCTTCTGGAGCAATGGCGCTCGTGCGTGTCAGTGAGAGGCCGTGGCTTTTGAGGGAGCACAGAGGGAAGGGAGACGGAGAACTGAGGGAATGCTACTTTCAAATAAACGCTAATTTTTGAAAATTACCAACCCTGCCTTTAAACTCAAATGACCATCAACAAGTTATAAAAAACCTAGATCCTATACTTCAACAACCAACAATCTTTGACTTTGCAGACTACCTGTGCTGTGGTGCAGGGACTGTGGCCAGTTACAGCATGCAGTGTTTAGCCAAACCAGTTTTGATCCTCAAAAATTAGGAGGAGAGGATGTGTTAAGTGTCAGGGTCATCTGCATCCAATAAATATACAAATGTTTGAAGGCAGGGCTGTTCAACATCAACAGCAAGAGGGCCACATATGGGGAAATCACAGGGGGGGGGGCCCTCAGGCCACAAAGAATATTTGATCAATTAATGGCTACAAAGCTCCTTCACTTACTGTATTACAGATTTATTATTATAATAAAGCCTCTGATTGTTCTTGCCATATACACCAAATATGTTTTAATGAATGTGAAAACCTGTTCAGCAGGGTTTTTTTTTTTTTTTTTATCAGAATATTAATTCCACTTATTATGCAGACACACACATTCACCCCTCCTCTCTTCACCTACCCACGCTGCCTCTCTGTTTCGTCCTCACTGCATCTGCACGGTTCACTTTCTCCATCTGTAGAACCATTAAAGGTGCAGTATGGAGTTTTGGTAGAGAAATGTACAGATTCTGTGGTATATGTTCATAACTCTATACACAAGCTGTCCTCAGAGGAAAATGTGATCCCTGGAACACTGTTTGAAGATAAAATGCTACGTGAGAAGTTATGGTGGAGGGCCCGCTACAGTGAAACCGTAACTCTCCTGGTAGCTTTTTAGCTCCAAACTGTGTTCCAGGGACCCTTTTTTTTCTTTGAATAAAGTTTGCGTATTCAGTTCAGAAAATATAGCATAGAATGGTTTCACTTCTCCAACTTTCAAATTTCACTACCAAATCTACACAGTGCACCTTTAATTAAAACTCCTTAAAACACAACTCAGGATTGATGAAATGATTCACCCCGAGTTGTTTCTCTGAGGAAGAAGCTTGTTTGAAATTACAAGTTAAATGAAAGGGATCAAAACAAACGTGATAACTTTACTGAATTAGGCTACATCATGTACAGACACCTGCCCCTCCTAAACAGCAGTGTAAGTCCACATGAAACAGGAGCGGTCCAAAAACAACCAGTGCATTTGAGTGGCGTTCCAGAGGCAACAGGAACGCCACTCAAACGCACTGGTTGTTTTTGGACCACTCCTGTTTTTCTGTCTGGCAGAGGCAACAGGAGCAGGAGGGGCTGAGCAGGCAGAGCGTGTAGACCAGGCTAGAGCGGCCTCTCTTTTGAATCTGCCTCGTTTAAGGTACTACAAGTATCATTTTGACGTGAAAATGGCTAAATCTAATAACATGCTTTCCATCTTATCATCTTGCACAAGCATAATGAATCTTCACTTCCTAATAATGACACCCCAGCAACCAGACCTTAGAAGTCTCAAATATACATTCCCACATAAAAAAAAACTGCATGACTTATTCAATACAGAACTTCCCTCAACCATACAAACTCCTCCCTCTTTAATGAGAACACCTCCTGAACAAAATGTGTGTGTCTCTAAAGAAAACCAACTTAAAGTCAATCATTTCAACTGAAAGCTCTATCTCTCATTGTACGGGGAAAAGAAGTTGCCGCCATGGCCCAGTTCGAGGAAGTTCTAGACAGAGTGCGCCTGGCTCTGACCTGGGCTTCTCCTGCTGAGATCCAAGCTCTGCTCGAGGGTTTGGTGAAAGAGCGGATCATCTCGGAGGCCTATGGCAAGAGCTTTAATCTGCACCGACTTACTGAGAGCAAAACAGCCAACAGACCGCGAGCTGATCGAAGTCATTCTCAAAGATGTACCAACAACTGGCCCCTCAATCAAGACCAACTCAGCCAGGAGAGGAAATACGGGACGTTGAAGTGTACAGAATCTACCGGCATTGACTGTAACCAGACAACATCCGAGTCATCGGTTGATGAACCTGACAAGACAAGGTCTGGGCTTAAATTTGATCCAATGTGTGACAAATTCCAACTCAATCACAGACTCATTTTGGCACCCATAGATCAAGACTGCCAATGCAATTTAGATGATGAAATGACAGAACTGCTCAGTGGTTCAAAATCAACACAGGAACCAATAAGTGATAGTGTAAGAATGACTGAGGGGAATTTGGTAGATGAGAAGGAGTGGTTAGAGCAGCTGGAGCAGGCTGCCAGGAGGATAGCTGTGCCTCTGTGGCAACACTGGGACCAAGGACGGAGGAAGTTGCTGCTCCTGGATCGTCATACGGCTATTGGCTGTGAAACAAGTGAAAACAAAGAGACAGGCAGTGAAGCACAATGCTCCTTCTTGAATATGGAAGAGGAAACGGAGCTTTCCATTGCATGCAAGACACTTGATTTTTACGGCGAACACTTTTTAAGCACAGAAGAGGAGATCACGACCTTTACAGAAGGCCTCTGTTTCTCTTTGAATGAAAGCGTCGGAACAGCTGGGTGTTACACAAATCCTCTGGATATCTCTGGGGCATTGGGACACGCTTCAGCTATGGCAGTATCTGCAGACACAAAAAATAACACCACATACAGGCCGGAGGATGCTCTTAAAGTCTCCTCGGAGGCTGAAAGGACAGAAACGCCAGAGGACTTTCTCTGTTCGCCGAGTTACGAAGAAAGCATCATTCCACATTGTTCTGTCTGTGCACCTGAAGACACTTGTACTGACACACTAGGTAGGGCATTGTACTCTCATGCAAATCTAAGCATGCCATTAGGTGTAATAGATAACACAGAAACGTTTTCCAAGACTTCTTACAATACAAAAATGTGCGACAACGATGGCAAAACGGACTTCGATGAGAATAAAGCGGAGGGAGTTTCGGTTGATCCACACTGGGGTAGGTTGGCACTCAATATCATGACCCCTTTTTGTTTTTCTCCTTTTACCGTACCTACTGCCTTGTCTGTGTCTGTTCAATGATTTACTGAGGTACTATGAATGTCGGACTGGCACTGATTTCTTTGAAGCATGAAAAAACTTGTTTCCCATTAAATTCCCCTTTACTTTCTGTTTCCCTAATACCTTCCTCAGAAAAAGTCTGTTTTGCCTCCAGTAGAAAATATACTGTAACTATTGTACTCTTTTGGACGGGATTTGGAAGATTGGGTGTCCCTTAGTTTCAGTTTCATTTTGAGTTATTCCAGGGCCATGAAAAAACAACATAAAGGATGCCAGAACAGGATGAGTGGGAGGAACCAACACCCACAAAGACATTTTGTTGCTCATCTATTACAGGACAAAAATGTTAAATCTCTGTAAAAAAAATCAGAATCAGAAACCCGATTGTGAAGTGTTGAGTCTCTGTTACAAAAAAGGCTTTGAAGAAACAGCTAGAGGACATTGCCTTAGATAGGCAAAGTTGTTCATTCAGGTAAATATACTTAAGGTTGATGTCAGTTGTATGTCTCTGTTGCCGTGGATATTATACCCACTTTGAGTTTACATACTTCAGTGATCCATTGGATCATCATTCGCTGGGGTTCAAACAATCATTCAGTCAAACTTTATTTGTATAGCACTTTTCATACAATGATTCATCACAGTGCTTTACACAAACAGCAACAACATGACTCCCTCCCTCACAATCCAAGAACTAAGGTAATAAATAACTCGATAAAAAAAGGCACTGACGGACTGAGGAAACGCTATCATTCAATCTTAATGAGGACACACAGGAGTTTCAAATGTTCAAATCACACAATAATAAAAGTAAGAAAATAAAACACTAGAAGCTCATTCATAAGCAAAAAAAATATATATAATAATAATAATACTAAAAGACGATTCAATAAGAAATACTGAAGTTAATAAAACACTGAAAGCTAATCAATAAAAACATAATAAAAAGACTAAGATATGAAATATGTCAATAAATAAAACTAAATGAGATAAAATGCGATTCAGTTAAAAGCCAGACTGAAAAGTCAGGTCTTGAGTTTGCTTTTAAAAATATTCACATTGTGTTGTGCCCTCAGGTCTCTAGGTAAACTGTTCCACAGACGTGGGGCCTTGGTAATAACAAAGATGCCTCACCGTAGGTTTTAGTTTGGACGCTTGGAACAACTAAAAGACAATTTCCAGAAGACCTGAGGGCTCTGGAGGGCTCAGAGGAGCAAGACCATTAAGAGCTTTAAAAACCAATAAAAGAATCTTAAACTCTTTTGCATCTGAAGTCGTTGTCCTTCATCACTCCCATACTCGGTAAATTAAGACTTAACGGGTTGAAGAGTGAGCTCATCTTTGAAATGAAAAAAAACATTCAAACACTTTTAGGCTCATATCATTTGCACCCTTTAAAGTCCTTACTGTGGTTTTTTTATCCTGCAATGCATTATGGGTGTATAGTGACCTTTGGCTGTACATAACTTTCCACGATGCAATGTGGGATATGTGAGTGCTCTGTCATTTGGACACCCCTGCAAAATGGTAAAGCCCACCATTGGGCACAGCCTTGGTTTGAGGTTGATGAAAACTTGATGGACGCTGTTGTGGGAAACCTGCTATCATTGTATCGGTAGATAACAATGTTTGGCAGAAGACAGGAATGTTGTTTGCCAAAACAAGGCTTGGTGCAGTGGAACTTGGTACAGTTAAATGACTTAATTACAAAGGCTTGACTTTGTAATTGACCTTTTGATCATCTTTCCATTCAAAGGTTATTATTCATCTTTGAAGAATTCGTTGTGATTTGCTGTGGTTATTATTATTATTACCATTTTTGTTTCAGAAGAAGGAACTTTGCAAGTGTAATGTAAAAAGTAGACCAACAGGTATTATCAGCTCATGGGTACGTGTGACGTAAACTTTTGGCACAGATTATCTGATTGGCAACAGATGGACAGGTAGGGCAGGTACTTTCCACAACAGCCGAAACTTGCCATGTTTCCTCATTCACACTAAGTTTTTTTAAGCAAGGCAGGCGTTCTAATTGCCCTGACTGATCAACATAAGGCACTTTGAAAAATATACTGCAGAACCACTGAAGGCACTACGCTTTGAAAAAGTGCTCAAAAAGTAAAAGATGAACATTTGTCTGAAAGCTCATTGTCAGGACACGGAGAAACCTCAGAGACAGGCGAAAAGAATCAGAACCCCTAATAACAATTTTGTAGCATTAACAATAATACAAATATT
Organism: Tautogolabrus adspersus; assembly: GCA_020745685.1. Lineage (NCBI taxonomy): Eukaryota > Metazoa > Chordata > Actinopteri > Labriformes > Labridae > Tautogolabrus > Tautogolabrus adspersus. The sequence goes on from CM036553.1 coordinate 19,800,892, forward strand.
CCTAACTTCAGCTAAAGCTCTAAAAGAATAAATTATCTTTTGATTTCTAGCAGAGATAGGATTTATAATCAGGTGACTCTTATGCAAGGATAGGCTTTACCAGAGATAGTTTGGGAATCAGGGGTGTTTAAGAATGATTTGGTCACACATTTCCTGAAAATGCAGGAAATTATTATTTCATTAACTACAGGTAAATGATTAGTGACCAGAGCGTTTGGGATTAAAACTCTTTACTTTGTCCCTGGTCAAACTTAGCCAGTAGTTTACCTGGAAGAGATCACTGACAGTGACATCCCTTTATGTTTTGATGTGGTTAATGAAGTGAAGTATAGAAAGGTAAACACTTTCAGGCTTTGAATTTGGTCAACCACATCAATATTAATAATCTAACAACTTCTGGGTTATCCTGCTCTGTGGGTCATCATTTATGATTTATGAATTTTGAAAAACTATTCAACAGAATATTAATAATCTAAACCAAAACTATGATATTCAGAAACACGCTGCTGCTCCTGCCCCCCTCTATAACAATAATCAAGCCCCAACAGGTTTAACCGCTGCTGCAAAGAGAAAGTAAAAGCTGCAGCTTGCGCACTGGCTGGTTGCATCCATCAGGTCATCTGAGGACACACGCAGAGGCTGATGTTCTTTACATTGATGAGAGTCTAACGCACAGGGATACAGTCCAAAAAGGTGTTCTCCATCTTCCTCGAGTCTCCGGCAGGTAAATGTAATCCTTGCTTTGATTTGGTGGCTTGTGCGCGTTCATCCAAAATGCGTAAGCATGTATAGGAAAAGATGGCGGGTTTTGTTGTTGTTGTTTTTTCAAAACATTTTGAAGTTTGAGAGGCATTTTTGGAATGACTCAAAGTTGTTTAACGAGTTATGGTCTGTGATAGGCCATAACTTTAATATATATTATTAAAAGATCTGCTTAAACTAACCTCCTGGCATTGATAAGCTTTGACATTTTAAGGGTAGAAACTCGTATATATTGTATAATAATAAATATTAGAATAATAGTTTTGTAAAGCTTCTTTTATAAATAGTGGTTTGTATGAATTTGCGCTCCAAACTTCGACGCACAAGAAGGGGACTAGACTCCATTACGCGCCAAGGTGCGAGGTGGCTTTTGTTGGTGTAACTATCAACATTCCCTACAGTGAATGAGTGAGTGACATCCGAGGTCGTTGTAAGATCTGTTTGGTGAAATCAGGGTCTTTAAGGGGGTTTCCACGTAAGGGAGGAAAAGAAAGTGATTTCATGCCATTGCTTTGGCAACAACCAGCACGGCACGGTGATGGGTACGTGTGTGGCGCAGAGCACATGCTGCAGCAGCAACAGCAACAAAGTATTTCACTCCTTCAGTCTGAACAAAGCAAAATGTGAGGGTTTGCTTAACCTGCTATAGCCTATTTTTAGTCACCCTGATCATGTATCTGTGCTGTATGTGAGTTATGTGTAAGATGTGAATGTGAAATGAACATTAGTAAGTTACACAGAAAGTTTTTGTTTTGCTTGTTATCAGTCGAGGTAAACCCCCTTGAAACAATTTAAAATCAGGATACAGCAAACAGTCGTGTATAACTGTCTTGTTCTCTGTATCAGACATTGATTGAATAATCGATTGGCATATCTTTCAAAAAAGTGATTTCTAACTTGGCCCTTTAAGACTTTGTAAGTCAAGGAAAACACAAAGAAGAAGTATGCCACAAAGGCTACAACCCAAATCTTTACACTTGTGTCTACAACATGTGCAGACAATATTTTGGGTGTTACAAGAAACAGCGTCTACTCTTTGATAGCGAGGCACACGCCGTCAAGATTTATTGATTCACACACAATTGGTGAGTCATTTCAAGTTTAGATCTGAGTTCATGCTTCATGCAGCTGGTTTGTAATTTGTGTAATAGTCGGAGTTCTAGTGAGTTTGACTAAATCAGGGAGGGTGTTGTATGTCTGGCTGAAATTCGGTTTAACTGTAGCACAATAGAGGCAGTAATTTAAAGTGCGACACCTGACCGGCCCAAGCAGCCCCGGATCTAACAACAAAACCTGCTGCAACAGCCATGCCTGCTGCCACGTTGAAACCTGAGAGGATATCATATATCATACCTGCTACTGTATGACACAGGAGAGGAAGTCACTGCCATCTGGACCCCAAACCTATATATCACGAATATTACACAAGTGGTTAACTGGCACCTATTTCTGGGTCTTATTTAAACTCTTAGCACCTAAAACAGAGACGTCCGTCTTTAAGTTATAGCACACCCCTGAAATCTTTGTGGTCTGAAAGACAGCACTCACTCTTGTTTTGTCTACCTACAGCCAAACTGAATAGCCAGACAATTGAGTGTTTTATTGTGCCAAGGTACGAGTCATAAAAACAAGCACATCCATGGGGCATGGGTAGCAGTATTGAAGGTGTCCCTTCTAAAATCTGGTTTTAAAGCTCAATCCATTAAGTTTGACCTCTTATTTCTCCATTATGTTGGAGATGGTTTGTTCTTATAGGTATATAGAAATACTAGGACTTAAGTAAAAATCATAGCATCTTAAGGTGTTTCCTGGGCAGTTTCGGCGGCAGGACTTTGAAACCAGTCTTACATCATTAAAAAATGAATCAGGTTAGGCATAAGGTGAAAGTCCCAAATACTGACAATGCACCACGCTAGGGCTGCACAATAAATCACAATTTTATCGTTATCGCAATCTGAACTTTCGCAGTAAACACATCGCAGAAAGTTATCGCAGTTGATACTAAAAATGTATCCTTGCAGACTGCTTCCTCACTCTGCATGTGTATATTTTGGATGCTCTCACCATTTTGCACCTGCTTGAGCACAGTGTGCCCTTAGTTTCACTTTTGAATACAACTCTTCTATGAAACATTGTGCACCCTTAATTAATAGAGATAAATACAAAAAAAAACAAGGTAGGAGTACAAGACAGGACACAAACTGTCAATGAGAGAAGCGATAGCAAAAATGAAATGTGTTTATAGGTGTAAAGAATGTCGCCTTAACCCTGAAGAAAACCACAAACACCCACACTCAGGCAGTGTAAATAGACATCAGGTGCAGAAAATAGAGCTGTGTTTGTTTTGCAAGTCAATGTGGTCGAGTGGCTTGATTAATACTGCATGTCGCCTTAGCTTGTAGTTCAATTATTTTTTATTGTTGAGTTTGTCTTCAGTGTCATTTTTCAGGTCGTTGTTTGATGATCATTGTTAAAGATTCATTTGGCCTTGAAGCAGGTTCCTTTCTGTGTCCCAGCATTAACACGACTGTGTGTCATCTTTTAGCTAGCTGTAAGCATGTTTTAGCAAGCTATAAGGCTTATCCTGATGAGTGATTCATGTCGGCTGTTTGATATAGGTGGAAGGAATATTTTTTGTAATTTTCGTTGTCGTTATAGGAGATTGCACAAAGTTACGCAACCATTTTGATTTGTAACTCCTTGCAAACAGGCAGCAAGTTCTGCATTACTGAATATACACTATTGAAAAGCCCTTTTCACACATGCACTCCTGAAAATTTCCAGAGAATTTCAGGAGGACTGCTCTGAAATCCTGGTTGTTCACACATGCACACCACAGCGGGATACTATCCCTGTCGGAAAGGGGGGCCTCCTGAGGCGAGAAATGACGTAAGAGTATGAGTTGACGTGGAAGTGGCGGACGAAGCAACATTGTCCACTATACGACGCTTTAATGAGAATACTTGTTTTTACATCGATTCTATGTGTACAGTATTTGTCACCTTCTCCCATGCAGCAGGATTTCTTTTGTTAGTAACTTCCCCACTTAGTGAATATATTTGGTTCACTTAGCGCTAAAGTTACTAACCTTTTTTTCTTCTTCTCTTTTTAAACCTGTTTTTTATTCAACCTCATCCTACTTCCATTTTGCTTGCTATGAAGCTCGTTTTCTTTGTTCTGTTCCATTTCTGCGTGGAGTTAAATATATTCACGTGGTTTTTAAAGGAGCGTGTTGTTACCACATGTGGTTTATTGGAGGCGTTTCTGCATGAAATTGTCCCCGAACGTGAACAAGCCTGCTGGTTAAGAACACTTCCATCAACACTGATCACTTATTGATGTGTACGACCGTCGTACGCATGTAATGTTGTTGTTTTTTTTTGTTCCTGCACATTCTGCATTTGATTCATTAGATAGAATTTAGAACATTTACCACGCACGGTCGGGCTTAAATGAGGTCCCAGGAGTTATTCAGAAGTTTTGTGCAAGTGTGAAAGCACTATAGGATTGGAAAATGAGGAGAGGTTTAAACTTAGCATGGGAACATAACTTGCAAAGCTTGATATCAGAAAACTAACTCACCCTTTCAATGCATCACTATCTTCACTTCTCTTTTCATTTGTATATTCTTTGTGTGTGTTGTCAGGTACCATGATGAAGGAATTGGAGCAGGACCCGTTTCTCTTACCTGATCTGGGAGAGCTTCCAGGTTAGTTGTTTAATTACACGTTACTTCCGGTTCGGCCGAGGAGCGAGGACCGAGGAGATAGCAAATAAGAGAACTGAGAAGTACCCTATATAGTGTTGTGTTTCATGCTGACTTAATGTTACCACTTGTTACATCTACTGTAGTTACACTTAGTAGTTGATATAGAAAGCAGTCCAATAATGTATGCTGTTAATAGAAAATGTAGACAGAAAGGCACGTCTCTGTTCTGATAATACTTTTTTCTGTGTTTTAGATGATTTATCTGAATTCCTAAACGATGATTGCCTGAAGACGATAGGTAAGAAACAGCCAAACCTCAGACAGCTTGTTTATTTATCTACAGTGTGCAGTACGTAATAATGACTTACGCAAGAAATACAAACATACCAGTATTCATAATGAACACAAAGGTGGTCTCATCCAATTTATGCATTTTCTTCCCTAGACCCAGATGTGCTCTTTGGCGATCCATGGTTCAATTATGGGGATGAACTAAATACCTCTAGTAAGCATTTCTTCTTTTGAGTTTACAACAACTTGAAGGAAAAATACCTTCAAAAGCATGGACCCAGACATACACTTGTATCAGATATTCAAGTGTGTTAATCATATCACAGTGACCTGGGCTGATCCCAAATGAAAGTAGCTTCACTCTTAAGGATATCAACCTTTATTTGTCTTAGTCTATGGGTGACAATTTTTTTCAAATGTGGTAGCAGTCATCAAAGAGCAGGGTTACAACAGTAAAACTCTGTTGTTTTTTTAAAGCCACTGTTAGGGACCGTTGGGTTTTTTGGCGACCCCAGTGGACAAACAGAATGATTTATCTCCTCCCTGTACCTGCTAAAGCTGTGTTTTCTAAAAAAAGATATTCATCTTCTTTAGTTCATATTTCGAATGTGTTTCTCACAATGACTCTTTGGCATGGAAACATTTAAAAAAAATGTGACAGCCTGTCACGAATCACATCATCTGACACCTACCCCCGGCAGCGGTCTCAAAAATTAAAAATAACAATTTATAAATAGTCAGTCTTGACGCTGATTGTCTCATTTGCTTTTGCAGGTTATATTTAGGCGTCTATATTAATTTCAGACGTTTTAATTAACAGTCAAAAACTCCTCACAGGAGCTTTAATAACCGAAATCAGATTAATCAAAAAAAACACGAGGAAGTTAAACCAGTGCCAACAGAACACAAGGTTACGAAAACAATGTTTCTTATTTAAAGATCACTGTTGCCTTTGTTTGTTGTTTTAAATTCAGTCTAGCACTTCCCTTTTCAAATACTCAAGATGTTTGTAAAAACATGCTTCACTGCCAGGATTTTTGCTTCAGTACTTGCATTCATGAGAATAACATTTCTTCGAAACCATTTGCTTATTGCTTCGTTGACTTTTTTTACTTCCTCTTTCACACACTTCAGGTGACGTTGGCATGCCAGCAGAACAACCAAGCCCTGACGGACCCCAGCAGAGACAGGAGGATAAACTAACAGAAAAAACTAATCACAGGAGAAAAAGACCAAGGGGTAGAATACCATTCGCTCACTAGATCCTTCTAATTAAACACTGTCCTCATCGCTCCTTTGTTGTATGAAACTTCATTTTAGGATTGAAGCTACGACATTCTGCAAGATTCAACTAGAGCACCAGATTATGTGTTTTACTGTATTTTTTTTTTTATTCAGCAGTTTCAAGGAAACAACAGTGCACTGATGAAAACACGCCATCCAGGCCAAAAAGGCAAAGAGCAGCAGGTGACCTATCTACAGTGTGCTTACTTTGTCTGACACATATCCTGCAGCAGCAGTTTCATGCATTCAAAATATTTAAATAGAAATTGAAAATCTTAATGCTGATGGTCTTATTTGCTTTTTTTGTTCATAAAGAGGCATCAGTATTAATTTCAGTCTGTTTCACAACCAGCAAAAGAGCTCCTCACAGGAGTTTTCAAATTCCTCACCACGAAAAAAACAATAAAATAAAAAAAACGTTGAGTTCGTTTTTTTACCATATAACACTTGCTATACAAATAAAGATTCATTGATTGATTCATTGATTGAATATCATAATGTAAGATATATATTGCAGACTTTATAATGGGTTCTGTTCATTCGTTATGATGTGGATGACACAAGTTAAAAAAGTATCAAGAGTCTATATTCATCCAGTTGTGCAGAAAAAAACAAAAACCAATGGAACAGAAGAAAAATACAACTTTACAGAACGGAAACACTTTTTCAGGAAAATGCTAACACGATTCTTGGTTAATGAGCTAAAACGTGCTAACATATTGTTATGCTCCTCCAAAAGATCTGAAGAAATCGCTCATAGGAAATGTGGCCAAAGACCCAATTTTAATATATATTTTTCAAAACGAATAAATGGTCAGAGAGCTGAGCTTTGTCTTGGTCAATACTGGGTACCATTCCAATGCAAGTGTTTAATGAATACACTTTTTGTCTCTCTGTGGGGAAGATCATTCTTCAATGTGAAAGGCAACATCTGGCTCAATTTTAATGCTGCTTTTCAAATATTGTAATACGAAACATAACATACCAATACTCTGATGTTCCTTAATTTCTTTCAGGGCGACCAAAAACCAAAGAGGTAGAGACTGAGTCAACTGTCAGCCGAGGTAAGCTTGTTTTTTTCTTTTCTTCTCCTCAATCAACATCCTCAGATCAGTTTGCAGCTTTCAGAAATCCAATTTAGCTCTCAGTATAAGTCATGGCTCTAAATATTCTACACTTAAACCCTTGTTCTACAATTCTACAATTCACTTAGCAGACGCTTTTATCCAAAGCGACGTACATCAGAGAGTAAGAACAACAAAAGCAAGGATCAAGGAAAAATAAAGGAATTGTTATGTTGTTGTAAACTTGAATAGGAGCTTGTTTTACCCGCTAATCCCACGCTGCAACCTTTGGTGTGGAAAAATTAAGCCAATTGCCAAAGTGCAAAGAACTGCAGATCCTCAAGCATCCACTGGAAGCTGACTGCAAAAGCCAAGAAATACCATTTTGGGCCAATATTAAAATGCCAATTTTTAAGCAGATTTAAACATGTTTACACTGGTACAACAAACACATTTGGTATCAATAGTTCATTTCACTATTGGCACACACTGTTCTGGGGTCAAATTTGTTTATTACTCAACGATTTAGATTTTAATAATCCAAAAACGTATTCCGAAATGTGCAGGATTTTGGGCTTGGTTGAGTTGAAGGACTGGTGGACTGTTTGCCAGGAGACTTCAGGCCCGCCTCAGCTCCACCTATTTGCCTGTTTCACGATTGATTGAAAGTTAGATGGAGAGGGCTTTTCGAATATGGCTACCACCATTGTTTGTCTTCATGACGCCTCTTCAGATACCAGTGGTTGATATCACTAAGACTACCATGTTCCATGTATATGATTAAACTCCTTTTTGAACAAGTGGTCTTGTCTGCAAATATGATTGAAATGTTTTCACTACTACCAGGCACTGACACAGGATCAGAGCCGAGTTCTCCAGAGATAGCCAGTCACTCCATCACTCCACAGAGAATCCTCCATCTCCACCCCTCCATTCGGTTTATCACCATCCCAGAGGCTCCTGGATATCATGTAGTTCAGACACTGAGTCTCTCACCTCCAGTTTTAGGAATGCCTATGTCCAATACAGCTTCCCCAACTTACATATTTGGTGAGTAAAGTATACACAATAGACTCTCAATAGTCTTGGCCAATCTAGTAATAATGGATCCTGAATTCCCCAGGTGTCAATCCTTGGTACCTTTTTTTAAATGATTTAAACCTTTCCAAATGTGGCAAATCCCTGTGATTGCCTTAAGGAAAGGTACACATATTTGGTACAGTATAAGCTACCATGAAAATGTGGGATTTCTTTAGTTGTGATAGATTTATGCTAAATTTCTTCTTTTCACTGGGTTAAGTTACTTTGTGTATGATATATGTGCTGTATATTTATCAGTGTTGATTTGCCCCTGTATGTATGTTTGTTTCATTCACATACTGTTTACTACTGCATTAAAAGCCTCTAACCAATATTTCCATGCAGTTCCAGCTACGTCACCACCCTGCAAACAGAAATTGCCACCCCTCTCTCCAGGTGAGAGCCCATGCTTATGTACAGTACTTTATGGTTCCACATGTCCAGTTTTAGTTCTGCCTGTTTAGCGACAACATGGAAACCACTCCTCACAACTACTGAATGAGTAAAAAGAAGGGCTCACAATTTTTCCTTCCCTCGTCTTTGTAGTGGACGGTGCTGTAGTACCAGTCCAAATGAGCTCATCACCACCAGGATCTCTGTCGGACACTGCAAGCAAAGCCATGTCTTCCCCTGTTGCTTCACCTTTCTCTCCCAGCAATGGTGTGTATCAGTATCAGACAGTTTTCAATATCCTGGTGCATGAATTACCCTATCAAATTATTACCATGTAAACAAATATCATGACATGTTGCCTTTCAGAAATGTCTAACTGCAAGGAATCAGGTCAACCACAATCACATACTGTCCTTGAAATTCCTGGTAAGTTACCACTCCTTTGCTGTTATCTATCTCATGAAAGTACGAATTGCAGAGAAGCTGTTTGGCATTCAATTCTTTTTGATTTCAGAGACTGTAAAGGATTACATTCAGGAAACCAAAGCCTACATGAGTCAAACTTGCCAGGGTATGGAAGAGGGCCTTAGCCTGACCTCTCATTATGTGGACGTGCAAGTGAGCCAGAGAGAGATTCTTTGCTCTGGGAAAAATACAAACAAGTCCCTGGACAAGGAAATGGCCCTCATTGGAAACGTGGATCAGAAAAAAAACTTGATGGGGTGTAGTCAGGTAAAAGTTTAACTTTTATTGATCTTCTAGTGATGTGCTTTTATTACAAGTAAATGTTGAAATACGTGCTCAAAGTCATTTGCTACAACTTAGTAAAACCTATGTTTGTCCTTTTACACTCAGATTTTCGAAGGCTTAAATGGAAACAAACCCAAACGCTACATAGTGCTACTTGGCAATACTGGCATGGGAAAAACAACCCTGATCAGGAAACTGTTTCTGGACTGGTCCAAAGGCTGCATCCCACAGTTTGACTTTGTCTTCATGTTAGATGGTAAAGCACTAACTCTAAGGGAGCCCAACCATAGCCTTGAAACTCTCTTGTTAAACTCCTCCTCCTTTGCCCCTTCCTGCATGGACCCTGAGGCAGTGTACACCCAAATACTTGCTGCTTCTAAGCGAGTGCTCATCATATTTGACGGGTTTGATGAGGTGCGGGACTATGAAACTTTACTACAGACTCAGGAAAAAGACTTGGTGACATCATTGCAAAAAGACAGCAAAGAACAGATCTACACAATAAGACAGTTATACTCTGCCATCCTCCAGAGGGTCCTCCTTCCAGACTGCACTCTTCTGCTTTCTACCCGACCAAGAGGCACTGCCAACCAGTTACTCAGACGAGCGGACAGCCTTTTGGAAATGTGTGGCTTCCACCCCATAGATGTGGAGACGTATTTGTCCCGGTACTTCACAGATCCTGCCCTTAAAGAATCTGCTTTGGACTACTTAAAAAAATGCCGCTTTCTGCATCTCCTCTGCTGGAACCCTGGACTATGCCGGTTGGTCTGCTTGGTTTTAGAACAGGCCAAAAGCTTGGCGGAACTACCCAGAACTTTAACTGGACTCTGCCATCAAGTGGTATGTCAGACATTGGAAAGGGACAATGGGAGCACTCATTTAAAGACTGACGTTCAAACACAAATATCTGTGCCATCTGTTGAAGAATCCCAGACACATCCATCATGTAGTTCCCAAGATTTAAGTCATCAAAATAATACGAGGACAAAATCCAGATCACAAGTTCGCACTCGCTCTCGCACCCAACGAGCAAGAAAGGCAACAAAACAGAAGAAAAAGGAGGAAGTGGATGGAGAGGAGATGAATAGTGTCGGCAGGGACGCTAATAGAACAGAGGAGAGAGAGTTGCTGACCCAGTTGAGTTCTTTGGCTTGGGAGGGGGTCAAAGCAAACTCTTCCATCCTCCCAACAGGACGGACCATATCTGCCAAACTGAGGGCATTAGGCCACAGGACAGGGCTCTTCCTCTCCTACCACCTGAGGAGGAGGCAAGTTGTCTCAAGTGAGGAAAGAGAGGAAAAACCAAGAGGAAAAAGAAAAGAAGCTAGAAAAGGGGAAAAGACGGGAAACAGAGGAAGAACAGAAATTGGTAACTCTGGTGCCCTTGACGATCTCATCCTGTTCTGGGCAAATCCTTTTCTGCAGAGTTACCTGGCAGGAGTTCATTTGTCTCTGTCAAGGTAAAAGTGACTCAACTATTGACTGGTGTTAAAAATGAAGCACATGCTATAGAAGTGATGAAGCTTGAAAAAAGAATGACATGCCCCATGATAGATTCAAAATGAAACAGCCTAACTTGCCTTAACTCTTCAAGGCAAATTTTCTCTTTCAGTTTCAATGTCTTACACTTTCGTTTGTTGTCTATCTCTCTTTCTATTTCACTAGGACTATAACAGACCGCATTTTTCAACAGAACCTCCCTTTCCAATCTGGTCCAAAGTGGCGTCGACGATCTCACAGAGAGGAGCTTGAGCTAACGCAACGATTTACAGTTGGGCTTTTGTTTAATAACCAGACAGAGCTACAGAGACTTCACTCATACACTGAGACATCCTCACGAGATATTGTGAACAGCAAGCAGGCTTTATTGAGAAAACACCTTGAAAGTCTCTCGCATGGTGACCTGAGCCCTGCCCAGGTGCTAGGGGCTTGTCACCATGTTTATGAAGCAAGTTTTGCACATAGTGATGGTAACATGGACATTGCCAGGACAACATTAGTTGCTCACCTTGCAGTGAATCTTCCAGAAGTGGTTTCATTTCATGGAGTTCCACTCAACCCATCGGACGTGTTCACCGTGCAGAACGTTCTGGATACGGGTAGATCTGAAGGAAGAAGTTTCTCTTTAGATCTGGAGAATTCTGGGTTACAGCTTTCTGGGCTGAGAGCTCTGGTGGCGCTCAACAACATCAACACATACAGGTACAGGTTACCACCCACATTTAAAAAACCCTGCTTGGTATCAACATTGGTATGTTAAACCTCTTCCCCAAAAAGTGACATCCTTGTGGTGTATTTTTGCCTTTTTAAATCTAAGATAAGCTTGGATGCTATCAGAATTCATGCTAACATTAGCCTCTCAGTCCTTAGTTCTGGAAGTTTACCCCAGCAGCGCAAGCTAACTTCACGAAATATTGTATTTCAAAACAGCTTTAAAAGTGATAATGTGTGCTAGGTATTAGCTCAAGAGCTAACAGGGTAGAATGTTATAGCGATCTGGTCTTACCTTTTTCCACCTTCCTACTGAAAATACTAGGCTTAGCTAGCTCTACCCATACAGCACTCTGACACGTTAATTAAAGGTACAAGCGAAGCAACAAAAATGGAAAGCTTGACTGAATATAAGTTGCCATGATGTAATCAAAGTGGAAAATCTATTTCTTCATCAGTGAGCTATAATATTTCATTCGTGCTAATGTCATTCTTTGAATTGTGTGTTTCCCTTAGGGCATGCATCGCTGATGTCATCACATTATGGGAGGAGCTAGAGCAGAGTGGTGAGAAAGAGCTCCTACAACGGTCAGTTTCCAAGTTCAAGATCCACCCTTTCAGAGCCACACAGGTGTGTCACATAGAGCACCTGGCTAAGCTGGTGAACATCCATATGCACAAGAAGCTGTCAGACAGGTAATACACCACACACACACAGTGCATCCAATACACTTAGATGTACTTTCCAACAGGCAAACGATATATGTCTGGCTACTGAAGAGTGTCTTTATTTATAGTTCCAGCCAATCAGATTCCATCTTATCAGAGGGAGTACCAGCTGTCAAAGAGCTACAAAAGCTGGAGTTTGAGTGAGTCATTTTGACATCTCATATTGTCATTTGAAATTGAAGGACTATGATAATGATGAATGATGACACTGTTTTTCCCCTCAAGGCTTGGCCCAGAAAATAGTCCCCTGGCTCTTCCCAAATTGTGGGAGCTCCTACCTGGTCTACAAAACCTACAGCACTTGGAGTAAATAAACACACCTTTACTTGCAGTTCTCTCTCATTGCATTGATCTCTTTGCATAATACATTTGCTTAAAGTGTCTCTCTCCTACTTCAGTCTAGAGAAAAGCAAAATAGGGGACAAAGGAGCGGAGAAACTGGCTGACGCTTTAGTCTCACTCTGTAGCCTGGAGATACTCAAGTGAGTACATAGCTTTGCTCAGTTGTGGCAGATGGCTGTACACCAATGAGTCTGGTTCTGTTAGAGGTTCCTGCCTGTTAAAAGCAATTATTTTCCCTTGCCACTGTTCATAGTGCCTGCTCATTGGTGGATTAATGGTGTGTTTCTGTCAATAATAAAACAAAGAGTATGATCTAGACCTGCTCTTTATATGTTGTGAGATAACTTTTGTTTTGATTTGATGCAACATAATGTATGTTGGATGTGATTTATGATTTGATAGTGAACACAGTAAGATCATTATGTGTTTAATGTTTGTTGTAATGTTTGCTCTCCTTTTTTTGTAGTCTGTCACAGAATTGTATAGGAGACCAAGGAGTGACCAAACTGGCACCAACCTTGAGAGATCTGCCCAAACTGCACTGTTTAAGGTATATGATGGAAACACACACTGGACCCACAAATACCTACACAACACCAAAAATAGCTCTTTTTAACTACATTTTTTCACTTCCCCCTTCCTCCTTCTGTTTTTTTTTCCAGTCTCTACAGTAATGTGATTTCTGACAAAGGGGCAGAGAGTTTAGCAGTCGTCCTCCCACACATGAGGTCCCTCATAGAACTTGAGTAAGACTACATGTTTCACCTGTTCAATGTACTTTTCTTTATGTATTCACATGTATTTCTGTGTTTTGATAATCAGACTCTTTAAACGCACAGTATGTGAAGTGAGCCACCAGGGAGCTAACCCTAATCAAAACAAATAACAAAAGATGATGTTGAGGATGGCGATGAAAATGAACTCCGAGTTGACCGTAGGCAAAACTTAGAGGCGAAACAGACCTGAGGAAGGAAGACAATATGTTTATCGGCGAGCTAATGTGTCCAAGTACTATTTACACACTGATTTAATCACAGCAACACAAACAGCAACAGTACGGCAGCTTTCAGTCCCGCTTCCGTCCACCCAGCGTTTTTTTCTCAGCGCCAGCGTCTTTTTTCAGTTGTTTTCAATGGGTAGAGAGCGTTTGCAGCAGAAAGCGGCCGCCTGGATGAAAAGCGCAGCGTCCAGCGTCTTTTGAACTAGCATTCTGCCGTTTTTGTGTGGCCGCTCCGAGCGCTCAAGTTGAAAATCTTTCAACTTTTCAGAAAGGCGCTGTTGACGTCACCGGCACTCTTTTCAAAATGTATGATATTCCCCGTATTTTAGCCTCCTACGGATCGTATCTTGTACCCGCATCCTCTTTGCTCCGTGTCTGCTGGGGCGTTTTTTTTATGTAATATCCGGTGTTTCCACGGCAACAATAAACATGTCCCGGCTCTGTCATGGCGGCTCTGTCATGGCGGCCGCCACGACAAGACACTTCCCCTGATTATAAAATGAAGGATTTCTCTGGCTTTGATCACTTTTAGAAATATTTGAGGTAATGTAAGATATCAACAAAAAAGAGTAAAACATATAGGCTAGGTCCATTTTTAATTTATTTCGATATTTTAGTGTAAAATTCGTATAAAATTATACATATACCTTCAAGGAAAACAGGGTAACTGTTTTTTGTTTGGTGTTTGTGTTTGACAGCGTGAAGTACAACAAGCTAACAGATGTTGGCGCACAGAGTCTGGGTGCAAGTCTGAGGAACTGCAAAAAAAATGAAGACTTTGAGGTGAGAAAACCATTTTCACACCATGTTTAATTGGATCATTGTCAGAATACTTTATTCAAACTCTCAATCTCTATCCTAGTTTTTTGTTTCTCACCTTGCTTCTTGTTTTAACTCATCTCATCGCAGGATGTGGAACCAGTGTATTCCATATGGTGTCTTCGAGCGGCTCCAGCAGCAGGACAACAGGATCGAATGGCATTAGAAGTGTGGACTGAACTTTTCAACAACACAGCCCACATTGATGTTAACACTACACTATGACAATATGTTTTCTTTAGCGGTTATGCTTACAGTCTGAAAAGAAGGACATATAGAGTACATTTAAACAAAACCAACATGGATACTTCTATGCTGCTAAATTCAACAATTCTGATTCATCAGAGTCTTTTAAATATTGCACTCTTTGCTTCTGGGAAATACTAAACATGTACCTTTAAGAACTGCATGTCTGAATGAATTTGTGGTAATGGGTACGAATTTAAGAGCAACATTTGCACAATGTTTTTTTATCTTAAATATCTTAGTTTTTATGTTACTTTGTGCCATTTTTTGGATTGTTAATTCCTGTGGTACGTGATTTATTTCTGTGACACAAACATTATTGTAGTTTTTGCCTCTTCTGTTGTTTTATATATAGAAATGTTTTTACAAGAAGCTGCTACTTTAATAAAGGGTTTTATTTTGCCACCTGACACATGATTCGTCTTTCTAATTTTTCACTTATAGCATGTTTATTTATGTGTCAGTTTATTAGCTACGTCTTCTTACTTCCTTCTGAACAGGTTTCTGTTCTCTATTTTGATGCCGACTGACCTTTAGCAATTGTAAGGTGTTTGCAGCTCTGCAAACACTGTATTTATTCTGTCAAAATGTATTCACAGAATTTTGAGGCACACTGGTGTGGGAGCGGTTGAGTCTTTCCTTTCCACCTTAACCTCTCCCACACAAGTGTGCCTGTAAACGCTTCAGAGACCACTCCACTACCAAACAGGTAAGCTGGTCCACTCGTTTTTTCCATAATTTGTCCCTACTACTGCGCACTTTGTATTACCCATTACTCGACACACAGTGAGCACGCCAGCTGCCATCCTGAGAAATGTAATGTTTTGATTTAAAGGAAGGAAAACCCCCCACTGTAAAGACCAGTTTTGTAGAGTATGGTGACTTCTTATTGTTCCTTGATATCGCCCCCTAGAGGTGTTGGGACTACAATTCTATCAGAAAGCCAGATTTACAGACTCCATTTTTATTTTGACATGTTGACATTTACCAGAAGTCGAATGGGGAAATGATGGAATTCGGGGTTTGGGGATAAACTAAAACTTGAGACTAAATGTCAGGATATCGGAGGCTGTGATACTTTTGTTTATGAAAAAAATAATTTTCTGGGTTGACATGTCACAGGGTTCCAACAGAGGTGGAAAACTACATATCAAGGGTGCCCCTTCAAATGTGACATGAAGCAAAAATTCCAACTCAAACTGCAGAGAATACCCAAAAGTTTGGACATGTGGATTTGTTTCACCCAGACCTCTAAACCATGCACATCAGTGAATGAATGAGGTAAAACAAACTAGTCGTTCACTCTGAATTCAGGCCATGTGTGGTTTCAAAAGTAGCATGCTGTTGCATGTTTTGTGAAGTACATCGTAGTATCACACTCTCCAAACTGAGGTGAACAGATTTTGTTTTTAATAGTTGGTTCTAAATGAATACAAGTCTCATTGTCCTTGTAGCCCAGTGATAAACCAAGCCCTACTTATGCGCAAAAAGATTAGCTGGCATGTTTTTTTGCTTTATCACACTTGGCTGTATCATAACAATTTGACTGGTAATAGATTGGCATCACAGATGAACCTTTTCTCGATCAGAGATACTGCGCATCGAACCTAAACTGGGTCAGTTGTCAACTACCGAGTAAGAAACTCTTACATCCTACAGAAACTAGAGACCACAAAGACAGACATTTGATCTGTTGAAGATAGTTGTCAAGCACCATCAGCATCATCGAGCTCCTTAGTGCTGTGTGTCTGTCTGCTGCACTGATGCTCTCTTGTGGACAAAATGTGAAGTGACACTAAAAGAGTGTTGGCTTCAAATGACAGTCTGAAAAAGAACAACTTCTGCACACACCTCGTAAAACAAAATACAGTACGTCTTTAAATGTGATTTCAAATGACTGAATTGAGAATAAAGACGCAGAAGGCTTGAGTCCGATCAAAGTTTATTAAATACATGTCGGAAAATAAAACTCTGTTGGGATCCATAGCTTATCATAGCATGTCTGCAGAGAAGCAGATGTGGAGGGATGACACAAGCAAAATCAAGCGCTGGCTCTCATTTGTCACAGTCCTCGTAGAATCTCATTCGTTTCTACTAAACTAAGACGCAGTGATGAGTATCTGTCTAGCAGTATGGTGTCACATCTGGTGTAATGGCACAAACAGTCTAATAATAATAAAAAAAGTCTTCATACAAAATCAAATCATTCCGATCTGACTGCTTTACCTGCCACTGATTTTAAGTAAAAGGGGAAATAAACTTTGATGTCAGAATGAGCTTTTGAGTTTATACAAAAAATGTCTCATAATAAGTCATGAGTGTTGGCATCCTGAGCTTTATTGCCAGCGGATCTAAAAGCTGTTTCAGATTAAATTTTGTAACTTCCAAAAATATAATTATACATGTGCATTACTAAAACATTGCAAGTGTTATAAGATAAGATATTATTGCTCACTGGAACTCTTATTCCAAAAATATTCTAGAATTTGGTTATCAGCCGTCATTACCGATCGAACCCATAAAAAACAGTCACAGTGTGTCTCCATGAAACTACTCCGTTATGTCTTTCATCCCTGACCTTGAGTTGCTACGGAGCCCCTGAAGTACCAAAAAAAAAAAAGAAGAAGAATCCTGTGCACACAGGATTTTTTTCACTACTTTTTGGGACTTCAGGGGCTCTGTAAGTCGCAGCGTGGCCTTTACTTTTGATTTTGTCACACAAATGTGGCGGTGGACAATCTTCCGACTATATTTAGTGTACCATTATAGCTGGGAAGACTAAAAAAAATGACTGTTCCAAATGAAATCTTTACGAAAGGTTGTCAAGTGGGATGCGATGTTCAAAACACAGGCAGGCTATGAAATCCTGGACTACCACTTACTTGGAGTCTAAAACGTGCACACACAATGTAAGAATGTTCTTTGTCTCTACAGCTACAGTCATTCTTTGATACCATGGCTATTATGCATATTTTGTGTATTCAGGTAGGCTGATGCTGAAATGTTCGCCATAAGAAAATATCCTTTCTCTATATTGCTTCCGAAATCAACAGGCTGTAAATGCTCTTCAGACCTTTGAGTATCTACAGTGATTTTAATGCTAGCAAAAATCGTGTAGCTCAAGTGTACTATCCCTTTAAGAACTCGAACATTAGGTGTTTTTTCCACACTTGACAGATGGAATCATTTCATGCAATTCTCTGCATGATCTCAGGCACATAACTACGAATTGTCACATTGCTCAAATTAGGTTTGTTATTGCCATCGAGAGTCAACATTAAAAACTGAATTTATACAAAAAGTAAACAGGAGAAATAAAACGGAAGCCCTAAGCGGACATGCATCCATACGTTTTATACTCCAGGTTGTTTTCCCAAGATCTCAACTTATTTATCCCGCATGGCCAGAGTTATAAAAGCAAAAAAAACACAGAAAGAAGCTTAACTTGACCTGATTAGCGTGGCCTGTCACAGTGACCAGCCTATTGTTTCATTTTCTACATTGCCAGAATAATATCCTATTATCAGCAGGAAAACGAGCCTTGTTATCCTGAGATTTTGTGAAAATCACAGGAAAACCAGTGCGGCTATCCTGAGACAATAAGATAATTAAGTAGAGATCTCGAGGAAACAAACAGAAAGGACTCGTTATCAGGGGAAAGCAGGGTTAATTAAATGTATGGATGAATGGTCGCTTTGGGCTTCCGTACAATAAAACTGAAACCAATCTGATTTTATTTAAAACACAACCAATTTCATGCTTTCAGTCTCTGCTCTGTCAACATAAAAAACATGCTTTGCAACAGAAGATAAAAAAGATGAATGTCTCGTTCACTTCTTCGCTCTTTGATATGAACTTTTCGACCTTTGAAAATAGACCGAAAAGTTTAACACATTTGATGTCATACTTTCTCAATTCCAGTTTGCTTGAAGATACATTTTAAATTAAGAGAAAATCCTACAACAAAATTAGTAATTCCATATAATTACTCTGCCTAGATACTTTAACACTTCCTTCATTACAGCAAAGAGTGTAGCGCGGTGGTCCTGATTAATACGAGGGATTGTAGAGATTTGAGCAGTCCTGCATCCTGTGGTGTCACAGCCTGTGTCCAGTGTTGGTGTGAATTCTTCGTCAGTGCGCTGAGAGTTCCTAACAGTGCGCCTGAGTGTGTGTACATCCCTGAGGCAGACATAAAGTAGGGTTAGCCTCAAAAGACTCATATTAAGCTAGGCCCGCTTTGATGAGTTGGCCTGCAAAAGTTGCAGAGTGTTCGGACAACTTAAAAAAGAACAACGGAAACGAGTTGTCACGTAAGCAGACGGATTCACAGTGGACATTACTTTCCTGCACGTTGCCAGTTCTTCTGAGATGTCACACTGCATAGGACATCAGTGTGGAGTTTGGAGTCACTGTATTTAACAGTCAGCTTGCGCAGCCTCCGTAATTGTTCAAATGGAATTCCATTCACATCAGCTGCAATGTGCCTGACCTGGCTGCATTACTCAAAGTCTGAATCATGCTCCTCATCTATTGCAGCATTTACTTGTCATCCACAGGAAACAGCTGACTATCTCCGCTTCTGCTTGCTTTTTTTAATCTTTCATAGTGTCCATTTTGAGGCACACGAGATGCCAGGGTTGATTGCTTTAAGAAGGGCAGCAGACTGGCCGACGATCCACTGAAGAGTGCTCCACGAAAGGGACAGTTGCTAATCTTTTGGCTGGTGGTGCTGAATCTCACCCTTGGGCTACCTTTTTTTGAGCCGAGACAACCTAGAAATATGTGACACAAGTTCAACAATAGGTCGACACTGAAACATTTCTCAGATGTGAAAACAACATGAAAAGTGTTTGTTTTAGTGAAATGTGTGGCAAGTAGAACTGTTAAAAATGAGTTGTTGCTGCAACAGTAATGTTAAAACTGAATCTTTTATAATGTTTTATTCCATGCAACACGGAAAAAAAGCATTGTGTACTGTGTCCTGCTTACTTTTTCACTGATGTGTCTGTATGACAAGAAGGCAGCAACAGCATCCCCTTTTGTCTCCACATCTCTGCCCAGGGAGGGTTCAGTCTTCTCCGGGACACCACTTCTATTTCCTTCTCGACCTCTAGCACCGCCCTGTCACTCGAGATACCCCTCAAACACATCCAGCTCCGTGTCCGTGTCATAGGGGACAGAGGCCGGGTCGGACAGAACCCCTAGGTCCACTAGCGCCTGATCCATGTCCTCAGGCAGAAACACTATCCCCACATTCAGGACGATGTACTCCATCAGAAAGGCATAGTAGAGGATCAGGACGTTCACAAAGAACAGGCCCAAATAAAACATATAGGGTACTTCGTCCAACAGCGATTCCACCGAATCCAGCTGGGCATAAATTGGGTTTGTCATAGAAAAGAAAGAAAGACACGGTCTGGGTCCTTTTGTTTGTGCGGTTCCAGGATGTGGCGGAGTGGAGTTGCTAACAATCTGTCTGGGGTTATAGGGCTGCTGGGGCGCCCAGGTCGGCTCGTCCCGACCCGACACGCAAATTGTGATTGTAAGGTGGCTACTTTATCTTTACAGTCAAGTAAAAATCGACAGTGGACGTAATGGCGTAATGTTCATAGCTAAAAATAACCGGCAGACAGTATCAAAATACTGTGTTAGCTAGCGAAACCAATTCTTGACATTGGCTCTTTGGGATGCTGAATTCATGCCATGCCAGCTGGCTAGTGCTAAAAACAGTAGCATGCAATGCTAGCTACAACAAAAAAGATCATTTCAACTATAAAAAAAATGTCAAGTTATATTTTAAGATACGGTCGTACCTTGAATTACGAAACATTCACCATACACGTGTCAACCGATGTCTAAATCTAACTGTCCCTGCTAACATTTTAGTCAACTGCATCAAAACACTCTCGACGTCAAGGCGACACTTGAAGTATCGGGATTTGATTGGCTCACAGCTTGACAGGCTCTGTTGTGATTGGCCTGTATGATGTCGCTCTGGCTCAACCCTCTCCAGGACGTGTCGCGTGGTTTAAACGTCACAGCTCACAGAGGAAGTGTATTTTGTAGTTTTTCTCCAGTGATTTTTGTATACTGTGTGAACCGTCTGGCCAATCAATAACTGCATCCTCCCAAAAATACAAGTCACTGAAACAGTTTCGTGATTTTGTTGAACCAAACATAAAAATCTATTTTTAATTATTTTACAATCAAATACAATTAACTTCTTATTGGTCTCAAATGAAAAATACAAATTATGAAAAACTGAACAATAATGATATAAAAGGATTGTATACAGGTACATGTCCTTCCTTTAAACAAGTTAATAGAATAATTTTAAGCTGGTTAGTACGCAGTACATTTTATAAATAAGAAGAATACACAAAATTCTCAAACTCATAACCACTTAAAGATAAAGAAACAAAAAATGTGTGCATGTCTTTCGAGCTTTTTTAGATTTTTCCAACTCATTATTCATTAATTTATTGAATTTTGTGAGGTCTTTTTATAATTTTCTTTCGGATGGCACTACGTTTATCACGTCTGCGCCGCCTGTACGTTTCAATCCTGTTCAATAAAGTTTGTAACAAAAAAAAAAAAATCTCTCACCTTCTGTTTGCTAAGTAGCTATCAGGACGGGAAAGATGGTGTAATGATGGACGCGGAGCACAACCTATGCTGAATAACGACCCCAGTACATCACGAAACCCTTTAAAACCGCAACCATGTTCGGTCGGTCACGGAGCTGGGTTGGAGGACAAGGGAAAGCGAAAAACATCCATTCCTTGGACCATTTGAAGTGAGTCGCTAGCTTAAGATATGCTAACGTTAGCCTCTATGCTAACCAGTTGAGGACGACTTTAAGCGTATTCATTAGCATAATTGTTAATTGCTAAAACTACATTAGCTAACGAACTGTTGCTGCCCAGGCGCAGTAAGGCTGCTAAACCATTGCTCGATATGTCATTTGTGTGGTACCTAGTAAGGTCGGTAAACATGTGAGCTAGCTTGTGCTAGTTTAAGGTAAAAAAAAAAATATACCCTGGAAACAAGATTGACGTTGTGCTAAACGCTAAAGGTTTCCGACTGAAACTCATTATCTATCTGTCTGTTTAGACTGACATCAGAACGTCAAGTCTTTTAGGATCTCCAAAGCATATTAGTTACTGTATTAGGGGAGCACGCTGGTTAGCACCAAAGTACAAAAACCGACCGGGACGTTTTGTTCCACCACAACAGGTGCAGCTAATTAACTGTCACCAATTAAAACACCTGCGTGGGTGTACAGAAGAGGGGTTAATTATTTATTTTTTTCAAATGTGTTGTATCGAAACATGGTGTTTACAGTCGTTAAACAGACCAATTCCAGGCTGCCTAATAATCAGTAATCACAGAGGCTTAATTTGCCCTTAAGCTTGTTTATTATTCTTGCCTGTGCAGCAACATTTGTCCCTAGAGTAATTTAGCCAGTCTTTATTGTGTGATCTTAAAAGATAGATTTATATGTATTGAAAAAACTGCGTTTTGCACACACCATTGTCTTCCACACACAACTAAAATGATGTTCCTCCATCAGGTATATGTACCATGTCCTGACCAAAAACACCACTGTGACAGACCACAACAGAAACCTTCTAGTGGAGACCATCCGCTCCATCACAGAGATCCTTATCTGGGGGGATCAAAATGACAGCTCTGTGTTTGAGTAAGTACTAGAAGCATTTGTATAATCAGCTGAGCCCCAATGCTGCCTTTTTCAAAAATAAGTAAAACTCTGTCTGTGTATCAAAAAGAGTCCTGGTTCCCCTAACGTTTGACTTGCAAAACTTCTAGTCATTTCAGGAGGCCCAGATTTATGAGACATAGTGCTGTGTTTTGTTCTTAATCTGTAGAAGCTTTGTAATGACTAAACGCATCATCATCTCTGTCAACCCATTAGATGACTTCTATAGTAGCTTTTTTAGATAGATTTACTTTATTGATCGCAAACTGGGAAATTGTGGTGTTACAGCAGCAGGTTATCAGAGCAAATGAAACAATATAAGAATAAAGACAAAGTAAATAAGCACTAAATGTATAAAAGAATAAATATATCCACGATTTAACGTTTCTTAACATTACTTCTAAAGTCTAAAATACGAAAAATTAAATACACAAATTTGTCAGTCATGTCCAACTGAATGTAAACATACTTTGCTGGAGGTAAGAGATGTTAATGTGCAAAAACAGTGATAGTTGTAAATGTGCAGTAACGTTATAGGGAGCTGATACATATGTTAAAGTGAAAGAGTGTAGACAATGTTATCAGCTAAAAACTATGAACTCATTTATAATGATGAGCAGACAGTGAACTTGAAAGTAAGGCTAATGTGTACACTTTACACGAGCAGAACAGGTAACAATATGAAAAAGACAGAGATGAGCATGATGACAGTTCTCTGCTCGCAAGAGGTGAGCTGTTGTGAAGGGAAATCTGCTGTAAAGGGAAATGCAACAGGAAATGGCTTTGAAGAGCAAAGAAGCCACAGAGAGTGTTGAAAGAAGACTTCATCACCAGGAAACACTTAAAATCATCACAGGCTTTCTTTATTCATTTGTAGGCTGAGGACATTTTCATTTTTTATGAAAAGGGTTGAACCAAGATGTAGTGTTGTTGTGCCACTTTGATTGTTGAAGGAGTTCAGTCTAATCCTGAGCTACTGAGAAGCTTGATCCTGGAGTGACTTGGCTGAAACGCGTTTAGTCATGCTGCAGAAAAACATCACCAAATGCTGTGTTAGTCGTTGTAGAGAGGCAGCCAGACTGGATTGTACTTCAAACAGTCAATTCAATATTCTTCAAATGCAAGAATGTGAACAATTAAACCAACAACACAAAGCTTCAAACTTAAGATGAAATACACCACCTTCAGCCCTTTCTCTATCACACTCCATATCATTTATTACTGAGCTGTAGGCAAACAGCAACACCCACCGTCAGTTCAAAAACAACAGTTAAATGGTCATATAAAATGCCCCACATTTAGGCTCATACATTTAGTTTGGGCTTGGGAATACCCAGAATACCTTCATTTACTAATTATGCAAACGTACTGGGGCGCTTGTGTCTTTTAAATGAAGTATCTACCGTGGAGAAGCTAGAGATGGCCAGTCAGAGAGCTGGAAAAAAGAACTGCAGCTTGAAAACTTAAAAGAGGATTGTCAAAGTGAAAAGAGCAGTATATGAGAACAGGGTATCAGCAAAGTGCTGCAGGGAAGTGATGGCTAAATGTTTATTAAACAGTAAAGAATCAGACAGGAAACACTGGAAGTTAAAAAAAAAAAAAAGGAGTTATTCAACAGGTTTTCCATTATTGGAATCCAATCAGAGTGATGTGTATGTTATTTATTTAATTAAGGACAGTGCACATTAATGAACATTAGAGGTGGGGAGAAAATCGATACATCATAGTATTGTGATATTTTTCGTGGTGATATATCGTTTCATGGCAGCCAAGTATCTATATTTTTGTTATATTAATAGCAAATATGCTTTTAAAAATGTTTAATTGCTGAAGGGGTTGCAATGTAAGAAATGACTGCAGTCGTCCGTACGTGTTTGGGTTCAGTTAAGATCGATTAGACTGAAATACCAACAGTTCAGATTGTGAGGTGCATGCAGCCTTTACAGAGTCGATCACCGTGTTGGTCAGTCTGCAGGCGTGACTCCCGTTGTGTAGAAATAAAAAGACTGAAGTGAGATGAAGAGTCGGAGAATGTTTTCTTATTTGACAAAACAGTTCTTAGTTTAGATTTAGTTTAATTTTGTGGACATATTGTGCAGTTAAAAAAGTTCAAACGCAATATATTGTATCGCAATTCTCAGCCTATCACAAGATGTTTCAAATAGTAATAACATTGTATGGAGATCATTTCGTATTGTGGGGCCTCTGGTGATTCCCACCCCTAATGAACACAAACATGTAAATATGCCACTAAACACAGTAACGACGGTTACTCCCCCTGGACGCTGCTAACTGGAAACATTCTTCCTTTTGATGATTACATTTCAAGTTCAAGTCATCATGAATTTAATAATGTTATGATTGTTTTTTTTCCCTCACAATGCGTCCAGCTTCTTCTTGGAGAAGAACATGTTTGCCTTCTTCCTGAACATCCTGCGTCAGAAGTCGGGACGTTACGTGTGTGTTCAGCTGCTCCAGACCCTCAACATACTGTTTGAGAACATTAGCCACGAGACTTCCCTGTGTAAGTATTCTCATCAACCCTGGCTGAAAAAAAATATAAACATGTTTGATGTAATGTATTGCAAAAAATCTAGATGCAACAAAGAAAATTAACAAAACAAACAATTAATGCTTTTTATTACCAATTCTTAATGTCTTGTTTTTTTCATATGGCCTTGAATATCAAAGTGAGCGGTGACAGATGCCCACAGGAGTGTTGTATCAGATTGTTCTGGAGTGTATGCTGTGCAGATAAACATGCTTTGTTGGCTCAAGCATGCATGGCATTCTGCACTGCCTATCTTTGCTGAAGTGTAACATTACATAGCAGCCTGCTGCATTTTGTGTTGTTGCTCGGCAACCACAGACTCAGAATATGATGTAATTTATAAAGACGCAGATATCTTACATAAAGTAAGAAGGTGTGTGTTTTGGTAAAAGGTGGTACTAAAAAAAAATCTGTTGTGGTATCATGTCAAGTTAGATTGTTTGTCTTTGTGACTGCTGACGGCACACGAAACTCACTGTAATATCCCAGCACTGATGATGGTAGAAGAAAAAAGTAGAGAAATGCAGTGATGACATCCACTGCGCTCTTCTTCTTCTACAATCACTGGGCACTGTGCCAACCAGACTAATCCAGTTCTACTGTCTCCTCAGATTATCTCTTGTCCAACAACCATGTGAACTCCATCATCGTCCACAAATTTGACTTCTCAGACGAGGAGATCATGGCCTACTACATCTCCTTCCTCAAGACCCTGTCCCTCAAACTGAACAACCACACGGTGCACTTCTTTTATAACGAGGTGAGGCCACGGACTGATGGGGGGGGGAGAGATAGACGGAGACAGAGGATCTATCATTCAGAATCGTGTTCACTGTCTCTGCCTGACAAAAAGTGAGACTGAGAGAGAGAATGAGTGATGAACAAGACAAGTTCAACCAGCTTGGCAGCCTGTTGCATTAGATTAAGAAGCATTTTAAAGTGGAGCACATAATGCCTATATTAATTATCCTAGAATCACAAACATTTTCTGATAATGCCAGTTGAGGTCTTCAGCTGCACTCCTCCTCCGTCAGCACATGAGTAGTTATGTTTCCATTTGCAAATTTTCTTCAGTCCGATGAAAGTCAGTCCGATCGGTGATTGATTCCAACTTCACTGTTTACGACGACGTTAAATAAAGTTTGTGCGTGCTTCAAGCATTTAACCATTTTGACATTCGCAGAGCTGACCTGAAATAGCAGCAAAAGTAGCTCTTCCTTCCTGTTAACACAAATAACAGGAAGGTGTGCTCGTGAGAAATGGCTCTCTACCCTAAGCTAAAGGAAGAGAGACATACAACATGTCGCACACAATTGGGGCAAACACAAACAATCAGGTACGTTTTTTCTGTCAATGGGCGAGTGTCTTAAAAGTTTTTCTCCAGGAGTGAGATCCATTTCAAGCAGAGCTCGAGCCCCGCTGTGTTTATTCCACTGTTATTATTTGCGTTCTAGTTTTTGGTAAGCATGCGTCAGTCGTCATGTAAATGAACTCCACCTGTGTTGCAAACAAACACCTCTGTCGCTGCACACCTCCAGATGTTGCTCATCCACTTTCTCTATCGCTGTGAGACAGAGATTGCATTCTCTTCCTCTCCGGCGTCTGTGACAATGGATGTCTCAAATGATATCTCATTTGACCTTTTTCTTACGTTTTTTCTTCTTCTCTTCCTAATTAAGCTGCGAGCCTAGCACCACATATTTGCCCTGCAATCGCTAAACGGGAGGAGAGTGCAGGTCTGCAGGACCTTCAGTCAGGCACAGTTGAAGAGAGGGGTGGACATGCGTAGTAAGAAAAGTTTTACCCCAACCAGGAAGACCCGATTAGATCGAGCGTGTACATGGATATTGATCTAAACAAAGATCAGCATAAACATCCCCTCTCCTTTGGAATCGAATTTGTTCCGACTAAGCTGGATTGGATCCGCTCCTTCTGATTGACGTGTTTACATGAAGCAGTTTTATTCCGACCAGGCTTTTATTCCGATTATTTGTGTCCATGTAAACATAACAAGAGTCAATATCGGCAAACATGTCCGCTATTAACTGTCCTATTTAGCTTTTCTCTTCATATAAGGTCATGTTTTAAACTGCAGTCGTGCTGAAGAGCGACCACAATGTTCTTCACAAGATCTTGTTTCTCCGAAGTTCAAAATGCTATTAATTCATTTTAAAGAGTATTCATAGAAATATTATCATTCCGCCTTCATGCTGTTTGTGTGTGATCTTGAATAATCACTGACGATGACGCTGCCCTTGATTCTTTCAGCAGTACGTAGTCTTGCTCACATTGGCCTGTGTGTGCTGGGGAAAGTTATTGGTGTACTGTTGATGGAAGCTTTTAGCCCTGAAGCCAAAACCAGACCCAACATGTAGATCTGAGGGTGTTCATGTGTGTGGTAAAATATCAAGAACCTGTTCATTACATTTGTATTCCCTTTGCCACATTTATAAACTAACAAGAAAAGAAGAAAACAGCCTTTTCTGAACACAGGAGCATGTGTTTTATAACTCATCTCTTGTTGTACTTCATTTTTGTTAACTTCTTACTGTTTGTTAGATTCACGTCCTCCAGAGGGCGCTATAGGATTTCTGTTTACTCCTCTTTGTTTTTGTCAGTTCTGAATTTTTTTATGACCACAGAGGGGCACTCCTGGTTTGGGTTTGGTATCAGGGTCAGGTTTCTTCATGTGCCGTGACCTCTGGTGGGGGTTTCTGACCCTCAACTGTGATTGGCTGGAGGTCGCAGCATCTGAGGAATGTTTTGGGAACAGGATCAGGCACTGGCACAGAGAGAGATGACTGTAAGATGCAGAGCAGCCAGGTTTACATACATAAGCCTACTACTGAGTGCTACATACTGAACTGTTCATTCATGTGGAACAACTAAAGTACTTCAGCAGTAGTTCAGCTCGGTCTGCTTGAGTATTTCTAAACACTCTCCTCAAATAACACAGTCCGGTTATTTGTTGATCAGCTATCTTCTGATAGAAAGGCAACTCAAATGTTCCCAGGTTTAAGAGACGTTTTCCACCATCAGTTCTGTATGGTTTGAGTTAGTGCAGAAGGTTAAATTGTTGACTGACTCACTCTCTAAAAATGGCACTGTAACAGCCCTTAAATTGCTGTTGTGTATGTGCCTGGCCTGTATTTCTATAAAGCAAACATTTGCTGCAGATGTGCACGTTAATGTTTATAGAAACATTTTTTTGGTAAGCTAGAAAAACTAAACACCTTGTTACTCTCGTCTTCCAATAAAGCGTTACCGCCCAGAGTTACCGTCGTCACCAGCTGCTTTCTCACTCTCTCTCTCTCTGTGGTCCCTCGTTGCCTGAGCGCAGCAGTGCAATGCCGTGCCTTGCTCACCTGCGCCCCCTCTCTGTCTCCCACACACAGCACACTAATGACTTTGCCCTGTACACCGAGGCCATTAAGTTTTTCAACCATCCAGAAAGCATGGTCCGCATCGCAGTCCGCACCATCACACTCAACGTCTACAAAGGTGAGTGCCAATAACACGCATGTCAACACAAACAAACATGCACAGACAGAAACATACTCACGGGATGCTGGGACTGCCTACCGCCTCTCTCTCTCTCTCTCTTTGCTCCTGCCCTCTTCTCGCTGCTGCTTCTGGTGCATGAGCATGACTAACAGGTAACCCTGCTACAAATACCGACACACTAATATTGGCCTCAAATGTCTTGTTTCTTTCTACTGTACCCGAATTAGAAGAAGAAGAATGTCTCTTTCCTCAAGGCATCATTTAATACAGATTTTTAAAAGTTCCTGCAGAAGTTCATGAAATCATTTAACTATTCACAGAATCCTGGTGGTGTCTCAGACTGTGTTTTACAGTAAAAACCATCTGCCAATCCTCAGTGGTGTTCCACACAGAAGGTCCTACACAGACCAGATTTCCTGCTTAACCTAACAGCTTAAACAGCAGATCAACAAAGATGCGTATGAATAATTAGAGCTCAGAATAAACATATACATAAACTCTACACTCTACAGACAGACGGCATCTGTGCAGGTCTTTCAGTTGTGCAAACAAACCTCTCTGAGAAACACAAGGACAAATAAAAAAATGTATTTCTAATCATCAAAAATGTACACAAACTATCACCTTTTACACTTAGTAACATCTAGTCTGACTTGACCCATTTAGACCTTAGGACGCCTAAAAAAAAAAACGCCCTCTAAAACCTAAGTAACGTTTGAAATCAACCTCCCACCACCTGAGGGTTTTCAGAAATCTTTGTCTCAGCCTCTGTATCAGATAGAGACGTAGAAAAACAACATTTGAAAGCTTTAACTGTAAATTACAATTTCCTTTGCACTCATGTTCATTGACGTAGAAGTCTAAGACAAAACAACAAGGACACGTAGACGTCTCATCAGGTCTTAAAGGGTTAATTCAATTCATTGTGTTTGTTTCTATTGCAACAAGCTAACTCTGGTGTGAACTATGTGTTATCATTAGGACATTCAGCTAGCAGCAATAGTTAACAGATTGCAAAACAAGCATAATACATCACCATATCTGATTACCTTGTGCCCCATCATGGTGACATGCAGGATTAAAATCTTTGTTCACTGCACTTTGGTGTCAGTTTGACCTTTCCTAAAACGCTTTCTTCCTAAAATGCTTTCTTCCTTAAACGACTTTTCAACGCTGTGCCACATTGTCCCGCTTTCTTCTGTGTTCTCCGTTTATCCCACTGTCAACTTCTTCTTTGGCTAATAAACTTCCGTTCATGTTAGCCTCTTCGTGTCATTAGCACCACAGTGAGGCATGAAGAAGTGATGCAGTGAGTCAAATGGCCAGCGACATCTGTCTAGAGCGCCATTTCTTTTTTATTTAATTTTTTTTTAAAAATACGTCGCTCTAGAAAAGATTTGTCACCAGCATTGAGACGATTGTATCCCAAGAGTCCGGATGTCTATGTTAGGCCGCATCGATACTTTTGTAAACAAAGGACGATATACGTTTCTAACTATTGAATCATCATCTGTAACCACGACAACAGAACTGAATATGAAACAACATATAGAGTAAATATTCTCTCGCAAACATAATAAAGCAAGATGACTCTTTCGTGCTAGGTTTGTTAAAGTCCCCCAGCCAACAATCTATTGTGCATATGCGTTCCAGTGTTTCCAAATTAAACTCGTGTGAGAGCAGTAGCAGTACAGTGGTGATGCTGTGCGTCTGTCCAATGACAGGACTTCCTCCTATAGCTCTGCTGCTTCCTGTATTGTGATGCCTCAGCCCTCTGCCTCTCTTTCCTACCGTCTCTCAGCGCTGCTCAATCCTCCGGGAGGCGGGTGGTGCATTTAGGGGAGGGGTTTGGCTTTTCTCCACACATCATGCTCCTCTCCGCTTTGAATGACATTGTCTAAACATACAATCACTGCAACATGTAAACTATAGCGTCATGTCTGTCTCTGTAAGTGTTCATCCAGTCTAGCATGTACACTTTGCATCATACAACGTCAGTGGATTACAGTTGGTACCACTGAGCCATATCTGAAGTAACCTTTTGTTATCAGGGTTGTATTATAGCAGGGCTGGCCATTGGCTGTGCTAAGGAATCAGCCAATTAGGTAAGCACAGATTCAATGCAGCAGCTCTGTCTTGGTGGCATTTTCACCAGGATCTATCTGAGGAGGATCTACTGTCGCAAAAAGAATGTATTTTTAGATATTATAGATATATTATGAGCAGTGTCACAACACTTCAGGTTTCAGTATGTCGCAATGAAACTCTTCACAATGTAGAACATGTTGCTGTTTGATGCTTCCTACTGATTTCTTGTGTCGTGCACTGAAACACATGACAACCTGGAAAAGGAATTTAACAGACGTCAAGTTTTAACAAGCTGGCATCTAGATGTTTTGATCACATGTTGCTCCAACATTGGCTTTGGTTGTTTGAGTTTTTCAAGTGTTGACACAGTAAAAAGTTGTGAAATATTCCAAAGTAAAAAAAAAAAAAATGTTTTTGTAACCCCTTTGCCAGATGTGCCATTGTTTGCAGTATATTTCTGTAGATACCAGCGGGGTTATTCCCACTCTTCACCCCTCCACAGCCGCCCCTTTACTCACATTAACCCTGTGTCTGTTTCCTCCTCTCCCCCCTCTTCTTCAACAACCACTCCTCCTCTACCTCTCTTTGTCTCTCTCCTCCTCTCCCTCCTCCCTCTGCGCGCCCCATCTGCCTAACTCCAGTTTCATGTAAGTTGGTTCCATTCATTCAGTCTTTATCCTAGGGCTGGGCATCAGAGCTGATTGTACAGAACTTCGGCACAGATACAAACCTAGTCTGAGATTGTTTTAAAACCTCAAATTTGTAAATAAAATGATCTATTTCAACATGACATACGACTTGTTGCTGATACCCAGCCCTAGCTTTATCTAAAGGTGTATTTGTTCAAATGTGTGGGTTTGAATATCGTGCAAATCTTGTTCTTGTGATCCATTCTGTTCCCCCCCCCACCCCCGCCCGCCCTCTTACATACATGCAGAAACAAACTGCATGCCCTCTGACTATTTTCTGTCTTGGGTTAATTGTTGCAGCGACTTAATTTGAGCTGAGCCCCACATGCTGGTGGTTATTTTGACGTCACTGTACTTGGTGTCTTCTATCACTTTAGTTCTGAATTCATCCTCTAGTGACAGCTAAGACTTGTCTATTCGTTTTCAGCTTTATTTAAATCATTCATTTGATTTGCAGCTCATTCACTTCTTACCTCAGTGTGACTCCATTATGTGAGATGACCATCTGCTTATGTTACCTGTTTACATTTTGACTCCAAGATAGGAAGGATTTATCACAGTCACGCTTTAATTTATGGAACACAGGTATCCCAAAAACGCATCTCAGAAGGTGTTTGTGAGATCTTGTGTTAGGCCCCGTGTCCACCTAGCGTGTTTTTTTTCTGAGTGCCAGCATCTTTTGTTTTTGAATTGTTTTCAAGGGGTAGAGAGCGCTCTCAGCACTTTCAACTTTTCAGAAATGCGCTGTAGATGTCACTGGTACTCTTTTCAAAAAGTAAGATATTCTTCCCTGTAGTTTTGCCGCCTTCAGATCGTGTCTTGTACCCACATCCTCTTTGCTGATCGGGAAAAAATGAATCATTTCAAAATGAGAAGCCCCAGTCACACTGTTGTTTCTGGCCTTTTTCTTACTCCCACTCCAGTTGTATTCCCTATTTGTTGTAATAACAATGGACTGACCGAACCAATTCATGTTCTTAATTTGATTTCATGTGGATGGTTAATTTTCTTAATTTGCATCATACTTGAAATACTTTAAATAATGTGTTTGAAATCATATTTAAGTTTCATATGTTGGTTACTTGCTTGGAATATAAAGTGTGTCACTACACAATAGTGGATGCAAGCCTAATCCAGCTCTTGACCCTGACCCTCCTCTATCCAGTGGACAACCAGCACATGCTGCACTACATCCGCGATAAGACGGCTGTCCCATATTTCAGCAACTTGGTCTGGTTTATTGGCAGCCATGTGATCGAACTGGACAAGTGTGTGCAGACGGATGAAGAGTAAGTGCCATGAATCCCATCTTTTTCAATGTTTCTCAGTGTCATTCTGGCTGTGACCACTAGGGGTCAGGCCTGCCTATTCAGATGTTGGTTTAAAGGTCACATATTCTCCTTTTCTCAGAGCTCCCCAAAACATGTCTGTGAAGTTTCTTGTTCTAAATTCACTCTGATCCTGTATTTGATCATGCCTCTAAACATGATCCAGCCAACACGTTTAACCCTTGAGGCACCCTTTAAACTTGTTCCTCTTAAGTCCTTAGGGACCCAAACGGGTCCCTCTCATAAAAGTGTAATAAAAATGTGATATATAATTTTTTTTTTTCACTTTCACCGCATCAGATCTTTTCAACACTTCAGACCTAACCATAGATGTAAAGTTTTTTTCTATTTTTTTTCTATTTTCTATTTCTTTGCCCTTTTTGTCATGAGAACCCCTGATTTTTTCAATCGGAAAACACAAAATATGCAATATTTCCAAAAATGAGGTGCAAAGTGGAATATTTGGGATGAGGTTATTAGAGCCTTGACTAGGTCAATAATTAATAACAACATTGATTTTGATGCATTATTATTTTTGGAGCAATGAGAGTTTTTTCAAAAGACTTCCTCTTAAGTCCTTAAGGACCCAAACGGGTCCCTCTCATAAAAGTGTAATAAAAATGTGATATATAATTTTTTTTTTTCACTTTCACCGCATCAGATCTTTTCAACACTTCAGACCTAACCATAGATGTAAAGTTTTTTTCTATTTTTTTTCTATTTTCTATTTTTTTGCCCTTTTTGTCATGAGAACCCCTGATTTTTTCAATCGGAAAACACAAAATATGCAATATTTCCAAAAATGAGGTGCAAAGTGGAATATTTGGGATGAGGTTATTAGAGCCTTGACTAGGTCAATAATTAATAACAACATTGATTTTGATGCATTATTATTTTTGGAGCAATGAGAGTTTTTTCAAAAGACTTCCTCTTAAGTCCTTAAGGACCCAAACGGGTCCCTCTCATAAAAGTGTAATAAAAATGTGATATATAATTTTTTTTTTTCACTTTCACCGCATCAGATCTTTTCAACACTTCAGACCTAACCATAGATGTAAAGTTTTTTTCTATTTTTTTTCTATTTTCTATTTTTTTGCCCTTTTTGTCATGAGAACCCCTGAGTTTTTCAATCGGAAAACACAAAATATGCAATATTTCCAAAAATGAGGTGCAAAGTGGAATATTTGGGATGAGGTTATTAGAGCCTTGACTAGGTCAATAATTAATAACAACATTGATTTTGATGCATTATTATTTTTGGAGCAATGAGAGTTTTTTCAAAAGACTTCCTCTTAAGTCATTAAGGCCCCAAACGGGTCCCTCTCATAAAAGTGTAATAAAAATGTGATATATAATTTTTTTTTTCACTTTCACCGCATCAAATCTTTTCAACAACTTCAGACCTAACCATAGAAGTCAAGTTTTTTTTTATTATTATTGTTTTATGACAACCCAGACAGGAACGCACAGAGCATCCGGACAATTTCAAAATAAAACACAATTTACGAACTAACAATCGTATTTTTCATCACTTTACCAACATAATGTCAAAACAGGCACCAAACGAACAACAAATTAACCTCAGAAAGACAAAGCAATGATCTATTGCAAATCAAGGCATAAACCCCAGATCATTGTGAGGTGCATTTTACATGCGTTTCTTCCACATTTTGTGCACTGGCACAACACCCTTCTGCGCTGTTGGCACACACTGCCTCCGCTTTCTGGACGGCCCTGGCTCCTCCACCTCCTGACCCTGGACTTGTAGGACCATGCTGGCTGCAGAGGGTCCCCTGGGCAAACGGTTCCTCATTGCAATGGCCGGGTTGACAAGGGCTCTGCCAAGCTGCTCCAAGAAGAGGCGCCGCCTGAAGCACTTGGTGCTTTCCCAGCTGGGGTTCACAGCGGTGAACAGGACATATGCATTGTAACATGTAATGTCCAGCATGTTGTAGAACAGGCACATGGGCCACCTGCGTGTCCTCCGACGGCAGGAGGAGGTGCCACAAACCTGCAAAAGAAAAAGAAAAGATCAGGGGACATGAATAAATATATACACATCCTTATTATTTTTGATAAATATAATTGATGTATAATTGCGCTTACCTGGTCTAGGTGGTCCACAGCCCCTCTGCATTTGTTATAGTCAAATCAAATAACAAAAATCAATAGTCAAAAGTTCAAATGCAGTCTCAGGGCTTCTGATTCTGGCAATCGAATAGTGAGTCGGCCCTGGGGTCAAGATGGGAGGGGGAAAGAATCGTAGGGTCTCTTCGTGTGTTGGAGACCAAAGGATTTCCCCATTTTTGGATCTCCATGGAGAGGTGTCGTCCTCCATTGCCTCCTGCTCTTCCTCTTCTTCCTCCCCCTCCTCCTCCGAGCTGCAGGACCCCCCTGTGCCTGGCAAGACTACTTCCTCTGATTCCTCCTGGCTCTCAGCGGAATCCCCACTGCTGGCTACATCCTCAGTTACATCCTCCTCACTTTCCTCAGAGGACTGCAAGACTGCAGCTAGAACCTCTTCTGGTTTTGGTCCTCTCTTCATGGCTGTCTGCTGGAGAAATGACCAGCCAGACAAGGCTGCAAACTATCCTCGCAGACTTCAAAGATGCACCTGCGTAAATATTCTATACCACAAATCCAATAGGAGAGAGAAGGCTCTCTCTTTTGATAAACAAAAGACAAAACAAGAGCCCATTTGGCCTTTGATGACTCGAATTTCACACACACACACACACACACACACACACGCAAGCACACATGCACGCACACACACACAAAATATATTTTCAACCACATTCACACCACTCTTTTATATCAATCACAACACTCCAAGACCATTTTTGTGATGTTCAGGTTTTTTATTGCCATGCATTTTGCAAGTAAAGACAACCAGGCCTCCATTGAAAATGTATGTGATAAAGCCTCTGCTGCCCCTGGTGGTTTAAGGGGGTCATCACACCTAAAACCTGTTTTCCCTGTATTTTGAAGGTAGATGCTTAGATTTATTAGGTTATCATGGGAAAATCATTATATTATGTCAGGATTACAGTGTATCAAAAATGTGTGGTTATAATGGGAGTAGATTGGCCCAAATGGGTCCTTAGTGGCTGGAGAGAGACACAAATGTGTATCTCCTATTCTATACACCTTGCAAACAAGGTGATCATGGATTTTTAAAATGAATAATAAAAAAAACATCCTGGACAAGTTTCATACAATTAGCATTAACATTGACCGATATATTGAGGATCAAAAATGAAAAATACGCAAAATGTACCCGTTTGGGCCATAAGGTGCCTCAAGGGTTAATCTCTCATGGCTTTTAAATTGGACCTTTGCCCTGTACATAGATGTCATACTTCAGAGAAGCTTTTTCTCAACTTATTGCACATGACACTTCGATTCTTGATGATCTACTGTAACAGGGAAACCTCTCCACCTCTCTCCCTTCGTTGTTCCCAGACACAAGAACAGGGGAAAGTTGAGTGACCTTGTAGCCGAGCACCTCGACCACCTCCACTACCTGAACGACATCCTCATCATCAACTGTGAATTCCTCAACGACGTTTTGACGGACCACCTCCTCAACCGCCTCTTCCTGCCCCTCTACGTTTACTCTTTGGTCTGCCCAGAGACGGTGTGTTGCCCACACCCTCCAATCCACCACCAGGGTTTCACTGATGTTGTGAGGGTTCAAAGTGAATAGCTTGTGTTGCTTAAAGCTGCTCCCACTACTCAGTTCTAAAAATGTGTCACATCATCGCGTGTTTGAACGCCCATACACAAATGTTTTTTCCACAAGTTGATGTTTTTCTACCTGATTTAACATTTTTAATTTGCTCTGTTTTTCCAAACAACAGCCTTAAACTCCAATATAATCTATAACAAAGATATTAAAAGACAATAACAGAGATTTTTTGGTATTAATACTAACAGGTGAACCAGTAAATGTTCAGCTTTATTAATGACCCTGAAGATCAAACGAGTAGTATTTCTAACTTGCATTACTGACAACTGATTTAAAGAAATGGAAGTTCTGCAACCCGGCCTGAGCACAGTTACCTCTGGTACATAACGTCGTAATACAACACATGCATGGCTTTACGTAATTATGAAGCGTGCTTAGTAAACAAGACAGGCGGAATCGAGAAAGAAAGAAAAGGGACGCGTAGTTGAGTCTGCGTCTGTTCATCGGAGGACAACACAGAGAACATGACAGATACTTTGTGGCTTATTTTGAGTCATTTTAGTCAGATACAGCCAGAACACTCCTTAATAAAGGCTGTCCACGTTGTGTACCCGTGCTTGTGCTTGTACATGAACTGTACCGTGCCGAAGTACACCTCTTCCAAGCCTGCCATGGCCAAGGAGCACATGCTTGAGCACGGATCGGAGCACTCACACTGATTAAACGAGCTGGACTTTAGGGGTGAAGCGTGCTGAGCACAGTACGGATTGATAAATGATTGTCAAACTACTTAATCATTGTAGCTTCATGTATCTTTCCTCTGTATTCATCAGTCTGAAGACCGAAGGATCAACCCTCAGGTTTCCCTCTACCTGCTGTCTCAAGTAAGCATCCAGACGTCATCAGTGCACTTGACTGTTTAAACTGTTTGTTTGTTTTGGTCGTGTTTTTGGCTTAACCATACGTTTTTTTTTAAATTTGAATTTAGCTTTCAATGAATGGTTCTTGTTTTTAAAGACTTACTCACATTTCATTTCCTAACTGAGCATGTCTGCATGTTTTCCAGGTGTTTCTGATCATCCACTATAAACCAATGGTCAACGCTCTGGCCGACGTCATCCTCAACGGAGACCTGTCCGTCTTCACCCCGCAGACAGACCTGCACAGCACACACAAGAGCACGGTAACACACGGAGCACTTAACACACACACCTGATTTTTAAACCACTCATGCAATATGCACACATACACAAACACACACTTGGAGTACAGTACACAAGCACACCTACGCCGGTGACCACATAGATGTAGTTCCAGGAGTGTGCGTTGGTGGTTATGAGATTGCGGGGTCAATGGTTTTCTCCATGATTCACCCACAGCAAAGCATCAATATGCAAATGATCTTCATCATTTTTCTTTTATTCTCTTTGTACACCATTCCTCCTTCTTGTCTCATTTTTAAACTGACACATCGAGATGCTTTTTCTGCGTTGTTTTTTTTTTTTTTAACCTCATCCGATGATAGTCTCTTTGAATTCAAATCTGTGCTTCCCTTTTCTATGATTCCCCATGTGTCTTTCTCTTTCTTTCTCTCTTTGTCTCCCCCTTGCCTTCCCCGTCTTATTTCTCTTACCACTCACTCTCTTTCTGGCCCACTTCCATCTTCCGTTTCAGTCTGTCCTCCCCCGTTTCTTTACTTTGTGACCATCTGTTGATGACGCCAGGTGGGTGTGCTGAGGTGGTGAGCGTTTCTGAGAACCCCTGTGGTTATTCTTTGCGCTGCGTGTGTGTGTGTGTGTGCGTGCGTACCGTTGTGTGCGCAAGACCGGCTAGAATGTGAGTTTAGGTGTGATGTCTTAACTATGTCGGTCTACCACAACAAGAAGCAGCCAGAATCAGACATGTACCTGTGAGCTAGTCCTTCAACAGTGTTGATTTCTCTCTCTGCATGTGCGGACATATTTAATGTCATGGACATGTTGCATTGTACTCTTGTACTGCTTGTAGGTGCTGTTTTTGCCACTGAAAAGATGACAAAGTCAAGCGGTTAATACTCTTTATGAACTTTAAACGTGCAGTGATGTGAGTGTCTTGGTGTCATCTTTCTGCACAGACACCTTTGTTTCTCCAGAATTCTCTTGTTGAAAGTTCTTCGTGGTGTTAAAAAAAGACGCTGAAGCATTGTTTAACATGCCTGCTGGATTGTAGGTATAAACTGTTTCTGCCACATCAGATGGAGCATCTGCTGTGTTTGTGTTTGATATCGAGATGAAACGCAGACTGACAGGGCATGGGATCTGTTTCTGCGCAGGTGGTCACATAGCACTTCCTGTTTGTCTGTGATGTGGCAGGAAAGAGGTCACATGATGGAACGGTGACAGAGCTCACCTAACCCAGATCTCTTTCTTGGAAGAAGTGTTTTGTTTTTTTCGCTCTCTTTCTTTTGCACACATGGTTTTTTTTTTGCAAATGCACCAGTTAGGGACATAAAGTCAACATTTTCATGTCTGTAATGAAGTTTCTTTTTCCCCCATAAGCACATGCAGCTGTTGTAGGTGTTTAGCTTATCTGTACATGGCAACTCTAAGGTAGGGCGAGGTGTGTGTGTGTGTGTGTGTGTGTGTGTGTGTGTGTGTGTGTGTGTGTGTGTGTGTGTGTGTGTGTGTGTGTGTGTGTGTGTGTGTGTGTGTGTGTGTGTGTGTGTGTGTGTGTGTGTGTGTGTGTGTGTGTGTGTGTGTGTGTGTGTGTGTGTGTGTGTGTGTGTGTGTGTGTGTGTGTGTGTGTGTGTGTGTGTGTGTGTGTGTGTGTGTGTGTGTGTGTGTGTGTGTGTGTGTGGGTGTGTGGGGGTGTGTGGGGGTGTGTGTGTGTGGGGGTGTGTGTGTGTGTGGGGGTGTGTGTGTGTGAGATTTGCTCCCTGAACTCCATTTATTTGTCAGCACAGGCTGCGAGTGGTTTACCAGAACATAGTTAGCTAACAGGTGCATCACACACAGTGATACTAGTCTGTGGTTTATGTCGGAGCGCATATACAAGTGTCTTTTTTTTTTCTTTTTCCTTTTTTTATACTTTACCTGCTAGTTTGTACAAATGTTGATGATCAGTAGCATAGCTGTGATCGTGCACAAGAGGATTTGCATTGAATATGCACAGAGCTTTATTATTCTTCAGGTTAATAGTCTAAAAACAAACCGTTACAAACTAGGGTTGTTACAATACCAGATTTTAAACTTCAATAAGACCCTTCTAGTAAAAATCAAACAACAGCCATACTGTTTTGTTTTGATACCACATTGACAAATATCCAAGTCCTAGGAAATATTGGGTCCTTTTTTTTTCCAGACAAAGCTTATTACAAATGACATTTAAAACTTTGAGAGCAACTTTTCTGTCGTCAGTTACGATAATTCAGTTTT
This sequence comes from Tautogolabrus adspersus, assembly GCA_020745685.1. NCBI lineage: Eukaryota > Metazoa > Chordata > Actinopteri > Labriformes > Labridae > Tautogolabrus > Tautogolabrus adspersus. Next base: position 19,840,562 of record CM036553.1, read on the forward strand.
ACTGTAAGTCAGTGTTTACATCTCTGCTTTTCGTCTAATCATGCAGCTGTTTCCTGCGTCTGTTTCTGCGTTTGGTTTGAGATATTTCAGGAGGTGGTTTCTAGTAGTTCCAGTACAGCCTCACAGAGATGGCCTTAAAACCATTGTGTGTGTGTGTGTGTGTGTGTGTGTGTGTGTGTGCGTGTGCGCGTGTGCGTGTGTTGTGTGCGTGCGTTTAAAGTGGTCATTTTCAACTCTGCTCGAATGCAGTTTATCAGGGAGGAAGTGGCGTGTGTTTTTTTCGGTCTTGGATGAAACGATAGCTCACCGAGGATTTACTGTAAGTCTCGGTGTTTGTGTGCAAATGTGAGAAGATATCAGCACGACTTATGTAAGGGTGTATTTGCATGCATGTATGTATGTGTTCTCATTTGGGTTTTTGTGTGTCTACCAGTGATGGGTTGCAGAGATATTGCTTCCCTGAAACAGCACAGTTACATTCAAAATATCTTGTATCTGACTGTTTAGAATATCAACGTCTGGCTTAAATAAACAGTCAGTTTTGAACCATTGTATACCAGTGTGGATGTGAATAATCAGGAAGGAAACTATCAATCATAGCTTTATTTAAACCACCAAAACGATCTAAGAGTTCCCACGATCCCCTCATAGAATTCCCACCCAATTTAGAGTTGGCTTGTGTGGTGTTTCTGTTTCAAAAAAAGTACCTCAGGTGGTGAAAAATGATGCCACAGGCCACAGTTAAGGCGGCTGTGGCTCAGTCGGTAGAGTCGGTTGTCTGTCAACCAGAAGGTCAGGGGTTCGATCCCCAGCCCCTGCAGCCTAATGTTCGAGGTCACTTAATCTCAAGTTGCTCTCGCTGCTTGTCGGAGGCGTATGAATGTGTATGAAAGGGATTAGCTCACACTGATGGACACTTTACAAAGCAGCCTTTGCCATCAGTGTGTGGAGGAGTCTGTGTGACCTCCGGTGTAAATACAAGCTCAGGTCAATCAAAAATTAACCACAATGCAGAAATGCACAAAACTGCAAAAAAAACTGTTAATCAAGTGTCCACTTGATGCTGGCTTGATAAGAAGAGGAATAAAAGAAGAGTTGTACATAGATATGCATAAATGGGGGCGTGGTTAAAATGACTGACAGCTAGGCATGTTGTAGCGCTCTGCAAGAAGGGTTAAGGCCCGCCTCAGCCCCCTCCTCTTTGCCTGTGTCTAGATTGAATGAAAGTTGGGTGGAGTCAGCATTTTCAATATGATGACCATCATAGTTGGGCTTTGTAACGCCTATGGGTAATGTCACTGACACTATGTCGATGTTATATACAGTCTATGGTCTCAAACCCTCTTTCATTGCTCTCTGTCCTTCTTCAGGCCAATGCAGGAGCTGTGCGTAGGTTCACAAAGCCCCTAGAGTCCCTCGAGCGCTCCCTGGAGTTGTCCCGCCACCGTGGCCGCAAGAAAACGCAGAAGAGACCAAACTACAAGAACTTGGGCGAGGATGAAGATGACGAGAGGGCTGGGGGAGGAGGAGGTGGCGGCGGCGGGGGAGGAGGAGGAGGAGGAGAGGAGGGCTGGGACGACGAAGGCAGAGGAGGAGAGCGGGAAGGAGGCCGAGAGAGGGAGAAGGGAAAAGGTACAGAGGGAGTAGGAGGAGGAGGAGGAGGTGGGAGTTCTAAGGGAAGCAGAGCGAGTGGGGAGACGGCGGAAGGTGAGTGTGTGTCTTGTTGGACACAGCAGTACAGGACTGTGTTTTTGAGTGTTTCTTTACTCCCATCACTGTAGACACAGTCTGCCATCATGCACCCTGGGTGCTCAACAGCCACCACAGCATCAGCCCTCATCTCAAAACATAAAAAAGAGAAAGCTTAACTCTACTGTAAATGTTCTGTTTTTAGTTCATCTTCGGCACTTTATCCCACTTGCACATGATCGTACCTGTCCATGCAGTTACTGTTCACTGCAAACTTCAGCCGCATGACTAGGGGTGGGTATCACGGGGTAACTCGCCGTATGGTACGATTCTATACGAAACAATAAAATAACAGTCAAACGCAGGATGTATGATAACGATCATATTATGATACAGCCATTCTGTAATCCATCATGTCAGACGATCATATAAGGAAGATCATGATATCTATTTAACTAAAGAAAACAAAATGCCCTTATCAATTTTAAAATCCTTAAGTTCAGAGCTTGTGTATTTATTCACTGCATCTTGGTGTTAGTTTATCCTCTTGTCGCGCTTCATCCTCTAACTTCTTTTCACTGCTGTCCCACATGATTGCGCTGTCATCTAATTTTTATTTAACACTGTTAGCGCCGGGTGTTATGGCCTAAAAATGATTTTGATTTTTTTCACAGCAAACTCAAATTTAGGTTTTTAATCGATTCATTTTCCTCCAAAAAAACGACATAAGGAATGACGATGCAGACCGAAGTCCTCTTTGAGATGAATAAAGTAGTGCAAGCTGTTAATTTGTCTTTAAGAGTGCATAATGCAGTGAAAGTGCAGATGAGGCAGAACAACTATTGGAAAATACTTGTGGCGGGATGGCACATAGCTGGGACCACTCTGTAAGTAAACAAGGGGTGAGGATGTGAACTACGGAAGCCCAAAGGGGAGCGCCGGAGAAGAGAAAGAGAAAAATCTCGATTTTAATTTTTGAAAATCCCGATTATCCACAAATACAATTTATTGATTTATCGCTCAGCCCTAAAAACTGCTGACGTCTTCTATGGCCAATTAACCTTTGTTCACGTTACTCTAATTCTAGTTGAAAGAGCCGCTGTGAGGAGTCATGAAATAGTGACGCAGTTAGTCAAAGTGGTAGGGAAATCTGTATTTACGCTGTGTTTGCACTAGTGACTCAATAATGATCAGTATCAGAGGAGTCAGGACGATCAAATGTTGCCATATATTGATATTTTGTCCCACCCCTACTCATGAGTACAAGTTATAAGTCAAGTTAAGGCGATGCATAATTCCTGACAAACTGTTAAAAACAATGAAAATACGGAAGAGAAGACAACAACATGAGGGGAAACAAATTGAAATAATGTCTAAATTCCTCTTTTGCTGGTTTTGAAATGATGGCTCCCTGTTGTTGTTGCTTCCCGTTTGGCTACTTTTTTTAGCTGACTGTCCATTACCACGGTGACACACCATCCATCCTGTGCTCCTCACCTCTCCGCCCTTCTCTCAATCCTGCTCTGTGTGTGTGTGTGTGTGTGTGTGTGTGTGTGTGTGTGTGTGTGTGTGTGTGTGTGTGTGTGTGTGTGTGTGTGTGTGTGTGTGTGTGTGTGTGTGTGTGTGTGTGTGTGTGTGTGTGTGTGTGTGTGTGTGTGTGTGTGTGTGTGTGTGTGTGTGTGTGTGTGTGTGTGTGTGTGTGTGTGTGTGTGTGTGTGTGTGTGTGTGTGTGTGTGTGTGTGTGTGTGTGTGTGTGTGTGTGTGTGTGTGTGTGTGTGTGTGTGTGTGTGTGTGTGTGTAAAAACATTTGAATTTGACCATTTCACTCATCTGAAATGATTCCTTCTTAACTTTGACTGAGTATACTCTTTTGCAGAGTCTCTGTGAAGCTACAGTCTTTAATGCATCAACAGGCCATAACAAACAATTTATTGATCAACTTCATGGATTTAAACTCAAGAGGCGCTGCAGAGGAAAACAAAGTGTCTGAATGAGACTCTACCAATCCTTTGTAACTGACTGGGGGGGAAAGAAAAAGTAAAAACCAGAAGAAACCTTTTTTCTAGTAAAGACTGCAACATAAGCTGAACTTTTCTGACATCATGCAAACCTGCCCTCAGGAAAAAGAAAAATTGTATGCATTGGAAATCAATAGCTCTATAATGCTTCGTAACGGTACAATAATAAGAAACTGCTTCATCACCTTACGAGGCTGTCAGGAGTGAGAAGGAAGCACATCAGAATGTAAAACCATAACCACTGGTGTCAGGATCCTTTTTTTTTTCTTCATAACTTTAATCATTTATTTTCTTTGTCAAGAGTGTGATGTGAAAAGCATTCAAATCAAACTTCACATTTCTGGACATTTATGCAAGTGAGTACAACGTGTGTGTGTGTGTGTGTGTGTGTGTGTGTGTTTGGCGCTCACAGAGATAGAGATGGTGGTGATGGAGAAGTGTAAGGTGTCAGAACTGACCGAGCAGAACATCACTGATGAAGAGAAGACGGCTGCAGCCACCCGCACACACATGCAGAGGAGCAGGTACACGTATACACTGTCTGAACTGTGAGTGTAATCTCCTTTTATTATGTGGTGTTTTTTTGCATAAATCTCAGCAGTATAATCAGTCTGTACAATGAATAAAAGGTTAATGAGATCTTCTTTTTTTTGTCCTCGCAGACCGTTCTTGGACATGGTGTATAGCGCTCTGGACTGCACCAGTGATGACTACCACGCCTTGTTCGTCCTCTGTCTCCTTTACGCTGTGTCGCACAGCAAAGGTTTGCTTTTCTTTGTATTCATACTCATGTACAGTGAACACGTTACTTATAATGGCACATTCTCGAAAAGAAGTCAACCATACAGAGGTTTATATTGTCTGTGCCCAAGTTGGACTTTATTTGCCCAACAGAAGTGAATTCATTTTGTTCAGTCCCATGACGCTGCTTGCAGACGATATTTTATTTTCTGCTTTTACATGTGAACAAAGCCCCGCCCGCAGAAATGTCTGGGCCCCTGAAAGACCTAGTGAGTGGTAGAGCTGGGAATCTTTGGGTGTCACGATTAAATTGAGATTCTATTTATCCAAAACGATTCCCGATCCATGGATTCAAAGTCTATTTTTGAATGAGTACATACTTCAGGATCTACTCCAGTCATCTGTGAGACTGGCTGAATTTCTTGCTGCTCCATTTGGCATTCTACTGAGTTAAAGAGCTAGCCTTAGCACTTAGCACAGAGTGACTGATTAGGCCCCAAAAAAAAAGATTTTTGTAAGTTACGAATGTATTTAAAATCTCAGAAGATTAGAATCTCAATTGTTACATAAATAGAATGTTTTTCCCCCACCTCTAGTGAGTGGGCCCTCCCAGGGTTTGATATAAGCTCCCTTTCTACCCGCTTACGTTGCCCGCCCATATCTTTTTAAGAAGAGGGGGTTTACATTTTGAAACAGGCTACATTTTACTGAAGCAACATAAAACAAAATGTGTTTTTGTTTCTTTAGGACGTTCTGGTATTTAGGTGTAAAATAACATTTGGTCATTGTTGCTTAACATTAGGATGATCCATGTCTTTGCTTACCTCGATGAGCCCTCCCCATGTGACTGGGCCCCAGAATGCTTTCCCCTTTATCCCCCGTTATTATGCGCCCTCGTCTGAACGAATTACTTTCAAGATACGCTCAGTGGCAGATTTCATCTGTACAGCATCCTTTCCCTGAAACTCTACAACTGAGGTGGTGAAATGTTGGCACAACCCACACTTTCTAGATGACCACATGTAGAAGACATAACCCAGGGTTATACCATAGTTGCATCATCTCAGTTGAATGTAGTGAGACCACAAATTTACATTACAGTAATTATTTAACACCACCAAATCTTCATTCAACTTTTTCCTTGCTGTGTATCTGCAGGTATAAACCGAGATCTTCTGGAGCGTCTGCAGCTGCCAGTTCCTGACCAGGAGAGGAGCTCCTACAGCCTGGTGCTGTCAGAGAGACTCATCAGAATCATGAACCAGGCAGCACAGCCAGGTAACATACAAACAGAGACAAAGTCCCATTACCATCTGCCTTTGAGATTTTAACCCTTTCTTTATGTTTAGTTGTGGCACAAGTAGGGATGAGGCGGTTTTTCTGTTATCCTCGGTTTAAAGAGTTCCGGTTGATTAATCCTAAAAGGCTCCGCTACACCGCGTGTTTCTGTTCTCATTCACAAAAAAGAGGGCGGGAACATAAGAATTAAATATGAACACATCACGTACAGTCAACAGTGTAGTGGTTACAGTTTGGCTTCAGTGTAACGTGTAAATGCTGCATGTCATCGATCAGGGACTTTTCAACGTTTCTTCCCGTCTGTGCAGAGTTAACACCGGGCTTTGTAGGGGAATATACCAGCAGGAAAGAAAAGCAGCCTTTTGACCTTTGGCTGCATTGTCTGTTTAAAAGGGAAGTACATAGTTAATATGCAGGTTATTCTGAAAACCAAAGAGGCGTGGATTTTGGAATTTATGCATCAACAGTTTAAGTAGAAAAGCCGACTAGATGTATTTTTCCACATTACTTTCATTCAAAAGGGAGAGAGGGACTTTTTGGTTTACCGTTATTTATTCACTTGTACTGGATGACTTTCTGTCTGTTTGCAAAAAGCAGCAATAACACATTTAATTTACTGAAGACTGTACATGTGATTTATAAATGAGTTGAATGTTTTAATAACTATGCAAAATAATCGTGATAATGGTTTTTTTCCTCAGACTAAAATCAAGATGTAAAATCCATAATCGTTTCATCCTGAAGAATAAGTCTGTCTCAGATATAAATTCTCATCTCACGCTGACCACAGTTCAAAATCTTTAGTTGGGGTTTACATTCCCAAAACTACTACTTCCTTTTCTTGTGATTTTTCTTGTATTTGCATATTTACACAAACAACATATCAGCATGGACACATGCTGTTTACATAGAACAAGAGTTCTGATAATTCTGTATATATCGACAAATATATCATCTTCATTCTGGTTCAGTTCTAACTTCAGAGTACATTTTGACACAGTATCTCTTGTGTTTTTTGCCTCGTGAAGCCAGCATGTAAGTCAAGTGTGTGAGTTATCCTGATAAATGTGTTCTCTGTGTGTAGATGGTAAAGTGCGTCTGGCTACACTGGAGCTGAGCTGCCTCTTGTTAAAACAGTCGGTGCTGTCTGGGAGCGACTGTATAATCAAAGATGTCCACCTGGCCTGCCTGGAGGTAACGCACTCTCAGACACCTTTTTATGTCTCTCACCGTGTTAACAGTCCATTTCATAAATCTCCGTTAACCCACAGACTAAAACCCTGTTTCCACCAAGCGGTCCGGTTCGGTACGGTACACATTTATTGGCGTTTCCACTTTCAAAAGTTGGGAATGGTACCAAAATAACTGATCCGTACCGTCCTACTTTTTGGGTTCCCTTCTGTTGGGGTGCCAAGAGAACTGATCTGACCCTAAAGGCTGCAGCTAGACACACTGCAGTCTGTTGATTGGTCAAAATAATCTTCACTTCCTGTGCGACTGCGGTAATAAAGGACAAACACAAAACGCTCCATGTTTAAATATCCTGCAGATTTGGAGAGGGTCATTTCAAAGCTGTTTCTATTTTTCTGCCTCTGAGATGCAGACCTTCTAGGAATCATTGATTTTTATTACCTGTGTCACGTTCTTCTTATTTGTCGAATTTATTGCCCGTTTACACTTAGTCACCTGTGATTAAGTGATGTGTAAGGGTACAGTTGGCTGTGGAAACGCAAGCAAGATCAGGGTTTACTGTACCAGACTGTACTGAACCAAACCTGACCACTTGGTGGAAACAGGGCTATACATGCAGAGTTCAAGGGTCAGAGTGGAGTGATGGGAAGATGAGTCATCCATGAGCTTAAAAGGAAAAATTGTCTCTTCCTGTGACCCGTACGGTTTCTCAATCAAATATTTCACCTAATGATGTAAAGTTAGAAAATGTTTCTCTTCCTCCTCCTGAGCGCTTTAACACAACATCTCACCTCTGAAGTAACTCTTTCTCTTTCACTCACTCCCTTTCTCCTCAGCCATTCAACTTCCTGCTCTCTGACCTGGCTTGCGCAGCACTAAACTTTTCTTCCTCATCTTGCTGGGAATTGTTTTTATTTCCTCTTATCTCATCTGAAAGTAATCCTGAACTGTTTTTTTTGTTTGTTTTTTGTTATTCCTCTTTTGTTTCTTCACTGGATATACAGGAAATAGTAGTCCTCCTGCTTTTGTGATTGGTCTTTTGGTATAAGGCAGGTCTAACCAGCTTTCACTTGGTGTTGATTTCATTAAATTAAATATTACATGAGTTCTCTTTTTGAAGAATTTCCCACCCCTGACACCATTAAGTAAGAAGGAGGAGTTTTTTGAAGTCTGACTGCTCATTTGGGTGACATGGTCAATTGAAGGGTTTTTCCAGGATCATTATTTCTAATCAAAGTTTGTTGGCCCTGTTTTCTAGTCAACGAAGATAAAAAAAAAGGCAAAAAACCGTCCCTAGAAATGAAGTAGCTTTATAACTTATGTTAAGTGTCCCCTGACCTGCTTATTCTCTCTCCACCCAGCTGTGTGGAAATCACTGACTAGTCATTTTTTTAACCTCTCAGCGGATGTAACGAGGTTCAGTTTATACAGAATTAATCAGATAAGGCTTGACATTTTTGAAGGATTACCATTTGTAAACACACTCTCATTGTGTTGCCCCAGCAGGAAGAACATCCTCTTGCTCTCTGGCACATGGTGTAGTTGGTACACCAGGAAAAGCAATCATTGCTTACACAGTTAAAAGAAGTTGGCTTTTCATACCACGGGGCAGGAGTGACACATTAATAAGCAGGAACAGTACATTTCTGTTCCATTTAAATGTAGGATTCATAGTTTGTCACGTTAGCATCATTGACGTGTGTCACCATTTCGCTGGAGCAGCTGTTGGACTTGTGTTAGAGTCTAACAGCTGAGATGAAGAGTTGAAGGGGACTTTAACCTTTTGGTTTCCTTCTTTCTTTTCATTCTTTACAAATCTGGATCATTTTCAATGAAAACTATCGATTCATAAGATGTTAATGTCACCCCACTCCTGTCTGACACAAAATTATGATGAACATACTTTTTTTTTTACTCTTATCTTAGCGTATATTTTAATATTAGGTTTATATCAAAAGTGTTTTTCCATATAAATTAATTTTGTTTTTGCAACAACCAACTTTAAATCTGCTCAATTTATCCGTTCACACACGCGCACAGACACAAACACAATGAGTACGCCTCGCGTTTTGAAAAGTTCTACTCGATATTCCATTATTTATAGGGTGAGTTAAGCAGCAGCAGCAAGCAGCTTTATATTACCATTTTTAAAACGAAGCCATGAGATGCTTCAGTTCTGATAGGAACAAGGCGCCTCAATCAATCGGTGCATTTAAACGGGAGTTTTGTCACGTTGCACAGAGCCGTGATGCCTCGCACGCATCTGCACTCTCTCACGCGCTCTCTCTCGCTCTCTCATGCACGCAGCAATTTTATGAATAAATGAAAAATTAAATACAAACAGGTCGGAAATGTACTTGGGCGGCCCCGCCCAGATATCGTCTTATGTGTGGGGAAGCACTGGTATGTGTTTTTGTGAAGATGAGGCTTTCCCATGGTTGTCATGGCTGTGTTTTTATCATGTATTATTTTATGGGGAGAAGTGCGGGTGTTGGTAGCATACTTGTCACACTGCTGTGTTTTTTTTCTTCTAGAAAGGTCACCGTTTGAGCACTTATGTATTTAAGTTAAGGATGCATTGAATTTTTATTGTATCAAAGTTCACACTGTGTATTTGCAAATGTCTCACTATTTGTCCTTTATGTTTGAATGTGCAGGGTGCTCGGGAGGAAAGTCTGCATCTACTGCGAAGATTCTACAAGGTGAGTGTACTCAGTGACACACCTGATCAACCACACGATGAAACACTTATCCACCCTACATATATACACACACACACACACACACACAAGCACAATATAATAACCTTAAAAAAAAACAAGTGCTTCTCTCCAACAACCTATATATATTCAGAATAAAGTTGAGTTCAGCCAGAGGTGGCAGCCTGAATTCTAAACTGACTCATTGTTTTAACAGAAGGTTTCGTATTTCAGTTTATTTCAGCTGCAGAGTTGGATTTCAGTTGGCAGTCAAAGCATGGAAACTTTACTGTTTCTGGCTGCTCGGACAGAAACAGTTACTGCGAGAGACAAACAGACAGAAAAGCAGTAATGTAGGGACGTAAACAAAGAAAAGAGCACACAGCTATGCACAACCACAAAATCTGAAACACAATCTACCTTACTGGTCTCTTCCTGACACATGTACTCTACACGAGTGTGCACGCAGCAGGAGTGTATCCTCTGATTATAACTCACACTATTTCCCTGAAAGTGGTATAGGCTAAACTGAAAGTAATTCCCATGTATACGACACCGTGTTTTATTTACACGCATGGAAAAAAATCTTTTTCTTTCTGTTTCACTATGAGTGTCTTTGGATATATGTTTTTGGAATCAGTCACAGGACTTTGGATTGGGTGCATATTCCTGGTTCAGCCACGTCAGTCCTCGAGGTCCAAGGAGGTGAAGAAGCTATAAATCAAAACATAACCCTTAAACAGAGAGGCCTGAGGAAAAATAGGGTCATAAATAAGAACTAGTATTTCTCTTTACACCAGCAACAAAAACAGCTTTAGTATGCTGTCTTGACATTTCTGGAAAATGTTCAGGAGTGAAATATGTGAAAACAGCTCGGGTAAGATAGCCACATGTCCAAAACTATTTCAGGGAAAAAATCTTTTCAAACATCAAACATCAGATCTTCAACAGCACATTGAGTTTCCTAACATTTTGTTCAATACTAATATTTGCTACTCCTAGCTGCAGTTGTTTCATTTTCACTTGAGTAACAGGTCAAGTGTCTGTCAGGTCAGTGAGGCGGACAGGACGAAGTGATGATGAACATCTACATCATCACAATCACTGTCCTGTGTGCTTTAGACAACCGAGCATGCCCAAACAACTTGTCTTATCAGTCCAGCATTTCCTGTTTTGGTTACACAACATGTTTAAAATAGATGATGAAACACTTCTGAAAATCTCCCTCCCGCTCCGACCATCATTAATACGTGTGACGTGCTGGAACACATCAACAGATGAGCGGGATGTTGACTGAATGTTATGTTTGGAAGAAGACAGTTTGCATGAGTTTGATATTAGGAGATACAGTTAAGACCTTTCGGGTTTCTGTTTTGTACTTCAGTTTTAATGCAAAGAACATACAGTACATTGTGATCCCTACGGAAAGTGATGCTTATCAGAGAGTGTCGTAACCACGTGTTTCTTTCCACACTGTGTCTCTCTCACACCCGTAATTAAGTATATAATACAAACATGAGACATGACCCAGTTGCAAAGAAAAAGAAAGCATAAACATGAGTGGAAATCTGTTATGACCGCCCCACGTAAAGAGGCTGTAGTTGTCGTTGTCGCAGCAGTCGTGGGTTCAAATCCAGCCTCGGCCCTTTGCTGCAAGTCCTCCCCCGCTCTCTCCCCCCAAAATGTCCCGTCTCTCTTCAGCTGTGCTGTCCAATAGAGGCAAAAATCCCCTACAGATATATTTAAAAAATAATAATAATTCAACAAGTTGATCGTTCAAATACGTACCCAAGTATATTTATATAATCTTATAATCATCTTCATCATGGTTTGGTTTAAAATCAGAAATCATTTCCCTGGTTTTAGATGCATTTGTACACATGTGCATCCTTTTTTAGAATTGACATTTGAGAGATGACCTACAATTGAAATGTTGTGTTAAGAAACACTGCTTTAACATGTACAGAACAGAAATGTCAAAGATAAGACATTCAGCTTTTGTTTTCTCTGTCTTATTTTGATCCAGCATTTCATGTCATCACAGGGCGAAGAGATCTTTCTGGATATGTTTGAGGATGAATACAGGAGCATGACGGTGAGAAGACCTTCATATCGAGTATTACTCGTGTTTTTTTTTTTCACTTTGTAATGAAACATGATGTACGGGAGATGACACACATTCTTGTTTGTGGGTTTGTATGTCGCAGAGTAAACCTTTGAACGTGGAGTATCTAATGATGGACGCTTCAATACTGCTGCCACCCACCGGGACCCCTCTGACGGGCATCGACTTTGTCAAGAGGCTGCCTTGTGGGGACGTGGAGAAGACACGCAGGGTGTGTCCACAAATACACACACACACACACATATGCTGGAGCCTGGTCTACATTGCCATGAGTCATAAATTACATACAGCTAGTTTGTGAGATTCCTTTTGAAGTCAGATTTTGGAGTTGGGATATATAAATATATTTGTTCTATGAAAGCAGCACTTGTCCTTTAATAATACCTACATACCTTGTAACACTCATTGCAGTTGTGTGTTACATTCTATTTTTTTTTAGTTCTGCCAGAAACGACAACAATGCTGCAGAGAAATGACAACAATGTGGCCCGACACCAACCTTTTTAAATGAATTAAAAAAAGATATTTGCAGGATTCTGGGAGTGGAAGGTAAAGTGGGTGAATATAACTTCTCTCACTTTTGTGTTTTTGTGCACAGGCTATCCGCGTGTTCTTCATGCTGCGGTCCTTATCGCTCCAGCTTCAGGGGGAACCTGAGACGCAGCTGCCTCTGACCAGACCTGAAGACCTCATCAAGACCGACGACGTGTTAGACCTCAGTAAGACCCACAGAGACACACTTTACTGTATGAAACAAGAGCACAGGACAGCTGGCCTGCTTTTCTACATGTATCATTTTTACACACAAAAAAAAAATTGGTAAGTTTTACTAACAAATGTAATATACTTGCCTCCATAAGAACAACAGAAACAAAGGCAAAGACTAACCCAACCACTGCAGGATTCACTCTCCACAAAAAGAACCTCACGTCATACACACACACACATCAGTATCACACAGACTCACCATAACACACTCAGAAAACCTGAACAGTCTACTATACAGGTGTGCAGGTGATCTTAAAGAAACCTGCATGTGGTTAACTAAACCCAGCCAGACATCACAATTTATTCTACATTCAACAGTACAGATGTGAATATTCTAACATCTTGAGTCTTCTTTTTTTCTCTTCTCATGAGCAGAACAACTGTTAGAATGAAAATCAATCACCATCACACATCTCTCATGACACATTAATAGTTAAACCACTGCGCAAAGTTCAGTGTTTTATCTAGTTTGTGATTTCTGATCATTCGAAATGGTGGCAGGACTGTAATTAAAGTCACTTCGTAGAATGAAAGAGACGGTGTTGTTTTTAATTCCATTCGGTGGTGCGTGTATCAGAGGTGACTGTACTGCCTGCTGTGGTAAATGTAGGTGGTCTTGGCCTTTTCGAGTTATCTTACCATCTGTGACGATGACTGAGCTGAAGTTTCGGTACTTTTTGGAAACACGTTTGCCGAAAAATCAATGAGATAAAACTGACAAGCTGAAGGTGTCTGATGATGCTGTACGGAGATGTGTCATTTCACGTAACGTAAAAAAAAACAACACAGGAATCAGACCCTAACTAAAATACAACAATGTAGATGATGTGAAGAGAACGATCTGTTCAAAGCAGAGAAAACCCCACGGGACTCAAGGATTAAAACATATCTGGTGAAACCAGATGTTTCCCTTCATCTGTACATTCATATCTGAGTCTGCAGCAGATTTAGGAGATGATAGCCTTTTGAGAGCGCTCATAACCACAGTGACAAGGCTTCCAATAATTTCTGTCCCTTAACAAATAATCAGTCTTTTTATCTGCCTTTTGATCTGTTTGAAAGATCAAATAAAGAATTCCTTGGTTGGGTTTCCTCTGGTTTCTTTTTCTGCACAGTCACTGTCACTTTCATAAAAGCCAGGTGGTTGACTAAGAACACACTCAAACAGAGTCATTGTGGGAAGACGAGGGGTTTTTTCCTCAGAGTCTGGGGGATATAAACTCGCAACCTTTCACCCACTAACACATTTTTTTTTTTTTTTGTGATCATCACACTGCCAGAGCCTTCATTTCACTTCATCCTGCGGTTAGTGAAGGATCACTGAACTTTTGTGAATGTCTTTTCTGTCAGCGGCGTTGCGGGACTGTTGTTACGATGCAGTCCCAATTAAGAGGGACTTTACTTTTGGAGTCTTAAAGGACCCCTTGAGGGAGTGTACCTAGAACTACCTGCATACAATCGTGTGTTTAAGGAGAAATGCCAAAGAATGTATTTCAGAAATCTATTGTGAAACATGTCAGGGTGAAGCAGTAGAGTTCATTGTTTGATTTGTAATTCTTTTTATGCCACACGGCAGGGACCTGAAGCTTGAGTGGGGTTTCTAAAAAATGTTGTCAATACTTCAATACTTTCTGACACCACTTGTTTTAAATGCAATCTCCATACTTTAAAGCTCCTATGAGGAACTTTTGGTTTGTGTTGATTTTGGCGCCCCCTGTGGTCAAAGCAGGACACTACATTTCTTTGCTGAATTTCTCCTTTAAAAAGCAAAAGCAGCGTTTTCTGACTACAAATCTCATCCGTCTTTATTTAAAATCTCTGCCATACAACTCACAAAGATGTCTTGATATGGGAATAGTCAAAACAGGCTGATTCTGCAGAATTCAGTTATTTGCCTCATTTGACACCTACCCTGCGTCAGAGGGGGGGACAGGCGTATAAAATAACTTTAGAAATAAACAATCCTCTTACTGAAGGTGTGGTTTGCTTTTGTAGCTCATATAGAGACATCAGTGCAGTACAGCTGATCTGTTTCATAACCAGATTAAAACTCCTCACAGGAGCTTTAATGATCAATAGTATCAGAAAGTACTGAAGTGTAAAAAAAAAAAAAAAACTGATGTTCAGTCTTTTTTTTTTTTTTTTTTTTTTTGCCAAAATGTTTTTCAAGCAAAGACGGAGAGCACTGCCTGAATTTTACCAAAACATTGCCAACGTATTTGTGCAGTTTGAAGGAGTTGCCTGTAACTTTTAGTATAAAAAATGAAGACATTAGCCAATATTTGGCGCCCAGGAGGACTTCTGTTTAGCAAAACAGGTTTCTATTTGATTTTTATTTGCTTCATATCTACGTTTAGAGATCAGATATTGTCTTTTGTTGTGTGTTTTTCTTCACACTAAAGAATACAATCGCTCCGTTGTGTTCCTCCGGGTACACTGTTTGGGCAGGACAGCAGGTTGATTTTGGGATCTCAAGGGAATTCTTGCAGGCACAGCGAGTGCTGAACACAGGCAGCTGCACAGTGAAGCGCTGTTTTTAATGAACAGAAAACTATGTTTTACATGTTTGTATCTTCGTCACATACAGTATATGATTGTGTGGGTAAAAAGGAGAGCGGTGTGTCTTGGGTATTTCATTAGAAGCAGCAACACATTTTCTGTATGAGTAGTTGCGTACAGACTGAAACAAGGTCTGCCTTTTTGACTTTCTATACCATTATTCCAACTTCTTAACTTCCTTTAAATTGGGTGGAAGTGAATCTGAAAAAAATTCCTTGCCCACAGACAGAAACGTAATGAAACCAAACTTTTCATAGAAAGTTGCTTTCCTGAGACTTGTCTTTGTGGTTAAAGCACTTGAAAAACAAATCCAGTAGTCTGAGCACATTTTTCAACCAGCCATTCCTCTCCTGCTGCAGGTACTCTTCACTCTTCACTCTTCATTGTAACTGCTACACAAGAAGGCCACATGTTGACTTACATCATAAGCCAATGGCAAAGTCATGACCTTACAGAAACACCTCAAAATAGAGTGAAGTAGAAGTAGAAAAGAGGCTTCTATACAGTTATTTAAAGCTCCTGTGAGGTACTTTTACGTTGTGTCAATTGTGGCGCCCCCTCTGGACAAAGCAGGACAATTCATCTCTTAGCTGACTTGTGTTCTGTATATGTATGGTTGGGGTTTTCTGACAAAAAAAAAATCACCTGCTACTTCATTTGAAAAGTCTGGCATGATGTGTAAAAATGTTAGAAAAGCTGTAAGCAGCCCGCTGATAATCACCTTGTCTGACACCTACAGTACCCTGGTGCAGTCATGACAGGCATTCAAACACAAGTGTGTAGGATGAACACACCTTCTCTCTGGTTTCTGGTTTACCTTTGTAGGTCATCAAAGGGATCAGTTTGATTTCAGTCTGTTTTACTGTCATCTTAAAACTCATCACAAGAGCTTTAAAAAAAAGGAAGTGTACTAAGGAAAATGAACAAGTTACAAAGTTCACATGTATTAGTAATATACCAGATTAGGTACGGAATTCCACTGAATAGAAATCAAGGAAGCAGACTTTACAAGTATTAAAGGGGGCGTGAGTGAGACTGTTAAAGAGAAGTTGATCAGGGACTGTACGTCAGTGTGCTGTCAGGTGGGTGGTGTTTAAACCAGAACCAGTGGTTTAGAATCAAGTCGTCATTAGGTCCTCTTTTTGTGTTTTCTTTTAAACTGAAGTGAAGCTGCTGAGATCATCCTCTGCTCTCTTCTTTGAACTTGTTTCAGAGACTGACTGCTCATATGTATGTAAAATAATGTGAGCAATATAACTCATTATATTGCTTTTAACTGTTGGGGCCAGCCAGAAGGCCAGACAAAACTCAGGCCTGTGTCCCTTTTTGGAGATGACTGACTGGTAATCAGTTACCAGGAAATGACTCTAACTCCCAGCATGCACTGCAGGGATACTCCCAGCATGCTTTGCAACAACTAATAATATTGTTGATTTAGATAAATTAGATAAATTTTAATTAGATAATTAAATAAAGTTAATTATTAATGTTAATTTGATAACCAAATTTTACTATAGAAAACCCAACAGAAATGTTGCCCGCGCATTAGCTCTGCAAAACCCCAACATAACCTATAATGTTTCTAAGTCTTTAGATAACATTTGTTATGAATTGGCGCTGAACAAATAAAGATTGATTGAATGTTGGGTAAAAACCATAGACTTTAAATATTAATGGACGAATCCTGAGTGACGTCAGCCATCTTTATGGCAGGGGGTTCTGGAGACTCATCGGCAGCCGCCGCCATGCTGGAAATGCTGTCTCAGTCTAAAACTTGATTCATGCTTCTTGCGGATGGCGCGGTCAGCGCGGTGATATTGCGCAATCACAGCCAGTGCGAGGAGGGTCCGCGGAGGGGCACCCAGCCGCGCACCTCCAAGATTTTGTAACAACGCGGACGTCTTCGCGCCGACCGCGTTGCAATGATTGGCTACAGAGCCTGAAAGTACTCTATGGCGTTCAAAATTTTCGGCGCTTTAAAAATGGATGGTGAGGTGAGAGAGACTACTGAAGAGGTCCATTCTGGCCGCTCTGACCGCATTCAGTATGAAACGACTCGACGTTCGCAGGGACCGTGCGCGCCGTGCCGACCGCAAGAAGCATGAATCAGGTTTTACTTTCAGTCAACCTAACGACAGGCTGAGAGCTGGAGCTTAGGCGGGTTTTAAGCCTCTTGATGAACCGTAACATCGCGCCCACCTGTCAATCATGTCAGCTAAGCGCCTCAAACCGTGTTTTGTACCAGGCTGTAAACATGTTAATTTCTACTGTAAAAACGGCTTGTTTGCCTGTCATGTGTTCGTGACTTCCGCTGCTCCTGGAGTCAGCCTCAAGCAGACACTCGACGAACTGCAGGATTTTGCACTTCCGCATTGGCCTCATTTTTCAAGACTGGAGGTTGCCGCTTGGTAAAATCTGGATAATCTGTCACCGATCTTGCACTAAAGTTTTCTTAAAAAGAAGAATCATTTTATTCACATGTACAATAAACCAGAATAAGGTTGTTAAAGCTTCTCTTTACTCTTTTTAGGAGTGATGCTGTGTGTTTTTTTTTCTTGTAAATGTTTACAGATCCTTGACCTGAGTGAATCAGAAGTTGATTACCTGTCCTGTTTGTCACACTTCGCAGATAACAGTGACCTCATAGCCTGCATGGTGGTGAGCAAAGATGGCGGCCAGGCCCAAAGGTTCTTGGCAGTGGATGTGTACCAGATGAGTCTGGTCGAACCAGAAACCAAACGCCTCGGATGGGGTGTCGTCAAGTTTGCGGGCCTTCTCCAAGTAAGAGAAGAGAGGAGCGATTGTGTCAGTGTGAGAGTGTCCTTGTGCTGAAGAGAGAGTGTTGCCAAATTATCTAAACACTATTTAATTTCTTTACAAATTTAAGTTTTGTTTCAGGGTTTTTTTTCTTTCCCTATTTCCTGTTTCTCATTTTTTCTTAGAATTAAGATCAGATTAGATATACTTCATTGTCCTCAGGGGGAAGTGTTCCTCTGGCAGTAGTGCTGAAGAAACAGCTCAATGCTTCTTGATTCAACATTAAAACAAAAACACATCACACAGGATGAACACACATAAAATGGTGTCAAACTCTTTTTAGGTAGTGGGCTAGATTTGTCAAATGAGACTTCATCAGGGGGCTGGACTAAACGCACAATGACTGAACACATGCACAGGCTGCTGCTGGATTTATTATTAAAAAACCAGGGGTGTCAAACTCAGTTACAGAGGGGGTCAAATTTACATCTGGGATTTACTCGAGGCCAACATTTACTGAAAAACACTCTTAGACTGATGATGTCATCATCCGAGGTAATATGTCAAACTTTTCATACATCAGTATGAGCTTGACTGCTCCTAAGATATATTTTAGAGTTCAGAACAAAACGAGGACATTTAGAAAAAAAAAAAAACAGATCAAACAAGAGATAAAAATGTAAGTTCAAAGAAACATCAACATGTTTAAAAATAAAATCCGGCCTCTACATCAGCAATGTTTCAGAGTCCAGTTTTAAAACAATCAATCAAAAAGCGAGAAAGAAAATCTAAACGCAAAATGTGCAAATATTTCAAAGTCTACTTTGTGGTTACAGAAAAAAGGGGGAAAAAACGAAACATATATTTAAGTGAAGTGAAGCCAGATGTTTGGCTTCTTCTCTTGTCTGAAAATCATGACGTGACCTCTGTGCCAAACATGCTCAGTTTAACTGCACAGTGCGCGCTCAGGAACACGGCGACAGAGACGTCTTTTTGCCATCGTTCGTCAAAACTCCAAAGCTGCACAAAGTCAGCTTCCTGCGCCCGAGTCTCCCTGCAGGCTCACTGCATCATACATGACCGTCTCTGAAGCAGCAGGTTTCGCTCAACGAAACACAACGTTATGTTGCACAGACACAGCAGAGGGGAGCAGTAGTGGCTGATGCGGTGCATTCTGGGATTTGTAGTATTACTGATGTATGTGTGTGTGTGTGCTTTATACCAGAGGGCCAGGTCTGATAGAAATATGATATAATGCTGCAGGCCGGATGTAATGCTTGACACCTCGAGGCCTGAAGTAGAGTCAAAGAGCAAAACATTTCAAACATGTCTCCTTTCTCTTTCTCTATTACCACCATATTTGAGTTTCACTTCTTTCTACTTACGTAAATGCATACAATCATTTTCTGCAATGTAGCTATGACTTCAGTAAGAGTTCCTTTCATCACAAACCTACTGAGTGACTTTACCATCATGTGTTCTCTAAATGTGTTAAGGTCCGTTAAATTGAAGTCATGAGTCCTTCCTCTTTGTTCCTTATGATCGTCAGCTGAGCGGCTGTTTTTAGGTCTGATCTTTTGAATGTCACTGAAAATATGAATAGTGATGACAAACTTTACTTTAACTTTCTAAACTGGATTACCAAGTGCTTTACAAAAAGAACAACATCAAATAAGCACGGATAGAGAAGGTATTAAATATAAATAAAGTATTAATAAAAAAAGTAAGCAGAAAGTTTGTCTGTGTACCACTTACCTCTGTCTCATTTACAAAAAACAGTGTTTATTTGTTGTTGTTGTTCATCTTTGTGTTGTCTGTCCTGCTCTTTCATTTGATTCCCTTTTGTTTCTGATCATTCCCATCACTCTCTCCGTCTCGCCCCCGTCTGTTGCCGTCTCTTTGAACAGGACATGCAGGTGTCTGGGGTTGAGGATGACAGCAGAGCTTTGAACATCGTCATCCATAAGCCCAGCTCCAATCCCCACGCCAAGCCCCTCCCCATCCTGCAGGCCAACTTCATATTTGCAGACCACATCCGTTGCATCATCGCCAAGCAGAGGCTGGCCAAAGGTCGCATCCAGGCCCGTCGCATGAAGATGCAGAGGATCGCAGGTTGGAAAGCACGGAGACTCTTTGGGCTTCTGCCTTTGCTTTAATGGTCTAATCTACCCAAGAACAAATCTGTTACAGATTAAAAGATGATCACTGTAATGATCTATATGTGTGTTTGTTTAATCTCGCCGTGTGTTTGAAGCTCTGTTGGACCTGCCCGTGCAGCCCAGTGCGTCAGATGTGTTGGGCTTCGGCCAGACGTCCAACGCTTCGCCTAGCGCCCTGCCATTCCGCTTCTATGAGCAGTCGAGACGGGCGCCTAACGACCCCATGGCGAATAGATCGGTGTTCGCCTCCGTGGATAAAGTTCCAGGTGACGTACAGATAACCCGGATCCGCTGCCTGCACATTCTGCTGCAGCTTTAACACTACTGCAGACACTGTATAAACTGTGACACACAATACAGTCAGAACTATTTCTAATGCATTGTGGCCTAAAAGAAAAAAAAAGGCATCATTCATCTTCCAAACTGAGGACGCTGAAGCTGGATGTGGTCCTCCCAGCCATAGTAACACATGCGTGTGTGTCTGTTCGTGTGTCTATGTTCCTGTGCTCCTTCACCAGGGTTTGCAGTGGCTCAATGTGTGTCGCAGCACAGTCCCTCACCCCTCTCCTCCCCCTCGCCTCCCTCCAGTGGGAGTGGGAGCACAGGAAGATGTGACTCTGTAACTGCGAGCACGATATCAGCTCAGAGCCCCACAGGTAGCTCGCACACAACATGTCCACGTCTCCAACATTCATAAACACACAGACAGAAGCATTGAAGTGGAAACACTGAACCCCCACATGGCAACAAAAAGAAGTTTCATTTTGATGTAGCTAGGCTAATAAATAATCATCCCATCCCGTCCTATGTAACGGCTCGAGACCTCTACACTACAGTGATATAGGGTGGAGCACCAGACAAACCAAATTGATTTATCTCTTAATAATAACAGTAGCATCACAATAAAATGAACAGACCACCTGTAGAAACACTACACAGCTAATAATGTCACCTGAGCTTTGTGTGGCTTCTAATCCTGCTGTTTGTTTGTTAGGCGTTTTTTGCATTGACCAGGAAGAAGTCTTGTCCCGAATGTCAGCATAACGAATGATTCAATGTGCAAACAGCAGCTGAGCACTGAAATGTTGCTCTGCAGCCAGTTAGAGTGGCATTTAACTCTGTGTGGATCCTCAAACACAGGCTAGCAGACACAAAAAAAAACACTCCCCCTTAGAGTATAGCTATTTGTCTGCAGGTTCACACGGAGAGACGACAACAAGCTTGAAATGTGTCATAGGGCTTGGTGTTTCAACGTGAATGTAAAGAATTCCACTTTAGATTGCATGTTAGTTCTGGTTACAGAGTTGCAGCACAGCTCAGGACATTCCTGAGGACAGCAATTAGAGCTTGTGTACACATATCTTTGTTTGGAGCACACAGTTTCCCCCCCGAATGAACTGAACACCAGAGATTTAAAAAAAAAGTTTTTCTTTGTTTTAGTAGATGAAAATGTGTCAACTTATTGCTATACAAGTACATCAGTATGTGATTGCTGCCTATATTTGGCACTAAGTTAGATAGCATGACACGGCCAGAAGAACTCAGCGTCGAGTGTTTAATGTCATTGAACTGTTTGTTGTCGGCTCTGTTCTTCAGCACGGTGTGTGTGTACATTCCTGTGAGGAATTAATTTGTTTGATCACTGTGGACAAAGCAGGACATCGTGTCTCTTTGCTCTGTTCCGTACATGCATCAGTAGTGTCTCCTGACAGACTGTCTCATCTTGCTTTTATAACAGTCAAATGTGATTACTCATAGTTGATGTTTGCTGTGGGAAATGATCAAAATAACAGTGTAGCTGGTTTTCCGTAAATTGTCCCATCTGACAGCTAATTCAGGCACAGTAGCCTTGTGTTTAGTGCCCAAGCCACATGTACAGAGGCTATTGTCCTCAAGAGCGGGTGGGCGAGGTTGGAATCCAACCTGTGGCTCCTTACTCGCGTGTCATTCCCCACTCTCTCTCTCTCTCCCTGGTTTCTGAGTCCATCTACTGTCCTATCTCTAAAAAAAAAAATATCCAGTATATATAGAAAATAGTCTGTTTAGTAGCTGTCTTGTTAGCATTGTTGGTTTGTGAAGAGGAATCAGTATTTATTCCAGTCTGTTTCATAAGCTGCTTACACTCCTCACAAGAGCTTTGAAGCGAATGTTCTGTAGGAGCATCGTGTCTGTCACACGAGTGAAAAGGTCTAGTCCAGTGGTTCCCAAAGTGGGGGTCACGAGACACTGAGAGGGGGGTCACGAGAATCCTTACAAAAACCATAAAAATCTAAAATAGCATGTCTTATCCATTATTGTAAAACATAAACAAAAACGCGGTTCAAGAGATTACGGGTGTTCTGCTTCTGGAGATTCTTACAAAAAATTACTAAAATAATATTACGTGTTTTGGCAACATTAAATGTTTTACCACCTCCAGGGATAATGGGGGGTCCCCAGTTGCTAGCAGCATTATTTGGGGGGGGTCACAGGGCTGAAAAGTTTGGGAACCCCTGGTCTAGATTGTTTGATTCACTTCAAAGTTTGTAGCATCGACCGCTGGAGTCAAAGATCCCCAAAAACACAAAACTTCTGTATGTCTGATATGTATTACTGTTAGCATTTCAGCTTTGTTGTATTCTCTTTACTGCATCATTACCTCTTACAATGTAAGTATGCTCACACACTAGTTTGCATTGTAGTGCGTGTTTAGTGTGTAGCTCTACCCGCCCAAACTGCTGCTGCTGTTTGTGTGTCCATCCTGTGCCTCTTTTTTTCTTAAAGCCGGTCTGTTTAGTGCAAAAAACATCAGCTTTTTACTTAAAAAAAAAAAAAAAGTTCTTTTCTACATAATGCTGTACATTTCTCTTTATTCCATATTTTGCAAATATCATCCTCTACATCTTAACACTGTACAGCTCTAGTTCTTAGAATATGTTCATGATATATGTTGAAATTGGGTCTTTAATGTATGTGTGACTCTTTCTTGTGGTGAATAACGGTCAACACCCAGGAAGAATTCTTTTTGGTTAAAGCCTAGTTTGAAGAAAAGAGAAGCTACTTAGTTAACGCCCTGCCGTGTTACTGTCTGATATGTATAGATCTCTATAGTCACCACATAAAGTTCCCCTGTGTGTTCCTGTCGGCTTCTGATTTTAGCTCATATTATAGAATTTTACCAATATTTTGTCATTTGTTTCACAGTGAAAGAATACCAGGAATTTTAAACCAGGGCCTCTGAGACAAACTTAAAAAACGATCTTCCGGAGTTCACATGCCTCACTCTTCCCTTTCCTCTGCTCTCCTCTAGATGATGCCACATTTCTTGAGAACACCCCGCCCTCCTCCTCAGGCGGCGAAGGTGAAGGTGGAGAATTAACGACAGTGTCTTCTACTCCCTCCGCTCCAGTCACAGCTCCCACCTTGGCCCCGAGCCTCACCCCAGCCTCCCAGCCCACCATCTCCCTCCTGACCGACAGCACGGCAGACGCTCTCAGCGTGGAGTCGCTCACTCTTCTGCCCCCGACGGACACGCCGCACCTGCACCCCATCGCCAGCCTCGTTTCAGCAACAATCTCCTTCCAGAGACCAGACGCCTCCATCGCGGAAGAAGAAGAGGAGGAGGGTGATGGAGAGAGAAAAACAGACGAAGAGGAGCTGCAAGAGGAAGAGGGGTCGCCACTGGATGAGACAGAGACAGACACAACAGTAAAGGAGGAGACCACCACGACAGAGTTGGCCACGCCCACTGAGGAGGCCTTGGAGGAGCCAGAGGTTGAAGACATCCCTCCTGAGGTAAATACAGAGCAAGTCACAGAAGGAGACGAGTCAACAGCTGCAGAGACAGAAGATGCAGAGAGACAAACTGAAACACCAGACTCGCCAGAATTGGATTAAACTACACACACTCGTGTTCATGCACTGAAACCTCTCCCTCCCTCTCTCTCTCTCTCTCACTCTCTCACTCTCTCTCTCTCTCTCTCACTCACACACACACACACACACAGAGGTAAACTGAACTATCCAGCTGAGCTGCAGTATATCTTTATTCTGGGACCTGCAGGCAGTGTGAGATCTGAAAGTCTGAGGGTCTTTTGGAGGCGTCATATCGTTTGTGTTTGCTCATGAAGAAGGATCAAACTCACATCTGAGGAACTAGAGGACGGCTTAAAGCACATTTATGTTTCTCTGCACTTCAGTTTTAGTGAGCGTGTGTGAGGACACGCAACCAGCAACGTTTTTTACTCATTCTGATCGATTGTCAGCTCAGACACACACAAACACACACACACATGCTGCTACACATTCTAAAAGATGGGTTCTCGTTCAGTGTCTTGCGTTCAAAGAGCATTTCAGCACTCCTGTTGGTGTACACACAGCGCTCACAGACACACACTGTGCACACGCCTTTCAACACCTGTACGTGAGACCTGTTAGCAGTCACTGCCATCGGGTGTGTGTGTGTGTGTGTGTGTGTGTAAGGCTCAAATGATTCAGCTGCCTCGAGAGTGTGTGCTGTCTGCATCATGTTCAGTTTCTCTTTTTCCATTCTTTCCCCGCTTACTTATTTCTGTCAGTTACAGAAAATGCATAAATAATCTTTAATGCAGACGCAGCAGGTTTCACGCTGCAAACAATTATTTAGATGTTAAACACGTGCAGTGTGACGCACGAGTTTAACACAGGTTGCTCAAATGTTTTTTTTTCTAAATATGCAATAGTAATCAACACATTTTGACATCATTGATAGGCTTTTATTTAGAGTAGGTGTTTACCCACAAAATCCACCAATCAGCAACCTGAGCGACCGAATAAATGATGAAGAAGATTTTAAAGGAGGAAAGACAGCTGTGTTAC
This sequence comes from Tautogolabrus adspersus, assembly GCA_020745685.1. NCBI lineage: Eukaryota > Metazoa > Chordata > Actinopteri > Labriformes > Labridae > Tautogolabrus > Tautogolabrus adspersus. The sequence continues at coordinate 19,865,403 of CM036553.1, forward strand.
TGGCGCACTAGTTAATTCTCTGTCTGTGCAGGCAGCATTACAGAGCATAACACAGGTACGCTGCTAAATGCATAGGGGCCACTCATTTAGACCTGCCTTTATCTGTTTAAACATGCAGTAACACCAGGCTAGTTAAAGGGGCTGGGCCTTCAAGTGGGAGGGGCTTATATTTGAAGTTTTAATTGGTGTTACTGGTTTCAACTGAAATAACATCTGCACTTGCCCACAACACCTCTGGGTTGAATGTATCTGCTCGTTTCCCCTCAGGCGCTGATCTGAGCTCAGTTTTAGTCAGGGATGATGTTTGATGGATTTATTCTCTAAACTCTCTTGACCATCCTCTGCAGGATAGAGCTACCCGGTGCCAGACCCCCCCCCCCCCCCCCCCCCCCCCCCCGGCCTATTTGATGGCCACGTCTGGCCCATGTATTTGGAACACAAGAACATCATGGAGGCATCATTTTTGAGGAAAGTACTTAAGTTATCCGGAAAAGTAAAACAAAGTGTTTGGATACAAGAAACGGAAATTCAAAACAATTACCGGTAACCCAAGAAACGTCCTCTCTCGCTTTGATTTCTTCCGATGCTGATGAGGTCAGCGTCTCGGGACAAACCCCTCCTCGCTCTCCTCCTTTTAATCATCCCAATAAAGCTTTACTACTGCAATACTCTTATAGAGCTAACCAATGACGGGGAGAGAGGAATGTAACAGACAACTTGTCTCTCCAAACAGCGGCGATCACTTAGAATGGCATGCGTGTATTTATGTCAGAGATTCTTTAGGACATACCGTACTTTCTTAATCCTTTTATTCACCTTTGTCTCTCAGTCTTTTTGCTTTCTAGATCTCGTTCTTTCTTTTTTTTCTGTGCCATTGAGCTTAAGTCTTAACGCTTCATCATTGTTATTTTTTAACACTGTACAGTCATCAACTCGTTAATAAAGGAGACATTCAGAGCAATACTCTTTTTTTGGGAGGAGTCTGTCTCTTAGTATTTCCATCGTGCTGCTGTAAATAGCAGAAGAATGATAGTGATGATCACTGAAGAAGCTCGGTAAAGTTTGTACAGCAGCTGTTGATCGTTTGGGGGGGGGGGTAAAATTGCTAAGTTTGAAGACAAGATGGCGGCTTTTAGCCTACGACGCTCGGCAGCTTCTCTCCAAACATGCCATGACTAGCTTCCATTACCAAGTCTGCGATTGTAGTGTGTGTGTGTGTGTGTAATGTGATACGTTTGTATGCTTTGTAAATGCTTTTGGCTTTTAAACCTGTAATTATTGTTAATGAACTTAAACAGAGGAATAAATAAAGATCTGCAATAAATTATTCTACTAAACAACGGTGAGAGTGTGCATTAGTGTTTTTTGTTTCTGCAGACGGACAAAGGGGTGGTTGCTGTTTTTTGTATTCCCCTCTCTAGAGGAGTGTGCTCTCTCTCTCTCTTTCTCTCCCTTACTCTCGTTTTTTTCCCTCTTCACAGAATCAGACACTGTTACTAAAACCGAGGAGGCCCTTTTCTGCTTGAGCAAGAAAACCACAGGAAATATTAGAAAAGCGCTGCCTGCCCCACCAACACACACCCACAGCATTGTAAACTGTTACTAAGAGCGAGAAGGGTTCCACTGACTGTTTTAATTGCCAAAGGAGCACAGTTTTAATTAAGATTTTCTCGACTAATGATTCTGTTTGATACAATTCTAGTAAGATCAAAATGATTGTGCAATGTTTTCGTTATTTGTCAGTGTCTCAACGGAGGTATCTTCATAGGATATTTGTCAAATTGCAGTTCTAAAACAATATCCACGCTTGTGAGTGTTGCATCCGACCTGAATTCATACTGCATGTGTGTGAATGACATCAGAAGGCTGTGACGTTGCCTCTGCACTTTCTACCCCTGCCATGTTCTGCAGCCACAGCAGGATCCCTCAGTCATCTTGTGGTTGCTTTTATCACAGTTCCCCTCTTCAGGGAAGTCTGTTTGCATGTGCGTAAAGGTGTGAATGGTTTCCTGGTAGTGCAACCATACTGAAAAGCTTGAGTTGTGTGTATGTATCTTTTATTTTCTTTACTAAATCATAGTCACAGCGTAGATTCAGGTTTCGACCGTAGAGATTGTCTTTGTGTGTACAGTGGTGTAGTTCAAGGCTGCCCTTCACTGAGTGGATGGCAGTTTTCATATCCAAGTTATTCTAGTTTCTAGTTTTAGAAAATTGGATGGACAGACCACTTACAGCACTTTTATCATATATGGAAGTGCCCTTACACAATTAAGTCATGATTAGCAGACTATTAACTCTGTAAAACATTAACTTGATCTCAGCATCATCACCCATAGGTCTCTGAAGAGGTGCTGTGAAGCCCAACAATGGCGCCTTTTTGAAAAGCTGACTTCTACTAACTTTTGGCTAATCAAAACTTGAGCAAAGAAGTGCGATGTAGGCGGGCTTGCATAACTACTATCGTAGTTGCTCACCTCCAATGTTGTAAAATTAATCTTGTTCAGAATTGCCCCCAAAGAAACTGCAGTTCTTTGAGTGTCCACTTGAGGCTGGCTCCAAAAATCAAGGAATACACATTAGGTCCCATGTCAATATCCCGCCCCTCCCCACCACACACTCCCTTTGATTTTGATTTTTTTTTACAACAGAATTAAACTTGTTTAGGCATAATAAGGGGCATTCTTAATTTGTCTGACAGACATGTTGTGGCTATTAGCCAGGAGGCTAGGCTTTTAGCCAAATCCTGTCACCCATAGATTGGTTAACTGTTTCCTTTTTTTGTGTTGTTTTTCTCATTTAGCTTATACAAGCTAAATGACAAGCTGAACTTGCTACATGGGTGTTTCAGCGACCAAAATATTAATTTTTGCATGCCTCAACACCACCTTTTTCCTGCTTCTTGATTAGCTGGACCTCAGGTGGAGTCAGCATTTCCAATACATGGACTGCCATAGTTTGGCTTCATAATGCCACTTTAGAAACCAATGGGTGACATCACTGAGGCTACATCCATGTTTTATAGAGTCCATGGTACACACATTCACTCACACATTGACTCTATGCACAGAGATGGTTTCCATTGAGTTCCTTCTAATCATTTATGTAAATATGAGAAATCCCATTTTACAAGAACTGGTGGGAGTATAATTCCCTTGAGAAGAATGAAGAAATAAGTGACTAATGATAGTCTTCCAGGAGTTGCTTTTTCACATCACTTCTCAATGAGAGGTTTACTCAGGAATTAGAGTTGGTCACAGGAAATACTTGACCAAGAAGACAAAAGTAACCAGAGAGACAAAAAGTAACGTACAACAGCCTTAAACACTGATCTTCATCCCCAAATGATGTTATACAGAAAACGTTATGGACTTCTTCTTTTTTTTTCAAAGAATGTGTGCGTCTGTGTGTATAATATTTAAAGGACAGAAAACTCCCCAGTAACGGGTTCCACAGAAATCAGCTGATAGCACTCAATCTAAGACCCCCCCCCCCCCCCCCCCCCCAGTACATTTCACTTCTCAAAATAGTTGGGTATAGTCTATGCCCTGAAAAATGAGAAGCTATGAGTGAAACTGCTATTTACAGTATCTGATTCAATCATTATCGACATCACCAGCCACACAGAGGAACACATAGCCTACACTCTTCAAATGTCTGCCCTCAATTTCAAGGTAAAGCATTAAAAAAAAAAGTGATAACACATCAGTAGCTACTGAAAGATATGAAGACATTACAATCATGGTGTATCATGTTCCACTGAGATAAGATCCTCACACTATTCAGGCTTAACTTGAATCATGTTGTGAGTATCATACTCGGTATGGTCAGTATGACTCAGCATTGTATGTTTATTTGTGTACGCGTGGGTCTACGTGTGTCTAGATCCAAGAGCACAAAAATCCCCCAAATGATCACTTAGCCTTATGGTAAGGTTTGGTTTTCAGTGTTGGTGTTCTGGTTAGCTGTAAGTAAAGAGTTAGCTTAACTTAGGTTTAAACCTCAAATTCCATATATAGCTACATGTAGGCCTACTACTCTACACTGTCTGGAAAGGTGACACAATACTTTCATATAGGCCTATGTCATGAAACTGCCAAAATCAGTCAACTCTCTAAAGATAATGATTTTAGTCATACATCGTCCTGTCAACTCTGAATATTGACTTTGGCTGTCTTTCTTTTTATTTTCATAAAAACTGGATGTAAATTTAGCATAATTAGCTTTTTTTTTGGCAACATGAAAAAAGATTGATATTTCAAGCATTTGAAAAGGTAATGATACTGGCTAATGTAAGAAACTGACTAGCTAGCTTAAAATACCTTGACTTTGAACAAAGACAAAACATATTTAATAACCTAATGTACAGTTAGCTAAGTCGCAAAAGCTTACTTTAGCATTCGACATACTCCTCGCTAACGTTACTGTAAGCTAACTGAGGAGTTTACACCTTTCCTACAGTACTTACTTTAAAGTGCTATTAAATGGTAACCTTAGCTACTGGTTAAACTAGTTAAATGCTAACCTTAGCTGTTGTATTATTTGATAACCCTTCACTAGCTGGGTAGCCTACTTTAAATCAAATGAATGGTTAATTCAAACTAGCTTTTTTGTAAAAATCATGTAAAGTAGCTTCCTGTTAAATTACTTGAAACAACATTAAAAATGTTGTTCCCACCCGTTTAAGCATTGATTCATTGATATCAGTATTTCAGCTTTTGTATTATGTGACTGGGTGGAAAAAATAGTATTTGCAGTATGCTTTGTCACTCCTTACACTCCCATGAGTCACACATTTAAACCAGGTAACCAACCTTGTTCAGTGTTGTCACACCCATTATACTGTAGAACGGTAAGGTAGCCTTTTTGTCGCTGTGAACGACCGCACCCCTTTTGTTTAGAGAGCTTTCATTGCATGTAATGCCTAGTAGTTTGTAAGTAGTCTGTAAGTTTTTGTGTAACTCTTTTGTTAATTTATATTTGTTTTTTACTTGTGCTACATAAAAAAATCATTCTGAGGTTTTAAATGAAATGCAAACTTTAACTCTGACCTTGATCTATAATGTCTCAGTCAAACCGCTAACCCAAAAAATTTCCCACTTCCACCTGAGGAAATTTTAATCTGCACTGGGTCCTTATTAGTTTGAAGACACCACACACACACACACACACACACACACACACACACACACACACACACACACCACACACACACACACGCACTTCATTATGTGTCACTTCTGCCCCTGTTTCTGGTAAGTGAGTTTGTGTCTAAGCGTAACAGTCCATTTACTATCAAAGTAACCCCGCCCACATGTGACTTTAGCCTACAGAGATGAATCACTGTGGTGTTGATACTGTACACCACCTTTTCATACTTCCTCTCTGTCTATCCCATTGTCTGTGATTCAGCATGGACAATGTTAGATTTTTGAAAGTGTGTGTGTCCCTCCCTCTCGTGTCTCCTTCACTAACTCCACCTCATACCAATCTTTCACAGTATGTGACTCCTGGAATATAAATACAGTCACAGAATAACTACATTCCACTGGGGTTATTTTAAATACATTTTTATTTCAAATGTAAAGAATGAACATAAATAATAATATATATATATATATATTCCGTAAAAAGCTGCCTCTAAATACAGTACAAGATACGCGTGAAGTCCTCAGGACAAAGTTTAATCGCGTTACAATTAAACTGTCAGCCATGACTGAAACAAGATTTTGAAAAGAAGTCAAGTGGTTATTGGTTGTTTTTTTTCTTCTTGGCAAACATTCATGTGCGAGGTAAACATTCAACATCATTAGAGTATTAAATATGTGCTACAGGAGTCCAAGTGGTGGTGTGATGGTTTCAAACGTTCCCTCCAACAGGCCAAGATATTCCAAAGAGTCCACTCGGTTGATGCTCCCAAAGTCCTTCCACAATACAATTTTAAATGGACCTCTAGTGGCCACAAATATGCAACAACAGACCCCAAAGTTTCTTCTAGGACAGTCAAAATTGACCCTGTCAGTTCTGAAATTGCTTCATTGTTTTTGTAGTTTCCTCTTAATGCAGCGTTTTCCAACTTCCCCTGCTTTCCTGAGACAAAATGTTCTGTGTGTGTGCAAGTTGGAGCTGTGTTTGATGTTGAAATGTCATGAATGGACCCGGTCCAGCTGAGGTGATTGTGTCTCTCATGAAACATATTGCAACTTCCCATCCCAACATTTGTAGCTGTTTTTATCTCTAACCATGACAACGCAGTCTTGACATCCAACCCATGAGGAACCAAACACTCATTGCTACAAGGTGGAAGCTGCTTACTTGGAATTAAAAATAATACTACCCAAACTTTAAAAGTCAAACTTGTCATAGTTTGTAAGGGAATTCCAACAGCAAGTCCTGAACAACATGAGTTAGCGGCAACTCTTGAACGCGGCTTCCTCCTCCGCACAGCTCTATGACTCGTTTCCTGCACAGCTCCTGCAGCGTCGGCTCCCATCTCCTGTATGGGACGGTCAAGCTTTTCTTGGGAGAACTAGTGTAATGCTCCAGAAGGGCGAAGAGCGTTGGAAAGGAGCGCTCGTTGCCCGCCAGTGAGAACTTTTGGCGTTTGTAGTCAATGCGAATGCTGACCGGACCACTCTTGGCGTGATAGGAAAGCGTAAAGAAGACGTCTTTTTGCCGGCTGTCGCGGATAAGGAAACTTCCAAGCGGAGCTTCACGCAGCATGCGGTGGGCGTCTTCCACTCCCAGGGGACCCCAGTAAAACCCACTGCGCTCGAGCTTGGCGGCTGTCTCGGTGATGGTCTTGCAGTCCTCCTGGCAGGAGAAGGTGCGGAAGTGGGTTCGATAGATGAACGGCACCAATGGCAATTTCTTGCTCAGATCCAGAGCCGCCTGGCGCTGCAACTGCTCCGACTCAGTCGGCTTAGGGCTCAGAGTGAGGTCGTCGTGCCCGGCCAGAGAGGACGACAACGATGAGGCTGAGGACAAGGACGAGGATGAAGACAAGGATGACGAAGAGGATAAGGATGAGGAGGATGATGATGATAAGCTTGACAATGGTGTCTTGTCATGGCCTTCCACTGTGCTGTTGGCTACCATCCTACAGGGGAGAGCGGCCCCAGACCCTCTCCCATCTCTGACCACCACACTGACATCCTGAAAGACACACGAGAAGAAAAACTTAGTACCTTCAACCGTCAAACACATTACATTTTCACAAAGTTCAGATATCAAATTATAAACACAGTGGCAGTCTTCTACCAGTATCATTTACAACAGCAACCCAACTTTAAAATCAGGTTAAAGCCCTCAAGGAAACACTTCCACGTTTGTTTGAATCGAGTGACTTTCTCTAGATCAGAAACTCATTTGCTACTTTCCATTGATGGTTTCTGTAATCCATGTGACTGAAAGCTGCGGTTTTGGTGACATTACAGTCAAAGCTGATCACAACCACCGTCAGATCACTGTACTCAATTCAAAGGGGCTTTATTTGCACAAAAGAACGTGGTCAGGGCTTAAAAAGAAATCCTACAAAGTCAGCACAGTTTGAGTATTCACTTCTTTAAGTTTGTAATCCTTTGATGTTTAAGGACCCGTATGAAGCAAGTAAACCGTCTCCACGCTGCACCTAATTTGCAATGGTCTGTCCCTTTACACAAATAACATAAGGATTGATATGATGATAACTATGTTGACTCATTTCTCTCTGAAGTCACACAACTAAATGTTTACAATCATTTCTAACTTCTTGCCAAAAATAAGAGGATGAAATCTAACTATTCTGGGACAAATAATCTGTAGAACACTATTTTTTTTCTCTACATAAGATTGAGTGTTTACTACGCCTCTGCTGTTAATTTTGAGTAGGCTACTGCAGCTTTACTTTAATCAGATGAGGGGTTTCAACATCAGTAGCTTCTACATGTACACAACAAATTACTCAACAGTACTTAACAGTAAACATATATATCCCACTGTTTGTGTGATCCATCTTCCTTCTGGCTTATTCAATGATGTGAATTACCCAAAACCTGTGCTACGAGTTAGTCAAAAGTTTTCCTGAATTCCAGGAAAAGTTATAGATTTGCAGGGGCTGACGTGTTTTTTTAATCTGGAAAGTTAAAGCATCAATGCCAAAGCAATAGAGATAACACTTGTGCTGATTTTTCTAGCTGAAAAACAGCAGCCCTGACAGCTGCAAAGCAACAAAACACAAAACACCCCAAGTTACATTAGACTCCTGTTTTAAATCTTACCGTTTTGTTCTGAGGATAGCAGCGGGTTAGAGCTCTATTGTTGTAGTCCCAAAATGCAAAAAGCTGTTCCGAGACCGGTACAATCCTGCTGGTGATCAATGACGCAGCGCAGTCAGGAGCGAGTGTATTACATTTGACAGCTCGGTACTGACTAGTCTACCTGCTGGCTGTGATTTGAAGCTTTCAGAATATACCTCTCGTGTGGCTGTAAGTAAACGTTCCTTTATACTCAATGACTGACTCCTCCTTTTTTTTTTTACTATCTGGTTCGGTGCTTCCTAGAAGTGGCAGGAGTCGCTTTAGCAGCAGGCGGACTATTTCTCAGAAACGAAAGTGAAACTAAACTGAGCTCGCGCCACCTCTCGTGTTTCAGTTCTTTTCAACTCTGTCAGAAAGAGGACAATTTACAAAAACCCGCAGAGCCATGTGACAGTGCGTTTACAGAAAGACAGGTGACAGATTCGAGTAATGGCAGCGTTTACTAGATATTCACATTTTGATTGTTGTGGTGTTTTTTAAAACTGTTTATGAACATCTATTAATGATCATAAAACAGTGCGTCAGACATTCATTTATTTTTTAAAGATTCCTTAATTAACTCACTAATTAAAGATATGCATATGTTTAAAATCACACAGAATGTGCTCAGTGCATGATGAGACAATACTTTGCATGAGACCATTTATATAAACTGATGTGTCTTTGGGTTTCTGTTATCAGTAAATGAAGATTTTGAAGGAAGATAACACGCCAGTTAAAATGTTGTAACCTTTATCTTCTGCAATCCCATGTAGATGAAAATCTCTGCAGACTGGGGACGTTTGTGTTTATTATGAAACGTTTTTTATCCGCACATTCACAGTAAAAATGCACTAAAAAAAAGCTGCAGTGGAAAAAATCTGACATGCGATCTGCTGCACTTCTAACTGTAGTCTTCTTCCTCTGCTGAAAAAAAAAGAAGCTAAATCTGGCCTTCTCGTTTGGGCTGATTCATCTTAGAAATGCTCTTATTGTGACATCCCACACTCTTTCCCTATTTTTTAACTGTCAAACTTAGACCACATGAATTCTTTTGCATTGCAAATCTTTTTTTTTTCAGTAATGGAGTGCAGATGACGAAGTTCACATTCCTCTGTTGCACTTGTTGGTCTACAGAGGCGTCATGCCCATTTGAACTGGGGGGACTGGAGCCCCCTCAGATGTTTAAAGTATGGAAGAGATCTGTTAAAAAAAAAGCTACGAAAAAATGAACAGTTTGGAGTTTTGCATGATTTACCTGAGGTTTCCTCAGACTGATCGAGAAATAGTAATTTTGCATTCGATTTTAAACCTTTCAAAATGCAGAAAATGGCATCATTCTTTCCCTTTTATTCCGCAAAGGACCTCTTGACCCCACTCTAATTGAGCTCCCCCAGAATCTTGGCTTGCGTGATGCCCCTGGTGGTCTAATGGCATATGAGAAAATGCCACCTATTTTCATGTTTTTCTACCTCCATCCTCTAGAACCTGTTTGTAATATCTACAGTACACCGAAATAGAGTCAGAGATATTTAAAATCTCATTTTAGTTCAATATAGAGAGCTTTGTTTTATTTGTTATGTGCTTGTGAAACAGAGTTGGCTCATGATGCAAGACTCATTTCAGAGGAATCTGAAAATAAAATCTAATGTGATCTAATATAATCTAGTAAAGTCAAGTGTGTGCAGCAGTTTCAGACTTGTTGCAGTAACTGAACCCTGGCTGAATATTAGCTCTTCTTGCAGTGTAGCTTTATTAACCTGCAGCAGGTATTGTGATTGACTAATTGTGCTTGATGACAAATGACTCATGCTTTTGGCAAGTAAATGCATAATAAACAGCGTAATAACCACATTACATGACTTAACAAGTATCAAAGGAGGCAGGCTCTGCAAGTTAGCTTTAACCCATGAAGTTCCATGGAAAGCATTATAATGGTACCTTTTGTTTCTATGGCATCAAGTTGTAATTGCAAACTCGCCCAGAGCAGCTTTACAAGAAAGAAACGAAAGTTACCAAAGGTCTGCTGCTTGCAAACAGGGATCAAAAATAGAGTAAATACAAGCATGATTTAAGGAGGGCTAGATGGACACTAAGGTAATAGGTGTTAATGTGTCAGGTTACAACAGAGCGAGAAACAGAAAGCTAAGGAAAGAGTTCAGATCAGATGGTAGTGCTTAAAGCGGCAGAGACAGCCGGTCAGCAGACAGATATGCGAGCAGACAGACAGATGATACATGAGGTCATAGAGAGCATGCAAAAATTATTATTTTATCTGACTCAACTACGGCCTAGTATAGCTCGCTTGTTCTGTAATAAATATCAAATGTTGGTGAAAATGATTGAGTCTCACTATCAACAGCATGCATAAAAAGTGTTTCTTGAAGTCCAGAAATGTTCACAATCCAGTTTGCAAAGAAACTTCACCATAACTTAAAGCTCCTCCGAGGAGTTTTGAGCTGGTAATGAAACAGACTGAGATTCATACTGATGCCTCTTTATGAGCTACGAAAGCAAACAAAACTATCAGCATAAAGAATGACTTCTTCTGTTCAATTATTTGTAATGGAGTCAGACCAAGTTATTTAATGCATACTGCAGAAGCAGCCTTTTTTTCCCCCACGTTTTCAACAGCAAAAATTCTCAATGAGTGATTCATTTGACTGTTAAAAAACAACATGATGAGATTTTTTGGGGGGGGGAATATTTGTTACACATGAGGACGAAATCAGCAAAGACATAAGAGGCAAAGCTTTGTCCACAGGGTCACCAAAATTAGCACAAACCAAAAGCTCCTCACAGGAGTTCTAATAAGTTGGGTTTTTAAAAAAAAAAGACTATATCTTTGGTCATGCATTGATGTTGAGCACTTTTAACTTGCTGTCCAACATTGTTATGAGGTGCAATACTAAATCATTGACGTATTTTTTTATTTTAAGGTGCATACTGCCCTTCAAAACATGCACAAACCGCTCTTATATTTCATTCTTGCACAACTTTAGTGTCACCTTTCTACCAGGATCACCTTCGTATTGCCTGCAGGATATCTGAATATGTGGGATTTCCTAAAATGAGGCCCCTTTAAAGGCTTAAGTTGCTATGTACGATTTTAAAAAGTGTTCCTTACTCTGTTTACTCTCTGTATATCAGTGTGTTTTTGTGGGTGGCTTTAAGAAAAAATCCCCAATAACTAAAATGTAATTGGTTTTTAATGCAAAAAGAGGTTTATTCTTGTGTTCAGGATGCCCATTTAGTATACTTAGTGCAATGAAATAGATTCAGGTAAGACATAGAGAGAAAGAGACCGGACTGTTCGTACTGTTGTTCAGTCAGTAATGGGTTAAAGCACTGTGCCTAATCAGAAACACATAAACTGTAACACTGGATCTCCTCAACTGCTGCCTCTGCATGTGTGCCATGTCTGTCTTTGATTTTCTTTTGTGCACTTAACACATTTTCTGAATAATAGTGTGCAGTCTTTGAAAGTGTGCCTATGATTTGTGTGTCTCTTGCACGCATATTCCCATGAACGCAGTGCTTGTTTGCATGTGGGTCCATGCTCCATGAGTTTCATTTCTGTGAAACAGGGAGACATAAGAGACTGAAACATAAGCAGCTTCACAGAGTGCGTGTTGTCTCTTCATGCAGAGCTCTGCAGACGGTATTCGATGGCATGATTGTAGCGTGTAAACACAGCAGCAAGCACATTTAAACAAGTCAATTATAAACACCGTATAAAGGCCGCACCAATCTGGAATAATTTAAATATTGCTTTATTTCCTCAACAATAACAATAATAACTTGATTTATATAGCAGCTTTACAAACACGGGTTTACAATGTTTTTTTTACATACAGCATAAAAAAGAACAAAGCAAAAGAACCCATTATACAAGAGATGGCAAAATAAAATCTGAAAAGAAAGTGTTTAAAATAGTCAAATTAAAAGGCTTGTAGTAAAACTGTGTGGGATTGGTTTTACTTGCTGGATGTAAATGGTGGAAGGGAACATTGATAGACTACAGATGCAGGATATGAACTAATCCGTTTGTTGTTTCTAACACAGTCCTGCAGGAGCCCTGTTTATTATACAGTGTGTGCTTTCTTATTGAACGGAAGGACATCCTTAGACATAGCTGCTGAGTATCAGAAGCAGTTATTCAATATTCATGGTCATCGCACATGATAATGCAAAAGCAGGCTAGTGTGCTGTAACTTTTACGTACTTTATTAATCCCTGAGGGACGATTTACACTCTGTTATTGAGAGATGTGCTTCTCACAAAGATAGGCCCGAAATACACACGTGCACAAACAGGACCCATGGACATGCCTTAGCGGAGAGATGTCAGAGTTGGGCCTCTACAGACTGCTACACAGGGAGCGCACCAGAGCAGTTGGTGGTTCAGTGCCTTTCCCAAGGGCTCCTAGGCAGTGCTTGGGAAGTGACCTGACACCTCTCCAGCCACCAGACCCAGAACAATTTCCATACTTTGATCGGCACCGGGACTTTAACCTCCGAGGCTTCGGCTCCCAACCAAAGTCCCTACAGACTGAGCTACTGCCACCCCTTGGTATCTTGTACTGTAAAGGTTCGGAGTAACAAATGACCTGTATACTTACGTTTTCAGCTCACAAATGTTCATACAATGTTTTATGCAAGCGGCACCCTCAGGCGATAAAAAAATGAAGCCAATGTGGAAGTGCAAAATAAATGCAGTTCCTCGAGTGTCCACTTGAGGCAGGCTAACGAAAACGAGGAATCTCCTTAAAGGCAGAGTTGGTGATTTTCGAAAAACTAGCATGATTTTGAAAGTAGCATTCCCTCCATGCTCCATCTACACCCACCCCCTCCCCTCTGTGCTCCCTCAAAAGCCACGCCCCTCACTTACATGCACGAGCGCCATTGGTCCAGAAGCCGACCTCAGCTCATCGCTTGCATTGTGTAGAAACTACATCGTCTCGTTCAGCGGTAAGTAAACTCTCAACTTTATCATACGCTCTTACAGCAGAAACGTGTTTACAGCCTTGTTAAAAAAAAAGTTTTGGTCTTTATAGGTAATTTCTTTATTTGTAAAAACTGTACAGGGGGAGATTTTTTTTTTAACTCTGCCATTTTGATTTTATTGAAGGCTAACCGTTTTGCATTAACTTGGGTGTGGTTGAGTTGACTGACAGGTAAAGATGTCACATATTGTAGTTGTTTGCCAGGAGGCTAAAAGGCCAGATTCAGCTCTACCTCTTTGCCTGTCTCTAGATTGAACCAAAGTTAGTTTGATAGCATTTCTATTACGGCGACTGCCATCTTTGGGTTTTATTACGCCATTTCAGCAACCAATGGGTGATGCCTCTGAGACAATGTCCATGTTTTATACAGCCTATTGTTTCCTACAGTTAACAGTGCAAACTTATTTGACATAACATGATAACAGGGCTCGTGTTGAACTTGGCTTCATTGAAACCAATCCCGTTTGTCCTGTCTCACTCCACCCATCTTTAAAGGGAAGGTTGCACAGCACCACCTATTCTGGAAAACAGGAACTCCTTATCATTTAAAGCTAGAATTTGACTTCTTCTTCCTGCTGTTTCTTTGAAGATTTGCACATTTACCAACAGTGACTAAGAGAGTTACAGATAGGAAATTGCTTTGTAAGTTCTGTTTGCTTTTTCAACCATTCTTGTCGTGTCCCTGTTCCTCCTCTTGTTCAGTAAACTATGTATCACAGCCTGACGGGACTTGCTATTGTTTTGGATTACTAAGACATTTAATGTCTGTACGTCCAATTTCAGCCCTGAAATAACCACGTTCACACAGCAACCATGTGCAGCAATATTTATCTAAAATGCTGTAACAATGTTTGTAATGTTGTGTAGAGGTTATGAAACCCTCTACTCTAGCCCTGCTCAGAACAGGGCTGTTAGTGAGGAATCGAGAAACAGTGAAATTAAAGTAATTTCTCTAAATCCATTTATAATTTAAATCAACCAATCCTGAATACAGCAGTATGATAGCGGCATTTGCACTGCCCATCCTTAGCTTGAAGTTAGAGTAAAATAGCTGCTATGTGTATAATTGAAACAGCTTGTGTCTTGGAATCTTCCCTTGTATTTTTCACTTGGCATCATGTAATGTTTTTAATCCAAACTTTTGAAAGCTCTTCCACAAAGTCACTAATGTTACAGGAATTGTAAAATCAACCTCCTGCTTCCTCATGTGCTCCAGAGCAGAATGTACTTTCAATATGAGGTCTGAAATTGTTGAAATTGCACATCGTCTTCTTGGCTGCACTTCAGTTTTTCTGTGTTTTCATTTTCATGTACGTTATATAGATAAGGTTTTCTGTTAATAACTAAGCCAATGACACTGATAAGGTGTGAATGGCTGTTATAGTAATCTCTAGTAAATGTAACAGAGAACACAAATCTGCTGTAAACATCCCCGAGCCCTTTTTGCTGTTACTGATATCGCTGACAGTGTGTCCTGGTGTGCCCTGGTGCGCTAAACTAACAACCAAAACAATTTGTGTGTGTGTGATTTCTACAGTTTCATTTTGTCCTGCTTATCAGCCAGTTCTCACAAACCTGTAATTAGTTTATGATGCGGTTTACAGTAAGTCATCAAACAAAGGCTGTAAAGAATACTAATGGAGGAAAAAACTAAATAAAGCAAATGAAGAATAATTTGACACACAATTGAAATCTGAAGATTTGAGGTTTAAATGTAGTCTTGGGTCCTTGGCGATTCCTATTCGCCAATCCACCCTGTTTTTCAGACATCGCCAACCACCATCATCGTATGATAGGTAAATATTTACAAGTTTGGCAATTCCCTGCTGCTTATGGCAGGCTGACAAAACCATTTTCCCTTACTGCAGCCAAAACACTTTGATCTCAAACTTGGCCAGATAGAATTATAACCACAGCAGTTCCTTTTATGTCTCCTCTGAGTTTTATTGCATGTGATTGTAGGAGGTATTTTGGGGGGCAGAGAGGAGCTAGATGGTTGCAAGTATACCTGTCTTTGTTCCAATACAGTGAATATGATCCAGCAGTTCCTGCTTTGATCTGTCAAAACACGACTGAATCGAAGTAAGAGTGGAACTGCAGTGAAGGGAGAATTGATACTTTTCTTATTAAAGTCAGGAGGTTCCAGTGAAATTCACCAGGACGTTAACACTTTCGGATTCACGGGGCAAAAAACACAGACAAATACACGTTCATATATCTGTTGTGCAATTTAGATTCTATAAAGTGATTATCAAGTGACCTATGAACACAATCTACTGAATATGAAAGTACAAACCTATTCCATGAAATCCTGATACTTATGAGAAGCACTGCAGCAGTTTAAATTCCCTTTAGGCTACAGGATTTTTTTTTAGATCTTCTCGACACCACAAAAAACATGTCAAGTCAATGAAGTAAACATTCTACTCAGTTTTTTACTTTTAAGAATCTTTCATCTGTAATTTGTGATCTGTGAATACAACTCTAAAGCCCTTATTTCTTGTTTCAACACTTTTACAATCACCGAGGCAATGAAAGAATTTGAATGCTCCAGTTATCCTCAGGCTCTCATTTTATTTTCATTCTGATCACCCCTCAGTGATAATTCAGAACAATGGCTCTTTGTTCCCTACGTTCTCTGACAGAACAATGGTATATTATTGTTTATGATGACCAGTGCTGACCAAAGACTGCTCCATGGTGTAGTAACAGTAATTCCGCAAGTGAAAGTATTAACTGCAATACTGCGGTAACATCTTGACCAACAGATTTACCTGAAAAGCCAGAGCAGCTCTGAGAAACCAGTCGGACAGCCTTACAAAGAAAAGAATGATAGAAGGTTCTGTTCACACACACACACACACACACAATGTATTTTCATTGATTATGCAATCTGTTCTATATACCATTGACTGTAAATATGGACGTCGAATCTCCATCTAATTGCATTGTGCAAAATTAAAGACAAAGTACCTCCGCGACGGGCTCTGACGTTCAGTACTGCGCTGGTTATTTGACAGGACATGCATAGAATGGCTCTGGCTGGTAGAGCCACGGAATTGACGCCACACCCTTCTGCTAACCAAAACACACATTTAGCTCTCCAATAAAGTGTCAAAGATCCCTCTGGGTGTTACAGTCCACAGAAGAACAGATTCTTGTGTTGTCTTGTAATGGAAATTCAAAGACTCTTGTGTGAGTGTATAATATGTTTCTTCTTGCCCCTCCTCAGTTACTTCTGTGAATCCAATAAAGAACGGCGCCGCATTTGTCAACAGAGTTGTCAGTCACGACAATACACTCACTTTTTTTCGCATCAAATCACTAATTAAAGGAGCAATATGTAACTCTGACACCTAGGGTTTAAAATGGGTACTGCAGTCCAACTTCAAAACATTGGAGAGCACTGTCTTCCCCCGCCCCCTCCTCCCTAAAGCCAAGGCCGAGCAGGTTGCCATGTAGCGGACAAAGAAGCTTCAGTGTTTAACCAGCTCTGGATCGGTTTTGAAACTTTTCTGCGTTCTGACGACAGTGCAGTTGCACTCAGTGACCTTTGGTGGGCACCAAACTGCACAAAACTGAATTCCTACATATTGTTGCTTTAAGACAGTTCACCAAAAGGTCATCTGTTCCCTCATACCAATTACCAACACCTTCACGACACCTCAATCCAATCCACTATGTGGCTTGACATTCATCTACTCTCTCTTAAAAATTACTCTTAAACCCCTGGATCTTTGCCTTATACAAACATTTGGGACCAGAAAACTTTGTTACAAATACACACACAGAAAAATGACGCATTATTTTGGCTCTACAGGTTTGAAACCACGCTTCATTATCTCCCCGTTATGGTTACTCCACAGCGATGGCACTTTAAAAAAGCAAAAGCTTTCAAAGTGAGAAGAAATCATGATTCATTATTCTCTGATACACAGCTGTGTCTGTCTAGCAGTGCAATAGTTCTTCATGAATGTCTGACCTATGAGGAGTATGTGATTCATACATTCAACTGGAACTTGACATATAACAGGAAAGGATGTGATTAATTTATTTACAGCCTCTTATTCTATGCTCCTACGTTATGGTTATGATGGCTTCACTGGTTGGTTACACTGCTGCAAACATTCAAACATTGTTGTCCTGCGAAGCTCATATAAAGCTGACACTCAAGCCGACACCTAATGAGATGTTCCTGTGATAGTGAAGCAGAAAACCTATCAGGGTATAAGACGAGTAAGTCAGATTGAAACTGAATGCTGTTGATCTGTTTTTAAGGATTCTTAAGCGTTGTTGAAATAAGGATTTGATCCCAATGAGATGTAGTTTCATTTTCTCCCTCCTCTTTCTGGGAAATTCAGCTTGAATGACCAGATTGATGGGAGGAGTGCAGACTGTGGTTCACAACACAATAGGTCCCGTAATTATTGTAAACAAGCAAACACACAAACAAATGTATCACTTGGAGGTATTACAAATAAACAGTTGGAATCATGGCAGGCCTAAATAGCTGCAGGCTCTAATGCAAACCACACACACGCACACACACACGCACACACACGCACGCACGCACACACACTGTTTCTTTCTAGAAAGCTCTTAAAAAAATGACACACACTTGCAAACACACAGAATTTTACGAGCTTTTGCCGTGTGTGCATGAATGCTTCGTGTCAGTTTGTAAATGCATGACTAAAAGTGTGTGCACATGCAGAAAGTATGAATCATACATACAGCCTATGTACTATATGCGTGTCTGTGCTTTTTGTGTCTTTTAATTGTGGTTTGAGTCTATTTCACCAGCTGCACTATGACAGAAATGCTCCATTTTCAAGGAATCCAAAAGTGAAAGTAAACCCATACGCTGATAAAAACCTTCTGGCAACAGATGATGCAAGATCATTTTTGATCTGCTCTCAATACATACTACCTTTCAAAGTAGGGAAACAATTCTTAAAGTTTTAAAGTTGTATTGGACAGGCTGATTGATTAGCACTCATCACATTGTTTTGCCATCGCCTAAAATATTTTCAAAACATTCTTGATATCAAATTACTGAAAGTAACAATCACAAAGTTGATGTATTTGTGTTTCTTTGCCACTGCAGCATTGTTGATGTTTTTTGTATTGAAGCAGGCTTTCTGGAATCATAACGCTTGAAACTAAAATTAATTCCGCCGTTTAAAGAAAATGGCATGAATTTAAAAGGAAATATTGTTCAGAGTTTTTTTTAAGGAACGATTCCCCTACTTCTCTGGAAAAGCGAACTAATGGAGTATCAGGGGACTTATCTTGACCGTCTAAGGAGAAGTACCAAACGAAAGGGCAGCGCATCAGCTTCCTTAGAAAACACTCTTTGTGAGTGCAATTCGGCAGAAACACAAGAACAGAAATCTGTGACGATTATTAAACAACTTCACTGAGTGATGTGAACTGTGCTGCCTGAGCATCCTGAACAACCACAGATATTTAATGGCCTGTCAGCCTTACCCGTCCTGCTCTTATCTCCACTGTGTAAGAAAAGGATCATTTTAAAGATAAAACCTTTAAAAAAAAACAATACCAGCTATCAAACATACCCCGCAAAGATCTCATCTTAACAGCCTTTCTCTCTTTTGTTGTTCTACAATAGGACTCTTTAATGAAGGGAAATTACATTGACCATGCTGCATTCATGTATTGTATTGTACTGTAGCTGCAGCTTCAACTCTGAAGACTCTGGACGCCGTCTATCACTCCGCACTGATATTTATAACTGGTGATCGATTTGGCACTCATCACTGTGAGCTGTATGAGAAGGTCGGTTGGCCTTCTCTTGAAGAGAGGCGCAACAAACATTGTTTTTATATATTTTCAAGGCTCTTATTGGTCAACTTCCACCTTACATAACAGACCTGTTGGAGTGGAATTCGGGCACCTACATGACTCGTTCTTCTGAGTGGCTCGTTCTTAAACGTACAGTATGTAAAATCCGCGACTAGGGGGCTCTCAATCAAAACAATAACAAAAGATGACGTCGAGGCTTGTGGTGTATTATGGGAAAAAACGAACGAATCAATACGAACGGGCGAAACTGACCTGAGAAAGACAATATGTGTACTGACGATGTATCCAAGTATAATTTACATGACGTTTTATATCACAGCAGCACATACAGCGACAGAATGGCAGCTTTCAGTAGCAGCTAGCGCTAGCTTATGCATCGGTCTTTGACGTAACATCTGGTGTTTCCTTGACAATGATCAACATTTCGTGTCTGTCGTGGCGGCTCATCATGGCGGCCGCCTACAAGACACGGTCTGTTACAACTATAAAATTACCGATTTCTCTGGCTTTGATCACTTTTGGAAATATTTGAGGTGATGTAAGTACTCAACTAAAAAAATATATATAACATGGGTTTGGTCAACTTTTATTGAAGTTAGATATTTTAATGTAAACATTAGCATGCAATTCTACATACTGTACCTTTAAAGTGCCTCAAGCTTTTACTGAACTCAGTAAATCTGCATTTTCTTTTGATGCCCCAAACTCGTGGAACGCCCTCCAGCAAACTCTAAAGATCCGAGTGTTTGTTGTATTTTTGCTTGTTTTACTTTGCTTGTGGTCTCAACGGCGTTGAAAATGAGGGAAACCTCAGTGTCCTTTCGAGAATAAATAAAGGTTTGAAATGAAAAATCGTATTGCATTGCATAGCATCGCATCGCATAGCTTCGTATCAAATTATGCCGTCGCACATCGTATCGTCTGTACCCTACCGTGATGTATCATACATTCTGGTCACCAGCTTTGACTGAAACTCTTGCTACCCATCAAATAACAGATTTACACACTATACATACACCATTCGAACCTTAATTATGTCTGTTGAGTGATAGCGACTGAAGAAAGAGAAACCGAAAGAAACCACGAATAAGTGATCGCAGCAAAGGTCAACATTACAACACACAGACGTTATCCATCTCAGACGGCTCCCTCCTTTATAAATAGACATTTCTACATTCAGGATCATTTTTCTAACTATTGCTCTTTTCAACTCACTCAGCATGCCCGCACTAAATCGTCGTTAATCCAGAATGCTGCTGCTCGAATACTCACCAGGTCAAACAAACGGTCTCACATCCAACACTTACAACTCTGCACTGGCTCCGTGTGGCTTATAGGATTACGTTTAAAATTCTCAGCCTCACTTTAAGAGTCCTTCCTGGTCAGGCCCCAGAATATTCGACAGAACTCATTCACCTGTTTTCACCAACCCCTACACTAAGGCCAACCTGCTGTCTGTCCCACAGACACACGTTAAAGACTCGTGGTGATTGTGCATTTGAGACCAAAGCACCAATTATTTGGAATTCCTGCCCATCTTGTTACGTTCTTCTGACTCTATTGAGTCTTCTAAAAACAGCTAAAAACATTTGTGCAGACAGGCTTATGGGTAATCATGTCCACCAGTCAACCTATTGTGATTCATCTATGTTTTATTGTGCTTATTATTGTTCCTGATCATGGCAGGAGTTTCTAATGTATGTCCTTGAGCTACTCGTTTGTTCCTGTTGTTATGATATGTATGTTGTATTTTGCTCATTGAAAACACTTTCTGACCCATCTCTGTGAAAAGTGATATGTAAACTTTACTTACTTATCTCTTGACGTCAATGCGACATCCTGCACATTCAAAACAGTCCTTCTCTGCTGATTAACTTGCTTGATAGTGTATTAACTGCTCTGCATTGCCCTGCATGCAAACTGAAAGGCACACAGTCTGGCCTTTCTGTGTTGTCTCTCCCTGTTTCAGGACTTTAATCTGGAAGTCCTCCACAGACACTCATGTGATGTGATGTTGTTAAAGTACATGAGACAGAGCAAAGTGCTTCTGCTGTGCTGGGGGAGTGATCAAACCCACACTGTCAGCTTTATTCCCACCCAGTAAATGTTTTCTTTTGAATTTTGTTAAAAGTTGTGCTAAAGTAGGAAGAAAACTTCGAGAAAACATGTTTGCTACTAGCTCATGCTTCACATGGACAAAATGGTGGCTTGTAGGTGGACAGAAATTGTAACTGTAACTGTATTTATTGACAGTTTAATATTTTATCAGAGAAATTGAATTGGCAAAATTCAATAAAACTTCCTGAATTACGCGTAAATTATGCGTTTCACAGAACAATATGCACAAATCAGAATAATCTCTCAATCTGCATTTGTTACATCCATTTTAAAAAGGTGTCCCTAATGTTTTAGTCTTAAAACATGAGAGAACATTGCAAATTGAGAATCAAGACACTACTGCACATACATAAATCAGAAACCTCTCTAGCATCAGAATCATGTATGAGGATTAAAAAGGGAAGGCTTTCTTACATTTGGCGTTAGCACTGTACTCCAATAGCAATTAAAAACCAGGAAAATACTTTAAAAAATTAGATTTATACAGTATTATTAAACGTACAGTATGTACAATCCGCTCTCACAATCAAAACAACAAAAGATGACGTCAAGATTTGCAGGGTATTATGGGAGAAAACGAACGAACTCCGTGTTGAATCAAAACGAACGGGCGAAACCGACCTGAGAAAGACAATATGTGTACTGACGATGTATCTGAGTATAATTTACGTGACGTTTTTATCACAGCAGCACATACAGCGACAGAACGGCAGCTTTCAGTAGCAGCTAGCGCTAGCTTATGCCACGGTCTTTGACGTAACATCCGGTGTTTCCTTGACAACGATCAACATTTCGTGTCTGTCATGGCGGCTCATCATGGCGGCCGCTTACAAGACACGGTCTGTTACAACTATTAAATTACGGATTTCTCTGGCTTTGATCACTTTTGGAAATATTTGAGGTGATGTAAGTACTCAACTAAAAAATGTATATAACATGGGTTTAGTCCATTTTTAATTGAAGTTAGATATTTTAATGTAAACATTAGCATGCAATTCTACATACTGTACCTTTAAAACATAAGAACTCCTAACACCTACCACTACCACTGACTCCATACACCTTAACTACTCACAACCTATACTGTTGCTTTAGAGAGAGTAATTCTAATAATGCTACCTCCTCTTCTTTTTTTCCATCTATCTTTTTATAAAATTAGTTCTCTCATGTTCAGCTTCTTGGCCCCGCCCTTGCAGATGTCCTCTAAAAGGTTGATTTACAGGAATACCCACTTTTACACATTTTACTCCTTCCACTAAACACTGACTAAGTCATACTTTAACCGATGATCAACACACACACTAACACATATAGAAACACCCACGAACACTCAGAGACACACACGCCAACAAACCACAGCCCTGTGGTCGTCCCCCTTTCAAACTGACTCAGACACAAGTAGTATCTGCTACTCGGTACGACTGTTTTCTGTACATTGGGGAACACACATTTCTCTGTATTGAGTTCACACAAAAAAACATCTGTGCACACTTTTCTCTACCAACAGGCGGCACAGTACACTCCACACTCCACACACATGTCAACCAAAACACTGACAGCATTTCTCTCCCTACATTAACTCATTACAATATATCATTCAAAGCTTTAACAATAGGTAGCTTCCTTACACATACATGTTTATTATAGCCACAAATAGAGAATCTGAAGCTAACAGCACTTCTGTACAGCAGCACTAAGTGGACAAGCATCCATCACAAGTAGTTTCCTGTTGTTTTCTTGAGGTGTCGAGTCGTATACCCACAGTTGCAAAGAGAGCAAAACAAAAACAATGGGGGAGGAGAAACTAACCTGACTAGTCATTTTGAGGAAAAAATGTCCAGGTCTAGAGCTGCAGCTAATGCCAGGACAGGATTCATTTACATTGTTTTCATGTTTGGTTGGTGATATTTCTTTGAATACAGGAAAATATCAATTATACGCCGCTCCTAAAACTGACCTGTCACGACAGAGGGAAGCACAAGTTACATTTCTAACAACAATAAGCGCTCTGAAACTGAGGCCGTGGGCGCTGACGGTACAAACAGATGCCGTCAACTGGACAAAGGCCCTTAGTGTGGGAAATGGCAGCATTCAATACTGTAGGTTGGTGCAGCCTACAACAGCCACCAGCCTATTGTTATCTTAGATTGACAGAAATCCATCTTGTTATCACGAGAACGACTACATTTGTTATCTCAAAAGAATAGATACTTTTTTGGGTTGTTGTAGGAAAACCAGCTGTTATTCTTAGATAGCCAGATTTAGAGGTCAAAGTACTCAATTAGTCATTATCACTGGAAATGGAAATGGAGTAAAGAAAATCATAGATGCATGTGCACTTATGGCTTCCATACTTTCTGCTATTTCAGGTATATTTAACAGTTTTCACCAGAAAAGAAGAAGCTAATATAAACACTCGCTTAAATGAAGAGGATCGACTTTGAGGTGGTAGATACATTTAAGTTAGTTGTGGTAATAGAATGCATAATAGTGTCAAAGCAATGGAAAGTCACCAACTCTCTCATCTTTATGTACTGTTGTTGTGGTTATAAAGGGAGGAGTCCTTCTTAGTCACACCACAGAGGACTTTGATTATTTGCCTTTATTGTAGAGAAAAAGAAAGGACAGTGGATAGATCAGGGAAAGTGGGGAGAGAGGGTGTGGCACGACACATGGCGAAGAGTAGAGGGTGAGAGGCGAACCTGTGTAGCCCACTTTAAGGACTATAGCCTTTGTACATGGGGCACGAGAAATATAACCACCAGACTATCTCAACCTTTCGATTTAAATGTCTTACATCCATTTTAATAACAGTTTCGAGCATGACACCCACACATGAATTTATAATGATAGCCTTTACTCCTGTGCTAAAAGCTGAGCACAGAAAAGTACAAGACATGCTCCTGGAAATGTGCAAAACTTTTTCACTTTCAAAGAACTAAAAATCAAGAAATCAAAGTGATGTCAGCGTCCTGTGAAGTCATCAAACATAAAAAGGGGCTATTATTGTAACAATGGTTATTTATAGTGGTGCGCTCATGTCTGAGTTTGTTTAAGTTGCCATAAAAACAGGGAAATGGCACTTCTCTTTCATTATTTAGCATTTCACAAAAAGGGGATCTGTGTAATAAACCATTTACAGTAAGTACACAAAAACACTGAAATGCACACAAACAGAAACTTTGATTGAAATTGAAATGTTCCTGTTACGTCAAAAGGCTCTTTTGGGGTTTCACTTGTGTTCTGGTGTTAAATGATGCACTCCAGATAAAAAGAGAGAGTCAGAAAGTTCACAGAAAAGTTGCAGATTGTTAGGAGCTTATAATATGTTTGCCTGAGGTCAGACCCTGGATGGCTTACAGTACACAACAGCAAAAATCAGTTAAAAAAAACAATGAGAAAAACTAATTTCCTGCTTTATTTATGTCTAATAAGGGGGAGCAAGCACATATATATGATTAAGGTGGCTGAATTTTGGATACTTTCGTTAAAGGGTCAGTGCATTTATAGCCTCACTGTCTAACTCTCAGCTGGTTAGCCATTAGCTGGTTAGCCGGCTAACTGTCACACTGCTATCAGGTCTAACTATACAGGTCTAAATGCCTACCATTAAGAAAAATGTGAGGGTTTAACTTCTTTGATATTGTTCTTGACCTCGGGCATTTTAACAAATAAAGAAACTATGGTGGTTTTTTTCAGATTTTTAAAGGAACAGTTCAAAATTTTGGATAAACAGACTTCTTTTTATTCCGCTGAGAGTTAGGGCGGAAGACTCAAACCACACCCATGTCTGTATTTTTACACGTTTATCATTAAGTATTTGCTTCTTGCGTTTTCGTTTGCTTTGATTGCTTTCACCTACTCACTGAGGCCAACTTCCAGTTTAAGGATGAACACATGCACTTGAACGCCCCCTGCTTCACCAGTCCCTGGACTGTTGTGATTATTTTTGGTTCTCCAAACTCCCCCTCTCCCCCCCCCATTCAGTTACGACACTGTGCTGTAATATTAGGTCTGGCGAAAATTGGCAAAAATGGCAAAATCAAAGTAAGATTCAGAAAAAGTAACGTAAGGGATCAAGAAGTTTGCATATAATGTTGTCACAAACGGAAAATAACATCAGGGCATGGCTCCAAGGACGCCTTAGGTGAGAACGGAAATGCAACTAAGAAGAATTTTTACATGGGCTTGAAATGGGATACCATTTGAATACTTACACTGGCTAAGTCGTTGTTTGGAAATGGAGGGGAGGTCTTCTTACCACTAGTTGTCCATAAATTAATTAATTAATTTAGTACCAGTTATTACTTTATGGTACATAAATGTGTTTAAACAGATAAACATTGCAGCTATAGAGAAGTTTTCCCTGCATATATAGACTTTGTTGGGCTTTGCTTTAGTCTTTTAAGTCGGCAGGATGCTTCTCAGCCTTTAACTTGGTAATGCATACAGCTTTTAGGCGCGACAAAATCTTATTTAAAGCTCAAGGTATGAAGAACATTAAAAAAGAAATAATAGAGTTGAAAGATACATACTGTATGTCAAATGTCCTTGGGACCCAATTCTGCTTATAGAGCAACCCCAGGGTCCCAAGCCTGAAGGATGAGGTCAGCTTTCATGTTGTACAGGGATTCATGAATGCATCAAATATACACGTCTGTCTCCCTCTAGTGGTCAACCATAGCATAGATGCTTAGGGCCTTATCTTACACCAGTTGCGCCAATTTAGTGGCAGCAGTGACAGGCTGCTATTAAAAATAACTACATAGAAATAATCCATCTTCTTCTCGCTCACAGTACATGCCTGTATAATGGCTGAAATCAGAGGTGTAAATAAAGCACTAACCAACAGGTGCTCATGCAGCTTTTGAAAGAATGAGTGGCGACACACTGATTGGCTAAATACATATTACACCGAAATCACACCTTTAAATAATAAAGGGATTTAAAACATCCCCTTTGTGCCCAGTGCCTTTGAACCCAAATTATTTCCAATTTTCCGAGCCCAACAAAGTCTCAGCTTGGTGGTTAAACATGAGTCTACTTTTGCTTGAGGATACTGCCTGTTAGAGGAGACATTTTCCTTGCCACTGTTACTTTGCTAAATGTTGCCAAGTGTTTTGCTCATTGTGGAACTCCACATGTAAGTCAGATCTGGATTCTTTTAACCCCCACCCCCGACTAGGATAAAATAAAGTACAGTTCTGATACTGCATGTAGTCAGCGCTGTCTCCTCTAGAGATGGGACCGATCCGATCTTATATCGGTATCGGGTCCGATATTGAAGTCATTTATGTATCCGATATCGGACTGGCTGCGCCAACCCACGCCACTGATCTAGAACTATGGTTGAGTACTTTAAACATTCTCAGCTCGCACAGTCTGCCTTTGAAGACGTTCAGACCAAGCTGTTAAAAGTGCTCTCAAATCGTATCCATGACGATGGTCAGACGAGATGGAACAGCTCCTTCAATATGATCAAAAGTACAATTCTTAAACTTCAGTTTAAAAGATTGAATTTGAAAAACAAAAGTGGATCGGGTGCATCTCTAGTCGCCTCACAGCAAGAAGGTTCCTGGTTCAAATCCCTGGACGGACAAGACCTTTCGTTGTGGACTTTGCATGTTCTTCCTGTGCATGCGTGGGTTCTCTTCCCACAGTCCAAAGACATGCTAGTTTGGTAGATTGACTGGTGACAAGTGTATCCAGCCTCTCGCCCAATGACTTCAGGGCCCCAACGTGACCCTGAATGGAATAAGAGGTATAGATAATGGATGATTTTGATTAATGCACATGCATACTATTACTAACTTAACACAAGTTTTTGACATGAAAAAAAATCATTTAATTTTGAAGCCTTAAATATTCTGCAGCTCTTGAATGAATGTTGTTTGAACTGCGAGAGCAGTGTTTTGAAAGGATTTAATTGAATTCCTAAAATTGTTTGTGATACAAAGTAAATACAGAAGGAAATCACAGAAGGTAATGAATGGCAGGAAGTGGATTGCTACAAATAACAGTATTGTTAAACAATATTATAGTCCTTAAATTACATCTTACTGCCACTAGAGTGCACCGTTTTTCATTTTTGATTAATCTTACTGTGCTTGGGAGCAGTGAGAGAGCAGAGAGACGAGATGAGGGAGAGATATGGAGAGAGAGAGAGAGAGAGAGAGGGGGGGGGGGGAGGTCATCATAAGGTGCTGTGTGGGTGTGTTTTGCTAGATGAGAGATGGAGATCACCAGCAGGCTCGAGGTAGAAAGTCTCTCACTATTTTCTTACTCACTCTCTCTCTCTCCCTCTCCAGAGAACAAGTCCTTCATATATATATAGCAGTACTGTAACAGTGTAACAGGTCATTTTGTTCTTTGCTCTTTATTGCTCATTAGAATCAAGGATTTATTCAAAGGAGCAATAATTGATAGTGTCCATGTATATCCTACAGGAGTAAGGCTGAACCCACACACACACACACACACACACACACACACACACACACACAGTATTACGCTCCTATATCAGCTTACTCTAGTGTTCTTTTTATCATAAATAAACTAGATTGGATCAACTTACTTTAGAGGCTTTTAAGGGTTACCAGTGCTCTAAATGTGGACAAAATCCTATCCTATTTTTTAACTCTAGTATGTCCAACAATGACAAGTACATTTAATTTCTTGACGTATTTATCTCGTATCTAAGAATAAGAACGCTGTGATAATGAATGAATTTCAGTTGTTTTCTCGAGATCTGGAGAAGTTAACTTGTTTTTACAGGGAACCCAGCGTTGTTAACCTCGAGATGACGACAAAAATAAGTCGAGATCTCGAGAAAACAACCAGGAAATACGCAGGAAAACAGAGTAAAGTCAAATGGAAGGGTTTTATGTCCGCTTAGGGCTTCCGTAATTTGGAAAGAAGGCACGAGAATATTATAACTAGGGAGATTTTTTTTTTTTAATTTTTAAAAATTCTTATTTGTGTAGCAAAAAAAAAGTTGTACATATACTTCCTCTGACATAATCCTACTTTTAACCGAAAAGTCAACTTTCTCTGCTGTGTCACTAAAGCACCCAGCATTCAAGCGTGAAATAGAAAGATGAGAGAAGCGTTTATGTCATGAAACTCAACCAGAATTGATCTTCATACTGTGACTCATACAGGCTTGTTCAGGTACCTGCGCTGAGAGCAGCGTGATGTGAGGGTGTAAGGCCAAACCTCTGTGCAAGTTACGTTCTCCTGGAGAAGTTCCTCGTCGACAGGTGAGTGGAAGCAGCTGGAAAGAGTCCACGTGAATCAAGATAGAAATGTTGTTTACTCTCTCCCCAGGCCAGCAGTGGGAGTTAGCAGCAACAAGAAGCACAGTGTGAGGGGAATTGGTTGCTCCAGTGTGGGAGAAAAAGGGAAAATTTGCACACACACATACACACACACACACACACACACACGCACACACAAAAGTGAGATATATCTTCCAGTTGTGCTGGGACACATTTTACCATCAATTGTTTATTTTATTTCTTCTTTCTTTGCATCTTGTGCTTGTCAAATTCCCATTTCTTTTTGGTACCTTTGAGAAACATTTTGATATGTATGCATGCATGTATATCAGTCCAATTTGAGTCAGGTTTTATATTTCTACTATGTCATTTTTTAGCTCCTGTGAGGAGTTTGTAACTGGTTATATAAACAGTGATGCTGATGGTTTTCTGACATTGATGACAATACTGACATCAACACTGATTAATCCTTTTTTTAAAGTCTGTAACGGCTGCTGGAGGGTAAGTGTCAAACGAGGAGATCAACAACACGACTGTTAATGACAGCAAGATGTTGTTTTTTTAAATACAAAATAACACTTGCACTTGCAGGACAAGCTCAGCCAAAAGATGTGATGTACCACTTTGTCCACAGGGGTCACCATAATCAACACAGGATTGAGGTCCTAACAGTAGCTTTAAACTGTCTTTACGGATGATATAAATGCAATAAATGGTAAAGGTAGCTTTAAAAAGACTGTGAACTTCCAACATTATGGCTCTCTTAAATAGAATTTCCTGAAAACGAGAAATCTTGAGTAAAGCTGCAGAGCGTCCCTCGCACCTGACGTATTTGAATTGCCTTTAGCAACCTTTTATTGTCAATTAAACAGTTTATATACTGGATGTGCAATTTGGATTCTACCCTCATAGAGACAAATGTTATGTAAGCAAAGGTCTTCTGATGACTCATGACTCAAACAACTCGCCCCATGTGCTTCACTTTAACTCTCATCAGTCATTTTTTCCTAAGAGCTTTTCTGTTTTTAATCCACATTTAGTCACTGAAGTTAATGAAGCTTTATTGGAAGGGAAATGTGGAGTTTCTTAGAAGTTTTGATTTATAAATGATGTAACATTACAATTGCATACGAAGACAAACAATGTTATGCATTTCTTTAAAATACCTTTTTTGCACGCTTACAGTATGATAAAAAAAATACAAACCCTGTGCCCACTGTCCATCCTTTCCCCTCCTGCATACAACTCTTGGGTGCGTGCAGTATTTGTCAGTGTGCATGACTGGCTCTCATGTTCCACCTTGTTTGACAAGAAATGTAAATCTTGACAAGAGATTTAAATCTTGTGCAGAGATCCAGAGCTGACCTGCTTGTGCTGCTTTGAGGGAGTCAGTCTGTTGGTGGCTGTTTCTTTGACCTCATTATTCTCTAACGAATAGAAGTGGGATGTTTTTAAGGACCTATATCTGTCTTTCTAGTCTGAAACCATGAATTTAGTCTTAAAAATAAAACCTGGAAATATTGCTTTAATGACAAATGTATTGTTTGGTACAGAAGCCCCAAAGAGTCATGCAACCATACGTTATATTAACTCACATTCCCTGTGATAAGTACTTTTTTTTTAAAGTAATCTGGACTTATTTGTCTTATCTAAGGATAACAACGTTGGTTTTTCTGATGGAAGAGTTGTATGTCCGCTAAGGGCTTGAGTCATTTGCAAAGAAGACATGAGAATATTATTACTAGAGAGACATTTTTTCTTTGCCTTTAATAGGCAGTGAGCAAATTATGCGTTTTTTAAATTTGAGGTTAAATAAAAATTCAAATTTGTAAAGCAAAAACAAACATTAGATGTACGTATATACTTCCTCTGGCCCTAGGTGAATTCAGAGTCAGTTTCAATGCAGCCTTTAACATGATTACACACACATCAGTGTTACACACGCAATCCACCCCTGAGCTGCTGGAGGTGTCATAAAAAGAAAAATGCAGACACAATCGCACAGCCTTAAACATGCCTGCAGTTATGCACAATAAACAACATTAATGCAACCACACACACACACACACACCAACGCACACACACACCCACGCACACACACACAATTTTGCACACGACCAAAATGAGAGAGGAAGAGGGAGAGAAGTGTAAATATGCAAATGCGGTGTGAAAGCAGAAGAATGAGCGCTCTGTGGTTTTGGATCAATGATGTTTGAGCTGAATTTAACAACTCTTTAAGTGAAAGAGAAAAAAAGTAGTTAGAGGGGGGGGGGGGGGCGTCTCAGAGAGAGATTCAGAGAGTGAGACAGAGCAAAACAGAAACTGGCTAAATCATTAGAGACAGAAGTTACATAAGTGATGTAATTGGGCCTGTGAATGTGGGTTTGCTGAATACTTACCTTTAGCTGAACATGTGTGTGTGTGTGTGTGTGTGTGTGTGTGTGTGTGTGTGTGTGTGTGCGCACACGCAGAACCAACAGTGTCAATCACAAGAGTGGCTAGTATAGGACAAAAAGAGTGTAGAGCATGTAGGGCTGTTTTTAACACTTGTACTTGACGGTGTATATTCCCACCAACGACATGGGAGCTAACGTATAAGAAGAAGGAAAAAAAAGTAATATTCATATAATATCAAATAACTAAGATCAAAATTCATTACGGCAGCTCAGTTATTGAGAGGGTATACTGTATGCTTCTGTGCAATCGTTTTTGTGCGTCAGAGTGTGTTCAGTTCCGTAGTCACAGGATGACGAAAACAACAGGTTTATATAACAACTCCCTCCCTTTGTGGAAGAAAAAGATGAGAAAAAAGGACCATGGCATTGAAGAGGAAATATGCTCAGAGACATAGAGGGGAGGAGCAGGGGGAAGATGAAGAATTGAGACAGAGGTATAGTGAGACAGAGATGAAAATCAGTGGCGAAAGCTATAGAAGACGTGGCTGATCAGATTGTAGTAAACTAAAGTAGCCTGTACTGCATCTTCCTGACATTTCTTTGCTATAACCTCTACTCCCTGCTTTCTATGGAACTGTTCTCCTTTAACCTCTGCATCAAGCATTTTCAAGGATGCCTTTCAACCAACCTCAGAAAACAAACATTATGGTTGAGTCCAAAGCCATTTATTACTCCCTATAAACTAACTGAAGGCCTCATCTTGAAGATCATTCTCCACGTTTTGTCATTTTCCCAGTTAACAAAGCATTTGTGTAAATTGTAAAGTTATTGAAAGCTTCTTTTTTGCTGTGTCGGTAGACGGATGAGTGTAAGGCATGCTCTGACATTTACCATTTAGGATAAGATTGCAAATACATTTCAGCGACCGTCAGTCCAAAAGCTAGAGTGACATAAACCTGTGATTTGCACATACAACAGATTTAGTCATGCTATAAATGTGGATATATGGATTGCAAGGTCGGCCCGTTTGTTTGGTGGTCCACCAATACCAAAGACTTGCAAAACAGTGATGTGGCATCCTTGTTAGCTTTTGCTGTACTCAATATGAAGTGCTATTTAGCAAATGTTAGCATGCTGAGAGGCTTAACTTGGACAACATCTGCTAATCATAAGCATTTAAGCGTTGTCAGTGGGAACAAGGTAGCATTTTGACCATAGTATAGCTCAAGCTCAATTATAGCTTTACAGCTGTTAGCATGACTCTGGATTCTTGGCAAGTCGCGATGAAATGGAACCTCAAGTATCGAACTGCCGTGGCGTGACGTATTTCCCACTGAAACAGGATAGAACCAATTACAAGATAGATTATAAGAAGGGACATAACGTTGGGATGAATTTGATTGGATCATTGGCTTCGACATAGCTTTTTAATTGGTCAAAAAACTAGTAACGACCCACAAGTGCAGGACGAGTCATCAGACATTTGAAATATTTTACAGGAAGATGAAATATAGTTATTTAGATACTTCATGGACTTTAATAGGAGTTCCAATTCAAATAGATTTAATGGCTTTTCCATCACTTGGTTTTATGACAACCAATGAAACTGTCCAAAGCCTTTGTTGTTGTGTTATTTAGCAAATATTAGCATGCTAGTCAGCTAAATTTACATTAGTGAACACTGAGAACACAAGTCTGCTAAGCAGGTTAGCATTATCAGTGTGAACATGTTAGCATGTCGAGCTTGGCATTTAGCTTTAAGCTTCAGAACATAAAAGACTCAATTGCAACTTAGAAGTTCATTAAGAGTTATAATCTAATGGGATATGGATTGTAGTAATACCAGGATTGTTGTTTTAGCTACCATCCAAAACAGCTGTTAGCATTTAGCAAATTGTTAGGCCTAAATCAATATTATGTGTCAGATACCCTACGATTTATCATTAGATCTTCTACATCTAATACGCAGATTTTTTTTTATGAAGACATTATGGAAAAATATTGATTTGAAAGAGTATTAAATGTGACTTGGTGAAGACAACACAGTTGCCATATCTGCTGTGAACCACATCTTACTGAACATACAAGCTGTACTGCCGGCATAGACACTTGCCCTAGTTCAATAGCCCAGGGGATTAGTTGCATCAGACCCTGTGTATTGATGGAATTGAAAGAGATCAGCAGCTTATGTGTGAAACAATGGGTCACTGTCTCAGAGTCTATACATGCACTCAGGTACGCGCAGGGTGAGCTAACGTCACTGCCAGCGTCTCTTGATGCCTGTCACCGTTGCAAATTAAGCCGTTTTTTATTATGTTACAGTCTGCCGGCCATCAAGCCAGACGGTTATTTAACACAGCAGATATGTGCACCTCTAATGTTTAAGGTTGTACGAAAGGATGAACAAAGTACGACTAAAAAGGTTAAAAACTATAAAGTCTGAGTTGGTGGCTCAATCTACAGTAGACCTTCTACTAATGAGAGCAGGGTGACTCCACATGCCGCTATCTGTCCTGCAGCTAAATCAATCCCATCTAGGTCACTCACAGCCAGCTGACTGCCATGATGATGTGTGTGCATAGCATGGAGCAATTGGGACCGTGGTTGTCGATGTCCTAAAATGAGGCCCCAAAAACATGCATGAGAAATACTACTTCTATGTCTTGGTAAATGTGTCTCTTTTTTTACATTGTTCTTGTATGGATATGGAGCCGTGGAGCATGTTTTTATTTGCTGTCAGCAGTTATATCATGCTTCACTCTCACAGCAACAATCATTCACCCCTGTTCCTGTATCACTGTCATCACGCCTGACATTTTCATCCCCCCTGCTTTTACTATACTAAGACAAGCAGGTGGTTAAATAGGCTGCTTTGCTCTTTCTATGAAGCATCATATTCACTGATCAAATGACTCAAGAAGTCATATAATTTAATACCTTAAATGCATCTCAGAAAAAAAAAAAACGAAATTCATCCAACAATCTCGGATGATGATCCTCCAAAAATCCCTTTGAAAGCAAAACTCTAAAGATGAGTCACAACTCAGCAACTGTGCCTGCTTTCAATGCCAGCACTCAGACTTAAAGAGTTTGTTTTATTCCTTCACCAAATGTGAGATATCTCTTTTTGGAAATAAACACTTCCATCTCAAAGACTGAAAGTCATTTTCTCTGTTTACTGTTGGCTGTGTATACAGTATATTGCTAATTCAAGCGTGACATTTATTCAGCTGTTCCATATACTGTACTTGCATAACCTGCTCCAGATAACTGTGATACTGAGAACCCCACATGCATCATCATTTTATTATTTGAAGGTGAGCAGTGTCAGGATTTCAACAGCATTTCAGACACATTTTAAGATACCGTCCTCAGCTAAAAAATAAAGCCAAATAGGTTATGTTAACAAGCTACCTTTTTACAAACCATATTTACATTTATTCTTAGGTGGCAACGTCTAGTGATGCAATCAGGTGATGTAGTCTAAAGAGAGAGAAATACTTTCCATGTGCAGAGATAGTCGCTTTGGGTTGATGGGTCAACCAAACAAAGGATTTTTATCTAGGAAGGTGATGCTATGTTGTTTGATTGTCCCATGAAAAAAACAAGATTTATAACATGGCTCTGTTAAAAACTCTAAGGTCTAAGGTCTGCACACTGTTTTAGGGACACTGCACTGATCTGACCTGATCTCAGGAACACTTCTCATCTGAGAGAAGCGCCTGGTAGTGTTGTAGTACTTAAAATTGGTCTTGGGCTCAAGGCCGGTCTCGAGACCACTTTTTGAAGGTCTCGGTCTCGTCTCGGAATCGAAAGCATTTTTACTCAGTCTTGTCTTATAGTCTCGGAGTGGGTGGACTCTGTATTTTAAACCAAGACCGGTCAAGACCACCACTGAAAGGCTAGTTTTCCATGTCATTACTGTGATTAGAAGGTAAACGCTCCTTTCTAAAATAAAAAATAACTTCAATTCATTTGTAGTTTGATTTTAATCCTCCGGTTACGGCAGCAACCTTCCCGGTGTTATCGTCTAAGTGAATGACACGCCCAATGCACACAAGTTGATGATTTTTCAGTGATACTGTATATATGGTCTTAGTCTTGGTCTTGTCTTAGTCTCACCCTGCCTTGGTCTTGGTCTTGACTCAGTCTCGATCCCTTAGTGTCTTGGTCTTGTCTTAGTCTCACACTGCCTTGGTCTTGGTCTTGTCTTAGTCTCGGAGCCCTCTGGTCTCGGGTACGTCTTAGTCTTGGTTAGTGTGGTCTTGACTACAACACTAGTGCTTGGTTTATTCGAAAGCAGACCGCTCATAATAAAATGTCTATGTGCCTGTTGTCACTAGCCAAAAAAATAAAATAAAGAGAGAAGTTTACAACCCAACGCTGAACAACAAAGTTAAAACACTAAGCAGAACACGATGGGGAGCATGGCAGTTTTTAAAGACTAGTTGATGAGTGAATGTGTTCATTTTTTAAAATCTTAAAATCATCTTAAAATCCATTTGCCATAAGCAAATAAAATAATTCTTCAACTTTGCCTGAACTGGACTGTTGCCATGTACTGTAACTCATGAACATTTTTCTGCACTCTTGGTACTTTATGTATGTCTACACCTCACTGCAAATCAGCTACTCTGTATCACTTACTTTATTCTGTATGTTTCTACTTTTCATTCTGAGGCCCATTTTAGACAAAGACTTTCTGCTCTCATGATAATTGTTAGAATTCAAAACGTTCATGTTCCAGAGCTGTTGTACTTGTATCGGCACTCGTGGAATTATTCGTCAGATAACTTTGTCAGGAACTTACTGTTGCATAATAATCTATATGAACAATGTCACACTTGTGTTTCCTGCAGATTTACTAAACCCATTCTGTAAAGCCTTTAACTTCATAGTAAATGCACCATATAGGGCTTCTGTGATTGGCTTCATACAAATCTTTATTTACAGATTCTGCATAAAAAATATACAATCTGTAGTCACTGGACTGGGACTAAACTTTAGTGTGAGCGTGTTCTGGTGTCCATTTGTATTACATTTGTGGCTATTATTGACCATTTATGTATCACAGGCTTGGGTGTATGTAGGAAAAACCTGTCTATGTAGAGCAAAAGCAGGCAGAACTTAATTCATGGTAATGACATCCCGGCTTCCATTGGTGATAATCTGATATCAGATGGAAGTCGGTTATGGCCAACCACTGGCTACCAAGCGGCAACGTCCGGTGTTGAAAAATTAGGCTGATGTGGAAGTGCAAAATCAGAGAGTCCGGTGGAAAGTTTGGAAGTCACATACAAAAAACAAAACAAAACAAAAAAGTTTTTACAGCATCAATGAACATGTTTACAGCCCGGTTCAAAAAACGAGATTGGCACACGCTATACCGGAGGCATCCGTTTTGATTTTATGAACAAGCGTTATTCACGACATTGAATGACAATGACATTGATCATTTATGCAAAGAAAATTGAAACGATGGTTGCACTAGATTTAGCGATTCGCTAATTTCCATCTGTAGTCCGACATCAAAGACAACAATAAAGCTCCACTCAACAAAAGACAATAAAGAAAGACAACAGACAACACTACATAATAAACACTCTGGAACACAATAAGTATATCCTGCACCAGGAGGACAACAACAGACACTGCATGACACAAGAGACAACATAATACCCATTATAACCATTACAGGTGGGTACAGTTTACCGGTTAGGTCAAGAGGTTTAAAACCTGCCTCAGCTATACAGCTCTTAGCCATCTTAGGTTGACTGAAAGTCAGGTTGAGAGAATTTTCAGCATGGCGACCGCCATGGATGGGACTCCAAAGACCCCTGAAGTAACCGATGAGTGACATCACTCAGGCTTTGTCCCTTAATATTTACAGTATATGTTGGCTAAACAAGAATGAGGCTAAATAAAAGTTAGCCAGATGCTTATATTGTTTTCAGACAATAGCCAAGTGCTTCCTAGTTAAAGTCACTTTTACACAAAATCAAGTTTTTCACAACAACAGAAATAGGCTATTCCCTTAACATGAAACAGCTCCCCTTTAAATGCTTTTGCTAAATGCTTGCTATTCTAAAAGTAAGCTTAACAAATATTTTTAGTCACATTTGAAGAACTAGCCTAATTAAAATGCAATTTTAGGTATACCCTGTAGAGAGATAATTAAGCTTTTACAGCTCAGGCTGCTAATGACACATACCTCTCTCTCTCTCTCTCTCTCTCTCTCTCTCTCTCTCTCTCTCTCTCTCGCGCGCTCTCTCTCTCTCGCTTGCTCGCTCTCTCTCTCTCTCTCTCCCTTAGTAGTCAGACTCTCTGAGCGCTGACAAGAAAAGGAGGAAGCGGAGGGAGAGCAGCGCGACGGACAAGATAACTTCAAACAAACCACCGATAGCTAACATTCAAACACTTCCATTTTAACCTGCTCTTCTCGGAACGTCGCAGTAAACGACTTTTTCAACAGCAGACAACGCTCTCGAGACGCCAACTACTCGCGTTGGTTCGGTGAAGAAGTGATAAAGACACCCGCACAGGTAGTCGGAGAATGGCAGACTCGGCGGCGACCAACAGCGACGGGGAGGACGGACCCCGCGAGCCCATGCGGGGCTTCGCGCGCCAGGGAGCCCTCCGCCAGAAGAACGTGCACGAGGTGAAGGACCACAAGTTCATCGCGCGCTTCTTCAAGCAGCCCACCTTCTGCAGCCACTGTACCGACTTCATCTGGTGAGGAGCAGACACGGCACACAGGGAGGGATGGAGGGGGTTGGATATTGGTTTTATTGAATTAAACATTTTAATTTGTGCTTTTTAGAATAAGGACAGGGATAAACATGTTGTATATTGATTAAAAACGTCCTATTTAATGAAGAAATCAGTGGGTCCTTTAGGTAGTAACACCAGGACAAGTTAGGCTCAGGTTATTTCATTAGTAAATGACAATTTATATAAGAAAACACATGAGATGACGCCTATTTATTTGACAAAATGGCTGTAGTGTTATATAGTGTTACATCATTAAATTATGGCAGGAATAAACAAAGTGGGAGTGATGAACCAGTTGCACAGATTCCTCAGAACACACATTGATTTCATCTTCATTCCTGCACTTGTTGATGCTATATCAGTAAAGGAGGGAAGACGGACAGATAATGTGGGCTGCTTCAATAACAAACAAACAAAAAAGAGAAATATCTGCAGACCTTTGTTTAGTGGTATATGGCCTATTGGTAGGCAGAGGAATGGAGAGAGGTTGGGATGAAAATGAAACGCGTCCAAAAAAAGAGACCCAGTGAAAAGGAGTGAAATGCTGCCAGGAGGAATAACTTGAGCGGCAACAAAAATGTGTTTCACACACAAAAACACTGACACTGCCTTCCTCCTCCTGCTGCTGCTGCTGCTCTTCTATTCCTCCTCTCTTCATCATCTCCTCTGCAGACATGCCACCATGCAGCCCACCAGGGTTTACTAGACAGTGACTGCGCTCGGGTTATTAAATGAGTTTCCGGCTCTAGGTTGGCCTAATTTGTCCCGTTTATTATTATCTGCACTGTGTGCTATTCCCAAATCGGACATTATTTAAGGCCTATGATGGGCTTTTTAATTTGTGAATGGCTAAATGGTTTGACCTAGAAGGCGGTGTGTATGTGTGTGTGTGAGGGAATATAATGGGATGGTCTCTCTGGTTGTAAATACCTCTAAATAGAAGAACACTGTGCACCCTGTGTAAGTGCTTGACCTGCTTAGACCATCCATCCATCCATCCATCCATCCATCCATCTATCCATCTATCTATCTATCTATCTATCTATCTATCTATCTATCTATCTATCTATCTATCTATCTATCTATCTATCTATCTATCCATCTATCCATCTATCTATCTATCTATAATGAATAAAAGCAATCAGAGCACTGTGTGATTACACACCCCTACAGATTATGTATTAGTTGCCTGAATATGCAAATGAGCAAGGCTCACGTTAAGTTCACTTGTGTGTGCATGAGCGTTCTTGTGTGTTTGTGTGTTTGCACAAACCTGCAGGCATCCCGGCATTCTCCAT
Source organism: Tautogolabrus adspersus (assembly GCA_020745685.1). Taxonomy (NCBI): domain Eukaryota; kingdom Metazoa; phylum Chordata; class Actinopteri; order Labriformes; family Labridae; genus Tautogolabrus; species Tautogolabrus adspersus. The sequence goes on from CM036553.1 coordinate 19,904,367, forward strand.
ACCATTGACTAGGTGTGGTTGACCATTTCGCCTCGGGGCAGCTGCAGCCCTGCCTAACACAACAGCATGTGCGAGTGTGATTCCCTGTGTGTGTGTGTGTGTGTGTGTGTGTGTGTGTGTGTGTGTGTGTGTGTGTGTGTGTGTGTGTGTGTGTGTGTGTGAGTGAGAGTGTATACACGTCTGTGCCTGTACAATGTTTAACCTGTTTTCTGTGTATGTTCTCTCCACAGGGGTTTTGGCAAGCAGGGATTCCAGTGTCAAGGTAAATGGATTAAACTACAACACACACACACACACACACACACACACACACACACACACACACACATAACATTTCAGGACAGCCTGCCTTGAATCATTTCCTGGGTTGCCCTTTCACACATGTCCCTCACAACAGGAGGCTTTCACTGTTGGATGGGAATGATGGTGGTGGTGGGCGTCTCAGGGACAAGACATGGTATAGAAAGTTCTCTTTGCAATGAGTGGGAGGGGGACACTGATGACATTTATTTTGCCTTTTTATCAATGCTACGTGTAATGGACATATCCACATTATCAACAAAACACTTGAAAAGAATATACCGGTGAGCAGAAACGAGAATGAAGCAGCGTCATTACCTGAACAAGATCGCACCAGTGTCGCAGTTGTCGCAGGTGATTAACGTCACCACCTCCCTGTCCATTGTTGTGAATCTTGACCGAGTTCACACATCGGCTCACCCCAATTTCTCGCGGACATTTACCTAGCGGGCCAAAATTTCTGTTCTGGAAAATGTTCTGAAAAATGTTGCCCTTTGCATTCACACATGTTGCTCAACCCAAAAAATTATGGAAAATTGGAAGGAGTGCAGTGTGTGAAAGGGGCTGAAATGTTGCTTAACATGTCATTCAAACTCCCTGAGCTGCATTTTCCCCCCCAAGGCAATTCATTCCAAGAATATGAACCTCTTACCCTCTGTTAGAGTTACAATACTACTGATGGAAAGCTGATTTGCTATGTATGTGTGAAGAGAGAGTGTGTATGTGGATCGTCAATGTTTTTGGGTCACTGCAGCTGTGGATTTAGCTTTTCATATGAATAGAGCCATCGAGAATGAGTGGGAAAAGTCTCTGTGGGAAAACACATAATGCAACAGAGACAAGTCTGGAAGTGGAGGCAGGACTGTGGTGCCTATTTCTTGGTGAAGCATGCTGTAGGTGTAGTTTAAGCTATTGATGGAAGGAAGGTGAACCGGGATGTGGAAGGAAGTGACTCAGCCTGAAAGACTTTCCAGCTATAAAGTCAGAACTGGATTTATGTAAAAATGTGTCAGAAGTAAAAAAAAGACAGAGCTTTTTCACCAAACATATTGGTACTTTAAGAAAATCATCTGAGTGTCCAATAAAAAGAAGCCTGAATTCCATTTCCAATCAGAAGTTGTGATGCAGGTACAGGCTGATTCTTCAAATTTACGACATTTCAGACAGTGGTCGAAATGTCAAAGTTGTGAAGAGACGCAAGGATTCGCTGAATCGGCATGAATTAGCTAAATTGCGACATTTTAACTTCCTGGAAGGACTGACACCCGCATTTAAACTTCCCACCCTGAGCGTACGTCGGAGAAAAAAGACATTTGGAAAAGGGTCAGTTGTCATCTTGCCCAACTATAGTGTGTACATGACTTCTATTTCGGGATACATTCTGTCACAAAGCTTCCAATTGATCGGCCTTTTCCTTTAACCACGTTTAAGTTAGATAAAAGGAGAGGTTAAAGTTTTGAATCAGCTCATCAACATCATGCTGTTATCAAATGGTGTGCAGAGTCCTTTGTTTCATTTCACAGTAGTTATGGTGACCATCCACATGCATGTCATGGTTAAGAAAACTTGATTTCTGATTTCTGATTTCTGACGGATTCAGCATCAGCTGTTGAGCTGTATATGAAATGACTGAAGCTATCACAGAAACATAACGGATGAAAATGCTGAGGTGCTTTGGGCTTTTATGTGTGTGTGTTTTTTTTGTTATCAGTTTGCTTCGAGTCCGTCTTATCCACTTGTATTAACATCTAACTGGATATGAAGGATTTTTTCACGTCTCCTAGCAACAGTGAAATATTCAGATGCAGCTGTCTGTCTATATGCTGCAGGATGGAAGAGATGCTGTTCAGCACAGCGGTGGCTTAGGTGTAATTAGTACTTGTAACGGGTCTATAGTGTCTTTAGGGGAGGCATCCGCTGCTCTGCAGGGACCCTCGGTGTGTCTGTAGAGGAAGCTGCGTGGTTGGAGGTGTTGCGAAACCTTTTCACTCCATCAGCATGACTCGGACAGAGCACTGCTGGACTGATGGAGGAGTGTGAAGGAGAAATGATTTCACATCCAAAATTTCAGAACTAGCTCCAGCTGGTGCCAAAAATAACCTATTTGTGTTTGACTATGTATGTGCGAGAGTCACTGGGCACTTAGCAACAGTTTGCCACTTACCTTCTTTTATCAGGTGTATGTGTGTGTGTTAGTGTGTGCGTGTGTGTCCTGAGTTGCACTCTGACACGAAAGTTCGTCTGGAGCAGGGTATCGCTTCCCTAAAGCTCAGGGAGAAAGGGAATTCCTCTGCAAGGTCACACACACACCCACACATACACACACACACACACACACACACACACACACACACTGAGTCATGAAGATGTCACAGAACTAAATGGAGGGATTCTGCGTTGCAATACGAAGAGTATCGTGAGGTTGTGTGAAACACAGCGCCCTATAGTGTGTGCTACACTGATCCATCTGTCATGAGAGTATCAGTATTTTTAAACTTGAGTGGACTAATGAGTGCAATGACCGTCTCACATGCTGTCTACGCAGCGTGGGCAGTTATATAAACCATCCCGGGGCAATTTTTGGATGCTCAAAGAAACTATTCTGAATCCCTTTTACACCTGGTAGTAACATGTACAATATCTTCTCCAGTGACCACTTTTGATTAAATCACATTCATGTAAAAAAAAAAAAACCACATCACACTCAACACATGCACTATCAAACCCCTGCAGATGATCCAAAATGCAGCAGCACGACTGGTCTTCAAAGTACCCAAAAGAGCACATGACACTCCGCTGTTCATCTCCTTACACTGGCTCCCTGTTACCGCTTGCATCAAATTTAAAACTCTGCCGCTCGCTTACAAAACAGCAACAAAAACGGCTCCTCCTTACCTAAACTCTATAATCCAAGTCTACACTCCCTCCCACCCACTCAATCTGACAATGAAAGGCGTCTGATCCAACTTTCACAACAGGGCCCTAATACTCTTAACTAGACTCTTCTCCTCTGTCGCCCCCCGGTGGTGGAATGATCTTCCAAATCCATTCGATCTGCCGAGTCCCTTTGCACCTTTAAGAAAAAGCTAAAGACCCAGCTCTTTCAAGAACGACCTTAATGATGACGATGGTTTTGATATTATTGATGATGATGATTGTAATGACGATGGTTTTGATGATAGCGACACTTTTAAGATGGTTTCTAAGCTGATTAGCGCTCTCAAGAACAGCTGTCGATGTTGTGCGTTGCCTGTCAGCACCTGTGTGTCCGATCGGACTTAAAGCTGTTCATTTTCACTTACTGATGTTGTTTCCTCCTCTCTAGATCCTCGCTTGTGTTGTAGTTACTCTCGGCTGTACCTCGCTTTGGATAAAAGCGTCTGCTAAATGAATTGTAGAATTGTAGAACATAAATGCATACCGGTTAAAGTGCCAGAGTCAAAGTGCTAGAGAAGTGATAAAGAAGTAGCTGTGTTAGCTCTAACGGTCAAAAGTCATTATATTCATTCAAAAAACTCATTAACACGTTAACATTGCCACTCACATATGCATATGAATGCATTTTCATACGTAGTCCCAGCGTGGTAGTTTAGGTTATATCACGATATGATACCATTGATTTATCATCCAATCGACAAACAGCCCTCCTGAAGCAACTTTCGGTTGCTCAGAGAGTGTAACAATGCTTGTTTATAGCATTGTTACACTTGTTCCTCTTGGTCTTTATTCTGCCTTGTCATGGTTGAAAAAAAAAAAAGGGAAGTTTCAGTTTTTACTCTACTACCATCTGGATGTATGATGAAACTGTTTATTTTTGTCGACTCTGAAAAGCAAACAGATCAGATACTCTGACTCAAAGCAATAAATATCTATTCTGAGAGAGCAAGCCCCCGTCATGAAGCATTTAAACTCAATAAAACATCCACAAAATCTTCCAGAATAATCCAACCCTCTGTTGTCCACCTGTGTGCTGGTTACCTATCAAATCTATTGCCGGGGAATCTTTTGTAATAAAGACAAACGTCAGCACAGCCACAATGAGAGAGACACAGCCAAAGACTCAGATCAGCCCCCATCTGAAGCTGGAAAGAAAAAGAGGCGATTTACAGATACTTTTTTATATTGATCAAAAACCTAAATGTGAAAATCATGAACTACAAACATTTTTTATCTCGTCTTTAAGGTTCAAGGTTCAAGGTTTCTTTATTAGTACCCAGAGGTAAATTTGTTGTGCAGACAGGATTTCAGCGTTCCAGATGAATTCTACAGAAGTGATACAAAACACGTGATTAATACAATACAAAATTTAAAAAAAAAACACAATTTGGAGGGAATGAGAAAGATAGTTCCAAAATAAGCAGAAACATTTAAAAAGTATTTAAAAACAAAACAAAGGAAAGAATTAAAAAAGTCAAAAAGTGCTGGCTTCTCTGACAACAATGCAGCAGCCAGTGTGTACTCGCTCTTAGTTTTGGACTCCGGACAGAATGGTCTGTAATTGTTTTGACCAGAGTGTGTAGGCGGTTTTAAGGCCTCCACACGGCCGTTTTAGACGCCCCTCAGTTTGCCACATATGAAACCAGTTATCACGGCCAACCATCAGGGGTTGCAGCGTTCAGATATAACTGATACTACCTGACCTAAATAGCCTCTGCATTTTTTGTAATAAGCGCCACGATTAGAAGCGTGGTAAAACTCGGATAAATATTAGAGAAGCTTGTAAACAGTTGAGAGAGGTTTCAAGGCCGATGCAGAGCTGGTTAAATTCTGAAGTTCAGTGTCCATGGCGACATGGCAACCTGCATGCACCTCAACTTTAGGGAGGAGGGGGCCGGGATCAGAGCAGCCTTGTGTTGTTGTAGCTGTAAACTGTAACACGTCAGTAAGAATGTGCGATTTCACATACACTAGAGGAAGAGTCGGACTCAAAGACTCAGCTTGTTTTAATGTTATATGGTGTTTAAAATCACGTGTATATGAGGGTTTGATATATTTCATACTTCTATGTGTGCATGTGCTTCATCACCAATGAAATAAGCTGGCGAGCACTTCTATGCCTAACTGTCTGAGCTCTAATGCTTCCATGTGATCGGATATGTGTGCGTGGCGATGCCCACGTTCCTAAATGAGTGTGTTAATGATGAGTTGGATTTCAGCATGTAACAGGCTTGTCGAGTGTCCTCAACTGTCTCCTCACGGACTTAATGGACAAATTACCCTTTTAGAGAACTTGAGAGAGATGGAGAGCAGGCTGAGTGGCAGGGAGTTTGAGAAACATGACAAAATGTGGGGAATAAGGATGGAAAGAGGGAGAAGACGACTGAGAGGAGAAAATAAAGTATGTAAAAGAATGCAAAAGGAAGATGCGAAAGAGAGAGAGCTGAAAGGAGAGAAAGAGAGAAAATGAGGGGGTGGAATTCATCGAGGGAAGAGACAAAAGGGGGAGAAAGTGAGTGGGAAGGGCGTAGGAAGAAGAGGAAGATTATATGCGATTTCCTTGAAAGTCCCAACAAGCTCATAGCAAGTGCAGCAAAAAGCCAGAAGGGTGTGAGACGCGTGTCCATCGAGGGCAGTAACAGAAAAGTGCTGTTTTCTCCTGGGTGTTAAATGTAACATGATGTCATATAAAACTCACGGCAAAGAGAACACACACTTTCCGAGAGAATACCGGGCAGAAAAAAAACTGAATTGACGAAGGAGGAGAGAGACGAGAAAAGGATAATTTCATGGCACCCACATCTGTAAATTCTCCTTCCAGTATTCCAACCACCATTCTCTCCAGCGATCTCTTTGCATTTTGAGAGTGCTCCAAAACTGCACAAAACTCAAGTGGTTTGTTCCTGCAGGCTGTGAACAAGAACATGTATTCTGTTTAAAAAAAAGAAAAAAGAAAAGAGTATAAATAAAACGAGGCTGATGGTTGAAAATGAATGAGAAATGTATCCCGGAATGGCACTCGAGCCAAGAGGTGGTGGGTGAGATTTTTTTTTGCTATGCAGAGGAGATAATGGAGGTAGAAAAGAGGTGAGAGGGAAAGCAGAGAGAGAGAGAGAGAGAGATATAACAGTGTAGGAATGGAGTGTAAATGGCACCTAAAACAAGCCATAAAGGTGTTGTTTTCTACACCTATTAGCATACTTTATAAGTAGAAATGTACTGTATGCATTTATAACGAGCTATATTCAAGCTTGCCTTTGACTGATGGCATCTTTTGTGTCGAGGTTTAATCGGGCGCCTCTTGCTTTCATCAAAAAAAAAAAGCCCATCACGCTGCTGTCGGGCACAGTGCCCGCAGCTCCTCTGGATTCAGATAACATGTTTTCTGCTTTTTCATGAACCGATTCAGGTTCAAACCAGTTAGCGAACGTTTGCAAACATCTGTGTCTGTTGGCGCTGGTGAACGCAGCTCAGGTGCTTCTGCAACTCTAACCTGTGCGTGTGGGTGGGAGAACTACGGATCTAAACCCTGCCTCCCACACACACACACACCACACACACACCACACATGCATACACAATAAACATGCTGAGGTGCATCCTGAAGGAAAGGGAAATAGATGAAACATTTCTGACTCCAGTCTCTTTTCTTCATCTCCTTTGTACTCTTAGATTCCCAGATTTCTCTTGACCCAACGCTCTATTCTTTTCTTTTTTTTCTTTCCCTGATTCTTCTTTTATTCTCCTTCACTTCGTCACCTCATCTTCTTGTCCACCTTCTCCTCTTTCAAGGTCTTTCTGATCTCAGGTCGTCAAATACTGACCCTTCTTTCCTGCTTTCTGCATCATGTACAGACACACATTTCTGCCCTTTAACATCTTTAAGGCCAAGGGTCATCAACAACATTTGTACAAGGGCCAGCTTCTTCTTTTTTTGACAGACACTTAAAATATGTTTGCATATAAGCTGACAGCTGTCAAACCTGAGGGGAAGAAGTTGGTGTCAGAGGGGAATTGTGATTTCTCCCTTTAACCTGATGCAAGTATTTCAGCCTCGGGGTTAGGGTAGAAAGTAGGGGAAGGACAAAGTCAGTGTAGGGATTGGTACATGTACTCGGGTACTTCTTCTTGGCGTTATTACTCGAGTACCGTTTCATTATGTTATGGTATATTATGTTATAAGCTTCAGTAGTTCAACTTTGTTATCGTTACATGTGTAACTGAGCTTTCTGGGTTTGCCCAACCAAAAGTCCCCCCTTAAACTTGCAATGTAAAAGGGGCTTTAGTCTTCAGTTTTTGCATCAGGAATCATGTAGAAACATTGGTACAGTGTTTGACCCCACTACAGACTTCGGCCCCGTGTCCACCTAGCGGTTTTCCCAGGTAGAAAAGGAACACTTGCATGAAGCAGCAGCCTGTTGACTAACGGCAGCTGTATGACCAACCGTTACTTTTTACTGTATGTTTTTTATTTGAGATGGTTTATTTCTCAATCAGCCACGGAGCAGAAAAGGATGCAGGTACAAGACGAGATCCGTACAACCTGAGAATAAGAACAGGTTGATCCTTTCTCAGCCTGTTATTCTGTAGTCTTACCCTTCATGATCTTTCTTTTTCGACATTTCTCCTTCACTCCTTTCATCTTAGTTCCTCGTCTCTCCTTTTCTCGAGCCCCCCCCCCCCATTCCACCTCTTTCTCTCCATCTCCATCTCCCCCTCTTTCTCTCTAGTGGCTGTGTTGGAAGCTGTGGGCTTTGATGCTTTTATAAATAGTCCAAGTGTTCCACTGAGAGTAGCACCAAATGGGATGGATGGATGGATGGTTGGGGGAGTGCAGAGGGGGGTGGAGGAGGAGGGAGGGATGAGTGTGTAGGTGTGAAGGGAGAACATTGAAAATGAGAAAAGATAAAAAAGCAACAGATGTGTTTATTGAGATTACAGAAAGCACTGAAATATGGGGAACTATGGGGACTTTCCTTATGGTGGTTCAAGAGGCAGAAGGGTGAAATCCCCTGTTTTTGATATTTGTTAAAGGTTTTTATGTTGGGGCTTTGTTTCCGTTTATTTAGAGAAAGCACAGTGGATAGAGTCAGACATCAGGAAGAGACAGAGTGAGGAATGATCTGGGGGAAAGGAGCCACTGGTCGGATTTGAACCAGGGCCTCCCCTCTTGGAGGACTAGGCTCTGTACATGGCCCCCAGTTTTTTTATATTTTTCAATATTTCGCTTATTCTGTTGTGACGTCAGCAAAAGTACTGCATCCTTTTGAAACATTGGAAACTTGATCTAAAATGTATGAAATTCATTTTTTGGGTCTTATTTCAACCGTGTAAGACAATAATTCTTTCAAGCACTATACGGGACTAGGGACGTAGTATGACAGACAGACAAACGGACTTTAAATCTGCTCCTTTCCTCTATCAATGATCTGTGTCTTTGTTGCGCTGCGTTGTAAACTCTCAAAAACTCTTGGTGGATTACAAAGTACAGCTGAGGCTATCAGGGGACGTCATACGTCAGGGACTTTATTTTCAGCATTTTACCAAGACTAGCTTTTGTTTTGGAAGCTTTTCCACATTTACAAACTGATTATTAAAAAACATATTTACTTTAAATGAGGTGAAAAAAATCATGCTAACAGCTACTGTATGTATGTCTGTTATAAGTGAAATGCTAAGGTCAGCATTCTGACGCCAGCATTAGCAGGTGAAGCATTACAAATCGAATAAAAGTGTTTGATATTTGTATCATGCTAAGAGGTACTTAACACAAGCTACAGCTGAGGCTGCTCTGAATTTCATCATTTGCAGATAAGGACTTTGTTTTTTGGCGTGCGTTCTCATGTTATGTAACACTTTATTTCACCCTTCCATGCTCCACCACTGTAGTCCTCAACAACTCCGATAGCTTCAGCCTCAGTCGGTCTATTGATATTGCCGCATTATAGTGTATTGATTTTTCCTACATATCTGGTGTGTTTTTCAGACATAACAAACTTGCATCCTAAACAGCTCGTGCTCATGGCACACAACAACATGATATGAATCACACATCTTGGGTGGGAAGACTCCTTCTGATTATTATTAGCAGAGGAGACACTCGTGTGTGCGTGTGTGTGTGTGTGTGTGTGTGTTCTTTGAAATTCATTTTGTTCTAGCGCTGCACCCATCTGAAGCTCCAAATTAGACAACAGCTGAGTGATGCATGATAAACCACAATCTAGTCAGAGGAGTTCTAGTCAAATAAGGTTCGAATAAAAACGCTGCAACCAAAACAAACAGCCAGTCATTCTTAAAAACGGTAAAGACATGCAACAATGTCTTGGAGTATTTCAAACTGTGGCCACAGAAATCGAGCATGTGTGTAAACTGAGACTATCATGGCTTCGTCTACAGTCATGGTTTTTCTAACAGTCATTGTACTGTAACACCCAGTGTGTTTCCTCTCTTAACTGCTTCCTCTTCTCAGTTTTAAAATGCGGAGGGTGTTATAGAGCTGGTGTGTGCGTGTGTGTCCGTCAGTGTGTGAACATGTTTTTGGGTTGCTTGCATGGTTGCTCATATCTTTAGTTTGGCCTCTGTAGCCTTACTGTAAGTAGCATTAATCAAGGATAATGCTCGCCTGCTCTTTACGTAAAGAGCGTCGTAACTTTTCAGTACTTTGTCACAACGTGAATACAAATTGAAAGATTGATTTATTGATTTTTTTCTTTAAATCAATGTTTTCTACTTACTCAGAAAAGGTTAAAAGAGGAATTCTCAATTTCTGTTTTTGAAGGTCAGTGATGGCTATCTGACGCCGTGTGTTCTTTAATTCCACAGGTGTGTGTGTGTGTGTGTGTGTGCGTGTGTGGTGTGTGTGTGTGTGTGTGTGTGTGTGTGCGTGTGTGTGTGTGTGTGTGTGTATTTGTGTGACCTAGTCTAATTTTACTTGTCAGTTGGGACTAGCTCCTTTTACTCTGGTCTACTTTCACACATCTGAAGACAGAATCACTAAGATTGTGTTTGTATGTGTGTGTGTGTGTGTGTGTGTGTGTGTGTGTGTGTGTGTGTGTGTGTGTGTGTGTGTGTGTGCGTGTGTGTGTGTGTGCATGTGTGTGTGTGTGCTTGTGTGTGTGTGTGTGCTTGTATTGACTTTCAGTTACACGTTGATACACTATCTCCTTTTGGGCTTGGTTGTCCTTGCCGCTGACATTTGCGTCAATAGTGACACCTTGGAGACATGATATTGGGACAGACCAGACAACTAATTTGGGTCAGACTTGTTTGACATCACTACCTAAACACACACAATCAAAACACAAGAGTTGCTGACATTTGACATTAATGTTAATTGTGGTTTAAACATTCTTTATTGTCAGAACATGACAAACTATACTTGAACAGAGGAACATTTCACCCTCATAAGCACAGTGCACTGTTCTTGAAAACGCTGATATGACAGTTTGCTGCTGTGGAGTAAGACTTACTGGCCCGCTGCTTGCTGAGGGTCCACTAACGCTCGTTTGGGATGTTTGGTGATATCTTTCCTTCTGTGTATTGTGACGTGTCATATTGTTTCAAATGGTGGAATAGGTTTGTGGTGTTGCCCGTTTTAGCACTCGTCTTCGGCACAGTCTACAGAGCACGTTACTCTGTTTTTTGTCAGTCTGTAAAAAAACAAAATATCTCCAAACTTCTGAAGCTGAGCGGCCTCTCCTGTCGATGATGTTTTCTCCCTACTTTGAGCTGGTAGGCTCAGCGTTTTCTTCGGTGTCACTATAGCTTATTAGGGCTGTGTATCCATTTTGCTTCAAATGTCTGTAAGCCCGCCCCCCCATATCCCTGCGACATGATTGGCTGTTTGTCTTCTTTTTCTTTTTAATGTCGGCAGCAACTTCCGTTAAAGGCAATCAAACTTTTGTGTCCATTACTTTATTAGCATTACCCATTGATGTGTCCATTACTTTGGTGTGTCCATTACTTTTCTGATAGATAGAATTCCCATTATCAAATCTATTGACTGTACTAATAATGGCCAAAGCCTGCCAGCGTTACCCATTGGTGTGTCCACTACTTTATTGAAGACATGTTGTTTGTCCTCATGTTCATTTTTTGGAGAGAGAAAAAAAGGCACGATTTTTATCCCTTCTTTTGACAAGTGACCTTGTAAGAGCCACAAGTACATGTCCTTCTTTTGAGAAGTTTCAGTGCCTCCTTGTTTGTGGGCACATTTGGTTTTCACAAGATGGCACAAGTGAAAACACAACACATGTCAGTCCCGGTGGCTCAGAAACTTGGAGCCACTACAGACTTCTTGAATTCTTGAAAATACTGACTCTCCTGTCTCTCCATTGTTTGTGTTACCCTTGAGGAGGATATATCCTTGACTGTAAACATAACATGGACTTCGACAGCTAAACTGAACTATACCCTACCCAGGATTACAAAAGATTGGCCAATACTCTTCTATTGTACAGTTTATCTGTATTTGCTAAATAGAGGTTATAACTGTGATGATTTAAAAAATGTTGGTAAGTAGATATCAGCTCATTAAACCAATCTCTTGGGGGCTACACATTTATAGGTGCCAACTCTCTGTGAATTTGTGTCAGCTCCAGGAACTTCCAGAGAGAATCATCGCTGATACGTCACTGTCAATAGCTGCCTTCCTCACACAGAGGAAATGGTTCATTGTGCCTGTGGCTGCTATTTTTGTGGAAACAACCACCGGTCACAGTGCACTGGCTGGTTACACAGCATCAATACAGCCCCTATCAGCAGGATCTGACCGTTTCTAGGTAACCCGGGTAACGCAGGTCTAGTATTTTGATCAGTGAAGTTCATTTGTGACCTGCAGTTTTAATATTCAAGCTGCACTGTTGTTTAGTTGTAGAGTAAGTATACTGTATGTGTATATGCATTAATTCAAACTGGAAGGTGTTGATCTACATCACTTAACCAATAAAAGAAAGCTTCTGAACTCACGCCACACTCAGGGTGGTACGCTCAAGTGCTGTCGTCATGTAGATTGCTGTATTCCAGGTTGCAAGTCCCATGGATACGGAGTTCCTGTCAAATTGCTATCACTACTGCTAGATTGATTAGCAACTAAAAACACAATGAACAGCAAAATTCAAGTGAACCAGATTTCAAGTTGAACTATGAATTTCATAATGTCATTTGCCAGAGTGAGAAAACAGCACCATGCAGCAACGTATGAGCTAACTTGGAAATGACAAAGGGAATATTATCATGGGGAAGTGTTGCACAATACAATAGTGGAAGATGTGTATTCATAGCGAAAGCAGTATAAGCAAGGAATCAACTTACTAGCTAATTTAAAGGTCCCATATTATGATTTTTCTGGTTTTATATGCTCTTTAGTGTGTTCTCCAGGTGTCTTGTGCATGTTTAGGCACATCTATGTGCAAAAATTCAAAGTCCGCGGAAACGCGGCTTCTCCTACCTCCTCCTGTTAGCAGTAGCAGTAGCTGCATGTAACGCTCGGTTCTAGCCCCCCTCGTTGAAAAGTGCAGTGTGATATCAAACTGCGATGATGTCAATGATCAAAGCCCATTGGCTCGTTGTGGCAAGCACAAGCTCATGCTGCACATTAGCTGAATTCCAAATATGGTAAAAGGGGCGTAACATTTCTGAGAATTGTCCGAACAACTGACCAATTACAACAGAGCAGATTGGCCAACCAATCAGGTCAGACTTGGCACACGTGGGGACCCTGGGACGGGCTGCATCGATCGGCAGTACATGAAAACAGACACTTTTTTTGAACATTAGCGATTGTGAACGTACTTTAGTAGGCACATAAATTAGATATATGAACCCCAAAAAGGGCATAATATGGGATCTTTAACATTGGCTACAAATGTTACATTAGCTCTGAAGCGGTTGAATGCTAACTTTAGCTGTTGTCGAACATTAGCTAGGATTATAAGATATCTTGTTTTAACTTGAATATGGCCAGACGTCCCATTGGATATTTTGCAGTTCATAGTTGCTCAGTGTAGTAGTAAAATAAAAAACAAGTTGTCAGATATCTTATTTCTGAGGATTTACATCTTGGAACATATCAGTACATTTTGTTTCCCATCCTGAACGAGATGTGGGAGGAAATAGTTGTAGTGTGAATATGATGAATGGCTGCTTATATTTCTTAGATAATAGATTGTAAGTATGATCACTTACATAATATAGCTTTTGCTTGATGTCCAGTTTCTCAAAAAGTGTTTCCTTTAGCGCCTTTAAGCTAATCGGATATTGTTTTGAGAATCCCATCGAGTGGTAATACTGGTTTTGTTTGGTGGATGCTGCATCTTCACCTTGTAACCTGCGGTACTTTTAATGCTGTCAACGTAATTGTAAGAGAGCGAACGCAAAACAAAGATCAAAAAGAAAGTACATGTGATCAAGTCTTTTTGAATCTACTGCAGTTTCAGTAAAAGAGCCAAAGGTTCCACCCACATCACTCTCACCACAGTAACACCACTGGCCCTCCTCTTGTCCTTTAGTTAATTACTCACATTTCCTACATCTTTGCTTCACTTTGTTTTTATTGCTTGAAAGGTAGGTGATCTACGAATTGAACCTGATCACAAGCACCAGCGGCAATTTGACTCGATGACTCGATGAGCTAAATATCTACAGTAAAACGTGAATCATTTTGTGTAGGTGGGATGGCCCACCTGGATTACTAACTGCTGGGGGAGAGCTGCTGCTGTGCTGCTGCCGTGGTGGCTTTGTAAAATGCACTATGATATAATTTCTAGGACAAAGGGTCATTCAATTTATAGGTGGACAAAATTTCAATCTATGTTTTACTAAAATAGATACAGATAAAGTCATAGAAATATAGCGTTTGCACAGCCTGTTCTCTCTCTCAAGCCATCACATACTGCAGCATGGCAAGTGACCCAGCTCATCCAAATATGACGCTAGCTTAAGCTCATTTTGGGATTCTGGCCTCTAACCTAGTTCCCATCCCTTGGGGTGGGGATAGGGGGGCATAGATCTCATGGGGGGTGCAAGGCTTTGTCCGCCCTGAGGTAGTCAAAGTTAGATTTACTGGATTGGTTATAGAAAGGTCTTGTGTTAAGAACAAGTGTGTGTCGGCAACTTCTTTTGGGATATTTTAAGGAAAAATGTTAAGTGTATACAAAAAAAGAAATCTGTGATAACAATTAAAATGTAATTTGTTTTTTTGACTGCAATAACTCCCTTTTTTTCGTGGGGATCCTTGGTGGGAGCTCATCTTTTCTTGGATAAAGTTGTGGGGGGGGGGGGGGCTCCAAGGAAATGGTTTGGAACCATGGCTGATTGTGATTTAGGTTTGATTTCATTATATATCATAGCCTTGCATGTGCAAAAACTGATGCTATACATTTGTACCTGGGCAATCGACTTTTAAAGCTGCTGGCCACTGACTGAGCTGGTGTGAATAATTCGTTGCGGAGCGAGAATGTGTTGCTTTAGTGTTGCTTTATGTCGTGCTTTTGATGAATTTGCTGTCGTTGACGTGTTTTTATAAAAAGTGCATTCCTGTTGTAGAGAAGCGTTCATTTTTAAGCGTGTTTGTTTCAGGTAAATAGGACTACATCCATGTTTGGGCGCTGCTGTGTTTGTTTCTGTTGTTATATGTCAGCCTTTTACAACCATCTTCTTAACCCGACTGCAAAATGTAAATCATACTGAGAGTTGCTCCATTTATCTCTGTGCGTGTGTGTTGTCTGATGGGGGACTAGCTAACTATGTCACTGTTGCTCCTGAGATACTTTAACCCATTCATCTATGGATGGTAACCTAGCAACAGGGACACGAGCTGACAGGAGTGCAGTGATCCCAGACCTCTTTTTCTGTCTCTCCCTCCATCTGTACGCCTTTTTCTGTCTCTCTCTCCATCTGTATGCCTTCTTCTGTCTCTCTCTCCATCTGTACGCCTTCTTCTGTCTCTCTCTCCATCTGTACGCCTCTTTCTTTATTTGACTTTCTGTTTCCATGTCGCTCTCGTCGCATCCTCTCTCTACTGTCATCTGTCCCCTGACTTTATTTGTCTCTTTTACAATTGAACTCCAGCAGGCTTTCTGTCTCCCTCTCCTGCTCAGCCTTTATTAGTTTCCATTTACTGCTTCCTGTCCTGTTCCTTTTGTCAATAAATGAATATGATATGCTTGGGTTTGACGGTTTAAGTGCACTAGCACTAACGTGAACTATCCATTTTGACATCAATGCTTTTCACACTCCTCCTGAACTTCTGCAACCATTGTTTGTTTTCTTTTGCCTTTTACATCACCAACCTGTGCCTTTTTTTTAAATTTGACCACCATAACAAAAAATTATCCCTTTTCTTTACATGAGAAACAGTTTTCTAGTTTTTTTTTATCTAGAAGGTATCTTTGACGCTTTCATGTTTTTCTGTCTCGACTTCTGCAATGCCCTTTTCACTTGCCAAACGGCCCTGGCAGGCCTTCAGCTTCTTCACAATGCAGAAGACTTTTTACTTGGACGGGCTGTACGTACCACTCTTATTTTAGCCATGCTGCATTGGCTGCCTGTGAAATTCAGAATCGATTTGAAGTTTCCTTTAATCAGTCATAAAGCACTTCATAGCTTTGTTCCTGCCAAAGTTTCAAAGCTACAAGGCCCTTTCACCTGTGCGTCTACTGAAGACATCCAACAAAAAACAGTTGGCAATGCTATATATCAAACGTCCAAACCAAAGGGGACTGTTCAAAAAAATATTTCAAAACCCATTTCTTCAGGCCCAGATAGCCTAGCGGTCCATGAACAGAGGCTGTAGGCTTTGAAGCTGACGGCCAAGGTATGACTCTGACTCTCTGCACTCTGCCACAGAGTCATTCCCCACTCCAGTTTCCCAACTATCATCCTCTACAATAAAGGTATAAAAGTCCATCAAATGATCTAAAAAACACTTCTTTATGATGGCTTCCCTTTAGTTTGATGGGTTGTTCTATGTTGAGATTGGTTTCTGCTCGTATTTGTCTACACACGTACATTTACGTCTGATGGTTTTACTCTTCAAGTGCTTTGCTTTTCAAGTATTGTTAATATAAAGCACTTATTGACCAAAGGTGCTACCAGGTATGTAAAGTACACATTTTTATAACATCTGATCTTGAAGGAGAGAAAGATGGACAGACAGAATCAGAGAAAACTCGGGTGTATTGCCCGAGAAGCCTATGGTTGTGTTCAGTAACGATATACTGCAGATGTATTGAATGTATATGTTCTTGAATGTGTTTTTGTGTCTGCTCATCAGCACAAGTAAAGAGGCAGCCAGGCACCACTAGTTTGTTGCCAAGCATTGAGTGATTTGCTGTTATCTTGCCTTGACTTTAAAAACATGTAACAAACTCTTGTGGTCTTTGTTTGTGCCCTCTGCTAACCCAATCTCATAAATCGAATCAAACACACTTCCTCTGACATAGTTGGCCAACAAGTTTCAAATGTTATTGTAAGACTGTTTACCCTTATGAGACATCAGTCTAATAGCTCTTACAAGTGATGTTGATATTATGGCCTGTTGTATCTGTCAAACTGCTAACTATACACTAAGGAGGCTATGCTGTTTTGTTTTGCAGCTTTTTGTAAAAAGTCAAAGTGTGGAAAACCAACAACTGCCAAAAACAGTTTCATCATGATTGCAAGTGCCAATAAATGTTTTTTAACAAGTTAGACAGTGTGCGGGAGTTTACCTTTAAGTTTTTGATGGACACATTGCTCTCCTACGCACCTGTCTTGTGAAATAGATGTGCAAATATTTTTCTGTTTTGAAAGTCCTGGCTGCAAAAATCCAAAACGCTCATAGTTATTTTACACACAAGTTATTTTACCAACTTGTAAAAGTATTTCCTATTTCTAAACATTTGACCAATCCCTCTAGAATTAGTCTGAGGTATAGCACCACAACACTCAGCTAGGTAGCTTCTAGGTTGTCAGTAGATCCAGCTAGTTTTTCATTGGGTTACTACAGAGGTTAATAAACCAGAGGTCCCCTTAGCTCCAAATCAAACAGACCCAGTGGTCAAAATTGCTTCCCAGATGATCTTTAAACAAGACAACACAAGGTGTGCAAGGCTATACTGCAGCTAGCTTGTTTTGAAGGGCTAGTTTATAGTTTATAAGGTTTTTATTAGGCACAGACTTACACACAGGCCTCTCCTCTTTAAAAAAAAAATATATATATCTTGCTCAATGATTAAAGACACTGAGCAAAGCAGTTTCACATCCGTGTTTCTCTGAAACCTTTCTGTGGGCAGATGACATCAGAAGGGACTGTGAGCTGAGCTGCTGCTAGCTTGTTTGTATTTAAAGATGCTAGCTTGTTATCAGGTGCTAGCTTGTTTCAGGGTAGATTTCTTCAGTAGGTGTTTACCAGGGGGTTTTCACCTCTTCAAAATAAATAGCGTTGGTTATCAAAACCTGTGATAAAGCAGTTTTTTATTTTTAAAAAAGCTTTTGATTCTGTTCGGAGTTAGCATCAAGCGGCTGTATGTCCAGATGCCGCCGGCTAACGCTCAGTAGCTGGCTATAATACTTCACCCAGACTGTTATGTGAATAAAGTAATTGGTCAGCATTGTCAAAAAGCACCAGGCACAGGTCTTAAAGGTTAGACGACAGACTTATAGAGGTAGTTTGATGTGACGCTGAACTGAAAAAAAAAAAAAACGGGAAAGAAATGTAGAAGTTTTATATTTAACGGCCAAATTTGACGTGATTGACAAAATTCTGAGGTGAAGCCCAAGAGATAATTTACATAATCACTTCAGACTGGTGGTATTGTGTAACATTTGTTTCTCATTGCCAAATAATGCCAAACCTTTTCAGTTCATTATTTTGTTAGTCTGTTTGACTTTGTTGTTCATATCTGCAGCTCTTCAATCTCGGCCCCTGTCCTCTCTTTCCTACTCTCACTCTCTCTCTCGCCCTCAACCTCTTCATATCAAAGCTCTCTCTCTTTCTCTCTGAATTAATGAGTCAATCAGTCGATTGGATAAAACTGCAGGTTGAGGATGACGAGTGCTCTTCAGCAAATTAAATGCAGCCAACAGTCATATGTACATAAGTTATACACTCAAGCACTTCTATTCCTCTAACTTCTTCTTTCCTACCCTCAGTTATTTTTCTTGCTGTCTGGACCAAAACAGCAGGTAGTGTTTGCGGGGGAGTTAAGAGAGAGAGAGAGAGAAGTGGCAGTGAAGGGGGGAGGGAGTGCGGGAGGAGGGCAGAGGAGAGGAGGAAAGTTGATTTACTGTACTGGAGATTACAGGGTTGTGTATTTGTGTGTGCATGTGTGCGTTTCGCTGGACATGTTCAGGTCACACTGTGGAGGTAGATGTACTTCTGTTATGAGAGGAAATTAAGTGCCCTCCACACAAACACTCACAAACACACACACACAGGAACACGCACAAGCGGCACACAAAAAACAGACGGAGAAAAAAGAAGAGACAGACGTTGTTGGTGCAAAGATTACCACTGCAGATGTCTTTATTTTTTTAATCAATCCTGTTTTTACAAACTCCATATTTCTTTCTCTTCAAATTATAAATTGTCCTTAAAAGCAGTACTCAATATTTAATCTCAGTTTTTTCATGATCCACTTAATTTACAAAGAACTGACAGATTTCATTTACCAATATCCTGTACCAAACAGTATAAAAAAAACAGAGCCGACATCAATGTTCAAGACTGTGTGAAATGTGTTTTACAGAGTTTATGGTGAACGAATGATGTTTTGTCCGTTTTGCGGAACCCACCTGAGACAGTAAACACACAGCCTTTCCGTCAAAACAAACTAATCGACCCCTCACTCAATCACTTCCAGGTCACTTCCCGCATTTGGTACATTCCCTTTCAGGCAAGATTCTGTCGTCTGTAAATTTGTCTCGGGATCGGTAAAAGTTTTCTGCCGATTGTTAATGTGTCTCAGTGCTCGTCAAAAATGTTTTGCATGATGTAAATTTGTCTCGAGCATTTCAACGATAGTTACCGGATATGCTAATATCGGCGGATATTATCGGCCGGTCGATTAATCGGTCGGGCCCTCATAAACACATGTATCTCTGTATCTATAAATCCCTTTTTAGACGTACACCATGATCTTATATAACATCTCTACTGAACTGGACCACCGGACCCTTCCAAACTCGCTCTACTGACTGTCTAGTGCTTTAAGTCGCGCAGATTATCTCTGAACTTGGAAAATCCCCATTTAGCTTTTTCGCTCCAAAAAAGTGAAATAATTTACAACACACTCTCAAGATTGACACTCCTGTTTCTCTGGGACAAATGAAGACAATGATCTCAAACCACTTTAGTGTGCGCTTGATTTTACTGGGATTGATCCCTACAACAAGAAATGATCCTTTTTGACGCTTTCATGTTTTTCTGTCTCGACTTCTGCAATGCCCTTTTCACTTGCCAAACGGCAGGTTGTTTTACTGAGATCTCAGTGTGCCAGTTGGCATGTTGGTCTTCCAACCCCATTTCTCAAAAAGTTTGGTTGTTTTGTAAAATGTAATTAAAAACAGGAAGTGATGATTGGTTACAACCCCATAGGCGATTGGAAATAGCACAAAGACAACGTGTCAAATGTTGAAACTGAGAACTGTCAGTGTTTCAGTTGTGACAGGGTCATGTTTACCACTTTCTTACATCACCTCTGCTTACTTTCTGACAACACTCTCGAAGTGTTTTGTGAACTAAAGAGACCAATTTCTGTAATTTATAAAGTGGAATGTTTTACCAGAAGCTCTTCCAGGTTGACATTAGCAGAGGCACTTCAATTCCAGCGTCTCAGTTAAAGGCAGTATTTAGTCTGGCAGCTGTATGAGTGTGAACAAGGCAATTGTGACTAAAATTATGAGTGCTGTGAAATTAAGCAGAGTGACAAACGGGGAGTGCGATGGCAACAGAGAGCGATTAAGAGAGAAAGTGAAGGTAATTAAAAGTGACAGAGAAGAGGCAGATCAATGAAGCAGACAGAAGGAGTGGTATGAAAGGAAAAGCTCTGACAGGCGGACAGGCTGTGAGGGACAGTTATCTCGAAAAGAGATGGAGTGAATGAAAGACAGTGAATGAGAGAGAGATGGAGTGAATGGGATAGAGGATAAGGGTGGAGGTGTGAGCTGGACCATGTAAAATCATGTTGTGCCAGATTTCTTTCACAGTGCTGGCACGGAGCTGAATCTGAAATCGAACGGAGCTCGAAGGCAGCCAGACTGTAGTGTCTCCTGTTTTCTCTAATTGAATGTTACATAGTAACTAACATACTGTAGCTGATGATAAACGCCATTACAAGGTACTGCATCCCTTTTTCACGAGTGTGACAGAATCATTCTATCCATTTTTTTTAATACAACGCAAAATTACAACGAACACTTTCCTTAGGGAGCAGGTCCCGACCCTCAAAGAGTAAGGGTCTCACAGAGGGACCTGAGAGGATACTTAGCAACAGTGGCAAGGAAGAACTCCCATGAAAGAGGAAGAAACCTCGAGCAGAACCAGACTCTCCTGTGAGTAGACGTCTGTCATGTCCCGATGGGCCCAGAAAGTCCGGCAGATAAACTCAAAATAACAAAGAGTACGGTCAAGACCTGCTCTTTTTGTAAAGTGTCTTGAGATAGCATTTGTTATGAATTGGAGCTATACAAATAAAGAGTGATTGATTGAAAGTGGAAAAGAAGGCTTGGCTGAAAGATATAGATAGAGCGAGAGAGAGAGAGCGAGGGAGAGATCGAAGGAGGGAGAGAGAGAGAAGGCAAGCTGATCAAAATCAGCAGGCGGTCTTCAACAACAGCACGACAGGAAGCTGCTAAAGAAATAGATAGTAATGTCATACAAAGTAAGTCAGATATCAGTAAGCTGTTAGGCGTGTTGGGGAGTCGACTACATATCAATCAGGGCTGTAAAGGTTCACAGGGGTCAAGGTTTGGTAGAAGTTTGGTTCAACAGGAAGAACGCAACAAAAAGTCCACAATGCATATCTCTAGGTTTACTTAGAACTGACAGAAAAGCAAGTTACAGTTTGTTCTATCTTGTGTTATTTAGATCTACGTGTGATAGTTGGTACAGCCTGTAATGTATTAAACATGAAGCAAATCAAAACATACAAAATATAATGAAACATGTTCAGTAACCTCTCCTGATCTGAAAATATAAAATACACACAGTACATTATTAAATACAAGTCAGAATAAACGATGTGCCTTCATGTATCATACAGTATTTATGATTTACGTCACATGGCTTGAAGTGTCACAGGAGGTCCGTCCGTCTGCTGTTAGTGAACAGCGGGGGCAGCGGTTCTTCACTCTCAATCACTCCTCATTAACTCCAGTAAAGGACGATTGACAGGCCCATGTGAACACACACTGGCAAATTATAATAAGGCCTGATCACGTCTAATACACACTTGAAGCCAGTGTTCTCTTTTACTACATAAAAGCACATATCCTCTAAATGTATTTACTTCAGTGACCCTCTCTGCTTTCACTCCAGAGGATTTTTAAAAACACTGGGGCAGAGTTTTTTTCTTTTTTTCCTGGCACATGTGATTGGCACCTCTGGGTGATGATGTCTAATAGCTATTAGCATGTTCAACATGTTTTCCAATAGAAGTGTTCGACAAGATGATCTTAGATCGTGTAGGATATGAGTATAGTGACGATCTGCCGAAGCAGAAAGGTCATAGTATCGCCCTACGGTGTACAATCTATCTGATGCAGTTCTATTGTCCTACACAGACACTTCCCCTCCCTTTCTGTTCACAGTGGAGTAGGATTCACGGCTGAAAATGAGAATGAAACTTAGAGTAAGTCTGTAAAAAGAACTCCATCTTGCTTATAAGGGGGCATGAAACATTTTTTTGCAGCGTTTCTACAGTTAAGGTTTGCACAGCGAACCATTTTAACGAGCCCGAGAGAGGTTATCTGAAACATTCCTCTGAGAGTCCAACAGAGCGGAGCTCAAACAGTCATCGATGGGAGATACAATCCTGTTGTTTAAACTTTTGCTGCTTTCTCTTGAATTTTAAAAGTTAGCCTCTCCACTTGAAGCTCACCTGTTGCGATAACTTAATAGAGAATGAGAGAACGTTATGAAACGGAGAGAGGTGACAATATCAGCAAGGTCTGGACCTCGGGTGTTTGTCAGTACAATCTTTGATTTCCATGCATGCTGCTTGAAGGGATGTCAATTTTCCGCATCGCCCACCCCTAGTTTCTAATGACATACAACAGTGTGAACCTGAAGTTTCCCCACACAGCTTATTAGCTCAGCTGTGCCATCTTGCTAGATTGTCCGTCTTTCTTTGTCTGTTTTGTCGTGTCTTCTTCTTCTTCTTTCTTAAATAGCAGTTTGTTTACAGTTACTGCATTACCGCAACCTGGATTGGGGTGTGGGTAGAGGTGGGAAAAAAAATAGATATTGTACAAATCGAGATTCTTCTCTTCTAAGATTTAAAATCGGTTCATAACTTCCAAAAATCGATTTAAAAAGAAAAAAAAATTGGGGGGGGGGGCTAATCAGTCACTCCCTGCTAAGTGCTAAAGCTAGCTCTTTAACTAGGTAGAATGCAAAATAGAGCGACAAGAAATTCAGCGAGTCTCACAGATGACTGGAGTAGATCCTGAAGTATGTACTCATTCTAAAATAGACTTTTTCGAAAATCAATTCTGAATCGTGACCTCAAGAATCGAAATCGAATCGTGACACACCCAAAGATTCCCAGCCCTAGGTGTGGGTACCGCTATGTGTGACTGTCTTTTTCTCCACTCATACCTCGCCAT
The DNA here is from genome assembly GCA_020745685.1 of Tautogolabrus adspersus. Classification (NCBI taxonomy): domain Eukaryota; kingdom Metazoa; phylum Chordata; class Actinopteri; order Labriformes; family Labridae; genus Tautogolabrus; species Tautogolabrus adspersus. The sequence goes on from CM036553.1 coordinate 19,927,409, forward strand.
ATGGGTAAAGGTTTTCGCCATATGGGTAACGGTTGTCGCTTGGTAGTGATACATGGTTATTTTGGCATATTTTAAATGTGGTTCAAGAAACATAAAGGGAGAGTCAAATGTGAAAGATGAGAGCTTCACATAGAAATGACCTGTTTGTGTAAAGTCTATAGCAAATGATAGCAGAACTTTACTTTATGCAATGATCAAAAAAAAAAAAAAAAGAGGGAATATAAATCAATCCTTCAAATCATGGATCCAAATGGAAGATGTAAACTGTTCTGTAACCAAAATGGTTTAGCAGGAACATTATCTCGGCCACAAACTTAGTAGTGAACATACTGCTTACGAGCTGTCAGCGTGTGAGCTCACAAACACTTTGAGAGTGTGACGTGAGTGGAGTGAAATGAAATGGCCAAGTGTCTCTCTTGTCGCTGTTCTCCGGCACAGATATGAATTAGAAACATCCACGGTTATTAATAAACTATAATGAATAGAATTACAGTTAAGAAATGCAGTCAGTCAACATGACAGATCTTTTGACATCTAATTCAAACCTGTTTCTGTGAAATTGTAATAGATTGTTTTGTTTACACTGCCTGCTACATGTCCTACGATCAGCACCAACGAGAGGTCACACTTTCCCTGCCAAGTGAAATCCTCTGTGTTTTTCCTCGGAAAAAGGACGAGCTGCATCAACAGGAAGAATTATAGATACAGAGCTGGAGGAGGAGAATAGAGAAGAAGAAGAAGAAGAAGAAGAAGAAGAAGAGAGGATTGAGTGATGGAAGAGAAAGAGAAAGAGGAGGAGTGATATGGGTGTGCTGACTCACTCTGACCCTGCTGCCTGCTTCACCAGCAGCATCGTGCGTATTTATACATCGGCGTAGGCTGTTCAGCCCCCTTATATAAGGCCTTACACACAAAAACACACACACATGCACACATCGAAGGGGAGGTGCCCAAGGTGAATGGCATGTTTTGTTCAGATTATTGACTTTCTTCCTCTTGCTTTTTCTTCTCTATCATCTGGCTCTCCTTCCCCCCCTGTTGCTTCTTTGAGTCTTTCACCTCACTCGACAGGATGTTTCCTGTTCTTCGAGACCGTAGGAAGAGCAAGAAACAGAAACAGGAGCAGCAGTCTGGCCTGCTCAGACCTGGCTCCTCGCTGTTTAGACACTGTGCCAGCTCCACTGCCAGGCGGTGGTCAGGGTGAAGATCTGATGGAGATGTTTTCTGTAGTCAACTCAGTGAACCCAGTCAGCCAGCCAGCCAGTCAATATATCAGTCTATGTGGAAAATCAAATTGTCATCTTATGTCTCGGTTAGCAAGAAAACAGGCTATCCTGTCAATGAAAGTAGGTGTTCAACCAGGGAACACTTTATGTCTGTGTGTGTGTGTGTGTGTCAGTGATACACTGTAGATGATGTACTACTACAGCTGTAGATAATATGACTAACTAGAGAGCTTCATCACACTGTGCACCAAACCTGACCTCTGAAAATGACAGTATCTAAATCAGGGACATCACTGTGCAGCGTCTCTCACACACACATACAGTACACGCTCTGATATACACACTCACATACACTGGCAACTCATTCGAGAAAACAGATATGTTCAGTATCAGCAATCTGCCAACAATTCAAGGACAGAAGATACTGGTTCACTGAGAAAAAGGGAGTAGAGATGGGAAGAGTAGAGTAGCATAGCATATAACAGGGTAACGTAGGGTAGATTAGCATAGGGTGAAGTAGCATAGCATAGAGTAGTGTGGCACATTGGATAAGTCGAGTAGACTGACGTAACGTTGCTCAGAGTTGCATGGAGTCACGAAGCTTGGCTTAGATATGTGTGGAGTACAGTAGCGTAGTTTAAGCCGGGCACACACTGAACTATTTCAGCCCCGATTTTCAAGTCATACGGCTAATTTTGAAATCGGGACGCATTCCAGCCTGATCGCCAGCGTTAGTCATGCAGTGTTTACTGAGGCACAACGGCTGATCACAGGCAGATCAGCTGCGCCCGAACAGTCGCATGATTTTCTGACATGTTTGATAATTTGGTTGTATGGCCGCTCACAATCACACAGTGAGAGCAGAGGCTTTTTTTTTTTTTTTTTTTTCTGATTTTGACTGCACAAAATGATAGACAGCATCCAGAGAATGAGAGTGTGCATGAGACAACTAAAATACACCTAAATGCTATCTGACTTCAACCTCCAAGACCAAGGCAGGGCGAGACTGAGTCAAGACCACGACCATAAATATCAATAGAAAATCTTCATCTTGTGTGCAACAGGCACGTCATTCACCATAACACCGGGAAGGTTGCGGCCGTAACCGGGGGATACAAATCAAATTATGAATGAATTGAAGTTATTTGTTCTCTTAGAAAGCGGCATTTTCCTTTGAATCACAGTAATGACGTGGAAAAATAGCCTTTCAGTGGTGGTCTTGACCGGTCTTGATTTAAAATCTGGAGTCTGCCAAGTCTGAGACCGAGACAAGACCGGGTAAAATGGTTTCAATTCCGAGACGAGAACGAGACCTTCAAAACTTGGTCCGAGACCAAGACCGATTTCAAGTACTACAGCACTAGTATATAGTAAAGTAAAGTAGAGCTTAAAAGCTTATATGCAGAGTAGAGTAATACAGTGTACCGTAGAACAGCCCAGCATACAGTATAAGTAAGAGCAGTATAGACTTCTGCAGACTGGAGAGGAGCAGAACAACGAAGTGCAGCGTTATATGGCAGCATATTGTAGAGAAGGGAGAAAAGTAAACAGGATTAATTATCCAAAAAGTTACAGATTTCCTGTCATCTGACTAATTGACAAATCGTTTCAGCTTCTTCTAAGGATAAGTGCGGCCTTTTCCTGCGGTTTCACTGTTGTGGTGCATACAGTACACAGAGAAAAACATGCTTACTGTACTGTGCATGCTGTGACATGATCTTTCTTGGGAAAAAGACTTGTTAAAATCATCGCTTTCGGGCCACCATAAGAACATGTTCACACTTGAATGGCAGTTATTTGAGTCACAAAAATACAGAGGAACTGGGAGGAAAATGGCCATGCTTAGGTGACAACACACAGCTGGTTTTATCTGCAGAAACAACATGTGGACCGATTGCTGAAGGAGTCTTGTGTTTAAAATGTTATTTGTGTGGCAGTATAAAGAGCGTGTCTCTCTGTCGGCTGGGGAAAGATTCCTGAGGTGCTAACTGCTGTGTGTAGTGTAATTGAACACCCAGCCAGTGTTACAGGTAGACTCTACAGGTAGTGTACCTGTAGAGACTGTGTACAGCAGCAGCAGTAACCTGATCCAAAGTCACAGCTGCTGTGATGTAACTGTAAAAGAGAGGACAAAAGAAAAACAGGTGCATAAAAAAAAAAGATTTTGAGGTAAAGAAATTGAAACTGTGCCTGTTTTGGTACATATATCAAACTGCAGTGTGTGTGTTTGTTTTCCATGCTGTACTATGAATAATAAAGGCACACAGGCAGGGTGCCAGCTACACCGGAGTCAGACTGAGAGAAAAGTGCACGTAGGGCACCGACAGGGCAGAGGGAAGCAGAGGGAAGCAGAGGAGGAGGAGGAGGAGCAGGTTTGTGAGAGATTCAGGCTGTGAGCATGCTTTCTTAATGCACCGTTTGATCTTTGACCCTTCAGAGAAAAACACTCAAATCTGATTTTGGAGAGTTGCTGGATGGCTCACTGAACTCTAAAGGGGCTTTTATCAATAGGGGAATCTATAGTAGAAAGAGAGGGTGGGGCCCAGAAAACGAGAACAACAGGCGTGTAGGTATTCATACACATACAACAGGAAGAGGAGTGTTTGAGGCGTGGTCCTGCTGCTGAACTTTAGCAGCAATATCTGCATTTCAGTGACCCTAACAAAGTTTACTTTATGTATTTCCAGGTGGAGCCGAGGCTGAGCCAAAAAAGTTAACATAGCAACATCTAGAAAAATGCTTCAAAGTGAGAAACACAAGTACAGGAATGTGCTGCTAAGTGAATAGAACATCCTTATATTTAATTGATCTGTGAATGTGTAGGTGTGCCATGCGGTGTAAAAGCGCTTTGAGTAGTCAGAAGACTAGAAAAGCGCTGTACAAGCTCAAGTCCATTTACCCTTTACCTCTGCCCTCGGTTCTTTACGGCCTTGTGGAAGCTGGTCTTGACTTTGTGACATTCAATAATTCACCTCTCTTTTTGAATTCCAGTTTTATTCTGCTGTGCTATATTTTACTCTGGTGTTTTACTTTGTTTAGGCCAAAAGGTTGCCCCAAGTCCTGGGTAGCGCACAGCTCTATTTCTCTAATCAATATATATGTGTGTGTGTGTGTGTGTGTGTGTGTGTGTGTGTGTGTGTGTGTGTGTGTGTGTGTGTTAGGGATTTAGCAGTTCCAATTCTCCCAAAGAGCAGCTGCCTTGAAGCAATATGTGCACACAGCTCTTACCGTTTCTATCTCTACCTTCATCCCTGCACCCTCACGCTGTGTGCTCAATCTGCAATATCACTGGAATGTGTGGGTGGTTTGTGTGTGTGTGTGTGTGTGTGTGATATCATTGCAGTGCGTGGGTGGTGTGACCAAAGAGAGGATATTGCGTGGGAGTGAAGTACCATTGAGGTGCACATGATTTGTGCGTGTGCATGTGTCTTTTTATTAATTATAACCCCTGTGATCGCTGCAAGTTCGACAATAACAAAAAGAAAGAGATGGAGTATGAGAGAATAGCTGTTCTCCACATATGTAAATGAGACAGTAGAGACTTATGATCTGATCATGATACCAAAGGTGCTGAGAAAAAAAAGGTATTTTAAAACTAGGGGTCCTAAACTACTACTTGTTGATTTGGCCTTATTCAGTAATGAGTTAAGTTGGATATACTGACGTTTTGAGCAGTCAGTGTTATTTTTGCAGCTAATGCTTCTAAAGAGGCAGTCTAGATTGTTCCCCATGTATTTGGAACATAAAGTTTTCATGATGCACATACGATCTGGTAAAGATTGAACCTGTTGGGATTGACTAGTACAGCACATACTTTGGACGTGTTCAAGTAGTCTAACCTGTGCATGTTTGTGAATATTACCTGTTACATGATGAAGAAGAGCGTCGACTCGAAACCTCCGTGTAGCAATTAAAAGTACAATTAGTGGTGCTGTCCTTATCATGTTTCTTGTTTTGGACACTCATTCACGATTCAGCACGCAGTCGTTATACGCTGTTAAGGAGTTGAGCGTGTTTTTCATTACTAAAGATTGAACCTGTCTCCGATGTTTAACATGTATGAAGTGAGAGTGCATTGTATCCTGTCAACCATCAGGCTGAAGACAAATTCCAGAGGTCAATTTTAAGGAACCGAGCCACAGTGGAAGAATTCAGAAGCGCCATTTTTGCCTACATTGGTCAGGACAGCTGAAGAGAGGCAGGAGATGCCAGCCGATTCTGGATCCATGGATTCAAATTCTATTTTTGAATGAGTACACACTTCAGGATCTACTCCAGTCATCTGTGAGACTGGCTGAATTTCTTGCTGCTCCATTTGGCATTCTACTGAGTTAAAGAGCTAGCCTTAGCATTTAGCAGGGAGTGACTGATTAGCCCCCCCAAAAAATGGATTTTTGGAAGTTATGAATCGATTTAACATCTCAGAAGATAAGAACCTTGATTTTTAGCCTCTAATAGGTATGCACATTTATTGCGTTGATCCCTCAAATGTATAGTTATGAAACACTTGTGGAAAAGATAAATAATGAAGACAAGCTGGAGAGTAATAATGCTCGTTGTAATCCATATAGCGCCCTCTGCTGGTGACAGCCAGAAAGACAACTGCTAGTGTAATACAGTCTGCTCAAATTAAATGCTATTTGAGTGGTGAATAAATCTTAGAATATCTGCGCTTACATGCGATAACATGAGCCGATAACGATAGTCACTGGATATGCTAATATCGGCCGATATTATCGTCTGGCTGATTTATCAGTCGGGCTCTAGTCTGTATGCTTCTTTTTATTTCCAGCCAGAGGTTACAGGTACATCTATCACTTTTTTTTCTTGCGCTGCATCTTCTTTATTTTGCTGCTATTATGGATCGATCTACATATCTGCTTCTTGCAATTTGTTTGATGCCTGTTTGGCATTTCATTTCAGTCTTAAATAAAGTCTCGTCATCAACTCGTTTTGCATTAGCTTAAAAATCAGAATATGTTTCGTCTACCTTCACGAGAAAGATCAGAAAAGCAGCAAATCTTCACAAATGAGAAACTGAAACTGTGATGCTTAAAGAATGACTTTATCATTAGGTGATTGTCAAAATAATGGGTGATTTCTTTTTTCCGTCAGTCGTCTTATTTATTCATTCATTAATCCACTTTAAGAGCAAGATGATTCAAACATGTTTTCAGGGTTTCAGTGGTCGCTCTCTGACCTGTTGTTGCTGCTGCTACCACCACAATCTGTATTTGTCACTCAGACATACACACAGTGTAAATATACAATCATGTGAAGTGTGTATGTGAGATATTTTTAGCCCTCCTGTTCGTCGTGCCTGTCAGTGTAGCTGACACTGATCAGGGTGGAGAAGACTCGCTGTGCTTCGAAGCGTTTGCGTGTTTCTGCACCACTGATCGTTACCTAAATGAAAAGTGCATTTGTGTTCTGCCTTTCATCTCATTTAGATTCTGTGTGTGGAGCTTTTCTTTTATCTTCCACGTGTGTTTTTGTTATTTCCAACAAACCTGTGCCATGGGAGAAAAAAGTCAATGGGGAATCTGTAATCAAGGCAGATTATTTGAGGGCAAACTTTCTAAACAAGGCCGCTCTGTTAATAAGAAGTCATTCTGTATACACTGCAACATAAATATGAGGTGACATTTCTCTTTACGTTCTAATCTAGATATTTGGAAGATGCTTTTATGCGGCTGACAATGAGTCAGAAGCGACAATAAGAGAGTGTGGGTGTTAAGACACAAGCAGCATCCCTCTGTACATTTATCAACATGAGAGCTTTTCAGAGGTTAAATGAGAGCCGCTTCTAACGGCGCAGAGAGAGAAAAAAAAAATGCTTTTATTCTGTTGGACGAAAAAAATGTTCTTAATAAGCTGCGACTTCCTTTATATAAAAATCTAAAAACTAAGTCTACAAAGTAAGAACGAACCTGTGATGTAAGACTTTGCGTACGCTCAGATTACCCAACTCAAGGAGAGACAGATTTAGAGATTGTCTGAGTTTCTTAGTAAGATTATCATTTTTTCAGTGGGTTGTGTGTGGAAAGATTTTACCATTGCAAATGTGGTTAAATAACTTTTTTCTCTCTCTCTCTCTCTCTCTCTCTCTCTCTCTCTGTCTCTCTCTCTCTCTCTCTCTCTCTCTCTCTCTCTCTCTCTCTCTCTCTTCCTCCACAGTGTGTTGTTTTGTGGTCCACAAACGGTGCCATGAGTTTGTCACCTTCTCCTGTCCGGGCGCTGATAAAGGACCTGCATCAGATGTGAGTACAGATGAATCCCTCTCTTCAAATGGTCATGCTGGAGAATGATAAGGAGACTGCTCTGACATTTCCTCTTTTTAAGCCCTCATCACCTGTGAAAACCAGTTTTCAGGATAAAGGCAGGGTTGGTAATTTTTGAAAAAGTAGCATGATTTTGAAAGTAGCATTCCCTCAGTGCTCCTTCTGCACCCACCCTCCGAGCCCCGAGACACGCCCCTCACTTACATGCGCTAGCGTCATTGGTCCTGAAGGGGACCGGATATCTTTGTTATATATCATAAGTCTTGTGTCGTATCGTATTAATCATCTCCACATCCTCATCTGCTTTAACCAGAAATACCTTTAAGTGATACGTTGGCCATAATCTCATCCACTCGATATTAATGAGTGTCTGCCTTTGATTTCTATTCTTTGAATGTGAGCCCATTCTCTGAGCTATATTATTAAGCCGACAACATTAGTCTCCGTTCTTCTCTTGAGAGCCCTCTCAGGATGCCGACCTCCTCCTCCTCTCTCAAACCTCTTGGGTCTCAAAGTTCCTCGTCCATGTCTTAACTCCCTCTGGAGAGCCCTTTGTCAGTCTGACAAGTGCACTTAATGAGCCGCCTCCAGAGGAAACACTGGTCTTCAACCTCTTACTGTTTCACTTCTCTAGTCATGATCTACAGTACGGCTGAGTTCTCCAATATACCCTAAAGATTCTCAAAGAAAAAATCTAAGTTCTTGTTTTTCTTCCTCAATATCTACAGATTTTAGTATTGAAATTAAATCGTTCTGTGTTGATAAGTTGCCCCTGTAAACAGATGGAGCACATGTCTCTCTAGTTCGAGAACACAAACGATGTCGTGCTTGTATTAACTCATTGGCAGCTGTTTCACATTGATTCATCCACTGCTTTGCGGCTATCCACAAATTAGATTTATGCAAGTGCACAGTGGAGGTTTTTTCCTCTTAAATCTCAACGTCCCATTGATGATACAGTAAAGACGGGGAAAGACCCGCTGTTTTGTGCAAGCGCTTGTTTTTCTGCATCTCTGCAGGTAGCGAGTTCACATTTATGGTGGATATGCCATGTTAACAACACTATAATTTCCCTTTAAGTCATTCCTTTTAAATGCAGTGAAAGCAGCAGATATCCTGTTCCATTAGTCACCTCATATGTCGTCCCTTTCTTCCCTCTGTTCATTCCCTCTCCTCCTTCTCTGTCACTTAGATTTCTATCTTTGCCGTGCATTGAACTCTCTTCTACCGCTGTCTCTCTCTCCACCATCCCTCCCTTTTTTTGTATCCTACTCTGCTCTCTACATCCTCTATTTAAATGCCACTCCACTCAGGGGGGGGGGGGGGGGGGGGGGGCTGCTCTTAATTACGGGGCCTCACCATCCCCACCTTGTTATTTCCTTAATGAGTTCATGGTCTTAAGACCTTTGCGCCTGCACAGTGGGAACATCAGGAATCTGTGCTCCAAGCAAGCTGCACATTTAAATATAGGAGCAGTAAGACCGGTGGTCCGCTCTTAGTTGTTTGACGGCACAGATTTTTACTTCAAGGTTTTCCATTGGTTATGTAATCCCTTTGGTATAATGGAATTTTGTGATGTAAACATATTGGGGGGGGGGGAAAGGACTAGATTGATTGAGCATCACAGATAACTAAAACAGTGCTTAGACTTTGCCCTGGAGTGTTATGGAACACCATGGTCAAGATTTTCTAATAACAGATTTTGCACAGCTTGACACCATGCGTTCACCCACGCACACCGGCACAGCAACGTCTTTTTGAACTCTGACAACGTGACATTGTCAACACATAGGAGCAGTTGTGTTCCCAGTCCTTTTTTTTTTTTTCAGCATGATCAGGCTGCATATTTATGTGTCCTCAACAGCTTTATCTGTCAAATAGTTAATTACAACAATGAATGGTTCGGATGAGTCACACTGTTTAAAATTCAGGTTTGCCATGTGGGCAAAGGGAAAATAAAATCCTCGCTTTTCTCCTTCTGTCGTTCGTTCTGTTTGTCACAAGATTATGGAAATCCTCCTTTTTATATGTAAGAGAATACTACCATGAATACCCGAGAATCACAGAGGAAGATTTTTGTTTTATGGAATATTTTTAGTAAACGGAAGTGCCAAATGTCAGGAGTAATGTCAATGGTGAATAAAAAAAAGAAAAAGAAAAAGTCATATGATTAGTCTTGGAGGCAACAGTATCAGATGAGGTCGTGGGACTTGGTTAAACAATGCCTTATGATCACAAACACATTGCTCAGTCTCGCTTGCTGCATTACTGACCACAGTTTGCTTTCCACAAATAAAAGTTTGAGAACTATCGCTCTCCACGTTTGTTTGTGCCTGTCAGGGTAAAAAAAAAAAAAAAAAGGTGCATAGCTGTGTCCGTATTAGGGAAATGTGCAATATTTCTGTTTAATGTTCCTAAAAGGAAGCGTTCTGTTTGCGAGCTGTTTTGTGACGTGTGGATGTGCGGTTTATAGTTTTCATCATCAGTGTGTTTGCTGTTGCATTTCGTCATATAAGATATGCCTCAAACATGTTTGTTGTTTTGTCCATGAGGCCAATGCAGAGCCAAGGCCGATGCTTAGGAATGAATTAGGGCGCCACTGACCACAGCACCTCTAGTATCAATCTTGGAACCCCTCAGCTATTATCACACGAAGACATGAACTCTGGGAGCGACGGTCAACTTTTTGCCCTCCTGGTGTAACCATCGTTAAGCCATAGCGGTCTTTGGTTTCGCTTTTGTGCTCTCCACACAAACTGTTTTTCTGTCGACAGTCAAAGCTGATTGCATCATTGGTGTCTGTGAATGTGACTAAGGTACTGTACCTCAAACCACGGGCCGGATTCATGAAACCTTCTTAAGAAAAAAAAAACTTCTTAAGTGCTGATTTCTTCTTAGCGTCAGTCTTAAGACAAAAGTTAAGAAGATTTGATATTCATGAAAAAAAAGTGCTTATTTATTTTCTTAACCTTCTGAAGTTTTTTCTAAATGACATTCTTGAAAGCAAAGTTCTTAAATGTCTTTATAATTTTCTTCGTAGCTTTAAGATCGCACTACACCTGTCCTAAAATTGTTAGAGTGAAAATGTAAGCCTCTAAATTCATTCATTTAAACACATTCTAGACGATCGATTTGGATTTTCAGTTTTACTAAACTTGTCTTAACTTAAATTGTTCATTTTAGCCACTTTTGTTTTTGTTGTAAGTCTCATGTCTCTGGTACTCCTGAAAATGAGCTAGCACATTTGACAGTTCATTTGAATCTAATTTGCCTTCACCCAAAGAAACTAACTCGTGTTGAAATCTTTCCCTTTAAGTAAATCATAAGTATGGTTGTCACTAAAAAAAAAATTCCCAACTGTTTTCTACAACAATAATGTTGACAAACATGCTTATAATAATGTATTGAAATAACATTTCAGTCCTTTAGTCAATGATTTCACACCCAATATATATAGGCATAAGCATAGGCCTATGATAAAGGGATATATGTCTGCCCTACAAGATCTGAGAAGTTCATAAGTAAGAAAATAAGGAAGTTCTTAAGAAATGACACTGTTCTTAAGAAAACTATGAGGAATTACACTTCTGAACATCCTTAAGAACTTCCTACTTTGTTAAGTTTTATCTTAAATCTAAAATGTTTGTGAATCTGGCCCCAGGACACTAACAGAGTAAATAGAGATTACTGCAGCGCTGACCACAAGATCCTGTCCGGCCTCAGACTGGTTGTAAAGACCTCTGACGCAAAGTTGAGCTTCTGATCTTGTTTTTTCTTGAAGTAGAGTCTCAGGGCAGATCGCATTGTCTCATGCCATTTTAGGTCAACTTAAGTCAAGACCAAACCTAGCTCTTTCTCGGTTGCAATTGCCTGAGAGCAGGTTTTCCTCCCAGGCATGGAGAGGTGATGGAGTCCACCTCTTCTCAGTTACCAGTCTGGCTGCTGCTGCTTAGATTCTGACCCCAAGGACTCACTTAGGGTCATTGCCAGCCTCCTCAGTGAGGCTGGAGACGGACAGTTCTAGAACAGAATTTCCATGCAAGCTGATATTGCTGAGGGAACGTGGGAGTTTAAACTGTCTCTTCTCTCCACTTTCTCAACCTTGGTAGAGGCCAGATCAACTGGGGGTCAGGTCGTACTGAAGGCACCACAGTTACTGCTTGCAAAGTAGTAATGTCTTGTCACTGTTAACAAGGCCTTTTATGGTTTCTTTCCTTCACTGGTCTGTATCTTTAGGGCATGCAGTACACCAGCGCTCCAACCTCTCTGATGCTGCTTGTATGTTTGTTCCATTAATGTGGAAACACTGATTGTCAAATGTATTTTTGTTGATGGATATGCCTCTAGATTTTTGGTGTTTGGACATATTTCCTGCACATGTTGCATTAAGTTTTAACAGAAGCTTGGTGCATGCAATACTAGTGCAGGACAGTGTGGACCTAAAAGACAGAATGTTGAATCCATTAAACATAGAAGAGCACTCGTAGGGCGAAGACCTCAACCTAGGCCAACGGTAAAGTTTGGCAAATCAGAAATCTCGGGACGGATGGATTCAACGAAGGATGAATGAATGGATGTATGAAGGGACGGATGGATTCATTTTGGTACCAAACATGGAAATTACACTAAAACTCCAAGCTATCTTTTTTTTTTTGGTTCAATTTTTTTTTTGATTTCCCCCAAAATTTGATGTTTTTTTCTTTTGACCATACTACACCTTGAAATTCCTTGAAAGTCCAGGTATTTTTCTGCAATCTCTATGACGGACAAATTACACTGATGATGTAAACTGCTTGGCTTAAGTATTGAAAGAACAGTCTCTCTGGTTTCAGATTCAACACATTTTCACTTATTTGGCTTACCTTCTAAAAGCCAAATAACCGATCACTAGAGACCATCATGGGCAAATTATTCAGTGATTGAAATTGTAATTTGTTGCAGGCGTATTCGAGTGTTATGATCTTCAAAACCAGAATAAAACAATTCTTCAGGCATCGGCCAATCAGGAGCATTTCTCTGCGTCCTTGATGTTAATAATGTTGAGTGAGCTCTCCGTGAGTCACCAACATGAGGAGTCTGAAAAAAACTGGAGAATGCCAGCTAGATGTAGAGGAATAAATAACTCTCAGAAAACAGATTCATTCTACGTAACCAGTAATAGTCACTGTCTGCAAGAGTCAGCGCAACACTCCCATTTTACCTCGTCTCACTCCCTCCCGCTCTCCCCTCTTCTCTCAGCGATGTATGTTTAAAAGAAGAAGTCAATTATAGATCTGGGTTAATAGAATGGGTTCCCTGTGGGAGAGGTCGAGGGATAAGATCCTCTAATGAAACCTACATTTCATGCACACAGTCTGATAAGGTATAGAACTCAGTGAGTGTGTGTACGGTGTGTGTGTGTGTGTGTGTGTGTGTGTGTGTGTGTGTGTGTGTGTGTGTGTGTGTGTGTGTGTGTGTGTGTGTGTGTCTGTGTGTGTGTGTGTGTGTGTGTGTGTGTGTGTGTGTGTGTGTGTGTGTGTGTGTGTGTGTGTGTGTGTGTGTGTGTGTGTGTGTGTGTGAATATGAGAGACTGAGACATTAGGATACAAACGCAGTGATAGCACTGCTCCACACTAGTTTGACATTTAAATAGAAGACAGGAGGACGTAGATCCTGTCTTACTAAAGATACACTTCCCCACTGCTCATGAGATTTTATAGTATACTGCTGGACAAAATTCTTTACTTCATGTGGCCTCAAATCACAAATGTTTCCTGTGTCCTTAAATCAAGACAGCCAATCAAGCTGCCGCATCTTTCTGAACAGTTGTATGTGCAAACAGATTTACAGTTGCGCTGTAAATGCTAACTTAAAGAACCCCAGCAATTTTTAAAATAACATAAATATTCTTCATGTTTCATCTAGATTTGTTTAAACCACTAAGCAGGACCTTCATTATCAATGTAGTCAGGAGCTGGAGCTTCACGTTATGCTTAGTATAGCATACTGGGAACTGAACTATACTGAACTGTTGCCCTGTGTAAAAGTGAAAACATTGGTAGCTACCTCTGGTTGTACACACCAGGTTTTTTTGTTTTTTTTAGAACAAAAGGCAATTAAATAAAAAAGGAAAAAGTTGGTAAATGGCACTTTTCTAGTCTTCTGACTACTCAAAGCGCTTTTACACCTACCCATTCACACACTGATGGCCACTGAGCCACAGCCGCCCCTTTGGGTGGAAGTTCGATTGTCTTTTACTGTATAGTTGTTACACGTGAAACATGAAACAACATCTGATTGTTTACAGTGTTGTTACTGTAAAATAGTCCATGTTCACCATGTTTTAAGAAAGTTAGACTCCAGAAGCTTTAACTCCAGAAGAGAGAGCGAACTGAACACACAAAAAAAAGTTGTTGTTTTTTTTATGTCAGAGAGCCGGAACTCTCTGTGTTGTCTACTGTCAACCTGCCACTGTGCTTGTCAAACAACATCAAGACTGACATGACAGGATATGTGTGTGTGTGTGTGTGTGTGTGTGTGTGTGTGTGTGTGTGTGTGTGTGTGTGTGTGTGTGTGTGTGTGTGTGTGTGTGTGTGTGTGTGGGGGAGGGGGGGGTATGGGGTGGACTGATGTTGTCAGGGGAAATAATGGACATAATATTTAAAACCAAAACAAAGAAGAAGACAGCCGAGAGCAAGAGATAGCACGATAACAAAAGAACAGTCAAAACAGTGTGTGTGTGTTAGCACTGACTAATGGGTAGTCACTGTTCTGGCATTGTGTGCTGATGTTATGAGCGGACACCAAGTAAACAACATACGCCATGCAACACACTCGTTTGTCCAGGAGCACCACAGCGCACCATCTGTGTGGATTAAGTGGGGTCTTAGTGAGGAGAACAAAGTGAAACAAAAGGATGTTCCTGTTGAAGAAGTTGGAAACATGTAGGCAGAGAAAAAACGGAAAAATGTCAAGTGTACACAAACTGTGTGAAGTAACAGAAAACAACATGTTTTAAGAAACATCACAACCATTGAATTTGGAGAGCATTTGGGTTGTTTGTCCTCGGTCTGTTCTGGTCTGTGTTTTATTGACTTGATGCTCATTTGTATTGATAGGTAATGTTTAACATTGTGACAGCTGTTTGCTATGCTAACAATATGGCTCCAGATGGTAATTTATTATTAAATTCATAAAGTAAAAAAGAAAAACTAAAACATAACCACAGCCCCCCCCCACACACACACACACACACACAAACCATGTTGACTGTGATGTTGTCGAGGACTCCAGGCGCTCCTCTGGTTTCTTGCTGTGCTTGAATGTTGTCTTGTTTGTCATCATGTTTTTGTTTTTTGTTCTTGTGAAGCCAAAGACAATTTACCACATTGTGCACAAATAAAGTTCTATTCTATTCTAATGTAGGTCCACCACTCAGTCAGAGAGCTTCATCCAGACTGATATAACCGTAACTATTTCACATAACGACAACATCTTGGACAGAAGTTGATGTTCTTCAGAAGATGAAAATCGTACTGACAGTATTTGTGGCAGAGTATTTCTACAACAAGCGTTCACAGGGTTTTGTTTCTGAAAGATGAGGCTTGAATTTTTGCCCATTATCTTTCCTCCCTTTTTCTACTTTGGAGTTTTCCAACCAATCCTTGAATTTTCAAGGTGCATGTATCCATTACTTTTTGTAGAAAAAAAAGAAAAGAAAAAAAAAATCTGGCAAGCTGTCCTCAGCCTTGTATCACTCGCTGTCTGTTGCTCATCACTGCAGATTCGGCAGCACAATGTTCCCTTGTTTTTTCTTGTTTTTTTCCAGAGGAACAGAAAAACGAGCAGAAGTGCGCCATGTCCTTGAAAAAAGACGAGAATCAGCAGAGAAACAAACACGCAGATGCACCAAACGAATGCAAACACAGAAACCCACACACTAACGCTCATGGCAGCCACACACACCCACACACACACACACACACACCCCCCCCCCCCCACACACACACACACACACACACACACTTCTGAAGACACCTTGGGAAAGCTAGGTATAATTCAAGCAGCAGCAGCCTAAATTAGGCGTCATTTTCCAGGACAGGTACGAAGGAGAGAGAGAGACAGAAATCAATCAGCTTGTATTTTCTGGCTCATTTGAAGAAAAAACATGGACGTCGTTAATAATTCATATTTAATACTGCAGCTACATGTTTGGTAACTTTGTGGGATCCCCTTGGCAGAAGTGTTTGAACTCCCACAGTGAAGTACAGCAAGCTCCAGCTCGGCCTGGATCCCTCTCAAATGCTGGATTGGATGTTAGAGCGTCCGTGGGTTCACGTGGCAGCATTTGTGCGTGAATAAGCGCTCCCTAAGTGGCCATCAGTTACATGTGCAGTGTTAATCTGCATTTTTGTGTGTCAACCATTGAAACCACTGTGCTGGTGTGCAGGTGTGTGTGCCCACTGAGCCATAGTTGCAGGTGTCACACACACACACACACACACACACACACACACACACACACACACACACACACACACACACACACACACACACACACACACACACACACACACACACACACACACACACACACAGTCTAACGCTTGAGACAGAAATAGCCTTTGGTTCTGCCCTTGCTATGTCTTTCTGACAGGTGTTCGAGAAAGAGGAATTGAAGATTGTTGTTCCCTTTTTCAATCCAAATGACATATAATTAGTGCTAAAAAATACACATTTAGGGCCTGATTTACTAAAGGTTTGCTATCTGATCTACTAACGGCGCGCAGTGAGGATTAGGTCTCTCATATGAGCAAAACAACACGCATTGTCCATTTATTACGTTTGCCTTAATAAATATGCAATATGGGGCGTTTTGCCCTAGAGTGCAAAATACTGGGAGGAGAAAATGCAAATAGGTTAAGTTAGTAAAAAATCAGGCCCTTAGTGTTTTTTTTTCTGCTCAAAATGAATGGGGAACATATTTACTGTAAGCAGGAGAAGAGGCTGTCACTTATGACCTTGAACTTAAGGATCAATCGACTAGGCTACATCACAGAGTTGTGTGGGAGTGTGTGTGTGGTAGATTGATTTGAACTCTTGCCTACACTACTGCATCTCAGTCCCTTTTCAAGTTCAATGAGGCTTTATCAGAGGTGATGAAAAATGGGTATAAGTAATGCCTAGGGGGAGAGAGGGTCAACTTAACAAATAGTTATCTTTTGTAAAAAAAAAAAAGTATGAATAGGATGATAAATCATGTTGAACCCAGGAAGAATAGCTGCTGCTATGCAAAAGCTAATGGGGATCTCAATAATAAAAAAACAGTATACTTGTGGCAAATAACTAACATGGACTTTCTTTTAGTTTAGTGACAAATGGTACAGATGCTTGGGAAAAACTGTTGCATTTAACTGAATGATTACTCAGAAGTATAGAGGAAACAGGAAATATGACTGAATATATTGAGTTCATTCGTTCTTTCTTTCCATCTAGGACCCAAGGGCAAAGCACAAGTTTAAGATCCACACCTACTCCAGCCCGACCTTCTGCGACCACTGTGGCTCTCTGCTCTATGGCCTCTTACACCAGGGCATGAGATGTGACCGTAAGTACTTTGCAATGCACACAATCACCCTTGAATTTTGGATGAATTAAATTGTGATTAGTACAAACATACTGTATCATTTAGCTGATGGCCTCACTCAGTATGAGGAACAGAACATTTTGGTTTTGGGCACATTAACAGAACGTATGGCTTTTGAACCATCAGTATTGATACTTAACTATACATGAACATTTTTAAACAACAATATTTATCATGATAATAATAAAGTAAAACGTAATTTACTAATCAAAACCAGCCTGACCGGAGTGCCTAATGAAACATCTAAGCCCAAGAAAGTTACTACAGTAACATGTATACATTTGTAATGATAATAGGTTTATTGGGAAATATAGCTTTGTATCATCAGCGTAAAAGGCAAATCAAATGTTATCTTTATGTAATTTGACCAAGCAAGGACACATTCAGAGAAAATAAGTTATTTGTTTGGCACACAGAGTAACATACTGCTTTAAATAACATTAAAGCTAAAATGAGTATGGCAAGTGCGTATCATTAGCATAGAAGTGGGATTCAAAGTTGTTGTTTTCTTACAATGGGGCCAAAGGTGAGCATAAAGAGGTAAAATAAAGCCAGCACCAGTACTGATCCCTGAGGGGGGAAAAAAAGACTTAGACATGATGAGGGGAAACAAGGTCAGCATAAGAACAAATCAGAACATAAAGCATCAACATAGAGTAGTATAGGCCCCAGTATTGACCCTTGAGGGACTCCACAAAGGGACTCCTTATTTACTAAGGAATAAGGGAAAGCATGGTCAGTAATTGAAACAAAAAAATCTGTTCATAAAGACATGAAATCTGAAAAGGTGCCAGTATCCACTTCTGAGGGACCTTACCATGTGATTATGAATGAGGGGAAACATTGCCCTTAATGCTGCTGAAAACTCAGATGTGTCAAAAGGAACAGAACCCATTAGAGTTTCCCCAGTGATACCAACCCAGTTCTGCAACCCTTCAATCATAATTTTGTGGTCAACCGTTTTTAAAACCGCACTTAAATCAAATAGAAGGATGGCGCACATACAAGGGTCAGCCATCTTTAAAACATCATTAGTCACTATAACAGACATTCTCAGTACCGTGAAACTGTCTTAAACCACACTGAAGGTTTCATTAATGTTGTGGACATATCATACATGCTACACATAAGTATTATTATTATTTATTTTCTTGTACAATTTTTTATATGAACCTTGCTAAAAAAAAAATCTCCAAAAAAACAGAAAAAGTGCTCCATGTTTGCTGGCACTCGTGTTAAGAAAAACTATTTTTAGGAAATACACTCTTAAATACCATTATAAATATATGCGTGTGTGTGTATCCGGTTTTCCAGACTGTATGATGAATATCCATAAGCGCTGTGTGGCCAATGTGCCGAGCCTGTGCGGGACAGACCACACTGAGAGGAGAGGCCGCCTCCAAATCACTGCTGAGGTCAAGACTAACGTACTGACTGTTACCAGTAAGTATCACACGCACACACTCTCACAATACTGTACAGCGTATACACACTTATACAGTCCTCAGCTATTAGTATCCATCATCAGGAAACCAGTGATGTGTCTCCCTCTACTGGTAAATCTGCAGAGGTGGAGGATAAAACAATCAAATCAGATTCAATGTCCATATCCAGGATTTTTACAAGATGATCTACTTACTTGTTTTTTGTCTCATAGTATCAGTGTGTGACAAATGATGTTCAGTTCAAAGCACTTTTGCCTAGAAGATAATTAAAGGGACAGTTTCTTTTTTCTCTTTTGATATGGGGTTGTGTAGTGTACTCATCAATAGTGTCTGTTCTCTGTTTGGTAGATAACAGTCAGAAGGGCCCTGTTCAGAGAAACCAGCCTGAGTACCTCCACAGAAGCGTAGCTATTTACTGCTGTGGACAGGTTTATGAGAAACGTGTACTTTAGACACTTCAAAAGGTCCTCCATTAAGAATCCTTCAGGACTATGTTTGTATTACTCTCTCTTTAATGTGTTTGTTGTCTCTTTTAAATACTGCTGACCCAAACAGCTGATGTCACACAGTGGGCTGCATGCAATACAATACAGGGATGCAGGGCTGTTGTACAATTAGAAATCGTCCCAACACAAAAGGCTGCTGGCCTCAAGGTGGAGCTTTAAATTGTTCAAATATATATATAGTGTACAGTCAAACTAAATGTATTTTTTTTATGTAAAGGACTTTTTAAGTGGCTAATGTATGTGTTTCTCATTTTCAATTTTCTCTCATTTCTCATTTTGTATGACATGATGGCAGGGGCGCCGTATGGGGGAGAAAAGTTCTATGGGCCCGTGACTCATAGGGGCACTAAAAATTATTAGAACAGTAATATATTTTTATTCATATTCACCTCTAAACGTATCACCATAAGATAATACTTCCCCTCACCTTCATTTTATTGTTTTGTGTGTTGCATCAGTGTTGCTTATGATATGTCCTTAGTAAAGAAAGTCCACTTAGGAGCAACATGTACAGTAGGGCCTTTCCCAGTGAGCTAGAGACATACGTGTTAAGTGGTTTTATGTTACTCTCTATAAACTCTATGTGCAGCCCATCAGTTTCTGCTCTGAAACTATGTTAAACTGCATCGTCCCTATTACATAAATACATTCAAATCCATACCCACATCCACAGTAGGGCTGCTGCATGATTCACGATCTCCATTCATGCAAACCTGTGATCTCATGTCTAAATGCTCACTCGCTTGTATTTGCCTATGCATTCAGAACAAGCTGCATTTACATGTTCACTTATGTGTGTAGAGAAAGCAGGAATGAGGCCGACACAAAAAGAATGACACTGAGAAAAAAATGGTGGCGACTGTAAGAGTCATGTTAGAGTGATGAAAACTGTAACCTAAGTAAAGAAAACAGAAACAATCGAGAAGAGCACCTATAAGATCCCAGACGGCATGTGTTTTTATGTGAGTGCAATACTTTTTTTTTAAATGAAGAATTGTGTGAGAGAATCAGGATCTCAATTCTTCTCTAAAAATCCTGAACTATCCCTTTAATGAAGTTAGACACAAACTTGATGAATGCTACTGGGCCTTATGTCAAATACCTGATGTTAGAAATGAAGTAAATATGAAGCAGATGTGATCATCTCCATGGTTTTTCTAAGACTGAATGAGCTGCGTCCAGCTTGCAAAAAAAAGCGAAGAGTCTGATCCAGTTACACATTTACATAGTGTGTCACACATAGTCACCCACTGAAACATGTGTTTTTTGCTGTTAGGGAGATGACTGAGAGGAGGCATCAGTGAGTAAAACAAACAGCCGTTAGTGTCTCTGTCACTGACACCACATATCTCTGCATGAGTGGCCTTATTTACTGTTTTACTGCTGGGCAGGTTTGTAACAAAGCAGAATCACAGCGCGCGGTTTGTCCTGGCGTTTCTAGAGTATGTTGGGGCCCTGGGCAAAAAATGAATTGAGGGCCACACCAACTCTTTCTTTTTCCACTCCCATAAGGATAATTCCTCTTCGTTTTCCTTCGGTAACTTTCATTGACAAACTTTGGTTTCCACAGCAATAATGCATGGGACAACTTATGCTAAGTGATATTAGATGGGGCCCCCTTAGGGAGGTTTTCTACTGTTGTTGCAAAATTTGCACATTTTGATGCACTGCTGTGATTTAGGGTTTGTCAGCCCTTGGGGGCCTATTACTGGCCTGGGGCCCCAAGCAGTTGCCTGCCTTGCCTATTGACAAACAGCGCCTCTGCTCTTTACCGATACACCACATGTTTAACATACGTGGCTTTTTTTTGTTATCCTTGAAACGCATGCATTTGAGTTCAAAGTTGCTGTCATCTTGATATGATATGTTCAACCAATAATCTGTTAAAAAAACGTAATTCAACAGACATTTTATCTTAGAAAGACATATCATAACTTAGAAGTGCTTGTATTAGGTTCTTTGTTTTAACCTGTCAGGTTTGTCAGCCAAGTAATCTTTATAACGTCTTCTCCACAACTGCTGCTGTAATAAATTAGATCGTCTTTTTGAACTTTTGCGTCAAAACTTCTGACACTAATCACAGTTTATAGCTTGAACTAGAGGGGACATTTTTTTCCCCCTCAATTTTTAGGGTTTTCAGACCATTACATTCTGTCAAATTAAAGGCAGGGGTAATTTTCTCCAGATACACTTTTTAAGATTTTGGTTGCTATTGTCTTTGGGTCCTGACAGAAATGAATAACTCATGTTCTCTGAAAAAGGAACGAAGAAAATCCGTCATCTGTAGCAGTTGTAAGCCTGTAAAAACTTAGACCAATGTCTGCACTCGGTTCGATTTTTATGAACCAATCACGCCTCCCTGTCTCCCTGCTCCTTCTCTACCCCATGCATGCACGAGCCCACACTCAGCGTGGGTGCAGACAGAGCACTGAGGGAATGCTACTTTAGAAATCATGCTAGTTTTAGAAAATTACCAACCCTGCCTTTAAGTTAGATTAAATGGAAAAAGAAACATCAGGGCATTTAGCCATATAGATAAGAATCTACAAATCCAGAAGTCTCAAGGGAGTTTTCTGACCTGCTTCATGTTTGATTTAACTGTTAGACAGAAATACTAGAGAGCAGAGTACGTACAATACATCGTCTCACCAGCAGATGGCAGCACAGACTGACATTACTTTGCTTTGTGTTAGAACGGTCCACTAACAGATTATCTTATTGTATGATTCACTTTATGCTAAAATTAACCCTTTCCTGAATGGAAAAAACAATAATGTGTGCTCTGATGCTAAATTATCTTACATAGGTAACGGAACTTCAAATCATCCACACAGTTCATCTCAGATCCCACGTGTGATAACATTTTCATACGTCAACCAGGCATTTGATTCACACAAAACATTTGAAGACTTAAAGGCGTTACACATTTTTGAATTTTGAATCTTTTTTTGTAAAGACTTTTGCGGGCATTTGGCTTTTATTTAAACAGGAAGGATGACGATAGACAGGAAATGTGAGGAGAGAGAGTGAGGGAGGACGTACACCAATCAGTGTCAGAATCAGAAGTCGAACCTGCGACAGGATGTGGCGAGGACTGTTGCTTCCGTAAACGGGGCGTCTGCTCTACTCCCTGAGTTAAACCAGCACCCCTCATGTTTTGACACTTGTAGTTGGAGTTACAATTCATCATTGTTTTAGTTTCTCCTTTGTGACTTAAGAGGGGAAATGCAACTTCAAGCTAATTGCCATATAGAAACTTAACTTTCAGTATCTAAGGCTTTTAAAAGAACCTCTTCCTGTTTAAAGATGCAACAGGATTTTCAACTGTCCTGTTGAAAGACATGATAGATTTCTCGTGGATTTCACACCATTTGAACGGAATCTTTAACATAAAAATATTATGAGAACTTGGGGTCACAGATGGCCTAGCGGTTAGGTCGCACCCCATATACGGCGGCTATAATCCTCCAAGCGGGCGGCCTGGGCTCAAGTCCGATCTGTGGCTCCATTCCTGCATGTCATTCTTCACTTTCTCTCTCCCTGACTTTCTACTCTATCCACTGTCCTGTCCATATAAAGGCAAAATAAACCTTCAAATAAAGATAAAAAATGATACACAAACTTTGGGTTAATTCTAAAAATACTTTGACGAGACGTACCTTGGATTTGCAGAATTCTGCATAATACATGTATTTCCTTTAACGGTCTTTTACTGGGTTTCATCCCTCTTTCTCTTTCTCACTCCTTTGCTTGCTCCTCCTGGTTCCCACGCCTGTGGACTGATAATTAACTGGGATGTACTTGAGGAAATGATAAGAGAGCAGACTGATCACACAGAAACTGCCAAGACAGCAGGAAAGTTCCAACCTCACAAGTGCTTGTTAATCGAATAAAATGGAAGTGTTTTAAAAAATAAAATAAAAACATCAGAAGAAAAACGATGGATTGTGTTCTGTTTTACCAGTCTCAAAACAACATTACAATATTATCCAAAAACGTTCAATTTGACATTACTGCTCCTTTTCCCTGTGGCATCATTTGTAGAGCTGTAGTGGGTGCAGTACTTATTTCAGCCTACAGGGGTCAGTGTGGAGCCACCAGCAGCTTCCTCTCCATTGCAGTGATGTGCATGAAAAAAAAAAACACCACAAGAGATTGAACTGTAGAACCACATGGAATTATTCCACAGCTTAACATAGCAGGCTGCTGGAAATGGCTGCTACACTGAGAAATGTATCCGTGATGTGGACACGTTGAGGATGGAATCAAAGCACTTGACATGGCTGTAAAGTTACATATTATAGATCATTATTAAGTCACCTCCCTCTTACATCATTGGGAGTTTAGAGCTCGGGTTCAGAGGCAGATAAAGGGCCCATGGAGACAGAGGATCAGCATCTGGACCAAGGACCCCCCGGCCCAGGCAAACGCATTGTGACATGGGATGTGGGTCTTGCAAGGTGTCCCCTTCCTTTAAGAGATGTTCCTGAATCTTTTCTTCTTCTCAATACAGATTCCAATACCTAGACTTGAGTAGTAGCTGATACTAAGTACCCCTCTACTTGTTGGGTTAAACAAACATAATATGGATAAGCTAGGATGGCAAACTTCTTGCTACCTTTGAACAATCTTTGCTAGCACTACACTGTTTTTAGTTAGGGTTGAGGGCTAGGTGGAGTTTGGACTTTAAGGTTGGGGGGGTTCACAAAAAGTGGAGGAAAATGAATGCGTATGACAGAGACAGAGAGAGGCCTTATGGCGTGATTAGGCCTACCACAGACACTGAACTTAAACAAACAGTAAAACCTGAGTATACAGCAGTGCAGATCCTCAGCTGTAAGCGCTTCTCCTGGGATGAGTCTTACAGGCTCGTTCACACTGGTGCTAACCTTGTGCAAATGAGTTAACAAGACATAGTCTAATTAATAAAAAACATACACATGTTCAAATGCTCCCCCACTGCGCTGCAGAGCATGGGACAGCCACATGCAGTCAGCGTGACAACATTGCCGTCTGTTGAGATTCAGCTGGGACTCTGCTGCAGCATTTCTAAGGGATGTCACGCTCCAACTTTGTAGTGATACGGAACACACTTCCACCTCTGGAGGACATGAACATACATTATCTGTGAATGAAGTCTGTGAACGGTATTATGACATTTACAATTATATTAGGGGTTAAATCAGTCAGGATAACCCCTAGCACAAACATGAGATGAATATTTTTTTATGCAGACGAGACGCCCGTGCTGGCTCATTCCAGGGAGGAAGCTTTGCTACAAACTGTGGTACTCGTATCACATTTGTCGAATCTGGTAAGAAGTGTCCCTTCCTCTCCCAGCTCATCATCTTTATGTTGAAAATGTAACCTCCGTCAGGATGAGAGCGCAAAACACAGCTCTGTGCAGCCGGGAGTAGAATTGCGTACGGCTGTTCTCCACTGAGTTGAGAAACGTATAGATCATTTTAGGATCTGATTCTGTTCAGTTTGTTTGCCTTAAGCATTCGTTTTTTAAATGAATTGTTAGCTACACAACATTAATTTTGGGTGCACTCCTTCTCACCCATGCAGACAAACTGAACATTTCATTGTGCTTAGCATGACCGTCAATGCTGCTTCAACATCCGACAGATGAAATTCTCTTGAAAAACTTACTTTGCAGCACAGATGCATGCTAGTTAAACGCATCATGAGGATCCGAACTCGGATGAAATGTCTCACATGTGAAAAAGTGCTCTGCCAACGCCCACGCTGCTCTGCACATACAGTATTCTGCTGTTACTGCACTCTTATCTCCAGCCGCCCACCCTGGAGACTTAAATACATGCGTTATCTCTCTCTCTCTCTCTCTCTCTCTCTCTCTCTCTCTCTCTCTAACACACACACACACACACACACATGCTCTTTGCAATTAGCACACACTATATGCGAGCAAGATCCTCACACGTGCAGTCACATGCAGAAAACACACCTGCAAATGCACAAGCAGACAAATTCTCTTATTTACACACACACACAAACACACACACACACGCACACACACACACACACACACACACACACACACACACACCCTGGTGTCTTTACTGTAAGTGTCCTCCGAGACTATTTGGCATGCTACCTTCTTTATAGCTCCCCTCAAACAGCATTTGATGGTCACTTTAACAGGCATCATCTAATATTTATTGACCTGCTCCGCTGAGGGTTTAATGCTGGTCTGTGCTGTGGTTAACCTCCCGGAGCTTAGCGTAGCATAGCGCTTTAGCAGCATGAAAACCTCATTTCTCTGACTTCTTAAAGGTGTTGTCATGCTGCGAGCTCGCTGGGAAGCTCTCCTTTCAGTCATGGTTTGAAAGGATGCAGTGTGTTCCCTGCAGCTCTAGGAGCTTTGCATCTCAATTGTTAATTGTAAAAACATTTTGGCTTTTATTGTAAAAGTATGCAGTTTGTGTTTTTTTTTTTTTCTCAAATCAGGTTGAAAAAAAAGCTGACTATTCTGTGAACTCCGTGGCATTTGATTACAAGAAGGACCAGCTTAAAGACTTAATGTAAATGTGACATTTGTACTTCATTATGTGTCTTCTAATCATTGCACACATGTCTCTATTTCCTCCGTATGGCTGATCACAGCGTGATTTTTGCTCTTTTTGGCTCTAATCAAAGCAGCCCCTCTTTGTTGGCTGTGCAAACATACCACTTGCAGCCTTATCTAATTGAGAAATCTGTCATATTCTTTATTTACTTATTTTCCTCCTGATCCAAGAGTTTATACATAAAGGATTGAAATGCAGTATAGTGCATATTGATCTTCTATCAGCCAACATTTAAAAATAACTTCATTTTGCTCGTGATTTGATGATCCCTTGTGACAAGTGGATTTCTGATCAGACTTATCTAATCAAAAAATGTATTTATTTCGCGCCTAATCATTACAACAGAGCAGGTCTAGACCTAACTCTTTGTTACATGATTTAAAGAAACTCCACATTAATCCACAAATGAGCAAGCCCCTGGCTACAGCTGAAAGGAAAAACATCCTTTTTACAGGCAGACACTTGGGGTAGGACCAGACTCATTGATAAACGAGCGTCTGGCGCAACTGGATTGGCTGAGAAAAAGTGATAAAGAGAGAGAAGGAGAGAGAGAGAGAGAGAGAGAGAGAGAGATTCACAGACACAGTCACAAAAATAACCAATGATAGATATTAACGTTAGCAATGCCTATAAGAGTAGTACAAAAATATGACATATGTTACCAGTAACATCTATATTTGATATAATATGCATATGAATAACGATGATAATTATTGCATCAGTTGGGCTCAAACAGGTCCAATTCAGCATTCAGTCAAAAGCAGAGTTGATACCAATAGGACGAGTAAAGGCAGGACTCAAATACTGAAGGAGCAACCAGAACAAACCCCCGATTAGACCGAGTAGATTGAAAAAGGTGCGGAAGCAGCCAAACTTGGAACCTCGATCGGGTGTTAATGAGGCCCTCTGGTCAGAACTCAACAAAATGGTCCAATGGAGAAATGGAAAATGAAAAACTGTCTTTAGGAAGGCAAACGGAGTAAGCAAGCTGAACCAGAACCAATATTTAGTTTTTGGTTACGCAGATAATTCCTCAGAGCTCATCACATTTTGGGGAAAATGATGTGGCTTTACTGAGTGTGCACATTTAATATCCATGACACAATTTTCATGTGAATGAGATGCACTTTAAATATTCTCTTTATACACATGTACACTGAGATAAATAATACAAGTACCACACTTGATATTCCATTTACCAGCACCCATGTTATGTTCTCCAAAAAATGTATAAAACCTTGAAAAAAGGAAAAGAAAACTGGTCCAATGAACATGCATCATCATGATATTATTTCTTTTCTTCAAAGGGAAATAAAGTGTGAACACTGAACCCCGAAAACCAAAGTGCAAACTGATGCCCTCAATGAAAAGTTAACCACAAGTGCAACCACATTGTTAACTTACTGACCCAGTAAACCGAGAATCTACGAGACATGTTTTCAGACGGATCTTTGTACAGTGGACAGGGTCAGATCAAATTTTTAGTGTTCCTAAAAGCTAATAAATAAAGAATGGCATCTCTCTAGCGGGAAGGAGCCTGAGTTGCTGTGTGGAGTCTAGAGGCACTGACTTGAACTTCTATGACTGAAAACTCCTGCTCAGGAAAAGTGCAGGGTTTCTCTTTTTCAATTGAGGATTTGAAACGTAAATTGCTGTCTTCATTTCAGCAGGATTAAGGAAAAAACTGCTCCCTCAATTTTTTCTGGACTTTCTGGGGGTTGGGAAACGGTCTTGTGTGTCTTTGTGTCTTATGTTTGTTCACAAGTGTTTCCCTAGTGAGTGGACTATAGGACGCAGTAGCACCAGCTCTTCCTCTGGTAATTGGATGACCTCACAACTTGACCAGTTACAATAATTGCTCACACTCATGTGAACACACATGGGATTTTTTACCACTGGAATGCAATTACAGCCCAATTACAGGTTGCCACAAAAGAAGGATTAGTGTCTAAACTGGCAACCTTCGTCTGACTACTTGGACACTGCCAAGCGGCAACCTCCGGTCTTGAAAAATGAAGCCAATGCGGAAGTGCAAAATCCTTCAGTTCATCGATTGTCCGCTTGAGGCTGGCTCCATTAATCCCGGAAGTCACAGACACACCACAGCCAAAAAAAGACGCTTTTACAGCATAAATAAACATGTTTACAGCCTGGTACAAAAAAACAAAATACAAAATGTACTGACAACCTGAAATCTTTGTGTTTTTGAATCTCTTTTCTCTTTCTCACCTAATTTCTTTCCTGCTTTCCTCCCCAGTCAAAGAGGGCAGAAATCTGGTTCCTATGGACCCCAACGGTCTGTCAGACCCCTACGTGAAGCTTAAACTGATCCCAGACCCCCGCAGTGAGAGTAAACAGAAGACCAAGACCATAAAGTGCAACCTAAACCCCACCTGGAACGAGACCTTTAAATTGTAAGGCTTTGTGTCACTGTGTCAGTTGTCAATCAGTTCATGTAGCTCTCTGTCTGTCTCTGCCTTTCCTCTCTCTCCCTCTGCTCCAGCTTTCCAAGTTTATAACAGTTTCTTCTCTTTCATCTCTCTCACTTACTCGGTGCAGCGTTTTTCATAACATTATACTCGGCTTTGCAAGCAAGTGTAACCGCTAGCGTTCAGAAAAAAAAAATTCATCTGGCTCCTTCCACTCATGAAAACTTGCTTTTGGGGTCGTTTCCGACAGTTGGCTCTAATTACGTTCTTAATAAGCTGCATCACAGTTTGCATGGAGGGAAACGGAGATTTGCATTTTAAGGCATCTGGGTGCAGATGTTCGGTTTGAAAGGCCCTTTTTTTTTTTACCTCTCCTACAAATGGAAAAAATAGATGCTGGAAGAGTTCAAACAAACAAGTTCTCTTAACATATTGTACATATACTGTAAGCTATATCTCGCAGTAGCAAATCTTGACTCTTAAACCTTGGCCCTATAATAGTGTTGTTACCATATTTTCAACCATTTTTGCAGTATTTCTGTTCTCCAGCCATTTCATTGAGAACAAAATGCTTCAAAACTTTGCACTATTTTATGTTAACTACCCCTTAAAAGTTAGCAAAATCCAGATCCAGAGACTGATTCAGAGATCACAAGTCTTTACTGCAGGACAAGACCTTCTGATGTCTTAGCGATCCTTCAACCTGTTGACTGTCTTTGTGTCTCTCCCAGCCACCTGAAGGAGTATGATAAGGACCGCCGCCTGTCTGTGGAGGTGTGGGACTGGGACCTGACCAGCCGCAACGACTTCATGGGATCGCTGTCCTTCGGCATCTCGGAGCTCCAGAAACAAGGAGTGGATGGATGGTGAGATGATGGGGGGGATGATTGGGGGAAGAGTGAATAAAGGAGGGATTGGAGACAAAGGAAAAACACATGTAGATGAGAAGGAGGAGCAGGAGGGAGGGGGAAGGTGACCTTGTTTGTATTGTTGAAGAAATACTTTAGTCAGAGCCCCTTTTTTTTATTCTGGTGATACTTAGTGCCATAGCATCTCTACCTTGTCTCTTTATCTCTCAATTTTTATCTCTACTGCTCTCTCTCTCTCTCTCTCTCTCTCTCTCTCTCTCTCTCTCTCTCTCTCTCTCTCTCTCTCGAGCTCAGCCTCTATATCTCTCTATCTTCTTCCCTTTTTACCGACGGTGCTGTGTAAGGGTTTTTAATGAGATGCCAGCATTTGAGGTGGAATAGTGGAGGCGGAGAGGTGCCATTAAAAACATGATAATCATTGAAAGCAGAGGGAACCCGTGCAAGTGTACGTGTTCTCCACCACTTCATCAATATGCAGCTCTAAAGCTTCGTATGCTGGCGCCAGCATCCATGAAGAGGAACAACTGTTCATGATAAAGACATAACAGTTTAGGTGGAGATTTAAAAAAATATATTTTCCTGGATGTTTCTGCTCTATTCATAGCACACTGGCCATTTTCCTGTCACACACAGGATGGGAAGTGTAAATGTTGTTTTTCCTATACAGATGTGTCCAAGGTTTACATGTGGTAAGAATACAGACGGCCAGATTTGCCATATTTAAAGTTAAAAGCCACCAATTATCTACCTTTAAATAACAGCTGAAGTTAGCATCAATCTACTTCCTAACTGACATTGTTGTTTTATCCTAACATGATCAGAAAGGCATAGCTAGCTAGCTTTCTAGTCAACAGTTAGCTAATGAAAGTGTGAGGTAGCTAGCATTCATTAGCTATCTTTAGATTACAGCTTAAGTTAGAATTCAACCACTTCTTAGCTAACATTAACATTGCATGGTGTAGGCCTGACAAAATATGATAAGAGAGGAATGGACTCCCAGTTAACAACAATGATAGCCAGCTAGCTTGGAGCTTCGTAGCATTTAACCACTTTCTAGCTAACTTTACCATTTCATTGTACAATATGATAGAAGGGGCAAGATTTTCTAGTTAACGACAATAGGCCTACTAGCCAGCTAGCATTCCAGCTAATTGCTGCTTTACAACCTTTAAGCTCTCGCAGAGATAATTGAGGGCGACCCTCATTTACAATGATGCAGAAAATACATACAAAAATGACAAACAAAATCAGTTAGGGCGGCCATAGGTAATAATAATGTAGCTGATTTAAAGCCAGCAGTAATGTTTGTTAGCTAATGCTCTTATTGGATAGGACTTGGTTAAATCCTAACATATGCTAATGTCCTTAGCTGTCTGTGCCTTAAGAGTTATAATATTAGTTATTCTGGAAATATCGCTGAATGTCCTTAGAAACGATTCGATAGCTAGCATACTAATTTCCTCTTTTGATTTTTTTAATTGCAAAGCACAATATAAGGATGTTTTACTACTGTATGTTTACGTTTTTTTGTGTCTGGCTGAGTATGGTCACAGTGTGAGGAACAGTCAACAACAGTAAAACTCTTTTAAAGCACCAATAAACTCAAATATCTTCCTATTAAAATAACATTTTCACAACACTTTTGAGATAGTGACACAGATCTCAGCCCCAAAGTTATTTCTTCTAAAAAAAAGATGTGAGGCTTTGAGATATGAGATATGAGCTTGTGTCTACAGTCGTACCAAGGCTAACGTGAAAAAATGATATTTTATTGATTTTGTTGGATGGAGTGTATGTCTCTGTCAGGCTTCGCTATTTACCTTGAAGGAGAGGAGATAACCGTATAATCATCAAATTATTCTTTAGAGCTGTACATCTGTGGACAAACTGTTTGCAGCTTCAGCTAATGTTTAAAGGCTTACATTGTATAGACTAAATGAGTATTCATTTGACTTGGAATATTATCTCTGTTCAGGTTTAAGCTGCTCTCCCAGGAAGAAGGCGAGTACTTCAATGTTCCCGTCGCTCCAGAGGGAGAGGAGGGCAACGAGGAGCTACGGCAGAAGTTTGAGGTGTGTGTGCAATTGTGCCTTTTAGCCTACTTGTGTTTCTTTTTATGTGGAACCTTTTGTAAAGTGTTTGCCAGGATGTGTGTGAGTGTGTTGGCATGGTGAATGCTTGTGAAAGTGTGTGTATGTGTGTGTGCACTTGGTCTGCATCTCTGTGTGTCTGAGTGAGAGCCTCTCTGGGAGAGCTGTTAGCAGTTGGCAGGCACACTTAGAGCACCATCCGGTCTGGCACACTGCAGGTCCAGACGTGTGTGTGTGTGTGTGTGTGTGTGTGTGTGTGTGTGTGTGTGTGTGTGTGTGTGTGTGTGTGTGTGTGTGTGTGTGTGTGTGTGTGTGTGTGTGTGTGTGTGTGTGTGTGTGTGTGTGTGTGTGTGTGTGTGTGTCTTTGGTGGCTGACCAGTAGGACCACTCATTGACACATTTGGCTGTGGGAAGGATAACCCCACTACTTTTTTAAAAATTCTTTAAACGCTTCTCATTCTGTCCTGCTGACACCTAGCCAAAAAAAGAGAGTATTTCTGAATTTGTGTTAGTGGCATCTTTCCCCCACCTGACCCGTTAGCTTAGCTTAGCTTAGCTCAAGACTTCAAAGACAATTCCCCATTTCAATATTCACTTATATTGTAAGTGATCAGGCTGAGGCTATTCTAACCCTTAAAGTTTTAAAAGAATGAAAGATGAAAACAATCTGTCCAATGCTGTTTGAGCAGTAAAATGTATTCACTTGGTGCAGACGTATTACATTAAAAAATCAAAAAATGGTCTTGCTTGCAAAATTAAAGGCATTATGATTCAGTGAGCTGTAAGCTGTGCGAGGGGATTTTAACATATTGATCGAGGGTAACGTTCATTGAAATTTGACCTGGAGAAGTGGCTTGCAGAGAACATATAAAGCTATTAAAGTGCTCCTTATTATGTTATTAAAAAATAATTACCTACAAAAACAGTTAATTCCACTGACTATCTATTTTTTTAAAGTTATTTTATGGGCGATTTTACCTTTATTGGATTGAACAGCTGAAGAGAGACGGGAGACTTTGGAAAGAGAGAGTGGGGGATGACATGCAGCAAAAGGCCGAGGACGGATTGGAACCCACAACTGTTGCTCCTGTAGCCTCTGTACATGGGGCGCACAACATAACCGCTAGGCTATCAGCACCCCTAAGAATATCTATTGGGCAATAAAGAGCACACATTTATTAATATCGCCAAAAAAGACCAGCAACACAAAAAGGCCAGGAGGTAAAGTTAAGTCACTGAATTCACTGTGTTGTTGTCCGTCAGACAGCTAACAGAATCTTCCTGTAACTCAAAGCCACAATGCCCTGTAATCATACATAACTTTTAGCCTTCATACAGTTTAATAGAGAAATAGACAAAAAGCCTTCACATATATTTAACTCTTTTTCTTACCTGTGCTATTTAATAAGTGGCCTTATGGGGATTTAACTCACTTTTGGAAGCTGTCTCAAGTGGCCACTAGAGGAACTGCAGTTTTTTTCGCACTTCTGCATTGGCTTTTTTTTGTTTCACCCCTGGAGGTCACCAATTGTTTTGACTTCATCATGAGGTGGTGAACAGATTCTGCTTCAGGAGAAGAAGTGCTCTGAAATCAGATTCTTTTCATTGTTAATAGTGTGGTAAGTTCAGAGCATGAATGTCGTCTATATGGCGAGGCATTGTACTCCCCTTGCCTCCATTCTCTCCTCGCTGTCTCCATTTTACTTCTTTTTCTCTCCTTCACTTATCTGTTTTGTCCTCCGTCACCTTCACTGCCCCCCTGTGTGTTTCTCTCTCTTTATCTGTTTTCCTCTCCCATCCTCCTCCTCAAGGTCATGGTCCTCAGACGTTCACTGAGACACAATCTCGGGGGGGCTGCTATCATGCACACACACACACACACCAAACACACACACACACACACAAGCATGCAGGCAACTTCTCGGCTATAGCTCTCTGAGAGTCAGAAAGCCACAGAGACAGAGAGAGTGATTTCTGTTTGGTAACATGACCTGCTTGCCTCCATTCAACCCACCCAGAATCCCTCACACAGACTTTCACAGAGCTATTAAGCGGACATTAACAATAGAAATCTAGTTTTGCAATAAAAATGTATACTCATTTAAAGCTTGAAACATTTCTTCATCAATTTCACTTTAGTTTGTCCCTTTTTCTGTCCCTCTTTCTTTCTGAAACACAAAAGGGTCCGACAGCCTAACGGAGAGAAAGCGTTCAATCGGGGGAAAAGAATGTGGATTTTTAAAATAATTTTTACATAAATGCAATTTAATTTAAAGTTTTTTTCTG
This sequence comes from Tautogolabrus adspersus, assembly GCA_020745685.1. Classification (NCBI taxonomy): domain Eukaryota; kingdom Metazoa; phylum Chordata; class Actinopteri; order Labriformes; family Labridae; genus Tautogolabrus; species Tautogolabrus adspersus. The sequence continues at coordinate 19,960,759 of CM036553.1, forward strand.
ACAACATTTAAAATAGACTTTGTTAAACCGACTAAGATGAGTATATCAAAGCATGACACACGTAATATCCTTTGTAAGAACAGCTCTGACTATCATGTCAAATACTATTATGTAGATGTGTTCAGGCCTGGAGGGCACGTTGACTTTTGTATTTGAGAGTTGGAGCTACTTCTTGTTTCTTGGTATGACACTGAATAAGGCATGCTGCTAGTGCCACACCCTCCAATGTGTATTTCATTATCCTGTAGACCAGGATGGTCATTATTTACTGTTTGAAGCAGATTGGTCACTTCCTTTTTCATAAATGAAAATATAAAGTTTTCAGAACACCAAATTGCCTAGGGGTCCCCCCCCCCCCCCCCCCCCCCCAAAAAAAAAAAAAAAGTACAAGTATATATAAAGTTTCTAAAGCAGAAGAAGGGGTTTTGTCAGAAGAGGTCCTTATGTAGCTTTGCTGTTACAGTTTTTGCATGTCAGCTACAGAGGCGTTATTCATACATTAAAGGGGATGAAACAGACAATGGCTTGTTGCTTCCAAAGGCATTTTAATCACCGTATAAGTGCAAACATACTTTTTAACAATCAAACTAAAAACACCTTGTCGGAATAAAGATTATTTTGCCTTTTTTTCTGATTTTAGAGCCACCATTCAGCCTTTTTCTACTGTTTATACTGTGCACAAAGATACAGAGAGCAGTGTCACTCTATGAAGGCTCAGAGAGTGTTGACTCCAGCATGCTCTGCTGCTCCCAAATACCTCGACCGCTTCTGTGTGTGTGTGTGTGTGTGTGTGTGTGTGTGTGTGTGTGTGTGTGTGTGTGTGTGTGTGTGTGTGTGTGTGTGTGTGTGTGTGTGTGTGTGTGTGTGTGTGTGTGTGTGAGAACAGATGGAGACAGATAGAGCCTTTTATCCATTGATGAGCAGAGAACTGTTTAGATTGCACCACTATCTCTTTCACACACCCGCAACAAACACACAGTACAGGGAGCAGCAGCACAGCACTTGAAAGCTTTACTCTGACCATTTTCAAGAAGAGGCAGAGGAGAAATCACTGCACAGGGCAGAAGAAGAAGTGCACAGAGCCTCAACGTGGATCAGCAATTTGAAGATAAGATAGGAGAAGATATTCTCGTCCTGTACCTCTGGCTTTCAGAGTCCAGGCGTTTTGTTAATGTTTTAAGACGATCTTTAAATTAAGGATGGCTTAAAGTGGGGAATAGGATTATAACGAGATTAGATTTTAAGATTCTAATAGTTTCCTATGACAAGGTCAACGCAGCGACTATTCAGCTGAGATAGAAAGTTGGGAGTGAAAAAATAGTGAATAATAGAGAGAGACAGGGAAGTAGTGACGGACATGAATAAATGGAGAGTTAGAGACACAGGGCACATTTATAAAGATGAAGCAGAGATGGAACCCAAAGTTTCAGAAGCGAGTGGTTGAAGGACGGCAACAAGAGAAAGTGGGGACAGACATGATTGAATAGAGTGGCAGACTCACAGGGAGGCCATTTTTGTTATGGAAAGTGTGAAGTGGAGTTTAAAGTGCCTGCATAGAATAAATGAATTACAATGAAGCAAAAGGTTTAAATGTTTTCCCTTTTAACATATTTATCACTTCAACTGCTGTCTCTTTTATCAAATGTTTCTCTGGGATGTTAAAACGCTCCAAATTCAGAAGGCCTATTTGTATTTGTATACAACCAACAGTCTTTGATTTTTATTTTTCTGCAAATTATCATGTACTTTAATGCCGATGTGCATCATTACAAACACATACATATACAAATATACATAAATAATCTGTTGCACACTGAAAATGACTTCACTGTCACTTTATTGTGAGCAAAATACCTGATTACGCTGTGGGTACCTGAGGAAGCCAAAGAAAAAAAACATGTTTTTTCGCTCAAAGCTCGTTTACGTACATCATTTTCTCCAATTTGAGTAAAAACATGACATCTTGAAAACAGGCTTTGAAAGAAGCTGTCGAGACTCAAAAAAATATTTTCCTAAGAGCAATTAAAGAGGCGGAAGCGATAACATTAGATTGAGTGTGTGTTGTAATGGTTTCTTCTAGAGGTCTAACAAATATTGCTATGTGAGGGGATGGACACAACTTCCTTGAGAGTCTGGAACAAAGAAAACCAAAAGCTAGATGATTTGGAACGCGACCAAAATCAACCAACAGCCTAAAGACTGTGATTGTTGATGAATTTGTTTGGGTTCGTTTATCCCCATACATTTTTTTCAAAGGTTTATTTTGGGTCTTTTTATGCCTTTATTTTAAAGAAAGGACAGTCGAGTCAGAAATCAGCGAGAGAGTGGGGGGAGTGACACGCGGGAAAGGATCTGAACCAAGACCGCCTGCCCGCCCGGAGGATCACAGCCTCCGCACATGGGGCGTGTGTTTAGGCCTTTCTATCACATCTGCTCATATGCAAATCTCTCAAAACCTGAGCTGTTTTAATGCTGAAACCTCAAACTAAAACTCCCAGTGTTAAATTAATTGGTTATGCCATCCAATCTGCTGTTTTGTTTCTATGGTACATTTGTTTGTTTTCATTGAAATGCTACAGTACAAACAGCACGTTGGTTGGCTGCACCAAAAGAACAAATGTGGTTAAAGAACGTAATAAAGGCAATCTACTACTTCCTTCAAGAGTAGCCCCATCATAACCTCTTTCTATGTCAAGTATATCAGAGTTAATGTATGTTCAGTGTCCACTTACTAATAGCCTGTGGCCTCTTTGAATATTTATGATTGTGTCTGATGAAGTCCTCTGTTTCCTCTTTCCCTTATCCAGAGAGCAAAGATTGGTCCAGGCAAGAACACAGAAGGCAAGTCGGCTAATGCTGCGTCCCGCTTCGACTCCAATGGAAACCAAGACCGCATGAAACTGTCTGACTTTAACTTCCTGATGGTGCTGGGCAAGGGCAGCTTCGGCAAGGTGAGGACATGTTGACTGTGTGGATTTATCCAAGGCATTCATTTCAAACATTTATTAAACATCAAAAATCATTAATGCTACCCTTATTTACAACTTCTGTATGTTGAGACACACCAAATACAGTCAGGGGAAACAAAACTGCCAGAATCAAATAGAGCAGTATCATCTGCATAAAGACGGATATTACAGTCAGTTATTAAGGTGTCACAGACCACTGAAATGTATCAGAAGGTAATTCTGAAAACCTTTATAATCAATGGAGTCAAACCCAAGATTGTAGAACGTCTGAATAAGAAGAGAATGATTAACTGTGTAAAAAAAAAAGAATGTGACTTCTGTGCGAACATCTATAAACAGACTGATGAGGGCTCAAAATAGATGTTTGTAAGAAAACCTTTGAGTTATGTATCAGTGATTACATGGATTTTCCCAGACAGAACTATTTAGATAATGGCAGACAATCATTGGGATTGCTGTCGTTTTCTCCCTTGTATAAAGGTATAAAGGAGTCACCTGAGCAATATGTGCCACAGGTGCACATTGAAGCATATTGCTGAGCCATTTTTGCTCTTACCATCTGGAGCATTAAAATTATGTAGCCTCACTCGTCATTCAAAAATAAGCACACCTCTTTTCGCTTCACCCCGATAGCAAGAAGGGCAGTCTGGTGAGACGTCTCACTCATGCTACTCAGAGAACCGGGGTTACAGTAGTAACCTAAAGTTCTCTTTCCTGGCATTCGTTTCGATGTCTCACTATGGAATATGGAGACTCCCGTATTGCTAGACAAGCTTATCTTAAGCAACTGACCGCCAGCCCACCCCCTCATGCTTAGATGTTTGGATGAGGCATGTCCACCGAGGAAGCCACACTCAAAACAGCGTGGGCAAGGCTCGGAGAAGTCCCATCCTATTTATAAAAACTAGCAAATGTGAGGGGCGAAGACCAACTTGCTGCAGAGTAGATATACACCTGCTAGTCTTAACTACATCATCCGTTCTTGGCTGAAACCAGAATATTTTTGTGTCAAATCATGTCAAGGTTTCTACAGTACAGTAGTCACGTTAAAGCATGTGTTAATACCTTGTAACTTTTGTCTAGGGGTACTAAAAAGGTCGATATAATAATGGTAAAAAAAATAATGGTACACAAGAAAATCCTGCCAAAACTTTTAAAATTATTTATCTAAAATGATTCAAATGAACTTACAAAAGTGAAACTACAAAGGTAAAAAACTGAAGCAAAAGGCTTCATGGAAGTCAAAGGCAAACATAACAAACAAAAACCCCCCATGCTAACTGGAAATAAAAACTCTCAACCTGCCAAAAACAATCAGAGACAAGGCTTACCTTCCTGTCTGCCCACAAAAAAGGAGAAGGCAGTTATCAACAACAACAAAAATGGAAAAATCTCTATGCTTCCTTTTCTAAGTTTCACTGAACTGTTGGATTAAAGTTTGACAAGATGGCAAATACAAAAAATGCCTAAAGATATCACAGAAGAAACACCTGGTTTCTAAAGTAATACCATCAGGGGTGTGTCAGACCTGACACACACACACAGGGTGAGAAAGAACAAAACAAAAACACAAAGCTCCCCTTCAGTCAGTGGAAGTAACAGCATATCTATCTAACTATAGCTGCAACAAGCTTGCAACTACAGGAAAATGGTCAAATGAATGTTACAGCAGCACAGGAAGAAAAAAAGTCTTATGACCAAATAAGTTTAATTATAGCATTATTCATCAAGATCATTCAAAGTAAGTCCATACACTACAAAAACTCAAATCTTACCGAGTGTATTTGTCTTATTACTCATCAAAAATACGTCATTACACTTAATATAAGCAACATTCATCTGACAAGACCAGATAAGGATCTTATTTAAAGATATAAAAAGCAAAGAATAAGCCCTCTGATGCCTGTAATGAGTTGAAATTGCAGCCAGTGCAGTAAATTGTTACGTTTCTTGAAGGTAAAGATCTCGTTTTTAGAAACTTAACAAGTACATTTTGCTTGATGCAATGGCAGCAAGTTTAGCTCATTACATATTACTGTGAGCTGCCATCATGTGTATGCATAGGCACAGTCAAAAGAAGCATTACAGCCCTGTTATTCTGTGCTGTGATGAATCCCTCTTTGAGTATGAGTGCGCTCTGTATCCACACACAGTATGCAGAGGAAAGTGAAGATGGACAGAGAGAGAAGATAGAGATGGAGGGAGTTAAAGGAGATGGAGCAAAGGTAGACAGAGATGGATGAAGGGAAAGAGAAGAGGACTGTGACGTGACAAGGGGAGAGACTGATGAAAGGAGAGAGAGACACAGAGATGTTAGAGCACGGCGGCAAGGTTGACATGAATGAATTGAGAGAGAGGTGAAAACGTCAGACTGAATGAAGAGGGCGAGAGTGAAAAGGAGTGGAGGAGGGGGGCTTCGGAGAAGGGAAGAGTGACATGAATGAATGAAAATCAAGGCGAGAGACAAAAAGAATGGGACGAGAGAAAGAGAGAGTGGCGAGATAGAAAATTGGGTAAACAGTGGGTAAGCGGCAGGGATAGAGAGAGAGAGAGAGAGAGAGAGAGAGGGAGAGCATTGTCTGAGTAGCAGACCTGTATGCTGGATGCCTGTTTCCATGGTAACAGGCATTTAAAGCTACACCGATGCGTCAATGTGGAGAGCCTGAGTCGAGGGGCGATCATTACTGGAATACTGGACACACACACACACACACATTCCTAAAACATGCACAGATGAACACACACACACACAGACACTCTACTTATTTATGCCATTCCCATGTATGCACACACCAGTACATTTTGGTAATATGGGCACTAATAATTCAGAGAGAAACACACTATAAACACAGACAAACGCTGCACGGACTTTGACAACGTCCAGATCTCATTGAGTTCTGGGTCAGTTCAAAGTCAGAAAAAAAAAGACCTGTCTCGCGCTTTTTGCTGCTTCCACACTGCTCACACACTTCTCGGTGTCAGGAGTGTTTGTGTCTGTCACTGATTGTCATGCCGTTGTTGTTAAGAAAATAATATAATGAATAAAAGCCACAAACAAGATAGTCTTGTGTGAGCCAGATATGATTGCTGGCGGGCAAGTTGCGTGGTGCAATAATATCACCATGGTGAGAATTCGTACACCGCGACAGCCCTAAAGCGGGTTTATTTTATGAATAACACTGTTTAACATTTTATCAACTTGAAAAGTGCCTGCCAGGACGTACACTCTGCCCATGATCAGACTAGATGGACTACTGTGCATGATATATGACAGTGGAGGATATTACATCAGTCCATTTCATTACAATGAAGCCAAGTATCGTGCAGTGCAATGAAGTGCAGCAGAGTGTGCTTTAGTTTTCCCTGGCTAAATAAATTCACTGTGCAAGGTCAGCAGAGGAAAAACAGTGGCATCATTTACGACATATGACAGTTCATATCCTGAGGGCTGTGCTTCTGTCAAACGACCCTGGACAACTTTCTTGGATAAAAGGGCGTTGCCTATAGTGACACATGCTGTAATTCATGTTAATTTGTTAATGACACCGTGACCGAAATGACCTTGAGTGAACTGAATGGCATGCAAAAAGGTAAAAGGGGAGATTTTAAACATCATTTTCCTAAACACTGCCATACTTGACATTTTGTAATGATCACAAAATGAATACAAAATTGTTGCTCTGTGTCCTGTCCATCTCTCCTCTGCAGAGGCGTTTTGATTTCGGATGAAACCCTGTGGTTTTGTGTCCTCCCTCTCTTGTGCCGGGCTTGTCCTTGTGTGTTTGGTTGCATAAAATGAGCTTTGGGCCAGATGGTGTCCTTCCTCTGTGTTTCAACTTTACAGAGTCACACTGCCACCATATGGGATGAGCTCTAGCATGTACACAAAAACACACTTCCTCTCACACTTAAAGCCGCTTTTCAATAAATCCCACTCCAGCAGATCTCTAAACTTTTATGCTGAAGATTAGTATGCACATTCTTGAACTGTGCTAGCCTCAATGCAAACACACATTAACACCCTCACACACACTTAAAGAGTATACTTGTGTGTGTCTTTGTCCATCTGTGCTGCACATCCTGTAGTATCCCAAACCGAGTGACCCCGCTTCATTATCATGCCTGAATATTTATAAGGCATAAACAGCAAAGTTATCTCTTGACTCTTTGGGAAAAAAAATGTTATCGAGTGGACCTAAGGTCACCATTATTGCTCTATTCTTATGAATAATTTAATAATGAGTTAGATATGATTTCTATTAAAGCTTATATTTAAGAAACTTATGACGGAGCAGGTAGTGTTTCTAGAGATATTTTTCTGTCTGCGTTAGTAGAACATGTTGTGTTCATGTAAAAACTGTTTTCTTTAAACAGTGGTCTTTCTAAGATCGAGTCTATCTTCCTTCCCCAGAGCAATGGCGCATTAAACACGTCAATACATCTGTCAAACTCAGCTTTACTTAAGCATTAGAGAAGTTGCTAAAATATTCAGGTCGCTAGATTCACCCTGTGTTTAATGCCAATGAACATAAGAAATGTAATAACTGTGATAAAATGAAACACGATCGGATAAAAGATCCTTTGTGGAGGTCTCAAAACTCAATTAGCCTCGTGGCAACTACAAACACTCCATGTTATTCATGTAATGTAAAGCTCAGCCCTTTTTCTTACACATTCTTCTTTGCGTGCTTTGTTTAAAGATAATAATGGGTGGGGGGGGGACTTGAATTCATTTTAGAATAAAGAGGAAGGCTATGCAGTTAGACTAAGAAAGTTTCAGAGTACTCTCATATGTAAAATAGTCTTAATCTGAGCTGATAATTTACATACCAGTACATGTTGACTTTCCTCAGTTTAATAGTGCTGTGTAGTGCTCTGTGTAGTATTATTATTATAGGTTAAGGTATTAGCTATTGATATGGAGCCTTAATCTGACTTTGAACTATGCCTGTATGCATCCACCTCCTTTCTTAACATGAACTGTGAAGTAACTATGGAGACTAGCTTGTTTTGTTAGTTACAAAATTAACTGTAAAGAAAAAATGTTTGTAAAGTAACAGACTTTTCTTACCAAGAGTCGGATGAAAAAATACAGGCTACTTCTGTCATATTTGTCCATCAACACAATGCTACAGCTACTAGCTAAACTCAGCAAATGTGGGGGAAAGTTAGCTCGACTCTTTGGACGCTAGCTTAGCCTATAATGAAAGTTTTTGTAAAGAAACCCTATTTCATTACATTTGGGAAGTGCACAAAAAGTTTTTTTTTTGCCAGGAGTTGCATGAAATACTTTTTTGTGCACTGCTTTCATATTTGTCCATTCAGTTTAGCATAAATAAAACAAAAAGTTAGCCTGGCTTTTTGAATGTAGCTTTAAAGCTGGCTTGTCATAGCTGTTACGAAGTCAAAAAGTGAAAAGTAGTAATAAAAATAAACTACTTTTATATTTTTTAATTCAACACAATGACACAGCAACTTATAGTTAGCTTAACTGAGAAAGAAAATGTGAAAACTGGGTCAAGTTAGCCTCTTTGAAGCTAGCATGAAAAAACGATTGTAGTGGAAGCTAGCTTGTTATACATTATTCTTAAAATACATCTCAGGTACAAAAACAAAGTGCAGGAATATGAGACTTCAGTTTCTAATAACAGATAAGAGTTGGATCGTAGCAGTAACAAGAGCCTGGCTAGCTTGTTTCAGTCACTTAGCCATGCTTAACATTTCCTACCTTTCAGCCTTGTGTTGAAAAGACATGAGTAAATGACTTTTCCCAAAATGTTGAACTATCACTGTAAAGCTCCACTTTCTCATTTTGTTAAGGGCACAGACCCTTTCACAGTTGTAATAGTTCATATAATTCCTTCAGACACAGATTACAGTCTAGAGAGTTGAACTTTTGTTACCTGGTCACAAACCTGCTTAAACTTTTATAAGGTGACCTGCGAGCTGAGGCCTGACCCATATTTTCCCTGCTATTTACAGCAGCTCCTGGATTCTTCAGGAAATAATGGTGCATGAGAGGAGAAAGAAAGAGAAAAGTAGGAGCATGAGAAATGGAGAAACTAAAGGAGAGAAATGTTGGCGGTAAGGAAAGAACAGGATACTGTAAATGGAGACCTGATAGGGGGAGATAAGACATGAGCGTTTACTCCTCTGTTTGAGAGAATTGCATGACCTTGACGACAAGACATTAAAACTGCTGACGACAAGCACACACAAACACACAGCAAGGGACAGACAACTCATATATGTTCAATTTGTGACATCTGTCTGGACGACCTCCACAGGAATCATGTGTGTGTGCCACAGCTGTAATTACAAACAGATGAGCTTCCAGACTATAGAAATTAAAACAATTAGGATTATGGATTGCTTGACTGATACAAATTCCTTTTTTGCCTTTCCTTCTGCCCATCCTTTCCTCCTGCACTTTTTCCCCCCTACTTCAGTCTTTTCCCAATTCTCCTCCCCCGTTCACCTTCCTTAATCTTCATTCCCTGCCACATTGTGAGCCCATAAAGAAAAAGAAATATGAAAATAATCCTCCCTTCCTTCCTCTTTCCCTTCTAATTCATTTGACTTTTCTCCTCCCTGGTGTCCATGAAGGACAAACAGTTTAAAACTCTCACAGAAGCACTAAATTATCCTGCATTGTACGTTTAACTTCTGATTCCGCTTTTGCCTCTTTTCTGCCTGTTTGGTGAAGTAAGAGAAGAATAGATGTGCAAGCTAATTAAAGTCTGGTGAATTAATTTACTCCTTAATGAAATGTGCAAACTAAGGGCTGGTTGTCAATGCAAAATGGTAATCTTAAATTTTATACTAAATATCAAACAGCAAGCACATCCGAATCGTTGAGTACTGGGTGCTGGACAAAATATATATACCAAGAGAAAAGAGAAAACTAAGTACGCACACCAGAAGCTGCTCCAAGTCACATGTGGTGACACAGTCCATTAAATGTATATTGGAGCGGCTTCTGGACTTAATTTTCCCTTTTGTCTTGGTATATTTTTTGTCCAGTACTCAACGATTTGGATGTGTGCTGTTTGATATTGGAGCAGCTTCTGGTGTGTGGACTTTAGTCTTCCTTCAATCTTAAATTGTACCCTGAGACATACTTTATACACAATTGCCCGATTTAGCTTCAGTGCTCCAAGATGGCCCATATGGTCCAATTTGGAAACATCATTCTTGATAATTCAGTGAACCATTGGTCCTTGGTTTCAGACAAACATTGACAAAATCTAGCAAATCTAGCCGTGGATCATCAGTGTTGCAAGTTGTAATTTTATCAGGTGTAGAAAGCTAGCTAATAGAGTTGAAGTTAGTAAGGTTTGACCTATGACAGTGTTGTTCTTGGTGTGTCATGGGCATGTTCAGTCCCTAACTTACATGTAAGTCTGTTTGAAAGGAAGGTTAGCTGATAATGGGTGGTGTGAGTTTGCCTCTGGACTGCAATATGGGTAGCTAACAAAGGTGCCTGGAATCACTCACTGGTCACAGAAGACATATCAAACTGGGGCCACTGGATTAACGGATAAGCCAGACCAACTACCATCCAGCCAGAAAAAAAAAAAAAATTCTGATACTGTAAAATCAATGATTAAACTGCTCAAACTTCCCCCTTTGCCCCCTTCTGTTTCTTTAGTATTTAGTGATCTTTTCCCTCCCCCATTTGATTTCCTGTGTGTTGAAGTAAGTCTTCTAAGATTTTCAACTTTGCCCATGTGTCTCTGTGACCTTTCCCTCTTTCTTCCTTTTTGTTTCCATTCACATTTTTTTCTAAGTTGATGTTGATCTACATGCTTTCCAGGCGCTGTGTACCATAAAGACATATGCATCACATGTAAAATGTACCTTTCTGGTATTTCCCATCTATCATATCTCTCCTCTTTCTCTTTCCAGGTGATGCTGGCAGAGCGTAAAGGAACGGAGGACCTGTATGCTATAAAGATCCTGAAGAAAGACGTTGTCATCCAGGATGATGACGTGGAGTGCACCATGGTGGAGAAGAGAGTGTTAGCATTGGCTGGAAAGCCCCCATTCTTAACACAGCTTCACTCCACCTTCCAGACCATGGTGAGTGGGTTTTGTTAAGGCTTTGTTAAGTAAAGAAATAGTTTGACATATGACTAATACTTCTACTAAGTGTATCAAATCCCTTATCTGACTCTTACATATAGGGCTAAAACCAGACAGTATAAAGATTAGATTAGCCTAGTTTACCAAAAAGACTTGACACCATAGAGTGTATGAACATGGACAACGCATCTCTATCTTCCCACGATGTACAACATTGAAATTCATGAAGTAACATGAATGTGTTGGTATAATGACAACCCTCGTTAAACCTTTACTGGCGCTTTCTTTCCCGGAACTACCATTCAATGCCAAACACTACCTGTACCTGTAGAAAGACAACCTGGCGTTCCCATCCAAAAAAGACGAACAGTTCCCTCTCCAAGCTGCGGGAGCCTCGCCTTGCCTGAGGACATATAACAACCTAAAACCTAAAATGCCCTAGGAGAAGGAGAAGGAGAGGAGGAATCCCAAAGCTTCTCAGACAGAGGCAACAGGCTGCCGCTACCATCCACGGTTCTCAGCGATATTAGATCACAAAGGGGAAAAAATGGACGAGCTGCGGATCAACGCCATAATGAGTACCGGGAGTTCTAACATCCTGGTGCTTACTGAATATGTCAATATGTCGCTGCTGTCAGAAGGTGTTTATATGTGGACTTTTTGACATTTATTCTCTGCGTAACTGCAGGACGGAGTCCAAAAAAATGTCCCAACAGGGACAAGAAAAAATCTCTGATCTTATCTTATTACATCCGCTCACAATTCAACTTTTCAGAAAAGTGAACTATTGGATATAAATCATAATGATAATTACTATCTATGATCACAGAAATGATGTTTGAGGAAATTTAATTTGACTTGGATTTAAGATTTAACGTTTTCCCCATTTCCACTCTGCTTACATGGAGGACGCAGGCATACAGTATGCACGATGATGCAGGGACAAATGGCTTCTCCGGCTACATTTAAATACAACAGGAACGGCACCTCTTACACTTGCTCTTCTAAACATTCCTGTTAGTTCAACCGCACATACGCACTATTTAATAATGTCAAAATATTATACGCTGAAAGTGAAGAGAATTATTTTGTTTTACATTCGTTGCATGCTGAAGTGACACCCTTGGTAGGCCTCTCACTACCTCACATTACATGAGATATGAAGAGAGTCTCAGTGCGAGCCCTGCTGAAGGGCACCGCTCCTTGCTGGTGAGCGCTGTGGTTAAACAGCAGCGCGCCTGCCTGCTGTCACCAGCTCACAGCTGGAATACACTTGCTGGATTCATGGTTGATTCATGCTCGTCTTCTGACGTATAATCCATATTAAGCTAAAGATGAGTCAACGGAGGAGTAAATATAGCTCGCTGCTCTCATACTTCAAACAAAGTAGATGAAATTAACATGAATATGCTACGCTAACACACGTGTTTTTACAATGATTGTAATGTGTGTGAATCCTTTCGAGGGTTGTTTTTTTTTTGGTTAGACTTATCAAGTTGTCCTGGCCTACACACACACACACACACACACACACACACACGTGCATACACACTCACAAAAAAACAGCAGCGAGGATGCTTTATGCTCCTCAGCACTAATTCATCGACCAGAGGAGGGCTTGACTTAGCAGGCTGTTATAATACACACACAGGCACAAACACAGCAAACCAATCATAGCTCACATGCATACACATACACAAGCTTTATGTGCTGCAAAGTCTGCACAATCAATTGTATTTCAGTTGCACACACATGCATGGAGCACATATTGCACTCATAAGACTTATCTGGCAGTGCAGGACAGTGCTCTCACAAACACACCCACACAGATACACATTAATAACACACACAATATTTCCTCAAAACACTCTAAGACATGGACACACACCAAATCCCTCCACTCCTCCTCTCAAACTGTACCTTATTGGCAATTTCTGTAGATAATGGAGGAAAATTAGTCCTTAAATTGAAGTTGCTGTGTTCACTCAAAACCCAATCACCTCTTTCTCACACTCCTTGTCCTCTCCTCTATCTATAACCTCCCATTTTCGCCGCCTCTGTAATTTTTTGGCTACATCTCTCCTTCAATCTTCTCTCAATTCTCCCATCACTCTATCACAAAATTCACTCTCTGTAGTATGGTGCCATTTCTCTTTGACCCCTCACCTGCTTTTATGAACACATATATGTACTTTTTGCCTTTTAACCTCCCTCTCTCTCTCTCTCTCTCTCTCTCTCTCCGTCTACCCCTCCATATCTCCACAGGACCGCTTGTATTTCGTCATGGAGTACATAAACGGAGGAGATCTCATGTATCAAATTCAGCAGGTTGGAAAGTTCAAAGAGCCCCATGCTGTGTGAGTACGCACACACGCACACAAAGCAGCTTCCGTAGACTAAAGGATTCAGTCTTATGCCATCATGACACAAAATCTTAATCCCGTGCTTAAAGGTGTTTCACAGCTCTGGTAATGCTTCTTCTTCTTCTTTTTTTTTAAATAAGCCATCAGCAGTTTTGACGTGCTCAGGTGATGGATGAGCAATCTTTAGCAGAGCCCGGGGGTGAAATATGTTGTTGCCACGATTCTCGTTGCTGCTCTGAAGAACTTCAAAGAACTGAAAGTAATCCCGCTGCGAATGCGAGTTTTCCGGTGTGTGGTAAAATATCTCCAAAAGTGCAGAGTACAATTAAGGTGGCTGGGCGAGATCACGGGTGTCAAGTCAAACCAGCGGGCTGACATATTTGACAAGAGCGCTGTCGGGGAAGCGAGAGGCGCGGAGGAGTTTGCCCTTCAGGTGCTTCGTAGGGAATTAGATTTTCTATCCTCCAGCAGAAGCTTCAGATTGCTGAAGGGGGAAGTTGAATATTTATCTAAGGCCGTCAACTTCTTCTAGTATGTTTAATTTTGACAACAGACAGGAAACACTGCTCAGTGGATGACGATAATGCCTTGAACTTAAGTCTATGGGCCTTTAAAATGTGTCCTCCTGGGCCAGCTTTCAACTGTTCAATTCCTTCTAGTTATCATTTTGATTGCAGATTAAACATCGAAAAAAATGTAGCCACCAGGATGTCCGCCATTTGTTTGTCAACTCCCTTTTAAAGCCTTGTGTACAGCATTTTTCTGCTTCCATGTTGGTTTATCTGGAACCAGAAGTGACAATATTTGGACAAGAGGGTGCTCAAAAAAGGAGCAAGAAGTTGGCAAACACCGAGTTATCAAAGCTACACAGTCTAGATCCATGGCTAATTCCTTAGCTGGTGAATAAGCTAGTTGCCAGATAAAGATTTAATTTAGGGAGGTGTCTGTCTGTTAATTATCACACTGCAGAAGCGAAGGGTGCTTTTGGTACGCAGTGGACTTGCGGATAGCTCAATGGTACCTCAGGTGAAAAAGGGGTGGGTTAAAGAGTAACTTAAAATCACAGGTCTCCTTGTCAACATGGCTGGCTGTCTTCTCTGCAGGGAAAGCCGGTAACATTTGTGACTCCTTTGCAAGAGCCACCACTAAGGGGGCAGCTGTGGAAGAGTCGGTCATCTCTCAACCGGCCGGGTCAGGGGTTGGATCCCCAACTCCTGCAGCCACATGTCAATATGTCCTTAGAGAAGACACTTAACTCCAAGTTGCTCCCGCTTCTTCGTCAGCGGCGTATCAATGTGTATGATTGGATTAGTTAACACTGATGGACACTTTACATAGCAACCTCTGCCATCCGTGTGTGAATGTGTAGGTGTGACATGTTGTGTAAAAGCACTTTGAGTAGTCAGAAGACTCGAAAAGTGCTTTACAAACTCAAGTCCATTTACTATTTACAAATTAATAAATGGATGACAGAAACACTTAATGAGCTAGAATATCAATAGAATAATAATCACAGAAAAAGCTCGAACACAGACTGCTCGGATGGTCCAGCCACCAAAGAGCTGGCCATGTTATGTAACTTCTACTTACATGAATCCTCCCAAAAAAAACAGACGGAGCACAAACATGGCTGAGAGGTTAAGTTCAGTGACTGAATGAGCTGTGTAGATGTCCATCGGACAGCCAGCAGCATCTACCTGTCACTCAAAGCAGCCACACCCTTGATTATGCTTCACTCTGGGGATTAATAGAACTTAAACAGAAGACGTATACAAAACATCATCAAAATCTGTGTGGCCTAAAACCTAAAATTCTGATGTTAAATAAAGCAATTTATTATGCAACCTAGTGGAGATTGGCTCACTTTTGGTGCCAGCCTCAAGTGGCCACTCAAGGAACTGCAGTTTTATGGGACTGCAGAATTGAGGTTTCCAGTCTCAGAGGTTTTCACTTGCTCTAAACAGCCTCTGCATATTTAACTCTGCTCAAAACACTGTTGACATTTTTAGGTGCGGTTTACAAAGAGACACTGATTGTTCACTCCCATGCAAACACACACACGCGAACATATTTGACTGGCTGTTGAGTTTGTGCACCTCCTCCTGTTGATCTTATCAGCTGCTCTCCGGCCTTGAAGAGACAGCCCTGACCTTTATGCAGACTCTCACACACTTACAAATTATTCCTTTTTTTTTTTTCCTCCACTTGTCCTTTCTCTCAGCTTCTTTCTAATTACTCGTTTGGTTTCTCTGTGTGTTTGTTTAGGTTCTATGCTGCAGAGATAGCCATTGGTCTCTTCTTCCTTCATCTAAAGGGCATCATCTACAGGTAACTGTCTCACCAAACACTTCAAATATAGTTTGTGAGTAAACAGTCTATGAACCAGCCCTTAAACTGGTAAATAACCAAAAGTACCTGCCTGCAGTTGCCTACAAACACGAGGCAGCTCAACTTACCTCACTGGCTCATCTCGTCTTGATCTAACTGCTTTACTGTTTCCTCATGTATTGTGCACCTCTTCCCTCCTTTATGTTTTGTAGTTAGCTGCTGAAAACCAGCTAGCAGGTGTTTGCAGACTGCACTGGCGATGGCTAACTTATTTGATTTATATCATCCATATCTTTTTAAAAACCTAAATGATGTGTCTACTAATACAACCAACCAATGGACAAATGGCTTCTCTGGCTAACTTTAAACTTAATGAATCAATAATGTTTGAAATGCAGGTAATTAAAATCACAGCGCAGACTTTGTCTTTATAAGTCATTCACAAAGTCCACCAAAGAAACCATCAACAGACTCTTATAGAATATCGACACAGCCACGATTATCTTTGGCCTGCTGCCTTTTGCTTCACAGGTGTGCTGATGTTCAGTCCAAGCACTCAAACAATGAATTAACAGTACATTGTTTCCTATTAAACTCCCATCAAGCTGAATACAGGAGACTGTAGAGGAGATGGGAATGTTGAGATGAAGAGCTTTTGTGGTCTGTATTGCATCACGCTTCATGTTTTGCTCCCCTTTCATGAACGCTGCTTTTTCCTCCTGTAGAGACCTGAAGCTTGACAATGTGATGCTGGACTGTGAGGGTCACATAAAGATTGCTGATTTTGGCATGTGTAAAGAAAATATGAATGATGGGATCACGACCAAAACCTTCTGTGGAACGCCTGACTACATTGCTCCTGAGGTAAAGCGTGAGTGAGTGTTAGTGATAGTAAGTGGGCAGATGATTGATATTGGATCTAAAGTTTCCTTTCAGCATTTCAAAAATTCTAGTTGATGTTGGTTTTAGCTGAGCTCTTTCAAAATCTCATCCAGCTTTATTGAAACAGTCAAATGTTTCCCTCAATGAGAACGTTTGCTCTGGATAAAAAAATAGTTTCAGCAGTGTGCAGTTACTCATTTTATCCTGACACCCACGTCGCGGTACAGGTTTCAGGCATTAATATTAACAATGTAGAAACAATTAATCAATGTTGCTGATGGTCTTGTTTGCTTGAATTTAAATCTTAAGTGTTAAAAAACTCCTCACAGGAGCAATAAATGGGCCACCCAATGACAGCCCAGTTTTAAAATTGAACACAAATGAAATGCAAATAAATACAGTGGTATCAAAGAAAAAAAAATGTTTCTGATGGGGTTTGGGTGGGGAATCCTCTAAGATTGGATACGATGTGATACGAAACAAACTTTGTGTCTAAAAGGGGAAATTTGTTTTAAAGAGGACATATGATACCTTTTCAAACAGTCCCCTGTGGTCTAAATGAAACATCTGTGCTGTGCTTTGGTCAAAATATAACATGAATCAAGCACCAGAGGAGGTTTGTGACCCTGTATAAACCAGCTCTCTCAGAACGCTCCGTTTTGGTGTGTGTTTCTCTTTAAATGCAATGAGACCCCCCCCGAGTTTTTTCCTGGTAGACATCACTCCTTCGCTAGCAAGAATAAAAACGGCGGACCTGCGCAAAAGTTTTGCTCTAGGCTGGGGGTGGAGTCCATGGGTGGAGAAACCAGGGGAGGGGGAGGGTATTTTTTTTACCAGAATCCCACTGTGATGTCACAAGGAGAGCACGTTTGAAACAGCATTTTTCTCTGTGTTGTAAGACTTATGCAGACCACAAACAAAGGACTGGATGGGTTTATTTCACATGTTGTGCGTCGGTAGACACTCAGGTTACCCAAATGTTCGAAAACATTGTCAAAGTGGATTTTTCATAATATGTCCCCTTTAAACAGATCACAGTACTAATGAGAATTATAGCTTGTGCTTCAAAAAGGGGTTTTATATAATGTGTTGCCTCAGTGATTTAAGCGTTGATAGCAACTTTCAAGTATTCAAGGAGGCCTTATTGTCATTCGTGAACATTTCAGGAGCAAAATGTAGGTACTCAGCTCCTGGTTAAAGAGAGCAGTTGCATCAAAACGTATGTCTTTTCCTTTCTGTATTAGATCATAGCCTACCAGCCTTATGGAAGATCTGTGGACTGGTGGGCCTTTGGTGTGTTGCTCTATGAGATGCTGGCTGGACAGGTGAGTCTAAATGTGTGTGTGTGAAATGCATGGGTGATAGAACTCCTAAAACAAAGAATAATCAAACGTGGTAAAGGTCAATAACAAAAAAAACCAATCTTTTGAAACAGGATGCTAATGAACAGAATTTGTATTCATGACTTTATGTGGGAAAAATCACACTCATGATTGCAGCCTTTAAAATTGGACATTGTGAATTAAAGGTTAGCTACTAAATGACAACCCCTGATGAGAGTTTCTCCTGTGGCATTAATAATTCTTAAAGTAGAGGTGACATTTTCAAATGGTGGATGTCTTATATGGAGTGGATATTGTGAATGTGTTTGACAAAAAAATACCTCAATTATTTAATTAAAATATCCTCTCTTTGTCCTGTCTGCTTCTTCTCTTTTCTCCTCTCCTCTCCTCCTATCCTTTCCTTTAACTCCTCTTCCCTCCTCCTCTCCTTTCCTCTTCAGCCTCCCTTCGACGGTGAGGACGAGGATGAGTTATTTCAGTCCATCATGGAGCATCACGTCTCCTATCCCAAGTCAATGTCCAAGGAGGCTGTCGCTATCTGTAAAGGGGTGAGTCTACACACACACGCACGCACACACACACACACACACACACACACACACACACACACACACACACACACACTCTGTACAATACAAGTCCTTGTCTGTCTGGCTAGCTCAACCTTGCCCCTTTTTCTCACAAAATCCCTCCTGCTCCCTCTCTTTCACACACAAATGCACTCATACACAGACGAGAGAATAGGCAGGGTATTAAATTTGTTTTAAGAAAGGACACAGGGATAAGATACGGGAGGCGGTAAACGGAGGAAGGAGGTAGAGAAGGACGCAGAGAGAGGAACATCAAAATTATCTGCATAATTAAAACCATTGTAAGGGAACATTTATTTGGAGTGAAACAACATTGTTCGCTCTCGCTATCTGTCCTGCTTCCATCTCTCTCTTTCTCTTTCTCACTCTCTCCCATTTTCTCTCTCTCCCTCCCATTTTTCGCTCTCTGCAGTGTTCATTGTTAAGCCGCTGTTTCACCTTTCTTAAATCTACATTCTCTCTTTCTAACACAAGCAAACATGCAGACAGACAAAGTAGCTTGCTCTCTCTCTCTCTCTCCCTCTACTTCACGGGCACGAACATTTCACTGCTCTAATAGCCTAAGCTTGTGCAGTGTGCTCAGCTGACTGTGGAAGCTCCTCCTCAGAAAAGACTGGCCGGTACCAGATGAGGCCCTGACACTTCCCAACTGGACTTGGCTGGTGTGTACGTGTGTTGTGTGTGTGTGTGTGTGTGTTTGTGTGTGTGTGTGTGTGTGTGTGTGTGTGTGTGTGTGTGTGTGTGTGTCTGCTATAAACAGAGCGAGTCCTATTCATCAAACCACCACCTACCATCTTCTAACTCTACTGTACGCTTCACTGACCACGACAAATTACACACACACACACACACACACATTTGAGAATGTATGGATTGTTTAGATACACTTTCAGTCCTTATATACAGAGCAAGTTCTCTCTCTAATGATTTCTGTAGCATTTAGGACCTAACTGAACTCTGCTCTCGAGCTGTGGACCGTCAATTTTATTTTGTACTTAATGTTTATCAAATATGCAGACACAGACACACACACACACACACACACACACAAACACAAATGTTGGATTGAAATTGTATTTTAACAAATATTTCCGTTCACAAGCAACGTGTTCTTGCTTTAAAAACAAGGAGATTTTCAAGCAAACAAGAAAGAATATTACATCTCTTCTTTCTAAAGGCATAACTCCAAACAAGGTGTTTATTTATCATGAGTTTAGGGCTGACGTGGAGGCCAGTAGCGTCCAACTTACGGACAACTCAAAGCTGCTTAAACCATCACTATCTTCCGAAGAATAGAAATGAAGACACTCAATAAAAAAAAGAAATGTTAAGCTTGTTGACAAGTTGCATGAATAATGAATGGAGGCTTAGACTGTGTCCTCCTTGCAATGGTTACTGATGTTTGACACAAGCTGATGCATCACAAGTACATGAATTTAGAATGGTGAACAGATAGTTATAACCCTGAAGGAGTGCAATGGTCAGAAATGATCTTACACCCTACATCCTATCAGAACCAAATATTCAGCCACACCATGTAATAAGCAACAATAACCTATAAACAATATTTGAAAAATTGATTATATGTACTGTATGCACACAGACACACACACTTACACAGACACAGCCTGTGTTATGTATTAGTGATGATTACTAGGTTGTAGTGCTAAAACAGTTGATCTCCAGTGGAGCATGAAAGCTCGCCTTCGTCCACCCCCACATCTCCCACTGCGGCCTGCCAGCACTGCCTGGGTTAACTCAATATGTGTGTGCGTGCATGCGTGTGCGTTTATGAAAACATGAAGCTGTTCTTTGCAAATGCTACAAGACATTTCCATTTTGAAAAATGAAAAAATCATTCGTTTAAGTTCAGCACAATGAATACAGTGAGGACTGCAAGTGACCAGGAGGGTTTAGGGTTTAGCTTTAGGTTAGCTTAGCTTTATTAGCTTGTAGACCATGTACCAAACAATACACAGAAACAACAGTCAAAATATTTCTGAGAGGAGGTGTCACTGTCACAACTTTAAATGCACTCTCAACTTTGGTTTATTTTATTTTTTTAAACTGCCTATTCTAAACTAATATTTAAGTAAATGAATGTGATTGTATTGTCGAGGAACTTCATCTAGGAACCTATTCTTTTGTCCTGAGTCAACCACAACAACATAAGTTAAGGATGTTTATGCTAACATAGGGATGCCCTGATGTTGTACTGCTCTGCTTGAAGTTGTAGAAATGTAGGTTATCTTACAAACCATTAGCTTGCGTTAGCAGTGTCACTGCTACTTAGTGTCACTTCCTAGCAAAAAAAAAGTTTGATAATTAGTGGTAAATGACACCGTGGGAGAGGAATTAAATTCCTCTCAAATTAAGCTAATGCTCTGTCTCAGTAATTCAAAAAGACATGTAAGCTAAGAAGGGGTAGAATGATAACTTTAGCTGTATTCCAAAGTAGGGATGCGCGCATTTAGTGGACTCAAATATCATCCCCCTCGCTAGTCGGCACCAGAATTAGTAGCCTGTTAAACAAATTAATATTTGTTGATTGATGCCGGTAAAATTTTAAGCACAAACTGAAACGCAGCAACCCGCCATTAGCCGAGGCTGTAGCCATCTGGCTGTGGCTCTGCCTGGATGTAAAAAAACACAGTGAACGGATAGCATCTTGTTGGAGCAGCGCATTTTGGCAGTATATTTTTAAACTGGCATATTAACCGGAGCATTGTGTAACTAAATGTGCACATTTAGAACAGGAATGTGGATGTTAACCAGCAAGCAGGACAGAAGTTCGATGGCGCTAGCACTGCTAACGTAAGCCGCACTCAGCAGACCAAATTACATTGTTTACCAGCAGACAATTTTAGATAATCTGTGTTTTATTACCTTAAACTAGACTTTAGTCTGAATTAAAATTTCCGTTGAATCGACAAGGTCAGTACCTTGAAATCTGGCCCAAAGGATTGTATGTACTTTTTATCTGTTGGTGAATCAGAAGCCGAGGAATGAATACAACTAGTTGTTTTCCCCATATTTATGACTTGTCAGTCTGTAACACAGCAGTTGATATTATAACGACAGATCAAACATTTTTCTCTGCTGTAAAAATGGCTGCCATGTGAATACAGTGCATGCAATCTTGTACCAGTTTTTTTTTTTTTGTAATTTAAGGTACATTGGTCCTTTGCATCAATAAGGGCTGGAGAGTTAATATAAGGGCGCATACTATAAAATACTGAAATCATGTCATGTTCACAGTAGGCAGGCGAGTGGTTTGTGTGTGTGAGAGAGAGAGTACATGTATGTGTGGAAAGGGAGTGATCAGAGACATTTCCACTCCTCTGCTTCCACCCTGACCAGCATCCATATTTCATAGCCTGCAATGGGACACAACCACACACACACACACACACACACACACACACACACACACACACACGTTCTGTAGTGCTGTTAGTGTGAGGTACATGATGTCTTTAACTGTCAATGATTCTACAGAGAAGAAAAAATGTGCAAAAGTGTTCCTACACATGCAAAGACAGGCATTCAGACACATACACACACACACAATCTTTGTTCCACTGCTGTTCAGAAAGCATGCGCCTCATTCATTTTTGTATGTCAGAGCAATACGTACAATAATGCAGAAGGCACATGTAAAACCATTTTTCCACCATGATGATTCGGATACAACCTACACTCCTCTTGAAAGGGCTTGCTAGTGTTTTTTGATTCCACAATTTGATGTGTTTCATGTAAAAACCAAATGCTACATATTTATCAGCCTTTGCAACAGCCAATAGTGCTAAAGTGGGCTACCAACCCCGTACCTCTATCCCCAGTCAACAAAAACAAAGCCATCATTCATACATTCATGCAGAAGAAGGTTGTGGTTTGAAAAATCACAAACACTGTAATTCAATAGTCTTTTTCATCTTTAAAGCAGTAATGATGTTCTGTCGTCATCGTCTTCACACATCGTCTTTGTTCTTTCATATTTAATCCGCAACGGCGCCATATTGGTGTCCCAGTCTGTGATATCACATTGCATTACTGCGTTGCTGAAAAAAGAGAAAAGTCTGCACACTGCAGAAATAGGATTTTAAACAGGGCAACATTCTGATCCAAAAGATCTGCCTCTGGTCGTTAAAAATGATGACATTACCTTATTGTAAAGACCATTTATGACTGTTTTGATTGTACGGTGAGGCAGCATGTAAACAAGCCACTGGGTAAGCCCAGTTTGCAGCATGGTTAATGCAGCCTGTTGAAACCTAGCGACCAAATGAAGTCTGTTTTTTTTTCACGTGTGCCATTAATTCCTGCATTCAGTGACCTATTTCACAGGTTTGTGGTCCACTGAACTAAGAGAGCCGCGATGATGAAAGTGGCAGCTGTATCTGTGCTGTCTGCCAAAAACGCCCCCAGATTTGTTGCCAGACGCTTGTGAAATAAAGTTGCTAAAGGGGTCCTAAAAGATGCTTAATCTACTGTAGAAGAGCAGCTGTTGTATAAAGTGTGCCCCACTTAAGTCATGAAAAGAAGGGATGACATCAATGTAGAGAAAAAAATAAAGGTTGAGATTGTGAGAAAAAGTGATTGTTGCTTCTTTGAAAAATATTCCCACCCAAACGTTTAAAAAAATACAACTGACTCAAACATTTCCTTTTTGGTTAATTTTGGTATGTTAATGTTTAGATGAGGAACTGTGTGTGCGTGCGTGCGTGCGTGCGTGCGTGCGTGCGTGTGATGTGTAAGGTTGGTAAGGTTGAATGACCCGTGGAAAATGTTATTTTAGTTGTAATGTAATGAGTTATGACTGCTGCTCCTCAGGGAGGCACACACCATCCACACACACACACACAAACACACCGACACTTACGTCACTATGCTTGATGCTGTTCTTAAGGTTTTGTGTGCACAGACATCGTAAACAGTCCTTAATGTAGCCTGAGAAAAAATAACGCTGTGGTTAAAAAAGGGAGAAAGAAAACAACAGTTATTCATGTATCTGCAGGCCAAGGTTTGATGACTTTTCTTTGGTCCCCAGGGGGAGGAACAAAGATACATGGTATAACTGATGGATGGTGAAGACGAAGGAAAGAGAAAAAGACTTTGAATAAATAATAATCATTGTAACAATGTTTGTTTATGAACAAAGATGAATGGAAGAATGAATCCTGGAAAATACAGAGGAAAAGGGACAGGAAGAAGTCAAATGAAAGTTTAAAGATGGCAGAGGGAAGACTTGGAGCATCACAGCTGCACACTGTTGTGTGTAGGTCAGATAGAGAACTGTCTTATAGTTTACTGTAAGCTTAACTAATAAACCACACCTTAATACAATGCAATTATTAAAGGAATCTACATACTATCTTTTAATTATATTCTGATGTTATTGCAGGTTAACAAATCTTAAATATTTCTCTGTGTACAAATGTAGGAGATCTGAGCCTGTATATGGCCAGGGACAAGTGGCAACCACTGGTCTTGAAAAATGAAGCCAATGTGGAAGTGCAAACAAAACTGCAGTTCCCTGAGTGTCCACATGAAGATGGCTCCAAACGCCAAGGAATCCCAATTAGGGCCCATGTTAAAATGTAATTGTTTACAGCAGTAACAAACGTGTTTACGGCCTGGTTCAAAAACCATTTTGGACTATATAGCTGAATTTCCTTATAGGTAAAAAAAAAAAGATTTTAGGCGAAGAGTTCTGCATACATTTGCACAATTGGGGACAAGGATGATTTGACTGACTGGGGATGCCAGCTGTAGCTTTTTTAAGAGGAGGCTTAAGGCAGGCCTAAACTCAAGCTCTCTGCCCATTGCTGGATTGATTAAAAGCTAGTTTAAAATGGCATTTCCAATGTAATGATCGCTATTGGTTGGCTTCAAAATGCTTCTTCAGAAACAAATGGGTGACGTAATTTAGACTTTGTCCTTGTTCTATACAGTCTATGGTCAGTGATTGGAACCTGAGTGATATGTAAATTATTTAAGCCCTCGCCATGATGTTTTCCTTAACCTTCATAATTTTTGCCCCCTAAATCATAGACTGTACAATAATGTACATAGCCACGGTGACTCAACCTTGTGTTAGTCCACTGTCTTTTGGAAGCCTTGAGAGAAGGATCTTGGCAGCCATGTTCGTTTTCTAGAGCTAGAATTAGCCTAATGGAGATTGACTCGCTTTTGGAGCCAATAACAAGTGGCCACTTGAGGAGCGGCAGTTTTTGGCTCATTTTCATTCGTTTCACACGTCAGCCCTGAAGGTTGCATCTTGGCCGACACCCAACTAAACTGTAACCCCAGTTAGACTTACAGCAATGGGTTAAGGTACCAAAACTACTCATGGTTTGGGTTTAATAATAAAAGATGCTGTCCCATGCTCTTTTAAGCTAAACAAGGACCACCATGAAATAAGTCCCTCTGTATGATTGGTATTTGCTGATCCCTTAACTTTTCATTTGCCCATTACCGTGTACGTTTTTGCTGTACTTCTTCTAACTTACACATTGTATGGTCAACTCTAATGATGAAATTGTCAATTGTATATTGATAGAAGGGTGGAAGACGGGAGTTGTAGTAATTCTTTTTCTTCTTCCTGTCTGTGCAGCTGATGACGAAACATCCAGCGAAACGACTTGGTTGTGGTCCGGAGGGTGAGCGAGACATCAGGGACCACAGCTTCTTCCGCTACATGGACTGGGAGAAACTTGAGAACAAAGAAGTGCAGCCGCCATTCAAACCTAGAGCCGTAAGTCTGAACCCAACTTGACCCCAAAAAGAAAATATAATGGAAGTGGTTTTTGCCTAGGGGTAATTAGTTGCCTACCACAGGGGAGACCAGGAGTTTAATCCCTTTGTAGTTAAATTCCTGGTAAGACTGTTTCAAATGATATTTGTCTCCCTTTTCAGATTCTAACCTTGTTGTTTTCCAACAACAACAACTCTCTCTCTCTCTCTCTCTCTCTCTCTCTCTCTCTCTCTCTCTCTCTCTCCTGTTCCTGTTACCTTGCTCGCCTTTTCACTCTCAATTTTTATGCTTCTGAGTCTATCCCCTCCTCTTTATGGGTCATTGCAACAGGTAAGTCGGGTAATAATAGTGATCATGATGGCAATAACTGTGTGGTGATGATGATAATACATGGGTCAGATAAGGAAGGAACTGAATGTGGAGACAACTTTGGCGTTGACGACAAACAGAGAAAGACACTAAAGCTGAAGGGAACATTGACGACAGCATTAACGTGGCTCTGGAGATTTTAAGCATTTAAAGAGTTTTGAATCTTGTTGGTTTGATTGATATAGGTTGTTGAACTAAGCACCAAATCTTTGTCGACAGTTTGCTGAAAGAGCTGAAATTGTTCGCCTTCATCAGGGTTAGCTTGACTTTAAACACCTTCGTCTTAGGACTTTATCAGTACATCTCTACAAAGTCAGCCACAATGACCTCAAACAACTGTGTGTTTGTGTTTTTCCTGTTTTTTTTTTTCTTTGACAAAATTAGTTTGATCCTAACTCAAGTCAGAATGATTTTATCTCTCACACACACTCACACAGCCTTAGGCCTAACTGCTGCTAAGGAGTTTTTCAGAGCTTTTTATACAGCTGTCTTGGCCCAATGGGGTTTTTGTTTGTGTGTCTTTGACTTAACCTACTTATGGGGACACAGACTTAAGACTGGCTAAGTAGGGACCACTCATCCAACTAGGGACATCTTGGAAAAAGGCAACATTTTGGGTCAGTGGTCAAGGTTATGATTGGAGTGTGGTGTTAGAGAGTGGGAAACGTTTTCTACCCCTACATCTTCCTCAGACTTAAAGTCTCGATCAGATGTCGTATGCTGTCTGACTGAATTTGTCCTGAAGTAAAGAGACTCCCTGAAGGGTTAAGATGGGAGTTAAAGTTCATATCAGGTATAGAATTGGTTATTTACAAGAGGTAAAGGGTAGCTGGTAGGGTTGAGATGTAGCAGGTTTCTTGTGGTTTCCCCTGGGAAATAATTTGAAGTCTTTGTTATGTCCACAAAAGCGCCCAAAGTAAATCAGTTTTGCGGCGATGCGTATGCATGCTTGTGTTTGTGGGTTTATATATAAAGAAAAATCTACATTTTTGCCCGAGTGGGTTTGGAGGTCACCTTCAGGACTGCTTTTGTTTTAACACTGAGGTGTTTCTCTGATGTAACTACTCACATATGTTGTCTGATCTCTTCTTCTCTCCCTCTTTATCGCTCTTTTCTTTCTGTTTGATCTCGTCTTTCTGAAGTCTTTTGTCTTTCACCTCCCTGCTCTGTCACTTACAATCTCTCTTTTTCTCTTTCTTCTTCTTCCTCTTCCTTCTGAAAACAAAGTGTTCAGATGTTTAGAAGAACCAGTGTGTTTACCCTGCATAAAAGTTTAGTGTACAATTTGGCATCTGAAGGTGGCTCTTTGATCTTCTTTGGTGCTTATTCAAGTTGTGTGTGCATTGTTTTGGCAAGGGGCTCTCTGTATCTCTCAAACCGTTTTTCTTCAGAGTGGTATCTAATGATGTGTTTGTTCGGATAATACTTGGATGAAGGTTGTTTGATGCTTTCAAAGTCATTGTGACATCACAACAGCTTTTGAATGAATGATTGATGAACTTACAGTTATGGTATCAAACAGCTGTGTTCAATGTTTTCAGTTCAGATAAACATAGAGAATCTGAGAGATTGATATGATTGCAAGGCTTAATTGTTGTTTATTAGAAGCAATGTTAGCTAGGAATTGGCTTCACTTGATGTTAATTGTTGCGACTTAGCTGGTATCAACTAATGAGTTGTCAAAACAACATTCTTCTAAACCCATCAGGACAGCTTAGCCATAACAGCTAATGTAAACATTAGCATTCCTAGCTTAGATAACCTTTAGCTCTAAACATCATTAGCCAGGAATTTACACCTCCCCTATAATATCTTGAAACACTATCACAAGGTGATGTCAGCTTGGAAGTAGATGCATGGTAATCAGTGTTGTCCAATGCTTGCTACTTGTTTTTTACTAGGGATGTTTCTGGTTACTATTTTTATTGTTGATTAAGCCCAAATATAAATTCACACTAGTCAAGTACTCTAAAGGTAAGAAAACACTCAAGAAAGTAAACATGACTTAACACAGAGGATCACAGTGTCTGAGGGTAAACAATGTCAAATTGGTTTGTCGAGTGGCTAACGTTAGTCTGCGAGCACCGGTAGCCTACAGTCCTCCTTGCATGTTAGCGTTCATTTACCTGTGCTGGTTCTGCAATGCTCCGGTCAAGTGGTTATATGGCTGTTTAACCTGACACAGCCTACATACGACATCCATTTTTTCTAGAGCAAAATACTGCCAAACTGCTCTTCGCTACGAGATGTCATCTGTCCACTGTGCTTGTTTACATCTGGGTAGTAGAGCAATGGTAGCAATGGAGCTACAGCCCCAGCTGGTGGTGGGCGGCTACGTCACAGAATACATGCAACATTAAACCAGCATTGTGAACCTGAACTAATGAAAACGTTTACTGACTAGAAAATCTGGTGACAACTAGTGCAGGCCACGACGTTGAATCGTTTAGTTGGTTATTCGTGGATATCCCGAGGTGGCTGTGGCTCAGTTAGTAGAGTTGAACATCTCTCAACGGAAGGTCGGGGTTTGATATCCAGCTCCTGCAGCACCATGTCTGATGTGTCCTTGGACAAGACACTTAACCCCAAGTTGCTTCGTCAGCGGCGTATGAATGTGTATGAATGGATAAGTTAATACTGATGGTCACTTCACAAAGCAGCCTCTGCCATCAGTGTGAATGTGTAGGTGTGACATGCGGTGTAAAAGCGCTTTGAGTAGTCAGAAGAGTACAAAAGCGCTATACAAGCTCATGTCCATAACCTTTACCAAATGTCCTTTTGGATTTTAGTCATCCATTGGCTGGCATTTTGTGAAGCAGTGAAATGAAAGCGATGTGTTAGATTCCCTACATTTATATGATTTGAAAAACTGGGTAAACAGCGCAATTTGACAAAACAAATTGCTTCACCCTTGATTTTGAGGCAAATCATTTTTGCGCTGAACCGAAAAAGGATCTAAGCCACAACTTTAAACCGTGATCCAGTCTAACCTGGGAGTTTTTGTATCAGTTTTTTTACTTATTCATCAGTCAAAGAACAGTTATGCCAACACCTTTTACTTTCATGTACAGCTGTTGTCTTCACTTATATTTGTTCATCCATCTGTCTATCAAGAATTCTGTATTGAATCCATTAATCAATCTTTCACCAAAGTCTCAATCCATCCATTCACCAATATATCCATCTGTTCAGCACATCAACCCATCGTCCATTCAGCAACACATTTTTATTTGTCCTTTTCTCTGTGTTCAAAGTTTTTTCATGTTTGTTTCAGTTAATTTGCATGTTTTGCAGCTCAGTCTCAAATGAAACCTGTTCTGTAGTGCACTACTGTAAAACTTAATTAAAAAGGTTTTAAATCGTTTAGGAATCTTGTGTCCTGTAACATACAAGGCTCAGAGTTTAACTTTAATCAACTTTTGTTTTCCTTCAAGAGATTTTTATCAAAATTAAACCCAGATACTTCCCTGGTATAGAAAAACATTCTTAAAAGTGAGAATGATATAGACGATTCTTATCAGCTTACAACTCTTAACTAGGTGTAGTGGCATTCAATTTATTCCCCCATGTGGCAAATCTTTCCCTTTCTCCCCAAACAGGTTAAAACAAAGTAATTAGCAGCAAATACTTTTTGACCCTGGTGTATTTCTCATTTCACATATTTCCCCAAACTCTAAACAGTCTGCTTTAATTTCATTTGGCTTTTCAGAGTAACAAGGATTTAATGAGTTTGTAGTTTTCCTCTGGGTAATGTAGTCAGAGGACACTGAATCCTTGTTGTGTTAATTAAAGCTCAGTGCAGTGATGGAGACAGGGAAAAAAGGGAATTGCTCAGCCCAAAGTGCCCATGAGGCATACTGTCAGGAAAATATAGTTTTCAAGTGAATAACTTGTTTTATGTACTTGGATGGACGCTAACCTCATGGGCACATTGGTTTTTTTCGGGGGTTCCCAGTAGGGAGAATGGGTGGTAAGGTCGACTAAAATGAACAATGACTTTTTCATGTTCTAAAATATTGTTTTAAAGTGAATTTTACAATCATCTCAAATAGTTTAATGTTCTTATCTGTTAGTGTTTGGTTAGATTTTTAGGTTTGCCAAAAGTCTGATGAATCTAATAGGTGACATTTTGCTATTGCTGATTTAATAGCAAAAATAGTTGTAATCATTTTCAATGACAAAATGTAAAGTAGCATTATCTAAAAAGTATTTTAAATCTCTAAAAAGATTTGGCGTTGTTGCCCCTGCTCAGTAGCACACCAGCCTCTTGTCTGTATGTTTTATCATATCTCAGCAGCAGCATACAATTAACCCACAATTACCCCCAATTACACCCTAATTATCGCTTTGAGCTTATTCTTATACCACTATTTGGATAGCCCAATTAAATACAGGTACAGTACAACCAAAAAACATCTAGATGGAAAAAGAATTTGGCTATGTGCTTATGGTCACGTTGGGAAGCTTTTTGGATAACATTTTCATAACCAAAATGTTCTGTTGTAGTGCACTGCCACAGGACATTTGAGACATCAGTAAACTTGTTCTGTTTTAAACTGAAGTTGAATATGTTTCAAATATTTGAAAGAGGAAAGTATATACCTGAGGCGTGCTTGATTTGTCCTCTCCTGAAAGAGGCATTTTTAAGGTCAAAAAGTACCTAA
The DNA here is from genome assembly GCA_020745685.1 of Tautogolabrus adspersus. Taxonomy (NCBI): domain Eukaryota; kingdom Metazoa; phylum Chordata; class Actinopteri; order Labriformes; family Labridae; genus Tautogolabrus; species Tautogolabrus adspersus. The sequence goes on from CM036553.1 coordinate 19,991,109, forward strand.
TATGCAGAGAGTTAAATCAAGCGCACCCCAGGCACTTGCACCTTGTTTTGATATTTGAAACAATGTTCAAGGACTGTCATCACACACCCTTGTTCAACCCACCATTCCCCTTCTTTTGTTTTCTCTTCCTTCTCCTCCATCCATTCCTCTCCATCCCCACTCCTCCCCCCGTCCCAATCCAACCCTCCCCTTTACGCCATCCCTCCTCACCCCCCTCAACAGTGTGGACGGGATGCTGAAAACTTTGACCGTTTTTTCACACGCCACCCGCCGGTGCTGACCCCTCCCGATGAGGAAGTGATACAGAACCTGGACCAGGACGAGTTCCAGGGATTCTCCTTTATCAACCCAGAGTTCCCAGGAACTGTTGAAGCCACCCCTGCCACCGAGCAGGCTTGATTTCAGCTCATGCATGGACACATGGACACGCACACACACTCACACACATGCACACACACACACACACACACACACACACACACACACACACACACACACACACACACACACACACACACACACACACACACACACACACACACACACAAACATATAAATAACAGTTGTCCCTGGAACAAACACACTCAATGATGTCCACTTCAAATATCCCTGAAATGATATGTGCTATTACAGGCACCAAGAAGCCATGACTTAGACTGACTCACAGGCATGTCGAGTCAGCTTTGAACAAGTTTGTTGTTCACACTGCTGCAGCCTGGATGTTGTCTTGGCCTGAATGCATGTAGCACTCTATTGCAGCATTGAAAATACAAATTTAAATGAGTCACAAGATAATTAGATCATATGTGAACAAATCTGGTACTTTTCCATGCTTCTAGTTGAGATCAAATTTTACTGATGAGCAAAAGATTTGCCATCGACTAGCTTGTGATTCATAAGTTTGTTGAGTTTTTTAATTGTTTGACTTGTGTTGCTCACAGTATAGACATAATTCTTTAGCTTAATTTACCACAAAAAAACAAATAACGAAAAGAAATAGATCAGCAAAATTCTAAATTCAAACTTAGTGATAAAATGTACAATATTTTGCTTCGATGATGATAAATGAACTGGTAACTGACGCAAGTATATTTACCTGAATTCACGTTTCAATTTTTTAGCACAGACACATACACAACTTCATCATCTGCATACAACATATCTGCAGCATTCAATGTTATAGATTTTTGGTGGAAATTGTGATTTAACTTTTCTTTAAGTCATTCCTCGGCTATCCCAGCGCATCCTGAGCTCGGCCTGTATTTCTGGTGTGCATTTTATTATTCAGTGTTTAATAATAATAATAGCGTCTGTGTGTTTATCCTAATCTTAGCTAAAACTGGAATGCTTCACAAACTTGTGCATGAGTTTCTATATCAATGGTAGCCCTGGACTCTGTCTCCCAGCAGCGTTTTACCATCTGATCTCCATTTCACATGCTACTATTGAGTGGCTGTTTATAAAAAATACATATAGAACAAAACAGTACAGTGGAAGATCAGACAAATATCCGATTTCTTCTTCTTTCATCAGCAGAGGGGTCGTGATGGTTAAATGCTGTTGGGAAATGTAGTCTTGATCTAAGCTTTGAGTTAGTAAATTAAATAGATAGATAATTCTACTTCTTATACTCTGATTCTCTGTTATCTAGTATTTAAGCAATGAAAGAGACTAGCAGTAAGTTTCTGTGCATGATACCAATACCTGGGCGTTTGTTTACAGCGTATGTGTGTGCACGTGTATGTTTTATAAGTGTGTGAAGGAGTACTGTTTGTGAAATCGAACAATTTAGTTTGTATATTTGTATGCGTGTCCATACCTGCCTTCCCAGCACCTGGTGTTAAACTATTTTATAATCATATCAAACAGTGTTTGTATGATCAGCTTTACTTCCAACTAGCTGCTCCACCAGTGGCAGAAAAAGGAGAGGAGGAAGAAGATAAGAAAACAGTGGTTTTTCTGTAGTAAATCAAGAGAAAATAAAGACCAGAGACAATATTTGCTTATATGACTGTAAAAGCTATACAAAACTCACAATGGAATACAGTACTGCAAATTCCACCTTGATGTCCCTGAGAAGCAAAACTTAAATACTAGATACTGTATGTTATCCAGGTTAAAATCTGTGGCCTGGAAAGAAAGTTGCACCAATGTCCTGTTTTCGAAATGCAGGTTAAGTACCTTTGCATCTCAAAAAGTTCCCTGGCTTGGTAAAAAGAACTCAAATTTGACATCAAAAAGGTAGGACAACCAATATATCATGCAGCCCTACTTTTCTGGTCAACTTTTGTGATGCTGAAGTGTTGCAGAGGATTTGAACTCACTGTGATCTGTGTTTTTCGAGCTGTCTGCATGTGCAATAAGAATTTCCATCCTAACTACAGGCAGCAGCAGTTGTGGGCATGAGTTTGGACTAGTCCTTGTGAAGCAGGAAAATCCTTTCCGTGTTCGTTTTATCTTTTGTTTTTCCCACCTAGCAATAATATTGTTGACAGGAAGCTACCTAACCAATCTTCAGAAGACACCGGTTAGGGCTGTAATTAATTAACATGCAAATACTGCAAGGTTATGCGGCTTATTGGTAAGCATATTTATCTCAGGAAAGAGAGAATGTTGGCACTGTATACACTCGGGTGCAGCTGATGCTGTGTGGAAGCCGCTGAAGTGCTTCCACATATCACACTACTCTTCATCACACAGGGACATCAGGGGAGTTTTTTGCAGAGGGGCACATTCAGGTTCACTAGTGTTTATATATATAGGGGCATTCAATTTGTTTTTTACAGTATGAGCAGGAGGAGAAGAATAATGTTTGATTTCCATATAGTTAATTCATTTGAACAAAAGTTATCAAGACATGGAATTCAATTTAGAAAAGCATGACTATTTAAAGGACATTATTAAAGAAGTGTCAGATGTTATGGAAGTGGTATAGTAAGTGGGGAATCAAATTATTCCTCATTGTTTAAAATCGATTTCTGTAAAAGATAGGTTCCCAAAACATCTGTTGCACTTCCATTGCAGAGGTAGTATCGCTTTCATCGCTCCGAAACATTTGAAACATTAACAACACTTGGTGGAAAATGTCAGACGCAATTAAAGTTGACTGCTTTCTAGAGACTAGCAATGTTTTCTCTGCATTATCCTGACTCAAGGCAGTCTCACAGCAGTTTGTGACATAGGCACAAAGTGTCTAGAGGAGTTGTGTACTAGAGCAACAGTTCCCCTTTTTTATAAGCAAGTCACAAGCATTACAACTGTATTGTATTTTGGAGGCGCAAATGCATGATGGCAGCCCCCAGGGCTCTATACTAGATCCCTTAGTTTTTCACCCAGGAGGTTATTCAGGTCCTGTGTGAAACTTAAAGTAAAAGTTGATGTTTTAAATTTGCCAGGGTGTCTTATTTTTTGTTAGCCTGAGGTAAGATGATGGTTTCGGCTGAAATGCATAATTTCCAGGTAACTTAAAAATCAGACAAATAGAACTGTCCATGGTACCTACAGTAACTGCAACCCTAAGCAGATGTTATCCATCTTTATATACTTTGTTTCCAGACTTTGCCTTTAACGTTCAAAGTCAAAAGTATACTTCTATTTTAGATACTATACTGTGACTGGCAGGAATAAATGTAAAATTCTTGTGCAGTATGTGAACCTTACACTCTGTGACTATTTCACAAACTGTTGTGAGGCTGGATAGCCTGATTGTAGTAGTGGTATAGAAAAGCTCAGGTATTCAAGTTAAGGGCCAAAACCTCTGGACTAACAAAAATTCAGACTGAAAAGCCACAGCTGAGGATTTCCATGTTTCTTTAGTTGCCTCGGTATTGAACTTTAGTGGGGGGAGAGGGGGATTGTAATTTAAGAGGCTTTTTGTGTAATTGAGACCTGTGATGTGAGGAAATCAATTTCAATTGGATTAATTGACAGGAAAAACTGGATAAGGCTGGTCTTGTCTGTTTCATGTTAAACAATGAGCTGCTGATGAATTCAGCACAGAAGAGCAGCTTTAATGGTTTTACGTTTCGTCCACCATTATGTGTCAGCAGAAAAAAACTGAAGTTTGTTTATGACTTGACAGCATAAAGCTAGATATGTGTCCATTGTCTATGTCATTCATGTGTCTGTATTTTTACTGTCAGTGTCTCCTGTATTTTTGGAACAAATAACTATATATACATACCTATACAAAAGTATATAACAGTGTCAAATGTTGATATATAATTATACACCATGTTGTCAGTATTTCAAAGGGCGAGTGAAAAAGATTTACTCCAGGGTTTGTGTTTTTGTTTCTATGACTCCTTCTAGCTGACGGAGAAGCAAAATGAACTCTGCATGAAAAATGCTTTTACCTTTTTATTAATAAGAATTCAAATTCAACTAACATATTTGGATAATTTATGTTTTCTGTTGGCAGTGCTCCAAAAGTGTGATCCAAGCTACTGTGTGTGAAATAAGGAATAATGTCAAAAAACAAAAAAAAAAGAGGAAAAACTGCTTTTCACAATGCTTTCCATGTGCCAAATTTTATTTTATTTTTTTCCAGGAAATACAGGCATACCTAAAATAAAAGATTCAAAAGATGTATTAGGGGGTGTTTATTTTCTTTACGTCATCTTCTTTTGTGTATATTTTGAAGGGCTCATGCAAAGGGTAGAGGAAGATTAGTGAGAGTGATGGAGGGTGACGGTAGAGGAGTAAATGGGAGAGAGAGAAGGGAAAATGGATATAAAGGAAGAGAAGGGAAACGATTCAACAATGACGGGAGGCGAGAAGAAGAGGTAGTAAGAAGGGACAGTGGGAAGGAGGAAACGTAGGGAGGCTCTGTGAAGCGAGGCAGGCGGCTACGACAGGCTGTGCATATTTCATGGCTGCCACTTATCATAAGAGCCTTTCTCTGATGGGGGAGAGTAGGTCTGATGACTTCAAGGAAATAACATGCAGAACACGGCCTACATACACACAGCCCTGCTGAGCCACTCATCTGCTTCATGCCGCCTCTAAAGCTGCTCCCAATCCACTTTAGTCAAGCTGCTGCTCTTACTAGCTGCACATTTACTTTTAATAGGGGTTACTGTATCTTGCACCATTTACTATCTCTACTATAAAGCCATGTTTACAAGCGTTGGACAGAAAAAATAGATATGTCGTTCTAAACCATGTCTGCGCACAGTATTACTGAAATGTCTACAGAACACTGGAAACAAACTGGAAACTTTAAATTTGGCAATGCATGGATGGGAAAAAAGAAATGTGCCAGTGAGCTATTAAAATTGTTTTTTAAATTTGGTGGGAGTTCTGCCAAGGTGTGAACAGGGGTTTTGCTTTGGTATATTGGTGCAAAACAAACAATTTAAGTACATTTTTAGAATAGGACGAAGAAAAGACAACTACTGTCTGCAATGTGTTTGTGTCACAGTTGGTTAGAAGCTTTCAAAAATACTGTAGCACCTAATAAAGGAGTACTGTCATTGGGATACTTGTCAGTCAGGCAATTATCCCAATATAGTTTATTCATACGCATTTGCTTTCTTGAACCTGGCCTTTGAATGCAGAAAATGATTTACACTCACAACATTCAAACGTAGCATTGACTTTTGGGCCATATGTAGCATGTATCTAGCACCTTTGGCTGAGATGTGGCACGGAAAAACACGAGGGCCATATCATAACCACATATACTTTGCCATGTCTCTTCTGGGACACCTCTGTAACTGAAGACTTTTAACTTTTGGGCCACGTGGTATGAACTGGCACACACACACACACACACACACATATATACAGTATATGTGTATAGCCAAATACATGTCAGCAGTGGGCTGCACCTGGGTGTTGCAAACATGTGGAAAGCCATACTTCAGCTAAGCCATTTTTACAATTTTAGAAAAATTCCGCCACAATTTCCCAGTTTGGAATCAATCTACCTATCTATCTATCTTTCTATCTACGGCCAATGATGCAGTAAAGGCGGGACATCTTCAGTAAAAAAAGGATAACGGACCATTTCATTTTCCCTCTGTCTTTCTCCAACTAACTGGCTCTCATTTGGGTAAGTGACTCTTAAACATTTATAAACATTGATGTTTAGCTCATGTCTAATTACACTGGATTGCACCAACAACAAATTAATTAATGGTGATTTAATGAACAGTTCCACTATAGCTTTAGCAGAAAAAATCCAGCTATCAAATGCTGCTAAATCTACGAAAGTTAGCTAAGCAGAAGATTGAGTTGAATAAAAGATACATGGGCGTGTTTTTCAAAGCTTAGCCTACGCTACAGGAGTACCCCGCGGTGGCTGGACATGGGCTTGTGGCTGCAAAAAAATGCCCATTGTTGGTAACTATATAGCGGCATTATCAGCTAAAAATGCTAGCTGTCAATGAGGCTAACATTACTAGAGCTGCCAACATTAGGTACATTTTCTTTTTCTGCTTCTCCTCCTCCTGCGATCCTCTTCCTGCGATCCTCCTGATTGCTACATTAAACTAAAGTCATAAAAATGATTAAAATATCAAAGATAGGTTTTGAAAATTCATTGGTAAAATGTGTGTGTGTGTGTTATCATACAGTATGATACAAAAGACTAAACTACTGTTTCAATTGTTTTGCTTTTTCAAGGTGCTGTTAGACAAAACCCAATGACTGCAACAGTTTTGAACAGAGAAGTGGCTTCACATGGCTGCTGACAGAGATGGTGTGAGAGAAAGACAAGCTGAAGCTGACAGCTCAGGCATAGACGGAGTTCCAGACTTTGACTCGAGTCGCACATAAATTAGATTTTCGAATTTTTTTTATTCTGTATTTTTTTTTTACTATGTTTCTCATTGTTCATCAATGTTGTATGCATATTTGATCTGATTTGTTCTTTAAATGTTTTGCACAGAGTCTATGAAAAGCGGCATGTTTCAGAAATGGATGTTATAACGTACAGTTCATGGAAGGCATGTTAAAGGAAGTCAAAATACAATTTTAACTTTGAAGGAGAAGCTGTGTGTTTCTTTTTTCAGTATGTTTTAAGTGATCATATACAAAAGAACTAATCAGTGCTGGTACCGAACTAAAACACTCATTGACTTGTAATTTTGGGCCAATTTAGCCAATCATTCACTTCCAAATGTGGGCCAGATCAAAGGTCTGGAGTAAATTAGATTAGGTTCATTGTTGAAATTCCTAATCAGGTTTTCAGGGCTACCATGCCGATCCCAAGCACTTGGATGTAATTTCACCTGTAGGCCTCTGTGTCGTGTCGGTCAGAGACACACCGAGCACAGAGTCTGTTGGGTCTCATACTGTCACCGCAAGCTCCACATTGTTGTAAATGTTCATCTGTTGCATATAGCCTTACTTTTGTTTACTTACAAAGTCTCTGACTGATAATAGCCTCAATGTTTGGTAAATGGAGAGATGAGGAAGGCTAGAAGACTAACGGTTGTAGACGAGTTTGACATGTTTGATCAACAGAAACATGGACATAATCCTTTATTAGTCCCAGGGGGAAATTTGATATCAGGAGATTTTTATAAAACGGAAAGTAAAATATCATCACTGTGACTGTCCATTTCAGCTTACTTAGAGCACACACGGCCACAACATTTTTGTATATGCCAAGATATAATTACTTATTAAAGATACAAAATATAGAATTTTTCACATTACAATATCTACATTCAGAAAAACCAAACCGGTTATTCATTTATTTTGTTTCATACAACATGTTTTGGCCTGCTTCATAAGGGCCTGTGTCGACCTAGCGTTTTCTGAGTGCCATTGTCTTTTTTTTTTTTTTCAATGAGCAGAGAAGGTTTGCAGCAGCAGACGGCGGCCTGGAGAAAGAGGGCAGCGCCTAGCGTTCTTTTTCTGAGCGTTCCACCTTTTTTGTGCGGCCACTCCGAGTGCTTTGAGTTGAAAATCTTTCAACTTTTCAGAAAGGCACTGTTGACGTCACCAGCGCTCTTTTCCAAATGCATGATATTCCCCGTATTTTAACCTCCTACAGATCATGTCTATACCCACACCCTCTCAATGTCTGCTGGGGTAAAACCATCTCAAATAACACATACAGCTAAAAAAACAGAGCAGTGTCGGTCATACAGCGGCTGCAGACTACATGTAGGCTACATGTCTTGAAACTAAAATGTCCTAAAATTTGAGCTATAATGTCACCCTGTTGAAGGTTTGTTTTTGTAACACTCTATCAATTATGAACATAATGGTCACTGTTAATTTATAAGGTTAAAGGCAATTTCACTCACAAACAGCTAACTAGCATGCAAGCTAACATCTTAGATCGTTATTTGGTAAGATGGTCGACTTTTGACAATTCAAATCTCTTCAAATGGCTCAAGATTACATTTCACCTGAATCAATTAAAGTACATATAAAGGGTTGCATTTCACTTTAACTTGTAGCAACTATATTTTACATGGAAAAAGGAGGTTTTCCAGTTTCTTTTTTGCCATAATCTGAACGGTTCTTAGCAGAGGGCAACCCTCACACACCACTTTGTTGACTTTTCTGACATTGTTCTGTAGCTCAATTTTATGCAAATTTATCATTACAGTAATATGGCTACCAGTACCAGAACATAAGCTGTATAAAGTTTGTATTGGAGAGGATGTAATAGCCATGTACACAGTAAGCCTCAGCAGTGCTGGAGTGCAAGTGATAATTAATTCCAAATGTTGCGGCCCCCAAATTAAAGCCAGTGGCTCCAGCACAAAGCCGCCTGAGCTTATCAGCCCAAAACAGGTCAGCGTTCGATACCGCCTTTCATTCACCCTTCTCTCCTCTTCACCTCCCTTTTCCTCTGTGCCTTCCACTCTCCCCACATCCTCAGCTGACATGGGCTCGTCTCCCGCTAATCCTCTCGTTACTGAAAAGAGATGGGGTGAAAGAGAGAGAAAGAGGTGGAGGGGAGTGACGCAGAGGAAGAGAGAGAATGAGAGAAGGGGGTGTGAAGAGGCAAAGACTAAATTAAAGACTTACATTCATGTTTCTCTATTAAAACCACTGCCTCTGGAACATGGCGAATAGAAAAACAATTGGGTGTTTTTACCTTCATGCTACTCTAAGCTTTCTATCTATACATCTATACCAAGGGCCACTGATATTTATCTCACTCCCTATCCTTTGCTGCATGTCTTCTCCCCTTTTTTCTCTCCATATCCCTGTCTCTCTGCCTTACAGCATTGACTGCTATTGAAGCGTGTTGAGAAGGAACACGTTATGAGCTGCCCTACATGGCTGGCAGCTGTGTGTGAGTGTGTGTATGTTAAAAGAGTGTTTATATGTGTGTTTTGGGGGTTTTTCTAAACCTGTGTGCATGAGACTCGGATTTACATAGTTTTGGAAATGTAAAAACACGTATACTACTCTTTGTGCTTGAGTTATAATTTAAGGTCAAACGTTGAACGCTATTTCAATTGACAGTAATTACATGTAGCTGCACTGATATAAACAGGATCGTTTTCTGCACATATAGGTTGATAGCTGTTATCAACATGCACTGAAACATGTCACAAATGTGTTAAAGCACAACCCCAGCTAGTTTTACCATTTTCATTTGAAACTGATAAAATGGCTAATTGTCCAATAGGCTAACACTCACAGATCATTTGTTAGCTTGTTAACCAGAATGCTGTAATAGCATAGTGTCACTTATATACATTTTAAAAATATATCTGGGGAAAGGATTCTACAGTGCCAAGGTGGAACATCAAGAGTCATGGTCTGAGCCATTGCCAATCACCCTGGTAGGCTACTGAATTTCCTGTTGACAGACTGGTTACCATCAGTTCCAGTCCTGTCATGTTCACTGGAAGGCATCTTAGTGCAGTTCAGTTATCTGCTTACCAAGCTCTGGTTGTCATACCATGGCCTCTCCCAGCCAGAATTTAACCCCTCTGTCTCAAACAACAGGGGCTTGAAAGTCTCTACTTCCTCATGGTCCAATACTCATATGCTAGCTTACAGCTCGCTAACTGAGCTAACTAGCTATAGGCAACAAGTAAAACGTTAGAGCAGCATCATACATATAAGAGGGAAACTCTGAAATGATTTTATCCATTTAATATGTTTTCACAAAGATATTTAGCGCTTGTGATTTTGTACAGTAATCACTAAGGCTCCTCCGACAAACATGCTAGTTCATGGACTTGGTCTAGACCCAGCAAAGTCAGGTCATGACAGTTGGCCTGCCCACATTTGGAGGATGCTGTAAAACTTGCAACTTCAACTATAGTCATAAATCATGTATAATAATTATATAGTGTGTTTGAGCACATTTGTTATATTTTCATTTGTTTGGTTAACCGTGGGGCTTATTAACACGCTCTATGCATATAGAAACAGCTTGATATTTGGCTGCACTGCAGGAGGTCGTTCTCACTGTAGACTGACAGTGTCGAATAAAACTGAATGAATGTTGTACCAGGCCTCTCTTGAGATGAGGCCCTCTCTATGGATCTCATGCCCAGGGAACTTGAGGTGGATCTGGGCCAGCGATGACAAGTGTGTCGTTGCAGATGAAGGAAGCTCCTAACAGGGTGGTGAAGGTAGGAGACAATGTTGATTTTCGGTTCCTGTGATCTTAAATTCTCTCCTGTCCTTCTCTGTCTCTCCCATTGTTGTGACCGACCCTACCTTTGTCTGCCTCACTGTGGTCATGTCCTGAAAACCAGCTTGACTTGAGCTGTGTTGAAGTGTTGAAAATTCTTCTCTCCTTTAGTCCTGTCTCGTTCTTTCTTCCGCTCTTCTTGTCTTTATGGTGTTTGATACACGGACTCATGGCTGGATTTTTATGTACAGTATCTGAACTTTTGGATTTTCTAAGATCACCCTTTGTATCTTTTTTCTCTGTGAATGCTGCTGTTGAAGTAATGTGAATCTATCTATCTATCTATCTATCTATCTATCTATCTATCTATCTATCTATCTATCTATCTATCTATCTATCTATCTATCTATCTATCTATCTATCTATCTATCTATCTATCTATCTATCTATCTATCTATCTATCTATCTATCTATCTATCTACCTACCTACCTACCTACCTACCTACCTACCTACCTACCTACCTACCTACCTACCTACCTACCTACCTACCTACCTACCTACCTACCTACCTATCACCTACCTACCTACCTACCTATCTATTGCTGGTTAACACTTACATGCCTATTCTGGTGACGCATTGCTCCAGTGGAGTGAATATATACAAGTTTAACGTGACACAGCATACAGTACACAATTTCTAGATCAAAATTCTACCTAACCGCTTCACGCTATCCGTCCACTGTGCTGTCTTTTACATCCTGGTAGTAGAGCATTATGGCCATATGGCGCACCGGTTAGTAGCGGGTGCTCGCGTTACAGCTTAAACACAACATCTTAGCGTCATTGCGAGCATGAATTCCTAAAAGAACTAATTCTGGTGCCGGCTAACAAGTGTGACAACGTTTAATTGTTTAGTTTGCTAATCACGCACATCCCTACCATAACCTACTTTATCTTAGCTGTAGTGATCTAGAATTAAACCACATAGACAGGTAAAAATGTTTAGCAGTGCACATGCTACAAGTTAAAAGGCAGACCTTATAATTACATTGAAATGCAAATTTACTGTATAATTCTCAGCATACATTTTCTTTCTGGTACTGCACCTGTTTTTGATGCATCTTGCAGGAAGCAGACAGAATGTAGTGGCTCTTAAGTTCAAATAGACCACATTGGTGATGATTGGTACTAAAGTAGCCGTTCTTCTTACTAACACAATCTCAATTGACAACTCGTTTTGCTCACTCAGCAAAATCACATAAAAACCTACACAGTCTTTGCCTCAACACACTCTCTTTCTTTGGAAAACATGCTTCAGGCCATATGTGGCATACAGTTACATGACCCCCATCCTTTTTCCTCCTTGCTCTTACACACACACAGCCTTACAGAACCATGACATCATATAGCATGATTATACCCAAATAAGAATTAAATCCCAAACCATGTGTTACTGAATCAACCGGCATTCCATCTTTTACCGCATCTAACTCGCCCCTCCCCCCTCTCACAAACATACACTCCTCCATCTTTAACATCCTGCTCTCGCTCTCTTCTTGCCTCCGTCCATACACCCACCGAGCCAAGCAGTGCATTAACAATGCCCTGCCCCAGAGAAAACCTCCACACACACACATAGAGTTTCCCTCACCTCCTACACAAAGTCACAGTTGCTGTTGCTCGTACTCAACAGTCTCTCTTTTTTTTTTTCTTGATTCATGTCGCTTAGCATATGTTTGTGATCCTTCTGTTTTTGTCACTCTCTTCATCTCTTCCCCTTTTTTAAACAGAGCTTTCCTTAAATATATTTACAACGATATAAGATCCTCCTAGCCTTGTACTTTATACTGTTACTTGGAACAATATAAAAAACATCGGACTGATAATATCCATTTATCTTTAATATCTTTTACCTTGCTTTCATCTGCCATGAATAATGCTAGTGCAACTTGTAACATCTTCACATTAGAAAATCTTTATAACAACATGTTTGAGACCTGGCTACTAAGCAACAAGAAAAAAAGACAAGAGGAGGATGCTGCAACGCTACCTGTTATACAGCAGTAAAAAAAAAAAGGCAGAAAGAAGAAGCCACTGCCCAATATTTTAGTGTTAAAACTCTTGAAAATCCTTCTTTTTTTTTGTCGATTCTTATAAGCAACAGAATGAACTGAGTGAAGTAGCACAACCGGGCTTCTGTACCAACATCTTTTCTTGTCAGGTCAGGTGTAGTATGTCTTCTACAGTCTTGTACCTGTCAAAGCAGACAATGGGAGACTCGTAGCTGTGAAAATATCCTGGTCCTACAGAGGTAATGTTTAAAAAGGCATTGGCTGGTGAGATCTAGCTGGAGAGAGGCAAGAATGAAAAGGAAGAAAGTATTCTTAAATCAAATATGCAGAGCTTTTGGAAAAATGTTTACATACAATGTGTTATATATGTTCTATAAAGCCATAGTAATAACAGAGTACGGCGTGGGTTGTCGCAGGACAGCACTCATGAGTGATCAGTCTCCCGTCTTGTATGCTTCTATGCAGATGACATCATACTTAAAGGTGTATGACAATGATGCTTTGTCTTTTCTTTCTGATCCATCCCATTCTTTTCCAATCCTTTTTGCCCTTCCCTCTTCTTCATAATCTCATAAACACCACCTGCAGAAGAACCGTCGCGACACCTGCAACTTCGACAAGGAGTTCACCAAGATGCCGACAGACTTGACGCCAACAGACAAGCTCTTCATCATGAATTTGGACCAGGACGAATTCCTCGGATTTTCCTACACTAATCCTGACTATGCGGCTCCTAATTAACCCACGCTATCACACCAGCTGCTGGACTGGTAGAAGAAAAAAAGGTTTCAAAGAAGATAGGAAGGAAACCACCATAACATTTTAATTATTTGTGTTTGTTCAGTTCATGAGTGCATTCTTGTTAGGTCACTTTGGGGTTAGTCTAACACTTCAGCACAAAAAAAAGGTATCACACATCCAATTTTTAGAATAGACTGGGTACCAAAGATTTTGAAGAAGATGAGTTAAAAAGGTATTGTGCTGATTATGCAGGATGGAAGCATGGAAGGCAGGCTGGATTGATGGGAAATATCAATTAAAGGCCAAACACCATTAACACCACACAAAGCCAGTCTTGTTTGCCAAATGAAAAAGAAGCTTGCTTTTCTTCACTTTAAAGGAACACTATTCTGTTATATTTAAGACAACAAATCGTAAGTCGTCGCATAATGATGCACATGGTACTTCTGTTGTGTGTCATAACCCCCCTTAACTTTTGACTTGCCTTCTGAACTTGACATAACCCCGTGCAGCTGCATGTTCAAGTCAGTCAAGTCAAGATCTTTATTTGCAGTCGTGATTCTAGAGTCTGCAAAAATTCACAGGGGCCCCACCAACCAGGCATCGTCAATATGGTATTAATAATCCAACACCAACAAAAACATTTCAAACTTTTTTATTTCCAACGTTTACTGCAGAGACCATGTGTATTTCAATCACAATGCCCAACACCAAGTTAACTGGTTATGGAGTGTCTTATTCACTGTCTTTCAGCCAGCTAGCTAAGCTAACAAGCCAACAGCTGGGGTTCCAGCTAACATATCTGGACACACTAGACTGCTCTGCTAGCTGAGTTAACCAATGTTAGGAAGAACAAACGCCATAATGTTACGCTAGCAGAAGTTATGTTATTTAAGTGTTTAAGTGTATTATATTTAATCCTCATTAACTGCTTTTTCACTCCCAGACAGATAATTCCTCAAGCTACACTTGGCAGCGAGCAAGAGTAAGCACTGTAAATGGGGCACCCTTAGGGATATTTCCTGTCATTGCAAACTTTGCACATTTTGGCCCCTTACTGGCCTTGGGCCCCAAGTAGTTGCCTGCCTTGTCTGTTGACAAACAGCGCTTCTGTTTATTTGTCCCATACTCGTACATTAATGGGCAAAGAATGTATTGCAAGGCAATGCAATAAAAACAGTAAATGTTCACTATCTGCCAAATATATATATATATATATATATATATATATATATATATATATATATTTTAAAGCATTATCTGAGTATTTTGACATCAAAGTAACTGTATTTTCTTTTCCTGTTAAACATTTCAATTGTCTATTGACTCATCCTGCACTCAGGGGCGTTTACTCATTTTTCGACAAATTAAAAAGCTTTGTAGAAGCTAATGATCAAATCAAAGTCATCCCAACATTATGTCCCGCCTTATCTTGTCATTTGTTGTCACGTTTCAGTTGAAAATACGGAACGACACGGCAGTTTGATACTTTCGAAATTCAGTTTCTTAGAGACTTTAAAGGCAGGGTTGGTAATTCTGGAAAGCTAGCAAGATTTAAAAAGTAACATCTACTCAGGGCTCCCTCTCAACCCCACCCAAGGGAGCTAGGGAGGCATCTGATTGTTACTTTTCTTCCGGACCTCACAGGGGTTGATCAGAATTTTTACAGGATCACACCAGTGAGAGATGACCGCTCTCTGTCAGTCCTTTTCCAGAGCATGTGATTTATTGATTGCTGTAGGGGCGTTAAGACAGTTTTAACAAAGATAACTTTAGTTTATGCTTGATAAAATTACCAGTCCTACCTAAAAAAATCCAAAGACCAGGAAACTGGGAAATGAAAACCCTTGTCTATGGGATGAAGGACCACCAGCCTAAACAGGCTTTGTCCATTTTTCTACTACATTGTGATAAGCAGCTGCTCTAAAAAACGAATATTGCATTGGATTGGTTTACATTGGAGCAAGCTTAAAACTTGTTGAGACTTATGCAGACCTTCAGAGGTACCTTCTGCATCTATATGAGAAGTGGAGGGCTGAGAAAAAGTGTCTGGAACCCAAGACTTGGGAATGAGATGCACCTTCTTTTTTTCCACAATGTTAAGTTTCAACCAGAGGACATAGAGAAATGGGACCAAACCAAACAAGAATTTTACATGCCTGCTTCTAGAGAAGTAAATATTTTAAGATAATTTATTTTCATCCCTTTGATATACTCTAAAAGAGAAATAGATACTACTATATGAATCTGTAGGATCAGTAGTGAGCTCTGAGCTGCAGAGTGCAGTGAGCCATTAAAGAACTCTGTGTGTCATTTCATGTGTGTTTGACCATTGTCGCCTGTTTCAGGCAGCCTGTGTAAACTGTCATGAGTTGTTCCTCAACAGCAATTCACACAATGCAACCACTGATGAATTTGCTTCATGAGCAAAGCACATCCTGCTTGTTTCTTTCTTTGGCTCCCCTCTTCGTTCACCCCCCTGGTGTCCTCCCTTATTTATTTTTTTCTTTGGCTCTAATGCGTACTTCTGACATTCCTCATTGGGAGCTTCATATGACGTGGCGTCACGGGGTTTGCAGTATGGCAACCACTAGAAAGCACTCACACAGATGCACATACAGTCAATGAGGAGCTGCTTTGACAACCCCCAAGTGAGCAATTTCCCAAAAAGCAATAATAAAAAATAGCAATGCTGCATTTTTCAATAACTTACTTTCAATTCCTCCCCCAAACCTTTTTGTCAGTATGGGTTTGTAAGGGTCTGTGCAAGTTCTGAAAAACCTCCTTATTTCACAGACATGTTTCAACATATATACAGCATGTGTATACGCGTTTGTGCAGTTTGTTAGGCTTCATTGGATAAAGCCAATTATCTCAAATTCAGCTCAAATTCAGCAAATCTGCCTTCCAGCTTCAAACCACATTACATAGGCTATAATGCCAACAAGATTCGCATACTGTACTTACACAAACACACGCACACACACGCAGCACACTGAGCCATACAGTCCAATCCATGACTGAGGGTTGGAATTATGAGGTGAAGCGTAACAAGGCAGACAATGACTGTGAAATGTTTGCTCCTGGAGGCACAAGAGACATATACTGTAGGTCCATTACACAGGCCTAGATAGACTCCCTCCTTCTATAATCAACACAAGCAGTACCTACATGTATACAGCACATATAGCATATAGTGTACATATTTATACTGTGTTATGAATACACAAACACGGCATTCCTCCTAACACATTCACCTATTGGAAATGTTTTTTGAATCTGACTCAATGGTCTGTTTCCATAATTTAGATGTTGTATACTAGAATAACAATTTGTGTGTGTTTTTTACAGCTGTATATGCTCAGGTTAAGGTTGTAAATATTACCTTATATTAAAGAAAAACGCCTACTATTAGCATCTGCTGTGGTGGAAAGTAGACCCTACAGCGTTTAAAAGCACCTGACAGCTTGACAGAATGAACCACTGAGTATGTGTAACATTACTTGTATGTATTTAAGACAAAACACAATTTAATGCAGGTCTTTCTATATAAATCTTATAAGGAATCTCTGGCAACCTCTATCTTCCTGCACTTAGATGTCAGAGCAATTCATAGACTGTAAAAGACATGGACGTAGTCTCAGTGACATCACCCATTTTATCAAGAAGCGTTTTGAAGCCCAACGATGGCAGCTGCCATTTTGGAAATGCCATCTCAACCTAACTTTCAATCGATCTAGAAACAGACATAAGGTGGAGTTGTGGTGGGACTTAAGCTTCCTGGAAAACAAACTATAATGCGCCCACCTGTCAGTCAACTAAACTACGCCCCAATAAAGCAAACATCTACGTAACTCTTAGCCTCAATAGAATCAAAACAGATGATTTATTCAACTTTAATTCCCTGGATGGTTTTAACCAATAAGAGAATGAGCTATTCAGACTTCTTGAACCAGGCTGTAATTTTTTTATTTACAAACATCCATGTTTGATACAGTCTTTAGGATTCCCCGGCTTTTTGAGCCAGCCTCAAGTGGACACTCGACACTTTTTTTTGCACTTCCGCATTGACTTTGCGCATCCTGCAGGGTTGACATTTTTCAACACTAGAGGTTGTTGCTTGGAGCTAACATGAAATCAAGACCTGACTTTGTTTAGTAACACACATAAAACAGGGGGGGGGGGGGTTAAATCACCAACCAGTACTTTTTTTTTTGGTTTGTTATTTTGGTGTTTAAAATCCTACATGAAGACTATTAGGAGTTTTACTATGCATGCATGTGATGATCTCTCTTTCTCTGTCATATCTCAGTGATATGGATTTGTCCTATATTAAGTGTTGATTTATGGACTAGTGTTTAATTATCACTTAATTACACATACATTTATGATGAGATTAGATTTATGTCGGTCAGTGTAGATAAAAGTACGTCTCATGTCATTATTAACTATTTATGAAAATATTATAAAATTGCCATGTTTTTGCTTGATTTGTACACATACAAATATTTTTCAATTTGTTAGTCTTCCATTTCCATCTGAGTGTAAACATATGTGGTGAGGTGTTAAATTATGTGTCGCAATAGAAGTATCAAAAGGGGCCAAACACATCAAAGGACTTTAATATCATTTTAGCACAAATTCAGTTTTCTATGTTCTGCAGGTTTCAACCGTTATTGGCCTAAAAGTGCACAAACTCTTTAGTAGTGTCATCATCCTTCCTTCACTCCTTTCTTTCTATCCGACCTTTTCTTTGATCGCCCCTTTTTCATTCGTCATTTTATTTTTTTCTCTGACCTTTTCCTCTCCTCCTTCCTCTCATTCAGCCTCCTCATTGTCTTTTCCTCACCTCATTTTCCTTCCTCTTGACCTTTACCCCTCTCAATAAGCACAGCCCATCCTCCTTACCATTTTCGGCTTTTGTTCTCTCCTCTCTAAGGTCCATTTTCCTCTTGCTTGTTTTTATTCTGTCGCTGCCTGTTGTGCATCATTCTCCCAGATATGTCCCTTAAAGCTTTCTTTAACATTTAGCCCTTCTTCTTTTGCAATGTGTAGCCTTGCCAAGGCCAATTCACATTAAACTTGACATTTGATGAGCTTTTAGTGCTTAAAGTGATTTTAGATGGCTTAATGTGCTAAACAAGTGAAATACACTGAAGATTATTTACAGTTTTTACATGCAAAACATACTGCAAAAGAAGAGTAAGAATGTGTCTTGTGAGATAGTTTACTGATAAGAAAATGTGTATTGTGATGTTTTTGATTGTAGAATAATAAATCATGCTGAAATATTGTATAGTTTCCTTGACTGTGATTCTTGTCCTTTTACTCAGCTTATATACAATTAATTCTTAAACTTCCTAAATCCTCTTCTGGCACATTAAAACAAGCAAACACAAACGGTGTGTACAGGCTGGAAGTAGCACTGTTGCGATCTATTTCAGTGACGCAAACGACGGTGACAGCCGACCTAAAGGCCGAATGTGCAACATTTTACAATATAGCAGAAATTAAGTATATGCTCTGTAAATGTCTCTCTGAGTCATGACTGTCGACAATGAGTAAGAAGCGCGAGTCCCGCTGGCTGTGTTGTTGTCAGAGCCGTGTTTACGTCATGTTTGCATGAACAGGACGGCCTTTTGTATAAAAGTGTTTTAGTCAAGGACTAGAGAAAAGAAGAATAACACAGCCTACTCACTGCTTATTTAGAAGACACTTAAGTGTGTGTAGATCACAGCCTATCTGTGTCAATTTATGTGCAATATGAAGCTATGAGTTAACCAAAGTGTGCTAACATTAGCCTGCTAGAAAAACGATTAGGACAGCACTCCGAAATTGTATTGTAATTGCCACACGTCGTTTTTCTTGTTTGAACATTTTTCGGGATTCAGCACCCAGTTGTTTTACGTTGAAAGGGAGTTGAGAGTGTTTTCTCCTTCAGTACTTCAACATTAGCCTGCTAACACAACAATGCAGGCCACAGGCATCTCGCGCAAAGGATAGTTTTGTAAGCCGCTTGCGCTTAATGGTGCTTAATGATGGTGCGAATGCGAGTGGAGAGGGGTTGGATGTACTGTATGCTGCTGGTGGAGAGCGGAGGCTTCAGAATAGCGGAGGTGTGGCCAAACAGCACTTTGTTTTGGTTTCATGCTGGTGCTCAAGGGTGTCATCTACAGGATCAAAACGTTGCACATTCTTCCTTTAAACGGGCTTCTTAAGCGCCATGTTTGCCTACCACCTTGTGTGATCAGTGCAGGTCACCAATCTTTGGACCGATACATGTGAGTTAGTGGTAAAGTTAAAGTGTCCAAATTTTGAGGTTTTAAAATAAGGTCACCCTGATTTAGCTAGCAAGCAAATTAAGCTAGCTTTTACTTGATAAACTATATCACCTGCTCTATTTTGAGTGGGTGGATTCTGTGGGTTTTGCTACTAAACACAATCATTTAGTGTGACATGCTCCTTTGTCTTAAAAGTGATGCTAGATGACCGCTGTGGGGACAAAGACAGTGAGCCAAACATGCTAGCGATTGCATCTTACGTTAAAGCATTTAAACACATTTTTAATCCATCACTTGTTTCTGCTTATGGGTTCAAAAAAGACATGTTCTCCATTCACAACATTTCAAAATGCAGAGAAATCCAAAGCTTCAATTGTTATGTTATGTAATGGCTGCCATGTTTACGTGGTTCTGCTCTGATGCTTGAGTTAACTTGCAAGCAAAGACGCTAGCCATTGTTTCTGATGAAGAGAATGGGATGAAGGGAAGATGGGAGCTGTACTGAATGACAGAAGGGCACTGCAGCACACTGGGAAAAGAGATGAAAAGGGGAAAGTGACAAAAGCAAAAAGAATCTCCTATTTATTTTATTCAGTGGATCTTAAAAACGCTAAAGAGGGGAGCATGACAGAGGAGCTTATTGGATTTATTTCTCACTATCTCTCTCTTTCTGTTTCTCTCTCTCTCTCTTTCCCATGCAGCCCTATACACATTTTCATTAGGCAAACATATTAGACACACTTTCACACCATTAGAGATATGCCCTCACAATTAAGATACACTTCTCTCTCTCTCTCTCTCTCTCTCTCTCTCTCTCTCTCTCTCTCTCTCTCTCTCTCTCTCTCTCTCCCTGTTTCACCTTCAATATAATGCTCTCTCTCTCTCTTAATCAATCCAACTGTCAGTCCTTTGCCCAATCAAACACACACACAACCTTACACACGTTTTCTTTATGCAAGGACATGAGAAATGCTTTAGTCAGGGGTCTCCATCATGTCCATTGGCTGGGTTTTTTTAAGCCTGCCAAGAGGTTCACAGACTGTTCACGAAAAGTCGGATGACATTAAATGCACCTTGAAAGCCTTGAAAGGTGATGGTCGAGGTGCTGGTGGTGCAGAGGTTAGTGCACACGCCCCATGTATGGAGGCTGTAGTCCTCCAAGCGGACGGCCCGGGTTTGAATCCAACCTGTGGCTCCTTTCCCGCATGTCATTCCCCACTCTCTCTCCCTGATTTCTGACTCTATCCACTGTCCTATCTCTACAATAAAGGCACAAAAAGCCCAAAAATAAATAAAAAAACGGCTGAAGCTATCCAATCACAGCAATGTAGCACCAACCTCCATACAGATAAGGTCAATAACGCTGTACACTAGCTGAGCTCAAGTGAAGAGTTTGGTGCTATTGGCAAGCTTGTTAAGCCAGGTTTATGACATACAACGAAGGTGGCCATGCCAAGAAAAGCTGAAAATATCATATTTACGCGGGTAATGCCAAATCTTGCACCTGCACTAGAAATGTACCTCTTTAATGTTTATATAGAACATTTTAACCTTTAGTGGGAAAGCAAGTGTTCTCGCTAATGTGAAGTAAAGCTGTTTTCACATATGCACTCTTGAAAATATAATAAATCTCCTGACCTGCCTGTTCACATTATGCACCTCACAGCGGGAGACTGTCCCTGTCAGACTGGAGGGGATCTCCTAAGGTAAGACATGATGTAAAAAACAACAACACGGAAGTAGCGTACAAAGCAACAGAGTCCCCTAGACGACGCTATTATGAGAATATTTGCCCTTATTTCAATGCTACGTTTAGTTCAACGGAATCACAATATCAACAAAAGAGCGAAGAAGGACATACTGACGAACAGAAAACGTAATGCAGCAGTTAAATTACGTGCACAGGGATCGTAGCGGTCGCATGCATACACTATGCACCGTGCAGCAGTCTATAAATGTCCCACTGGCATAAGGTGAACGCTCAGGATTATATCCTGCTGCGTTCTCACATCAGCTTAATCAGACTTGCTGCGGAAAAAATACTAGAGGGCTGGCAGGAGTAACTCTGTGAGAAGTCTTGAGTGAAAAATGTGTCTGTTTGCATTCACACATACTGCTCCTCCGGCAAATATTTTTCTTTTGTCGGCAGAGTTTCGTGGCCATATCTTCTTTTTGAGTCATTAAATTGTAAATTATGGACGATTGTTATGTTGACACTGAGTTTGTTATTGCTAGGATAACATACTTCTACACAGGAATGTAAAAACTGTACGATAGGACAGGGTAACTTACGTACGTACGTCATGTCAACCCTGTGTGAGTTGGTTCCCCAGTGGGGCCCCCCCAGTCTAAAGATTCCAGACACACCACTGCTGCCGCAAAAGTATTCCAGCACAAATCTGAAAATGTCACACTTTTAATAAACTCACAGAATATATTGCATAGAGAAAACGCTTGGAATGTATCTGTGGATGTTGAAGTCATAAATCACAATTTTGACATTTTATTATCATGCCAGATTCATGCCTCATCACCATATGTTCTCTCTCCCCCTGGAGACATTCCCATCTGGTAAATCAGACAAAAAACAAACAAATATAAACACAGATCCACACAGAGGCAAGGACATATATACACATACGTATTGTAACACTCAAACATGTATTTAAAAGCACCTGTCTTTGTATGCCTCTCTGACTGTTAATGTACCAAGCTCTCTCACTCTGCAGTATATTTGTGTCAATCATTTTGCACTCCCTCCTCCTCGTCTCTTCCTCCAAACACTTTATCTTTCACTCTCTAATTTCTGTGGCTTTTCATTTCCTCTCCCTTCTTCCTCTTTTCTTGCCTGCCCCCCTCCTCTACTTATTCTCCCTCCTCCTCCTCCTCCTCCTCCTCCTCCTCTTTCCCCCAGTCTCTGAGAAACGGCCAGAGGCATGAGAAGGTTCCAGCTCACTAAGCAGAAGCCCTGCAGTCCTCCTCCTCCTCCTCCTACTCTCTTCAAGAACCAGCCTGTCCCTCTCTTCTCATCTTCTTGTTTTACAGCCAACATCCAAGGAAGGAAAGAAAGGAAGCGAGAATCGTGGAAAGAGAGCGAAACGAAGACAAAGAGAGAAAGGTCAAACACAAGACACTTCAACTGTAAACTTCATTTCCCAGGTTCCTCCACAAGATTTCTTTTCAACCCAAAACTGTCTAGAAACGTAGGAGTCATAATCCAAAAAGTAAAGAGACTTTGAAGAGAAGTTTCATCGGTTTATACAGTATGTCGACAAATTATGTCACAGACTAAACAATTACATGGCGTCCATGTACTTCAATGTTTGACTCCTTCAGCTGACACAACATAAACTGTCTCCTCGCGTGTCCAAAACTGTGTGATTCTTGCTCGAGCACTCACCATGTTGATACCCTTCCCTTGTTTTCTTCACAGATTTCTTCGACACATTTAAGCTGTGTCGACTTTCGGCTGAAAGCTTTGTGCGGAAACTGTGAAGCATGCGCAGAATGCCATAGTCAGTTTGGGGCGGATTGATTGGACTACTGTCCTTTTCCAGTTATACAAGCACCAAGGAGAATCAGTTTATTGATGGAAGTATGGCCGACTGCTACGGTTGGTGGCTATTAGTCCCCTTTCAGCTGTTTACTATCAGACCTTCTTCCACTTGACCCATTACATCACATACCAAACAATCGACAAAAAAGTAACCAAGCGGCATATTGGTTGTATGTCTAATGGTGGAAACTTACATAACTTTGCAGCTGTGTACATCTCAGACGCACTCTAGGCTTCACCTTTGGTCCAAATGAAATGGACACTATCCCTAGTGCTTATGGTGATATCCGAAGGTAGACTAATACGCTGTATGCTCCTGTTCGACTTCCAGGTCAAAGCCCAGCAAGGGAACTGTGGAGCATGTGTAGAACGCGTAGGCCTGTTTGTGGACGATTGAGGTGTATACCAAGAGGCAACCTCCGGTGTTCAAAAATGAAGACAATGTGGAAGTGCAAAAAACTGAAATTCCTCTCGTATCTGCTTGAGGCTGGCTCAGAAAGCACTGGAAGTCACATACAAACTCATTTAAAAAAAGCCAATTTTTACACCACAAATAAACATGTTTACAGCCCTATTAAAAAGCTAATGTGATCTGAATTATACACATACACAGAATGGGGGTTGATTTTCGTTTTACTTATCCGTTTTGATTTTATGACAGATAGGAGTTATTCATCGTAAAGGGGCGTGGCTGATCTGACGATGACAAGAGGTTGCGTCGTAGGTGTTTGTCCGGAGGCTTAAGGCCCGGGAGCTCCAGCTCTTTGCCTGTTCCTGAGTTGACCTAAAGTTAGTTGAAGACAGCATTTGCAACATGCCAATGGGCTTCAAAAGTTTGCTTTAGAAACCAATGATTGACATCACTAAGACGACGTCCATATTCTTCCTACTTGAAAGGCAATGAAAACTTGGTAAGATATTAGCTTGAAGCAATTGACTACATGTTCATATTTTGTTAACATATAATCAAAATCAATCTTTCTCAAATCCTTAACAAAACTTGCTTTGATTCCTTAACTTACACCCATCAACCACACCGACCTCCCTGCAATTTTGAAGAATATGTTAGAACTATTTTAAGGTACTTTCTAGGAGACAGGGTTGCCCTGCCTTTCTCTTTCCTCTACCTCCCTCTCCCTTTTTTCTCCCTCCTCCCTCCCGTTATCCCATTCACCTTCTTCTTCTAACAGTCTTTGAATTTTTTTTCCTCCATCAACACCTTCCTCCCCTATGTCTTACCCACTCCTCATCCTTCCTTTCCTTATCTCTCCTTCCTTACCCCTCTCTCACCTCTTACTCCCTCTCATTTTTCGTCCCTCTTCTCCTTCTGTGCTGTCACTCGCCCTCCCTCCCGTCTCCAGCCTCCGTTTCTGCCTCCTGTCTCTCAGCCGAGGTGAAACGCTGTACTTCTCTTCCTGAAGTCATTTCTATGTTAATGAGTCTCCTTGTGAGATAACGCAGGCAGGCAAAGGCCTCGGACACACACACACACACACACACACACACACACACACACACACACACACACACACACACACACACACACACACACACACACACACACACACACACACACAGTAGCAGAGCAAGTGAGAAGGATGATAGGACCTGTCAGGGATTTCTCTGTTGATCTGTTCATGCAATTATTTAATTATAAACTGTAATCCTTCTTTCTCTCTTCTCACTCTCTCTCTCCACTTTTCTACCTGTCTGTTTATTTTTGATCACTTTAATTCCTCTGTTTCCTCCTCTGTTTATTTTATAGTCAGTCTGACAAACTCCAATTCCAAGCAACCCTGTTGATCTGTCAATCAGTCCATGCATCACACACGCCATCTTTAAGTCACCTACTGCCTGATAGTCAGCCTGTAAATCAGTCAGTCAGGTAGTTATTGATACTGCATTGATAAGCATTGCCACTCTGCTTATACCATTGTATTTTGTTCCACAAAATAACATTACACCACCGGTTCAATTTGAATCTGTCTCTATTTTGTCACCACTACAAACATGCAAATGTTTGTTGTATGTGTGTCAGTTGTCAGTGGGTGGCTGTGGCTGTTAAACACCCTGTTATTGATTCTCATTTATTATTCAATTTTTGTTTTCTCATTAAAGGAAGACAGAAGGTAAAAAAAACTACCAGTAAATAAACACATACAAATAACAGAAAGGGGGAAACGTGCATTTATCCATCCCTGCAGTCCCCTCATCCAATCATTTGTATTGGTCTCCGGTGAGGAAGACAGCTTCATTCATTGCTGTTTAAACAGGCAACACAATGAGCTCTAAAACAGTCAGATCTGCTCAGCCGCCTGCGGCGCACACACACACACACACACACACACACACACACACACACACACACACACACACACACACACACACACACACACGTTCATGCACGTTCTTGTACACATCAATGTAAAGTAAACGCAGACATGAACAGCCACACGCTTTCAGTACGTGCAAATCGTTGTGCACACATACGCACTCCTGCGTGTTAAGTGAACTGTGAAGCTCAGACCGCCTTGTGTGGAAGCCTCGCTGGAGTGGAATCATTAAAAACGGTCCGTGGCTCTTTAAGTGGCGTCTCTGCTTTTCTCCCGGGCGCGATTCTTCATGCATCGCTTGCCAATCTCTCTCTCTCTATTTTGCTCTCTCTTCTAATCAGCGCGGTGCAGGGGCTGCTGCGCGGCAAAGGCGGACGAGAGCGGCAAACACAGTGGAGAATACAACGCTCTGCTACAAGTCAGCACCATAGACAGCGCCAAAGCGCGTCCCGTCTTACATTCAGCACCATGGACAGCTCTCCAGGAGAGAGAGATGCTCCCAAAGCTGCAAGCGGCACCGCGTGGCACATTTAGGACAGAAACGGGTGGTTAGGAAACAAATCTGATCATCATTTCTGTTTAACTAGTCCAATATCTTTTATGATGAGTTTCCCCACCTGCTTTGAGAACATTCTCAATAGGCTAATGTGCTTTAACAATGGTAGTCAATATTTTGGCTACAGAAAGTTGTTTCTCTGATCATTCTCCCTCCTATAAAACACAGAAAAAAATATTTCAGCTTCTCAACGGAGCCCCCTTTTTTTATAGCCCACTGACAGCGTTGCGTCGGTGGGCGGGACAGGCACCAGTGACTGAAAACGATTAGCTCCTGAAAGGCACTGTCAAACTCCGAGTCCAATCCGGCCTGAGCAGTGCGGCTTTGGGCGGAGTTAGGCGAGACGCGCGGTTAGTTTTAGTTTGTGTTGGTTGGACCGAGAGGAGGAGGAGGAGGAAGGCTACGAGGAGGAGGAGTGGGGGGAGGAGGAGGAGGCGACGGCTGTCATTTTTTTCATTTGTACCAACGGGCACGTTTCTTGGGAGCAAACCCAGGCGGGTGTAGCTGTCTTACAGGCTCCATCAGCAGGCGTCTTATCTGACGGTCTGTCCGGGTGGGGACTGAACTTCAGCTGCGACAGAAAGACGAAGACGTGCTCTTTTCGTTGGAGAATTTATTTTATGCCGTTGGTGCCTATTTAAAGCTTATTTAAATTACCGTGCCGTGTGTCTCTCCACTGCAGATAATGTGTTAAATAGGCTGAATCTGAGAGAGAGTTGCATCCTTTGGACATCGAGGAGGAAGGGAAAAAACATGTCAGTGAGTCAACAGCTGGAGAGGAGGAAACACGACGGATCTTGGTTAGCGTCCACCCTCTCGTCATAGCTGAGGTATGGGCTTTATTCATTCGTCCATTCATTCAGCAATTTAGCCGGAAACCGAACAAGAGAATATAAATCCACTGTACGACCGCCTCTGGCGCTGTTGAGACAGAGATTGCCGAAGGAGAACCTTCACCGGTCAAGAAATCCAGCGGTGAGTGAGGGGCGAACCGCCTTATGAACGATGTTTGACTAGAAACACAATTGAAATCATCTCCCTCGACCAATACTGTGCGCTCACATCAAACAGATCCCCATTTTTGTTGTTGTTTTAAAGATGGAGTCCCTCCACGCAGACCAAGACTGTTAATGGTGAACAGATTAATAAGTGGACTGTTTTGGAAAAGGAGCAGAAGTTGAGAAAAGGGAGGGAAGGAAGGAGACAGACGGGGAGTAAAGAAGAGAAGAAGGAGGAGAAGATTCGTGGTTACTTGCGGATAACGCGGCTTAAACGCAGCTCACTCCGGGACTGATAGCTACATGGAAGAAGGGAAGGAGAGCTGGAATGTGGCAACGCTGTAACCCCCTCGCACTGACTGGGTGAGGGCAGTGTCAGGCAGTCTGGGTACAACCGGTGGTCGTTAAACCCCCGGTGTGTGCGTGTTTTAATGATGGTGGTGTAGTTGGTGGTGGTGAAAACCGGTTTTTGATGCGCGAGAAAGTGACGCGCCGCCCTCCCACCTTCCCGCCCTTTGCCACGAGCCTACTGTCAAGTCAACGGACAAGCTAACCAAGTGTTTCCTTTGTCGCTCCATACTAATACATTCACACTTTCACCTGCATTTCTGCCTTTATTTATTTGAAATGCTTCTCTGTTGAACCCCTCACCCTGACTCACAAAGTCTCGCGGGATATTAAGGAAATTAAGGGGTGAACCTAAAAGAGAAGGAGGAAAAATAATAAGTCAAACAGGAGCCGCCTATATGAAGATGCTGATGTGTGACCGCGGCGTCCAGATGCTCGTGACGACGGTGGGCGCGTTCGCCGCCTTCAGCCTCATGACCATCGCCGTCGGTACCGACTACTGGCTGTACTCGCGCGGGGTCTGCCGCACGAAGAACAGCGGTGACAACGACACGAGCCGCAAGAACGAGGAGGTGATGACGCACTCCGGCCTCTGGCGAACCTGCTGTCTGGAAGGTACGTGATCAGTCTGACTGACTGGCGGTCTGTCTCTCTGTGTGTATGTGTATGTGTATGAGTTGCTAGTGTGCGCGTACGTGAACGTGCCTCTAGATGTCTGTTTAAGTCACACACTTACACTCATGCACACACAGACACACACACACAAAATCCATCCTGTTTTTCCAGGAGTCTGCCTCTGTCTGTCTCACACCAGAAAAGCACTGGCGGTGTGCCCAGTGTGTGTGAGTGAGAGTGTGTGTGTGTGTCTGCATCCTATAATCCCCCCAAACTCAGTTCCTTAGAAGCTGTCCTTCCCTGAGTTCACAGTTGCCTCAGTTCCTCTGCAACACAATAAAATAGAAAATGAATTAATGTGATGTTGTTGTCAACACACTACATAGCTGGAGGCACAAATAAAACAGGCACAAACAGACAGCTGGCAGGGTTATTAGTCAGCTGCACCACTAACAACTACCTAGATCTGCACACTGTTTCTGGGAACTCTCATACACTGTGTTATGAAGATTTTGCTCTTCATTTTCAAAGTCATCTTGTTGTGTTGTAGTTGGAAGGCAGAAAACAAATTTGGGAAGCATGGCTTTGCCATGGTTGGTGTTTGGTTTGGGTGTGTATTTGGCAACCACTGACAGTTGAGAAAGACCTGTCAACTTTTGCAGAAGCTCACTGATTACACACTGCTTTAAGCCATTAATGCCAGGCAAGGCAGACGGTTGTGCATCAATAAGTCTTGTTCTGCTCAAGGTTTCCGTCTGTCAAAAGGAGGTCCTTGCCACTGCTGTAAAAGTGCCTGCTCGTGTGGGATCAAGTATGGTTCTCTCAACAAAGCACATTCAGGTTACTTTAGTATGAAATGTGCAATAGAAATAAAAGTGTTTTGCTTTGGTTTGGATAAATGACATTATCCTATTACAATTCTGAGTGATGGGACTGACCGCTGTTGAAAAACCTGTTTTGACATCTACTTTTGGAGAGAAATTGGTTTCAATGAATGTTTTTTTTTCTTGAGTCAGAGTCATCCAGTGGCCATTACCTGGACTTGATCCAAATTCATTCATACCTTTATTTAAGCCTCAAAAATCACTAAGGTTTTCCTCATTTGCTATGATTTTGCATACAGAAAAATGCATAATTAAAACAAACCAAAAAGGACGATATTCACTGACAACATTTGCACTCAGTGGTTAAGTAGTTTGAGATCATCGTCTTGAATTTTCCCACAGAAATTAGATTGTATATCGTGAAATTGTGAAATCCATATTCAAACAGGTGTGGTTGTTGTTGCCTCTGTGCCCACATTCATCTCCATCAGTCATAAGTAATATAACAACAGTGTAGCCTACAATTCTACAATTCACTAACCTCGCTCAGAGGAATGTAAAGTTAATGTAAAATGAGGTCATACTTATAACGAGATCACTAGAACAGCCTCTTTTGTTAAGGTTTTAACTCCACTTTTGTCACATCTTGTTTGGTCTAATACCAAAACCCAGGTTGCCTGCCTGCCCCAGCCTCATTTAATCCTCAATCAGTTTGTACAAACATTAATCAACCATTAACAAGAGCTTGGCAACAGTGGCAGGGAAAAACTTAGCAGGCAGAAACCTCCAGCAAAACCAGACACATTGGTTAACAGCCATCTGCCATGACATCAAGCTCTCTGTTTAGGAGTCTAGACAAAGATATAGGTTAATGGGGCAGTGATAATTTGTGGAGATCCATTAGATACATTACAGTGAACTTTAATTTGTAAGCAGTTGAAGCCTCCTTTAGAGACAGGTTTTGAGTCTGGGCTTTGACCTTGGCTCATTCTGCATGCGGTGTGTATTCAGCCTTTCCTAAACCCTTCCCTTCGGGTTTCCAGATGTTGCTGAGATAACATAGATCATATTGAAACTACAGTAGTCTGTTTATGTGAGGAACAGGTGAAATCAGTTGCCTTCTAACTTAATTCCAGGAAAGTTTATGTATTAAATGCATCTACAAAGTTCATGATGCATGTATAGATTAAATAACTGCAAAAAAATATTCATTCAGAGGTGGTGTGGATAACTGTGACTGAGAAGTCCCTTCTATGGCAACCTGTCCACCACTGTCGTCTCAATATGGTCTCCTCTGGGTGTTAAACATGTTGACCAAAGACCAAAACATCAAACCAAAGGCTTTCATGTGTTGGCTTAAACTTTGAGACATTCTTATGCAGACAAAAATGACATGCAACACAACCAGCGTTATTATTGTTGGAACATTTGAGCTACTTTAAGGGTGAAACTGGTATCAACTCTCACATCGTGTTTCTATAAAAGCCTTACTTGCATGTGACTAGTATTACCTGGAGATCCCTAGTTATTTGTGATAATAGCAGTGGTGTTTTTTTTTTTTTTTTTACCTAATACCGTTCAAATCTACAATGTCATTCATTTGATGAAAGTTAATAAAATTTCCTGTTAATAACCTTCCATATTTCACCCAATCAGAAGTCATGAGATCATTTATTTGCAAATCGACATCTCTGTGAATTGGGACTGTATCATTTTTTTACCTCAGAAGGGATTTTATTTTGGTGTTGTCTCTTTGCCTTTCCCGTGTCTCTTTCCCGTTGAGAATTACGGAGGCTGCGCTGACAAACTATAAATGAGCGATTTGACAGGATTCTCGGTGCAAATCCAGGTTACACAGCGTGGAGACGGGTGCACAGGAAGAGCAAGCTCAAATTCAGAGTGAATTCTCAAAATGAATAGATGGGTGACATGTGCAGTACATTTTTGGGACGTTTCAACAAGCATGAAAGATATTATGTGGTAGCCTATTGATGGTAACAAACAAAAAAGGGATGTTACGAGGAGATGTCATGTCTTGGGGGATAATTTCAGAATGAAAAAGTAAAACACTGATGTCATGAGGGATCAATTTCTTAATAATATCCCCAGATATTACAAGTCCCTTACAAAAAGGGCTTAAAACAAAAAGAACGGATTATATTCAGAGGTTGCGTTGCCTTTAAATTCTTGTGAGCTAAAAGACATGTAGTTGTTTTGATTTTCCCATCATGCATTAGGCCTTCAGACATAACTCACTGTATACGATTTGACTTTGATCCTCTGAAAATACTCTGCATTTAGAACTTTGTTTTCAATTACCATGAAAAAGATGCATTGCCTGAAGTAGAAGCGTGTGTATGTGTGTGTGTATGCGTAGGCGCGTGTGTGTGATGCAGCCAGTCATAACCATCTCATTCTAGGGGGCATAGAAGGCTATTACAGGGCCAGATGGCACAGGTATAAGCTTTATTGAACACACACTCTCATTTACATACACACACACACATACAGAGACTTATAATTGAATGAATAAATAGACAAATTCGAGGATATTCCCAAGCCACCAAATAAGCACAGCTGCAGGAGCAGTACGCCAAGTTAACACAATGTCAGCACAATGTCAGTGCATGCACACATTCCCGCGCACATGCAGGCCGTCATGCGACAGACTCACTGACACACACACAGCACACGATCAAGTGAATTAGTTCTCCTTTCTCATTCTGCCCATCTTATCCCCCCTTTGCTCATTCCACGTCCCCAGTTGTCACAGTTTCATAATTCATAAACGCCTCATAAAGTGACAGGAAATGGATGTCTCTGACTCGTACATGTGGGTCGTACTCCGCGCTACATCAGAGAGCAGCTGAGTGAGAGACGGGATGACAGAGGGGGTTGGAAAACGTCATGTATGCAGTGTTCTTGTAGGAAATGTATAGAGCAGTCATGCATATGCACTGTGCAGCATATATCATGCAGCTATTTAGCTTTTATTAGCTATTGAAGAAAACGTGAACCTGGCTTTTGCATAAAACGTCATGCATGAATGAGATAAGTACCCCAATACCGTCTTATCCTGTAATTTGTATCAGAACATCTCCTGATTATAGAACAATGTATTGAAATTGAAGGTAAGACTAGTGCTCTAAATCAGCCAGGTAACAGTTTTACCGTTTTTAATATCGATATCTGACCTACCGGTTGAACGCTCATTTAAGTTGGTCTTTTCCAGCTATCTCCAAAAGCAAAATACTTCAAACAAGCTGTTCTTCAGCAAAGGAAAAATAAGTTGAACCCAAACACAGAAATTGGGTTCAGAGCCAGAAAGTAGTCCCAATCTTAAACGTTTGTTGTGCTTTCTCATGAAAATGGCACCAAGAACCACTCAGACACTAGTGTGATTAAAAATAAATACATAATATAGGCAGACATATTGCGAGAAGACAGACGACTTTTGGAGTACATATGATAAGAATCAGGGAAAGAATGTGCACTTCAAGTAAGAAGTCGACACAAATGATTGACAGGGATAAGGTTTTTATGTGTTCTTTGAGGTTTAAATCTCTAGTTAACACCGTGTCTACGTGTACTGCTGTGCAATGAGACCTTTTTGTTTTTTTGCAATATTTATGGGGTTTCCTGTATCAACAAACAGTTAGCGTGTGTTGTTAGGTTGGTATTTTTTGTGTTCAGTAAATCTGCTTTGTGTCTGCGCAGGTGTACTGAAGTGTTAAGCTCCTACTGTGATAAATGAGCTCGAGAGAGAGAGCGAGGAAATGAGGAGAGAAGGAGGTAGAGAGGGGGATGGTTAAAGGATGGAGACAGAGCAATGAATGAAGAGGGACCCCAATGTGCATGGGAGAAACAGGGGAGGATGGTGGTAATAGTTGGAAAGTGATGGATGAGCTGTGCATGGCCTCTGTTTCAGGTGAATCTCTGGGGAGTGTTTGACCGCGCCAGGGATCTAAATGATCACCTGGTAATAGAGAGAAGGAACAGGGTTTTAAACGTAGATGGGGGCAAAAAACGATCGCCCAGGCAGAGGAAGGAAAGAGCAGAGAGAGGGAGGTGGGGGAGGTAATGTTTGACAGGGAAGGGGGGGCAACAATAAGTGTAGAAATGGGGTAATTTAGGGAGTTCGGAAAGAACTAAGACGAATATACTACGGCTTAAGGTATGTGGACGCCTTTTCTTGGACACTTTAGTTACAAATACGAGAAATCTTAATATAACGGCATACAATGAAACACAATTTAAGACGATATATTCTTCGAACTCTGTGAATTTGTTTAAGAATATCCCCCCTGCTGTTTCAGTATCACAATGCCCCATCTAATTAGCCAGGGAACACAAAGATTTCTCCTCCTCTATCTTCCCTCTAGTCCACTTTCTCGGCCCATCTGGTCGTGTCATTTTAAATGAGGGCATGCTCTCAGTGATATCTCGAGATTAAATAGAGGTTGAATGAATAAATATGGCTATCTACCAGTGGATCTGTTTCGTTCGAGGTTTCTGCCTGTTAAGGGGAAGACATTCATTCCTACTGTTGCCAGGTGCTTGCTCATTGTGGAATAATAAATTGTCTCTGTAAATAATATCACAAAAAGTACATTTTAGACCTGCTCCGTTTGTAGAGTGTTTCCAGAGAGCTGTTGGTGGTTGTGTCTGCAGTGGTTGTTCATATAGTTTTCCAACCGACTTGATTCAGGTCAGGCCAATCAAAAGTGTTTATCCAACATAAAGTGGGTCTCAGCATCATTGTGGCATTTTCATAAACAGTCAATATGGCTGCCGCTGATATTGAACTTTCTGAATATGCTATCAAATCAGCATTAAACAAAATGGTCCCCTTTAAAGTGGACAGTAGTTCACTATACGTACAAAGGGTATGTGTCGGCTACCAAATCACGTTGTGCCAAACTTCTGTGTATTATATTGGACTCGTTGCTCTTATTTTTGGTAGCTTAAAGGGGCATTTTGATCAGCGACAGTTAATGAGATCCTGGGAAATCAAAATGAGATGAGATTTCTTTCTATTCATTTTCATTTGCAAGCTGGTCTGAGGATGCGAGGTTGACCCAGGGAACAAAGCAAAGTGTAAAAAGAAGTTGTTATGTATGTTTGCGTGATGAAGAACCATCTCAGCCACCTTTGGGTTGAACTGGAAAGTGGTTAGAAAGAGGTAATGGTTTTGGGACTTTACGAAAAGCCAAGACCTGGAGCCGTGTTCAAAATGTTGTGGATGACTACACCAGAGGATTGAAGTCTGCATGTTGGTGTATAGTGTTTTTAGAACAACATGCAGGTGGGAATTTGGGTTCCCATATAAATTTCGCAAAGTAGTGTCGCTCTATATGCCAGAAACAAGCATGTGAGAGAAAGAGAAGATGAAAGCGAGGTTGGAAAGGGATCAATGGTTATTTAGTTAATAAGAGTAGGGGGGGTTAAGAAGAGTAAAGGGGGAGGATGAGAAAATCTGAAACAGGAACAAAAAAATGTTTTGGAGAAGGAAAGGGGGATGGAGAACATGGGCGTTTGAAGAAAAAAAAACAGATTGAGAAAAGGGGGGATAAGAAGAGAGAGAAAGAGGAGAGGTGTGCAACCAAGCAGAACCTGTCTCGTTCTCTTTCATCAGCCATCACCGTGGAAACTAGCCTCTTCCTCCCTCTCTTCTTTGCCTGGAAAGAGGTAATCAGAGTGAGCGAGCGAGGTAGGTACAGGGTGGGAGAGAGAGGAAGAGGCACAGTCACCCACACTGAGCTGTCAGAGGCGCTCTGAGGAAACAAGCAGTCCAATTTGCTCCCCTTTTCAACTTCCCTTTCCTCTCTTTGGCTCACTCCCTCCTATTTCTTTCCTCTGTTTGACAAAACGCTTTATATTCTTAGCATGTTTGTGTGTGCATGTGGTTGGGTTTAGAGAGGCCACTATGTAGCTTTCGGCCAACACATGGACTGATTAGGGATAGAGACACGCTGTCTTGGGAACAAGTCTGTACGAACAACAAGAACTCCAGCAGTAGTCACAATTAAAATGCCCCCCTAATGTTTTATTTGTACAGATCAGTTTTCTCTCAGTCAAAGGACTCTTTGGGATAGTGTGGAGAGTGTGATTTTGTTGGTCAAATGTTCCACCACTTAAACATCTACTGTATCACTTGTTATTAGGGCCCGACTGACATGAGATTTTTGGGGCCAATGCCTACATTGATATAGGGGACATGGTGCGCGTGCACTGACCACTAGGCCACCGACGCCCAAAACGTGTCCATGTTATTCTGTAAACTTTGCTTTCAATTCTTTGATCACCTCAGTATTTCACCGACATCAGAGCTCTCTAAGTTGGTTACATACAGTATGAGAACACAATTTGTCTTTCTGGGATCAAAAACTTATTGTGATTTATGGTGTTTAAGTGCTTGACCTGTAACTGATGTAGAGCATGTGTGTGTGTGTGTGTGTGTGTCTGTGTGCAGCACGGAGAGATCAAGGACTAGTCAGCATTTTTTTTACCTGCCCTAGAACACTATCGCAGGGTGATTTTCACCCGAGCAAACGTCTTTACATGATTTTCATTATGTTGCGTTTGTCTGAGCGTCATGGGTCCCTGGGTAGCTTCAGCATTGTCTTTGACGTCTTTGAAGGCGTGGGTGTTTCCCTTCCCCAAAACATGCTTTTCCTAACAGGCACGTGTTCGGGTGATTTTCACCCGGCAATAGTTTCTCTCTCCTGCAGCTGTTCGTGTGTCAAGGAGACTGTGCCTTCACCAGCAAAGTCTCAGATGTCACAGGAATGGGTGGACCAAAGACCAAGTTTCCAGTCTCATTATTATTTTTTTTAGGATTTTTTTGTTCGAATTCCTAATTATTCAGTAATTTTGGAGCATTTTTATAGGGTCCCCCATGATACTTTTTTTTTCATTTTGTTAGACATGGTACAGTTGAAAATAAAAGAACACTACTCTAATTTGTCATGTATTGTCATATTTTGATGACAAGTACTTTTTATTGGGTATATTATAGCGGGTAAAAATCACCCAGCGTTAGTGATGGTGTTACTAATTTGAGCGATAGTGTTCTAGGGTTAAATCTACATAGCACTAATACTAGAGATGTGCACGTTTAGTCGACTAAACAATTAAAGGTAGTCACCCTCGTCAGCAACAGAATTACAATGCTGTCAAACGTATTATTAATAGTTTGGCCAGTCAAATGTTGTGCTCAACCTTCAACACAGCCATGCTGTGCCACTAGCCGTGCTGTAGCCACAAACTGGCTGTAGTTACAGTTAGCTCTCCCAGCTCTACTACCAGGATGTAAACAAGCACAGAGAACGGAAAGCACTTTGTAGGAAGAGCTGTTGGCAGTATTTTGATCTAGAATATGAAAATGAAGTTCATTAACGCTAAGCCAGGCTAAACTAGCATATCGACTGGGACATGGACGTTAAGCTGCAAAGAGGACCAAAGGCTGGCGGCGCTAGCGCTGCTTACGTTAGCCACACTCAACATACCAAATTACTTTCCAATTTGAAATACATTGTGCTGCATTTTGACTGTTTTCTGAGTGTTCCCTTATCTATAGCCTGGTTGGTAAAATGGGATTTAAACTTACTTTGAACTGACTAGGATATTAGTCCGCTTGAAGCATCCCTAATCAATACATCAGTGTTTCAGTATGGAAAGAGTTCAATCTTCATTGATTTTTTTAATGTGAAATTGTGAGCATCTAGAAAATGTGTGCGTTAATTTATACCAAATTGTTACAGCAGTCATGTATTTTATTGGATAGTTTTAAATACAAGAAGATG
The DNA here is from genome assembly GCA_020745685.1 of Tautogolabrus adspersus. NCBI lineage: Eukaryota > Metazoa > Chordata > Actinopteri > Labriformes > Labridae > Tautogolabrus > Tautogolabrus adspersus. Next base: position 20,027,803 of record CM036553.1, read on the forward strand.
AAAGTATAAGATGAAAGAGTGGTCTTAAATCAGAGAAATAGGTGTGAATAAATCCTGAAAGAATCAGCTCTGTAACGTGAAAAAAAGACAATTAAGCAGATAAATCTAAGAAGACAGAGAGCTGAACAGGGAAGTCAAGAGAGAGAAGAGACTGAAGAGAGTTTTAAAGAGACGTGAAGGTGCAAGAAAAAAATTAGATTAGGACTTAGCGTTAGCATAAGCTGCGTATGTGTAATTGTGAAAAAGAATCAAAGACTTCCAATGAAATGATTGACTCTTTCTGAAAGGTTTTAGGTAGTCTTATCACTGCCTTCCCGTATCTCCTCTGTGGATGTTGTCCTTAACCGGAAAGATTCATGATATTTGTGCTGATATTTAAGAAAACCAATCACAGCAGTTCAGCATAATCAGCGTGATATCGCTCATTACACCTGCTGGTAGATGCAAAGCAAGAAAGAATCCAAAGCAGATTGAGGAGGTGAGACAAGGGAAATGGAGTTGTTCAGAGAGCAGATGTGAAAAGCAGAACTGTAAAATGGAGAGACAGAGGGATGCTATCAGAACCACAGTCATCTGAAAGCTTTTTAATTCATGAAAAGTAATGCATTTATCTTTGAGCCAGTCTGTGTAATACATGTATTAATAAACTGTAGGAGCTCATTTACAATAAATAGTTTGGCCTACTTCTTCTGATGTGTGTGTGTGTGTGTGCGTGTGCGTGTGCGTGTGTGTGTGCGTGCGTTTCACCGGTTTCTTTCTGATGAGATCATAGGCTGGTTGTGACACTTGAAGTAAGCCTTTGTGACAGTTACTGACTCACTCACTGATGCAGCATATGAAGGTACCTATTCAAAACCTCAGTGATGGCTGACAAATATGTGACACGTGTAAACTTATGAGTAAAAACACACACATGCACACATGCACGTTTGGTTTCAGAAATGGGGCACGGTCCGTGTTTGCAGGCTGACAGGTGCACAAAACCTGTGTCTACTTCTGTGCAGCCAGAACTGATTCAGATTGTTGTTCTAATGCCTGCTTCTGTTTGTGGATACTTTCACATATTTTGACGTTGATGTAGAACTTCAAAATCATCCATGATCAGCACCCCCCCGGAAACAAAAGATTCACTAGTTTCTTCAGCTGACTGAAAAGGACTTATATTGTTCTCCTAATGAACGGACAAAATTACTAATACAGTTATTAACCCTGTTAATAGACTTGCAAAGGTGCTCATACATTTAAGGATAAGGGTGATATTCCATTAAATGATTAGCAATTCGTAAAAAATAAAAAAGACAAAGGGGCGCCAGTAGCCTAGTGGTTAGTGTGCGTGTCCAGTGTACAGAGGTGGTGTCCTCCAGGCAGACGAGCTGCGGCTCCTTTCCAACATGTCATCTCTCAACCGTAAGGTCGAGGGTTCGATCCCCAGTTGAGCAACATGTCCGATGTGTCCTTGGGCAAGATATTTAACCCCGCATTGCTCCCGCAGCTTCGGTGGCAGTGTATGAATGGATGATACTACATAGCAACCATTGCCATCAGTGTGTGAAAGGGTATGAATGGGTAGGTGTGTAAAAGCGCTTTGAGTAGTCAGAAGACTAGAAAAGCGCTATATAAGCTCAAGTCCAATTACCATTACTCTCTCACTTCACAATTTCTGACCCTATCCACTGTCCTGTCTCTAAAATAAAGCCAAAAAATTAACCTTTAAAAGGGTTAGGACCAATTTGTCCAGGGCAAGGAATTATCTGAAAACAGCTGCTAGAAAAACATATTGAGCTCTACTCTAAGTGTTTTGGGCGCTCTGTCTTTAAAAAAGGAGGTAGTGTGTGTTTTTTGTTTTCCTAAAAGAAATGAAGGATTGTTTTCGAGGAACACTAGCACTAGATTTTAGACCTTTCACATGACAGAGTAACATGTAATTCTATGACTCATTGTTCTGTTTTACAGAGAAGAAAATGTGTTGTTTTAGTAGTGCAACATTCATTCTGTTGCCTTGTATGTAACGGTCTATATTTCAGTGTTATATATTAAATGTTTCAAGCTTTTAAGTCTGCTAAATGTTAAACTTATTTTTACATGATTGTTAGAAAGCAAATAAAGGAGCTCCCTCCAAATTAATTCTAGGTCTGGTCGGCTTGTTAAGCTCAAATTGTGGGCTACATATCTCCACATACCATCTCCTCTCTTCACTGTGTGTGTGTGTGTGTGTGTGTGTGTGTGTGTGTGTGTGTGTGTGTGTGTGTGTGTGTGTGTGTGTGTGTGTGTGTGTGTGTTTTATACATTTGTGTTATTCATTGGAGACAATCTTGACTCTCTAGGAGGTAACCGTGTGACGTCATCTTGTGTACTAACAAAGAATTGTGGGGTAATTAGGGTGTGTGTGTGTGTGTGTGTGTTTTTTTCTAGCTGTGATTTAGATTCTGGGCCACTCAGATGCAAATAAAAGCAGCCATCTATCTCTGTGTTCCCTTCTCAGCGTACTCTGTGTTCATGAGTGTGTGTATTTGTGTGTACATTTTTCACTGACATTCATCAGGATGGCTCGATACATTAAAAGGAGGGAGGTATAATGAATTCTGTGTCCGACAGACACGAGGCAGAGCTCTGACTGATGATGCTTTTCACCTAAACATTAAACTGCTACAGCTACAATACTGTGTGTTACTGCAGTCGAACAAGGCCACATTCAAGGAGAAAGGAGAGCTTTATGTTTTGGTGTTGTTGACATTTCTCAGGAGAAGACCAAAACCAACAACACAGTGAATTACTTAGCTGTTACGAACATTATACTCTGTGGCTTTTTTAGAATGGAAACTTTTACTTATCCTTATTTGAAAAGATTTACCCTTAAAAAAATGTTAGTCCCAACCTAGTATGTTGATTGGACAAACAACATTACACGACTGCTGCTCTCCACTACAGGTGTTCTGAAGACCATTAATTAACCTCACATGATTAATCAAGCTGGAACCTGAATCACAAGGTCCACCATAGAGACTGTCTTTATATTTGAAAGGACAATACGTGAAAACATATAAGATACATTTTCACATATGCACTCCTGAAAATATCTAGATTCTCTCCTGACCTGGCTGTTCACATATGCACCTCACAGTGGGAGACGATCCCTGTCAGACAGGAGAGGGGGCAGGGGGTCTCCTGAGGTAAGACGTGACTTTAACCGATTTATACCTAATTCCGACTTTTAAAAAAACACCCTCTCAAACCTAAGCATTTTTTGACAACAACCTCCCAAAACCTGAGGGTTTTTTTTAGAAAAACAGCACAGAATTTCAACGTTGACTAAATTCTTAATTTCTCAGCTTTTGTAGCAGAAAGAGACATCAAATTAAAAGTATTTGAAATCTTAAACCCTTGGTGTTAACTGTAAATAATTGCATGTGCACTAAAGGTCAATACAAAAATGTAAATCATCAATGAGAAACAAAAAAACCCATCAAAAACAACGTTACGTGGCGACGTCGCATCAAGTCTTAAAGGTATGCGCACGCCAGCGTCAGATCTGGCCTTAAAGGTATATACACGCAAACGTTGCTTCCAATTTAATTGGGTTAAAAGAATGACGCAGAAGGCGCGGAGGAAGCAGAATCTGCTATACAATGCTATAATGAGAATATTTGCGTTTATATCAATGCTATGTGTAGTTTAACGGAATCATGCTATCAACATAAGAGCCGAGAAGGACTTACTGGCGATGCAGCCGTTTGATTACATGCACGGAGATCATGCACAGTCTTTGCACCATGCAGCAGTCACAGGATACAAACTTCACCACCATCTATGTGCTCAAGGTGAATTCTCAGGATAATATCCTGCTGTGTTCTCACATCAGCTCAGTCGGACTTGCTGTGGAAAAATGACTAGGGGTCTGGCAGGAGAAACTCCGGGTGAAGTCCGAGCCACCTACTAGTCTGGGGCCCCAAGCAGTTGCCTGCCTTGCCTGTTTGACAAGCAGCACCTCTGCGTATCATATCGTGTCCCTGTGATTCCCCAAACCTTGGACCAGGGGAACACTGAGAGAAATTTAAACATACTCCGCCATGTTCATTTTGACTTCTGTGGGCATGCACTAAAAAAAGCCACAAGTTCCAGGTACTGATGTATGAACCAGCACTTTCAACCAAAAGGGCAGAAAATCATTGATGACAGGATGTAAAGATGAGGATGTTGGACAAAAAGGTTTAATCCATACAATACAAATGCTTATGTGTTTTTTGTTAAATATTAAAGTCTCTTTGTCAAAGTCTCACTCCAAGTTCAGTCACTATCCTTGCTCACGGCACGAGCTGATGAATCAATTTATGAATGAATTTGTGTAAGAGTGTGTGTGTGTGTGTGTGTACTTAGAAGGAGCTCTTCATATGCAAATAAGCAATTAGTGTTGAGTCGTTCGTTGTTCATCTCGGGCCTCTATCCTCCAATTTCTCTCTAATTCTCCTGCGTCGTTTTACCACCAAACCGCTTTCAACCAGTACTTCCTCCTCTCCTCATCCTCCTTCATCTCGCTCTCTCTCCACTTCCCCTTCATCCCTGCTGAGTCCACACACACCAGCACACACACACACACACACACACACACACACACACACACACACACACACACACACACACACACACACAGCTTTCTCTCACATCCCCTGTGGTGTTGACCATGTGTGAATGGGACTGAATGATGGGTTGGAGCGAAGAGGATACACACACGCCAACAGATATGTGTGTATTAGAGAAGGACTCGCACTAAAGAGGATGACTCACTCTCTGCCTGACACACGGGACACTCGTGGGATACTGCATCCTAGTCAATACAACAAACACACACACAGCAATTGACACACACTGATATAAACAATGAAGATGCAGAAGGCTTTTAGTGACATGCATGATTGATGGAGTTCATGTATCAGTGCAATGAGCCTGTTTGATATGTGTACGCTTAATGTCTGTATTTTAGTAGCAGTGGTTATTTTGTGTGTGTGTGTCATAACGCTTTTCATTGGTGTTTTCCACACATGCCCTGAAGGCTTCCGCTCTGTCCTGCATCATCCACCATCTTTCGCTCTCTTTTCCTCCCTACCTCTACGTCTCTCTCTCTCTCTCTCTCTCTCTCTCTCTCTATTTTCTGCCATTTTTTTACTGCTTTTGATGTGTATTCATGTCTTCAACCTCGGTGCAACACAATCAGACCAAAATGTGATTGATTATTGTCAAAACGCTTAAAATTGGGTAATGCAATTTAAATCCGATACGCTTGCTGTCAAATTCACCAAATCTCTCCCCATGGTAGACTATCTGTCTGTTCTGTCTGTGTGCTAAAAAAAAAAGATGTTTGAACACTTTTCCCACTAATTAGCCTGAGGTATTCTTTCAAAATGTGTTCCAATTAAGGCTTTGTTTCTTATTCAAACAAACAATGATTTCTTACTCTATACCTTCACACTATTTGGATGAAGACCTGAGTATAATGGCATAGACAATGCTTCAAATTATTTCGATGACGTCAGGGGCGGCTGTGGCTCAGTTGGTAGAGTTGGTCGTCTCTCAACCGGAAGGTCGGGGGTTTGATCCCCAGCTCCTGCTGCCACTTATCCAAAGTGTCCTATGGCAAGACACATAACCCCAAGTTGCTCCCACTGCTTCGTCAGGGGCGTATAAATGTGTTTGAATGAGATTAGTTACTTCTGATGGCCACTTTACTTAAACTACAGCTGGTTAGGATTGACCCTCTGAGTCTGCCTTGGGCATGGTGCAAGAAAGCCCGAGCCACCCAAGCCCTTCCAGAGAGGGGCGTGGTCAAACTCAGCTCACTTGCATTTAAAGCTATGGACACAGAATCCGCCTGTTCTGAGCAGGGCTGAAATAGAGGGGTTTATAGACATGATAAAATACAGGATCAGAGTGGATGTTTTAGTAAGAAACTTCCCAGACATGTTTTGGGGAGCTCTGAGACTTATTTAAACTTGTTGAAAAGCAGTAAAATACAGGACCTTTAAAAATAAACACCAGATTAACATTCATATTTCATTTTAACTGAACTGATCTGTTTCTCTCCCCAACAGGAACATTCAGAGGTGTGTGTAAGAAGATTGATCACTTCCCAGAGGACGCCGACTATGAAGCAGACGCTGCCGAGTATCTTCTACGTGAGTTTGCCGCTAACCCAAGTACAACACATGCGCATTAAAAGCATACACCACAATTGAAATAAAAATAACCAGCCTCAGTTTTAGTTAACCTTTTAGAAAAACAGTGCTTTCCCGTGTACAGCTTGTTACTCAACATTTTCACACAGCAGGCTATTTTCTCGGGGTTGGAAGCTAAAATGTTGTTAAGAGTGTTGTATACTTTTCTAAGCTAACTACTTATGTTAGCATTCAACAACTTTGTAGCTAAAATTACAGTTTTATACGTTACATGATACAGTATGAAATGTCGTATGGAGTGTCATTGCTAACACAAGAGTTAGCTAACAGTAATGTTAGCTACCTAAAGGTTGTATGTTAACTAGCTAGTTATAATTTTAGCTAGGAAATTGCTGAATGCTAACATTAGCTATTGTAACGCCACGGTTGGTATGGCTTCAAGGATTATGAAATATGTTGTTTTTAGCATTAGAGATAAGATAAATAAATCCAGATCTACAGAACATAACTGTAAATGACTAAATATGATGGGAAAACAAAGTAAGTAAGATGTGGGAATGCATGTCCGCTTAGGGCTTTGGTACTTAAAGGTACAGTATGTAAGATTGCATGCTATTGTTTACATTAAAATATCTAACTTCAATTAAAAATGGACTAAACCCATGTTATATATATTTTTTAGTTGAGTACTTACATTGCCTCAAATATTTCCAAAAGTTATCAAAGCCAGAAAAATCCGTAATTTTATAGTTGTAACGGGACGTGTCTTGTAGGCAGCTGCCATGATGAGCCGCCATGACAGACACGAAATGTTGATCGTTGTCAAGGAAACACCGGATGTTACGTCAAAGACCGATGTATTAGCTAAGCGCTAGCTGCTACTGAAAGCTGCCGTTCTGTCGCTGTATGTGCTGCTGTGATAAAAACGTCATGTAAATTATACTTGGATACATCGTCAGTACACATAATGTCTTTCTCAGGTCGGTTTTGCCCGTTCGTATTGATTCAACACGGAGTTCGTTCGTTTTAACGGGGGATGGGGGGTGGGGGTGGGGGTGGTATCCCATGAGACCCTGCGAGGAGCGACGTCATCTCTTTTGTTATTGTTTTGATTGAGAGCCCCCTTGCGGCAGATTTTACATACTGTACGTTTAAGCAAAAAGGTTATTCAAACGAGAACGAGGGAATAGCTGCATACTGTATAAAAAATACTATCACATGTGAAATAAGCTAGATTAACAGAGATGGTTGATAGAGAGAACAAGAGACAGAGCAGGCACATTGTTATTTCTAGAAAGAGTAAGTAATAAGATCGAAAGAAAAAGAGCCAGAGAGAGAGAGCAAGGGAAAGGAGGGGGTTGGTCTGTTTTTCTCTCACAGTAAACACAGCGTAAAGATGGACGGAGCAAGAAAACAGAAAGAAAAAAAAGGTTGGGGGGAAGATTCAGCCTGTGTGCATCTTTTTCATTGCTCCACTGAACACAGAGCAACATCTCCAGAGGCAGCCAATTAGATCACAGGCCTCAGAACCTGCCAGCCAATGAGAAGCAGGGACCTAGTGACCGCCATTACATACAGCCCAGGGGTGTGGGCCACAGGGGCGGGGCTTACACGCTAGGCCGCACGCCACTGGCCGCTGCAGCTGACATGTCAAGCTTGAAATGTTTTGGAATGTAAAGAAGAAAGATCCACATGAAGAAACACAAACACAGAAATGTTACTGGCTATACAGTAATACATTTAAAGTTGAGCTTTCCAACTGAATTTCTACACAGCTCAGCACTACAGGAAGAGCAGTTGTAAATATTCACCGATATGTTGTCACATCATTCACACATATGGGGTTCTGACAAATATTTCACTCCTACTGACGCCTCGTTTTCATTTTCATCATCTCTGCTAGTCGTTATTTTGCCTCGCATATGTGTCAGTGTGACTCTCCATCTGTCTTGTTTATTTCTCCATCCTTTCCCTTCTCTCGCTCTCTCTCTCTCTCTCTCTCTCTCTCTCTCTCCCTCTCCCTCTCTCTCTCTCTCTCTCTCTCCTCTGAATGCTATAACATGTTCTTGATTCAGACCCAGTCAAGCATGCAGCAAGACATTTGACCATGGGTTTGCATCTGTTTTAATGTCCAGCGCTGTGGATTTGAAGTGAAACCATAATGTATACGTTATAACCTGAGCTTTTATACTAAAAAAAAAAGTCTTTACTTACGTTTGGAAAGTCTGTTGGTCCTCCTTGAATTGTACTAATGCAACAAATCGCCGCCATGATGCCTCTTCTAACAGTGTCCCTGGGCCAGTGTCTCTCTGATTTCTTTTATTTACAGTCCTTAAATAAACTGCAATTATTAAGAATTAATCTCTTCACCAGAGCCAACATGTTGATTTTTAAAGACAAGTACAGCAGTAAGTAAATCTTTAAATCATTTTAGGGTCACAGGAGAAGGAATTCTTGCAGAGGCCCCGTGTCCACCTAGTTTTTTTCCAGGCAGAAAAGCGCTGGCTGTGCGCCTGGGAGCACTCGCATGAAGCGTTTGTGCGCTGAGAAGAAAAGCGCTGCACGTCTGTCCTGTCTCTATGACAACAGTCTGTTGACAACGGCCGCTGTATGACCGACACTGCTCTGTTACTTTTTACCGTATGTTTTTTATTTGAGATCCTTTTTTTTCCCAATCAGACACGGAGCAAAGAGGATGTGGGTACAGGACGCAATCCGTAGGCGGCAAAACTACAGGGAATATCATACACCGGTGACGTCCACAGCGCCTTTCTGAAAAGCTGAAAGATTTGCAACTTCAGCGATTGGAGCGGCCTGCTGCTACAAACGTTCTCTACTCATTGAAAACAATTGGAAAAAAGACGCTCAGAAAAAAACGTTAGGTGGACACGGAGCCTCAAAATGCATAAAACATAAAGAGAGGGCCTGTCAATGATAAATTTCGTATTGAACACAAAAATTGCCGAATGAAATGTATAATCTAAACACTCAATTTACCATTTTTTATCTTCTAAAGGGTCCACTCAGCACATGTGACTATCTGACTGTTCCAATCGACCTCTGACACAAAGATAATTATCAAGGCAAAATGAATTAGCACATTTTCAACTGTTGGACACATTCTATGATTAGTATTATCATCAGTCCCCAAATTTTCAAGAAGGACTCAGATACTGTTTATTTTTTCAGCCATTTTCTTTTTCCAAGACAAGTGTTCCTTCATCTCTGTCATTCTGCAGAGTCTGAAAAAACATTGTTTTGCTCTAATTGGGATCCCACTCTTCTTTGTGTTCAGGAGCTGTGCGAGCCTCCAGTATCTTCCCCATCATGAGTGTGGGTCTGCTGTTTCTGGGGGGGGCTCTGCGTGGCTGCCAGTGAGTTTTACCGGAGTCGACACAACGTCATCCTCAGTGCAGGGATCTTCTTCGTATCTGCAGGTTAGTCTGCTCTCTCTTTTCTTTTTTTGTTTGTTTGTTTGTGCCTAAATGTAATCTTTCCTCTTTCTTGTCACAGTGGACAGTGGCAATCAGTCATCAGTGTATGTTTGGATCAGGACGTTTTGTGCGGTTTATATTTACATGTTGAAGATTTTGTTTTTGCAAGAAAACATATTGTTTGTCCTAAGGCCAGATCAAAACTGGCTGTTTAACCTTTCAGGGATGGCGCTGCATCCCTAAATTGTAGCAATGTTTATCTCCACAATGAAACATATCACTGCAGCCATCTTTGCTGCAGTGATAGCTGAATAGCATGATACAACCAACCTGATGGGAGGAGCTTACAGGTTCAAGTAAATTTGAATTCTATACGAGAATGCCAGCTGAATTTGAGATCCCTACAAGGGGCTTCTTGTGTGTGTATGTGTCTTTGAGTGTGTGTGTAGTTGCAGAGCCACTTTAAACAGAGGAAGGGGTGGCACTCAAATATTTGCGGAAGAAGCCCGTCAGGCGTCCAAAGCTCACAGAAGACGCTGCATGATATTTGAGAGAGTAAAGATACTGCAGCTGATTAATCAATCGGCCAGACTAGCATGAAGCTTCTGCGATGCACTATGAGAGCGTGAACACACATTCATGCTCGCAGATAATCCATCACATGGATGCTGACACATAACACACATACATTTCACACACACACACACGTATGCTCTCTCCTGTAATTGCTGTTTAGTGGGATGTGTAGGGTCCCATCGGGTTTTGTAGTAGATTTATGGATCCTAATTGGTAATTATTTACCACAATAGTGTGGGGCTGATTCTGGTTAATTACTGCTGGCTAATTGTCCCCTTCCTGTGCGTTCCAGCACACTGCATGAGCACTTTTTTCTGGACTAATGATATGGAATAAGAGAGCCCAGCTGTGTTCAGTGACTCTCTGCCTCTCTCTGATGCTCTCAAGCCGTTGCTTCGTTTATTTTCTTTGGCTGTCTCCCGTCTCTCTCCTCCCAATGAAACACTTCTCTCTAAACTTTACCCAGACAATTATTCTTTGTAAAATGGTTTTGGATTGGATTTTTTGGGAAGCAATGTGCCTCCTCTGCTTTGGTTGAAAGTTAAATATCTTAACTACTAAAGTTTAAAATGCATGCAAAACAATGATGCCCCTCACTGTACACGTGATTACTTCATTAATACCTAAGCTGAGTAAGGACATTGGCTAATTAATACACGCGACTCATTGTTAAGACCGATAAGATAACAGATCATTTCAATTTTTTTTATTTTTCAAAGAACTTTATAATCTATATTAAAGCTTCCCTCTTGTCACGGCTCGGCGGGAAAATATATCTGATGACTCATTTTCTAATTTACTCAAGCATTTTTTTTCCTACTCTGTATTAATAACATGAAGTCATCATACAGGTTTATATTACACAATATGTACAGTAATACTATATTTACCTGGTATTGTCTGTTCACCTTGTTGTCTGGGTATCCAGACTTGCAGCGTTGTTGGCACGGCAACAGCTTTCACTGATTCTTCTTCATGAACTTATTTGTCTGTGTTTCATTTTCATTAAATAACAGGTTACGGTCTCTCACAGTTTTGACATTAGCCCCTTTTACATTGAGTATCTGGTTGTATCAAAGCTCCGCTATCATCGCACCTTTGTGCTGATGGTGAATGTTGGCTGAATTAACATAGTGTTGGGTCGTTGTTGAAGCTCGAGAGGTCAGACGTGTCAGCAAGAGCTTCACACAAACACACCACACCAACGTTTACACTGACTCTGTTACGCCACTGTAACGACCTCAAACAGGCAATGTAAAACAGGCTATTGTGATACTGAGGTTTTTTTTGTTTGTTTTTTTATGATGAGTTGGTCAATCTGTTCCTTTTTCCAGCCCAAGTTCTCATCATCTTCTCCTTTTTTTTCTCCTCCTTGCAGGGCTCAGTAACATCATAGGAATTATCGTCTATATCTCTGCAAACTCTGGGGACCCGGGCCAGAGCGACAGCAAAAAGTCCTACTCCTATGGCTGGTCCTTCTACTTTGGTGCCCTCTCCTTCATCATGGCAGAGATGGTGGGCGTGCTGGCTGTGCACATGTTCATCGAGAAGCACCGTAAACTACGGGCCAAGTCCCGCACAGAGCTCATCAAAAAGTCCGCCTTTAGCCGCATCCCTTCCTATCGCTACCGCTTCCGGCGCCGCTCCAGCGTTCGTTCTTCTGAGGTCCCTAGCCGCGACGCCTCCCCTCTGGGTAAAGGAGGCTACACGGGGCCCGCTGCCTCCGAGATGCCCATGTACACGCTGAACCCGCGTGAGGCGGGAAATGCTGGCACCAAACCTGGCGGCGGCATGGGCGGCCTTCTCAACTCAGAGAGGGAGTTCCTCCAGAGCAGCACGCTCACGAAAGACTACAACAAGGACCCCAACCGCAGGACCACGCCTGTGTGAGAGGTGTGACTACAGAAATCAACTAATCAGAATATCTCGAAGGAGGATCGTGAAAACAGGGACACACAGGGTGACGGGGAGGGAACGGGGTTTGATAAACTGACTGTGAACTGTGAACTTTAAGCCTTTGAACTGTTAATCCTGAGCCCTGTGAGAGTGTCAGTGTGTGTAGCAGGGTCGGTACTGACGGAGAAGTTGTTCCTGACTCCACTTTACCACGTATCACTGTAGTCATACCTGATAATTCTGACATATGAAGGCACGTTTGATTTAGAAATTGGCCTCTTTTAAACCGGAAGTTTTAAAGCATATTGTCGATGGTTTTGCTGTTTGGGGCAACTTCTCCTCAAATCTGAAAATAATGTGAACTAAAGGAAGAAGAGGAAAAGGGTGAGAGAGTCTGTGATCTCTGACCTATTGACCTCGGACCTCCTGACCTTTTCTGACAGCAGCGGAGTTGCATTAGTGCAGAGAAGCTGTCTCTGGCCCAATCCCAATCTCCACTCTGAAGCCTAAGCACTGAACCCTCACGGATTTTAATGGCTTCAGGCATGCAGTGTGTGAGCGCTTGAGATGGTGTAAAAAATGTATAATGGGACTCACTATCATGACATCACACGTTGCCTAGAAACAAGATGCGCTATTATATTGGGGGGAAAAGCCCAACTCCAGTAAGTGTTTTTTTTTACAGTTTTTATATATTTTAGAAATCTATCAAATTCAGAAAAAAGGTAAACACAAAGAGTTCTTTGTGTTTACCTTTTTGTGATATTTGTATAAAACACAAAGAACTCTTTAACGCTATATATAACCACAAAAGTTATTCAGTAGGCTACATATCGTCACCTGAACTTGTTTTTGTTTCCCCTGTCTTGTCCACGCTAGCTTTGTTCACATTTAGTTCTTTTTATAAACCTTTTTTTTTTTTTTAAACTGCTTCAATACACAAACATTTGTTTACATTTTGGGGGGCTTGAAGATCGCGTCTTCAACGAACCCAAAGTAAGTCCTGCGGGCAAGTCAGCAAAAACGTGGACTCCACATAGAAAGTGTATCAAATTTGCCGTTGAAAAGTCTGCATCAGAGCCCTCACGCGCTTGATGATTTGACAGTGGGACAAGCACTCACACACTAAGAGGAAATGTGCCTCAAAGTCCGTGAGTCCGTGTGGAGTTTGGGATTTAGCCTCTGTTTATGAAACTGTTAAAAAAAAAAGTGTGGAAGCTATTGTCTCAGGATGGGGGTTGATTCATTTTCAGTTCAGCTCAAATCAAAGTAGAAATTAAATATGAAGTTTGTCCATTGAAGCAGCACATTTGTGGCACTAGTTGTTTTTCTATACATATCGTGTGTATATTTTCTTTTATATTTATTGATTTATCTGGCTGTGGAAAAGCTCGCTTCAAATCCGAACTGAAACTGAACTGAGCTCCATCCTGGGGACCCCCCATCTCTCTGATCCTAGGTCAGAACTGTTTCTAATGAAGGTAAAAGTTTGATCATCGGTGCTTCCTTTAACCCCCGTTTTCCGCCACAAGAATCGTCTTCAGATTTATTTATTTTCACCTAAAGAGATGATCATGTCCGTTTATGTGTGCGCCTTCACTCGTCACCTTACACCCTCCGCATTTTCCTGTACAGCCCCATCAATCACCTCACTGCCACCCTCTTTGCACATCCCCTCCACCCTCTCTGTCTCTCTTTAGGTGCTGTCTTCCGCTGGTGTGTGTGTAGACTAGTGAGGGTTTCTGGAGGTTTGTTGGTTCAGGAGACCGCTGAGCTGTGAATATACTTAAAGGCGGAGCCAAAAGACATTCAACTAACAGATGGACATATTTTATGTTTGCCCACTACCTCTTGGTGAAAATCCTTCAGATGAATTTAGTACAAAGTTTTCTTCTATTGCCAGAACAAAGTGTCAAAAGCTGTAGCTGCAGAAATGAATAAAATGCTCACTTAAATCTTAAGTACACATCTCTCTTCTCCTAAGACGGATCTGTTAAAAGTTAAAGACAAATAGATGGACTTGGGGGATGACCGGTGCAATATTCTTTATTTTTCCAGATTATGCTCTATCTAATTAGCTTCCACACACAGCCTCTCCTCCTCTTTAACTCCTGTACATTTAAACACAGTGTATCTATCTGCCAATCACACACTTGTACACACCTTTCACGTCGTCTAGCTGTTACATGCAAATGTTTCTATCAAGGTTCAAACACCGAACATTTGCCTCCATGGCCATTTGGAGACACATCAATGTACCACATTTACATCTCTGTGTTGCTCTCTCTTTGAAATTGAAGCTCAATAGGCCAGTAGAAGTGACAAATTGTATACTGCCAACCAAATGCATTTACCACGCATTATAGAGATGTTAGTCTTTAGAACTAGAAGGGCAATAAAGGGCAAGCAGTCATTCAATGAAAACCACAATATTTTACAAGTTTAAATAACCTCTCAAATCCTGCAGAGCTCCTTTTTTTTTTAACGTAAAAATGTAAATTGATTGGCTCAGGCGATCTTTGTGAGGTGTCAATGACCAGTCATGTTCAATACAGTAATTTACCCTTTTAGACAAACTGGAAAATGATCACAGTAAACTGAAACAGCTGCAAGTTTGCCAAAAAGTGACCATATTTGGAGAATACAAATTTCTACACAGGTAGCATGCCCTAAATAAAGCCTTCTGTATCGTCAAATTGACTTTGAATTACACTATAATTTGCCTAATTAATATCATTCTGTATTGAAGAAGGCTAAATCTAGTGATTGGTGCATACAGTCATAAGGGAAATGTTTACTGAGCTAATAAAACAGTGAGAAGTAGGCTAATTTCTCACCTAGTACTATAAAGTCTGCCTTATTTTGCAACCTGTAGAGTTTCCCTCTGCTGCATTTGGGAAAAAAAAGCATTTCCACAACGGCTTCATTTTCAAGAGGCTTCAGTCACTTTACTTTCTATCTCAAATCAACATCAACAGGTACCGTGTTGTTGCTTGGTATATAAATCAATGCTAAATGAAGGCCTAGTTTCTTTTTGCACTCAGTCAGTGACCCACATAAAACCTCCGTTCAGTGTAATGCTAGCAAAGAAATAATGTGAAAAACCACATTTCACATCACAGGGCAACAACTGATCATACATTAATAGGAGGAGGGGCTGTAAGTGAGAAGGAGGCAAAACAGTCCTAGAAAAAAGGTAAAGTTGTGGAAAGAGAGAGCAAGTAGCAACGACATTAATGCTAACTTTTTTACAAACTTTTCTGGGACTCTGAGTAAAAAAAGTGAGCTCAAAGAGGAATTAAAAACCCACTTTTGTTCCTTCCCCCCCCCCTTCAAAGCCACCATTGCACTGTAAACAACACTGAGCTGATACCGTCACATCACTACATGCAGACCCTGATAATAAAAACATTTTTAAACCATAGTCACTGTTTAATTTATGACACTGCTGTTGTATCTTATGTCTTTTTACGCCATAAATGGAGCTTAAAGGGACAAACATGCAACACCACGGATGAGCTCTCGCTGTCCTCCACGTGTAAATATTAATTTTGCAAGCTAACTACAACATCAGCAGTTGTCACGGACTGTGAAAGGGGAAAAAAAACTGCTTTTCTAAAAGCAAGGGCTTTTAATCTTTAAAGGACAGGAGCACACAAGGGCTTTTTATGCTCAGCGCTGGGGCGTTGTCTTAAAGTGTGTTATGTGGGAGCGGAGGAAGGAAAGGCAAAGTACATTTGCACAGGAACAAGCGTTTTTAAACCAGCTGAATAGCTAACCAACGATAAAACATGTTAAAAGGAGCAGAGGAAGAGAAAACACAAAACTGTACTCCTCTGCTCACGTTAGCTACAGGTTAGCTTTAGCCTTAGCTGCTTTTTTCGCTATTTAGCTTAGACGGCTAACGCTCTGACATAATTCCCTATTACAAATGTTGCCTTAGGCCGAAGTAGGATACAAATCTTTATTGAGAGTTATTTGAGTTAGCTTAAGGATTGATCATATATTAGCAAAATATCGTTAATCATACTTTGTGCCAAATATTACTCCAAATGTATCCTGTAGATCATGGCCTCCAGGTTAGCTTTAAATCACAGGTTCACATCTCTAAGTACTCTTCTCAAAGGATTTCCTGCAGTGTAGTGACTCAGCAGAAGTAGCCATGTAGCTCAGCACATCAGAGGCCCCCGGTATTCTGGGGGTCAGTTAGGGGTCAGATTTCAGATCCGCATCCATGAGCCATGTCAGCATTGACCTCCTAAACCATGCATGCCATATCCATCTGCTTCCAGTGCTTACATTTGCTATATCTCTAATCAAGTCTCAAATAGCACCCTAATCTCTAAACTTTTAAAAGACGCCTTACAAGGGTGTGAGGGCCCAAAAGCCTGTGCTGTGTGTATTGATGTTTACTCCAGTAGAGCACAGGGTGCTTTTTGAGACCTCTGTCTATCTCTTCTTACGCCATAGAGCTTTGATACTCTGATATCAGCAACAGATAATTGTATTATTAGTAAAAAAAAAAAACTCTAAAGGTGCCACTGTGCAGAGGATGATAAACTCTGTCACACATTATAGTTATTATTAATCTATTACTGGGGGGTTTGAGAGGGGAGCAGAGCGGGATAGCAGGGGTGGTAGTCTTTGTAATATTCTATTAATCTAGTTTCATTTTCTACTTTGATGTGCTTTGTGAGATTGTGTTTGTTTCAATCACATCTGAAGCCTCTGAGAGGAGGAGAGGAAGAGAAGAGGAGCGCTCGAACGATCTCTCGTGGACATTGAGCTCACCTCACTGGTGCCGGAGGTCGTGTAACACTGAGAATACACACACATACATGCATTTAAAGGACGGCTACTATACTTCTGAGGACTTATACGCCAAATGCACTACAGGCGAAAGTCTTGTTCACAGCTTGTCAAAGAGCTAAATTCAGAAAACGAAGCCATCAAAAGCAGCAGTTCTTTTATGTCGCTTAAAAGAATCTTTTTTAGGGAGAGAAATAGCGGGATGGTCATACAATATAGTACACTATACTACAACTCAATTACAGCCTAAAGAAATGACAATAATTTGAACCAAAGCCACCAAAATTATGTTTTTTAGTACACTAAACTTTATTTCCAATACATTTCTACATTTCTTACAATGCATGACCTGGTCAACCATCAGATTTTTAAGAAGTGATTCCAAATGATATCTGTTCTTTCAGTGTTTTATTATAGTGTATTTACAAAACTACCATGTAGGATTGTGCTGCATTTAATTCCTGTGTATTCCTCAACACTAGGAGCTTTTACTGTGAATATGTCCCGTTAAACAAAATCATGCACTTCAATATAATTGCAAATTGGAAAACAATACATCTGAAGACGGGCAAAAAAGATTTAGAAGACTGAAAGAAAAAGATTTTAAAAAAGCATGATCAATTAGGTAGTGTTAATTAAAATCAAAGCACAACATCTTTATTTTATTTCATATTAAGATCCCTAAAATTCTGTATGAATGAACTGCCTGGAAATAAAATGCCAAGTTGGGACTATGAACTCAACAAATTTACTCAAAAACCTAAAAAGAAAATTATGACGGAAGAATTCTGAGATGACTGTTGTGCATTATAGGTCCTTATAAGTATAGAAGCATACAGCATAAAGCAATACACACACTTAAAAATGGTCACAAACATATGGCACGCATTCATACAGTACAAAACCACAGCTTTAGCTTTGACTGGTGCCATGTGGGGAAACAAAATCACTGTGTCATGTTTGGGAAGGGGGGGGGGGAATCATTCTAAGTGTTGTTGTTTTTTTGGGGGGGTGGGGGGGTGGACTACAAACTGTTTCTGTCGCTTATGTGTCGCTCCTCGATGGAACTACAAGTACTCTGAGCCAGCTAATCAAACATGGAGGACCAGGAGAACTGTGTGAGAAATGTGAATTTTAATGGAAAACATGTTATAATACACACTATACACTTTGCTCTGACAACACAAACACACACACATCCACTGACACGTACAAGGTTACTGTGTGAGGAGGGCTTACAGGTGGAGTTATGTGCCTGCATGTGAGTGTGCGTGTGTGTGTGTGTGTGTGTGTGTGTGTGTATGTGTGCTTGTGTGTTTCTGTGTGTGCGTGTGCAGTTAGCCTCTCCTCACCCATGCACCCAGTGCCTGCCTGTCCTGCCTTCAGAAAGCTCCCAGATCAGCCATGGGGCTTCCAGTATAACCTCCTCTGCGTTCCCACGACCTTTAATGGTTGTACTGGGATCAGCTTTAGAGCTAACTGCCCCGATCATTCGTCAGCAGACGCAGCCATACAAGGTACAAGGACTGTTCTGGAGTCAGCGGTTTGTGGGTTAATCAAGGAGTTTAGGTTACTGAAATAGAAGTAATTTCACATCTTGAAGGTCTGACTTGACTGTTGGCCTTTTATTTTAAAACATCTGCTCTTCTTACCTGACTTTTTGTCACTTTCTGTGAGGTTGATTCAGGATCAGCAGAGGGGACATAGCAGCAGAGACAATAGACTATCAGATTCCCAATGACAGCTGGTCTTGAGTCAGCATCACCTGGTGTAGCCTGCTTGTCTTCATATTTCCAAACTCCCTGAAATCTGCCACAGAAAACGAACACTCACTTTTGTCTTGAGAGGCTTTTAAAGGACAGCTTTTCCTCTTCAAGAGAATGAGAGGGGTCAGCTTGCACGAGTGTCAACTGGAAATAAAGCATCTGTTAACAGGGAGATTTACAGAGGCTGTCTGCATAGGTCTGAAGATTAAAAGCTAGCAACAGGATATCAAGACTTACTCTGGCCTTGAGGCCTATTTAGCCTGTTCTTCAGACTTCCTCTTCCTTAACAACCTCCTATTTTCGTGTACCAAACTTTAGCCCGTTAGCTAGAGAGATTTCGTACCTTTCTTGCATTTTTTCATGTATTATCTTGACAGGAAGTACAGAGCGATTAAAATCTTTTTATTTTCTTTTTTATGGCTTCGCCTCAAGCCCTACGCTTAGGAAGCGTTGTTTTCATGCAGAACATGCTCGAGCCCAGCACGGTTGACTGACCAAGGATGAAGGGCCGGAAATGGCAGGAGATTTTACCAGGCATTGAGAGTTTTGCTCTGTATCAGGTGCATTCAGGCTCCCTGTTGCATAAATTGTTCATGAGCAGCAGCAACGTTACATGTAAAAGGTTTCTCCCTATTGTGTTTTGGAGTGAGTCTTTTACAAAGAGATCACCAGATATTTCCTAAGAGTCACTTTCAATAGGCTATTTGGACCATTTCTTACAACGTAAATGTGACTTAATAATATTGTGCCATTTAAAAAGGCTTCAACCCAAGACACTAAATTGCCCATCACTTCTCACTGAGCCATGATGTAATGGGTAGAGTCAGGCTACCAAGCAAAAAGAGCAGCAAAAGTTACAGAGAGGAATCTTTCTTTTGATATTCGCATTATTTTCCTCTAGAGTAACCATTACGCAATCATTTGTATTTTTAAGTGAAATGGCTTGATATTTCTTGAGTGGATTGTCAAGAAATTAGGTGGCTTTTCATGTTTATCTACAGATACTTCCAAACCTAAAATTCCTGTTAGCATTAGCCATGCTTTGTGTTAAGTTCTAATTAGCAAATATTAGCATGCTAACATGCTCACAGTGGGACTATTTTGTTTTCCAGTAGGCCTACGTCCCAAAGAAAAATCAAAGTCAAATTCATGATGTGCTCTTACTCAGAACAGTTATTGAATGAGGCCCAATACAATTGCAAGTAAGCTAATTTTAGCTATGTCGTTATGAACTTGTTACGCTGATGGCATTAGCATTTATCTCAAAGCACTGTAGCCTAAAGCCTCAAAGGGCAACACAGACTTTTAGTGTTCTTATATAATGTAGGATACAAAAACTTTTAAAGGTTTGAGTGGTGTAACCTGACTTTGTCCATTACAAAACTAACCTGAGGACTGTTAACAAACGCTAGATTACAAACTCAGGAGAAGGGATGGATAAGTTAGCGGATTTTAACTTGTTTTCGAGTTGGATTTTTGAGTTCGCATTTACGCGGTGCACAGTGACAGGGATGGAAAAACCCCAGAAAAACAGAGTAATAAGTTGAGAACATCAGTAAAAGCGGAGCTGAGCGAGTGTAGCAATGGCAAAAGCCTCAACTTTTTTTTCAGGGAGTGTTTATTGCAGGTAATGTAGCAGAGTGCTCTGAGGCGAAACTTTTCAGAAGCCCATATGGAAGGTGAATAGCAACCAGGCTTTTTTCCGTGATGAAAAAAAACCCCGAAAGGCTAATGACTAATGTGCACCTGGACCCTCAAGTAGCATTAACAAACAAAATCCCCCCCCAGAGTTGTGGGTCGTAATTTTGATCCACTTAAAAGTGCGGTGATGGGTTCGTATGTTTAGAGGATATTTTGAAATCTGTGTCAATGGGCAGCTTTTTATCCTGCTCCATTTCTCTGAGCCCAATTATGAGATACAAAGCCGTTCACAAACACAAACACACATACACACACACACACACACACACACGCATGCAGAAACATGCTGGCACTCACATTGTCTTTCTATACACAGGCGCTCTGACTGTATAACACTCACAGATCACACACACATTTACAGACACACACACACACACACACACACATAGCTGCCAGCCAGTTTCACTGTATACTTTCTAATGTAAACCTCCAACTAACAGCAGTCTGACACGGACTCATGCTGTGGATAAAAGCACACTTTTACTTACATGATATAAATATGAATACCTATATATAGAGAGAAAGAATATTATATACAGTATAATAATTAGAAAATAAAGAGTCACCTTTTCAAAGTGCCTGTGGTGAGCTTGTTTTGTGTTTGAATGTGTGTAAATGAATGATGTGTAGCTGTGTGATCTGCTCTTACATGCTGCATGTACACACAAAGGGAGAGAGGGATAACATGCTTGGTTTGTAGTCTTTTACCACATCAAACTTTTTGAAGAAGATTACACACTACATTGATTCTTTTGATGACACTTATACTGATATGTATTTTGGAAATGCTTTCAACACTTCCTCGAAAGCAGCATCAAATATGCGCAAATACACCAGTCTGTGCGATGAATAAATATTGTGATTTATAAGCCTGACAACAAATAACCACATATAATATTTGATTCACTGTCATAAAACAGAGCTAGCAGCAGCCCACTGTTCTGACACCATGGAGGTGTTGATGCTGCTACTGGTAACTGTTTTAGACGAGCAAAGAAAAACTGATTTTCATGTAAGGTAAGCTAACAACAGTGCAGTGGTAGAGCGTAACATTAGTCATAGCTACACCAATCTCAGAACCCACAGGCCATCGTCCCACAGTGACAAACCCTTTTGGAGCAATGGGCAACTTTTATGGGCTTCCAGTGTTGACAGCAGTTAGTGATAAAGGACTTCCTGCCAGGACATCCTTTCTGTTCATTCAGAGGTGGGGCCAGGTGCCACCACACTTCACAGTTCAAGCCACCATAACAGAAGTTATTGATATTGGGAAGAAAAAAAAATTATACC
Source organism: Tautogolabrus adspersus (assembly GCA_020745685.1). Taxonomy (NCBI): domain Eukaryota; kingdom Metazoa; phylum Chordata; class Actinopteri; order Labriformes; family Labridae; genus Tautogolabrus; species Tautogolabrus adspersus. The sequence continues at coordinate 20,049,442 of CM036553.1, forward strand.
AATATATTGGCCGATATCTTTCTTAGAGCTATGTTTGATCTGTAGAGATATGCTGTAGAGGTTTGCTGATATCGGCCGATATTATCAGCTGGCCGATTAATCGGTCGGGCTCTAATGTGAAGTGTACATATGACCTGCACACTCCTCCCTACATGCATACTAACCATGTGATGTGTATCAGCTGTGCTGTATCAACTGTTCTGAATAATCTGTCCAATAGATAAGCCCTGTGCTTATCGCCGCAGCCACCACACAGATGTCTGAATGACAAAGAGGAACAGGGTGGGAGGAAGATGAGAGTTAAGAGGGGGAAATGAGAAGAAGAGAGAAAAAGTTAATGAGGAGACAGGAGGATGTGCAAGATTTGATCTGTTTTAGGGTGATAAAGAGAGAAAAGCTTTGAGAGAATTGTGTATGTACGACTGTGTTTGGGGAGCATGCATGTACATATGCGTTCAGGTGTGTGAACATAGATGATTGCTAACCATGTATTTGCCGCTTTTTCCAGATTTTTTTTCCAATTGAAAAGGGTACATCTGATAGTTTTCCTGCATCCCTATGAGAGCGTTGCATCATTCATGTGCAGGGTCTAACCGTGTGTCACATCAGGTGGTCTCCGTCTGTTCACAGAGTGCTGCAGGAGCCACTGATTAGATGATTTTGAGGAGATATGTGACTAGTGCAACTCATCACTGGCTAACAAAACCTCCAGAATGTGTGTCATCTAAAGCTGTGGCTACACACCTGATGACCCACTCGATGTTGCAGAATGAATGTAAGGGGTTAAAGGATGACCTACGAAGTTTCAGAAAAGGAAATTTGAAAAAGAAATCTAAATTCAACTTAGTTTTAGCTTTTTAAGTTATACAAATGACTTCTGAATCTTAACAGAACTTCTAATCCAAACATTTATTCTGGGGATGTGTGCATTAATCAACTAAACAATGGAACATAATCTTCCTCGATGGTCGGCACCAAAAAACCCGCCACTAGCTGTAACCATAGACTGGCTGCAGCTCAGGTTAATGGGCCTGCTCTCCCCACTCTACTACTAGGATGTAAACAAGCACAGTGAACGTATAGCATCTCGTCAGAGCAGCACAGTTTGGCAGTATTTTGGATCCAGAAAATTGAGTTAGAAATGATGTAGGCTGTGTCAGCATAAACTGGCATATCGACCAGAGCAGCCATAATCACATTTAGCACAGGCATGTGGATGTTAACCTGCAGGATAGACCGAAGGCTGGCGGTGCTAGCATTGCTAATGTTAGCCACACTTGGAAAACCACATTACAGGATTTACTCTCAGACAATTTTATATAAATTGTGCTCAATTTCGACCTTTTTCTGGGTGTGTTCTTACCTGTAGACTAGTCTGTTAGTTTGAATTAAAATTTCCATTTAACAGACTAGGAAATGAGTCACTTATAGATGCCACCACAGATGACAGGTCTCAAGGAGGTTACTGTTTTCAGGCATCATTCAAGAAAAGATTGGGAACCCCAGAGAGGTCAAACAGGACCACACCGTGTTTGGATTCGTCAAGGAATGGGATGCTCGGGACAAGACCTGTCAACCACTTTGGAAAAAAGCTGTAACTATCTATTCCTGGAAGGTAAGGAACCTGGTTGTTACCCTAAAGGACTGAGCAAACATGCAGAGATCTGACACCATCCATCCATAGAAAAACACTAGGGGGCTGGCAGGAGAAACCCCTGGAAAAAGTCTGAGTGAAAAATTCGGTTTGTGTTCACACAAGCCGAAGCTTTTCAGGAGCTTTTCAGGAGTTTTGTGCAAATGTGAAAGCACTATTAATGATGTTGTGTTTTTAATTGACTACTTTTTGTATCTGTTTTTCAAATAATGGGTAAAATGTACAATTTCAAATACTCAAATTGTAACAAGTACTATTTCTGATTTCATCCCTAATATTGGTCACATTTCTAGAACAAACAAACAAACAAACAAACAAGAAAAATGGGTTCTTAAGATCATATTACATATTGGAGTGATTCCACTGAAATATTGGTGATTCAATGTTATATATAAATCCCATTTTAAGTCAGATCTGTTTTTGTATGTTGTGAGATTATACTATGGCAACAAGGCCATAGGAGAATGTACTTCAAGAAGGAAGGATTCGATGAAGAGCTCAGTTGCACCTGATGAATATTCATAGGAGTGACGTCACCTATGGAGCTCCGCGTCGTCGTCATAGAGATAAGAGTGGATGACGGGATTATGGGAGAGTCTCCGCCACACTGGGATTTTCTGCCACTCTGCTTTTATTCCTCTTAGCTGCCTTAATATTTGCCATTTTGTCTCTAAATCTCTGCTGCTGCTCGTCTCTTCTGTCGCACTGAGATATTGTGACCATCCCCACATTTCATTTTTCCAATTTCCCCTTTTCACCCTGACTCTCTGCCATTTTTTATTTCTCTATGATCCTCTTATCCATTTCCCCCTCTGCCACATTTTTCCATCTGAAAACCCCACCCTCCCATCCAGCAGTATGCTACTGTAGTAATTTGCTTTCTTCAGCTTCATCGGCCCAATAAGAGGAAATGGGCCGTTATGTTAATAGTCCATAAAGACACTGAGCAACTCCCAGCAGGAATCAAATATCAGATTATTTTATAGTGCTGTAACAAACAGTAATGTCCCACATCTATGTGCTCTAAAAATAAAACAGGAGTAAGTGCAGAGCTTGTTTTGTTCTGAATACTGAAGGTCAGAGAGGGAATCTTTTATTTGGGACAAAAATATATGCAATAGCCTCTAACTCCAGCCTCAAACAAATACAAACACAAGATCTGCCAACATGGATATACACGAATACAAGAATCTGTGTGTGTGCGTGCGTGTGTGCGTGCGCGTGCGTGTGTTTGTGTGCGTGTGTGTGTGTTTCCCAGTTGGATGTTGCTCTAACAGCTGTTTGTGACTGAATAAGGCTCAGAGGGAGAGTCGCTACCGGCTTTGATATTCTAATTATCTATCTATCTATCTATCTATCTATCTATCTATCTATCTATCTATCTATCTATCTATCTATCTATCTATCTATCTATCTATCTATCTATGCTAAAGCACGTTTTTTTCCCTTGTCTGTCTTTTTGTACGTATGTTTTCATGCAGTGTCTCCTCAAGATCTAGACTTATATATTTCACATCCCCAGGTAATAATAATAATAATAGGGAATTGCACGTGATATAGTGGGTTTACATAACCACACAGTAGAAGGCACATTTAGGCATTAAACTGCATTTATTGAAGTATAGAAATAATTTTAAATTAATAGAATTCATTGATTGACCCTTGAGTAGCACATCTTAGCTTTTCCAGCTTCAAATTAGCCATGACATCACTGACCCAGCGGTTATATATAGAGAGGGCAAGTTGGTCTTCCAATTATACAAAATGAGACGTCTTGCTAGTAATAATTAAGAGGCCAAAGTGCAGGTCTCCGAGCCACACCTAATATTGCCAACTGTGGCTATGGCTTGATGTCCTTATTACACACGAAAATCCTGTTCCAAAAGGTTCCCATCCCTGGGCATGTCCAGAATGATTGGAAAAGAGTTGCTGGGTGCTGGTTACACCATTGACAGGTTGGATCAAATTCAGGAAAAAATAGGGCAAGACTAGTCATTGCAGGTGAAGCCTGTGAAGTACTTTAAACTGAATATCATTATGTCTGACACACATAGAGGGTGAGTGGATCCCAGCCACAGCCGACTTCCAGATTTCTTCTGAGAGCCTCTCACCAAAATCATCCTCCCATTTTGTTTTCAGATGATTCAAGGGGGTTGTGGCTACTGACAGTAAAATGTCATATATTTGGGCTAATTTTCTGTCCAACACAGTTTTTTTTAGTTTATTTGAGAAGAAACAGACCTGTTTAAAAATCTGAGGTCTGAGAAGTGTTGGATCAACCTTCCAAACGACATCACATTTCTATTCAGCTCCCTAAAAATCCACCAAAACACTTTGTGTAATCATGTTGGGCTGCTGATGATGAATGCCAAAATCTAAACTTGAAAACACGAAGCATCAGATCAGTAACAGACGGGGTGATCAAACTTTCTGCAAATTGAGCTGTTGAAGACAAGAGACACTTCTACTCTCTGAGAAGGACAAACTGAGTGAAGAGCTCTCTGAACCATTGTCCCTGACCAAGAGAGCAACGCTGCGTGCGTGCGTGCGTGCGTGTGTGCGCGCGTGCGTGCGTGTTTCTTGAGTGGAGTAACACTGTGGCAATCTGCAGTGTGTGGAGAAAAAAAAAGCCTTGGAGCTGTGAATGCTGCTCAAGCAGAGAGGCAAGATGGTAAGAGAGCTGAAGGAGAGGATGAAAGAAAGAAGGACAAAACTAAATCAAACATTCAACCACAGACCATTTAGGAAACTCTCCATTTTCAAAGTCCAAAAAGGCATTATCAACCGGAACACACAAAAAGGCCTTTCACCCCAAAAGAAAAGCAAAACATGTAACGTGGCGATGGACTGCTAGGCTAGCTAGCTAGCTAGTTCCAACATCCAATTCATATGGCTTCTAGTGTAGTTAAACAATGCTCACGGACCTTTGCCAAAACATGAAATAGGAACTGAGGCTAACTAATTCTATATAACTTGAACTACGGTCTATTTGATTGATACTGTTGCGATAGCATCTTGGTTGTAAATAATGTGTGTAACATATAAATACGCCTCGACTGCATTTATCCCATGTTTGGTATACATTTGTGATTGGCCTGACTTCGATCATAAAAAGGGACGTAACGATATGCTCAACTCACGATTCGATAAAGTTTGCGATGCTGGGTTCACAGTAAATCATTTCACGAGTTTTGTGAGGCATAGGTGATATAGGCAGACGAAGTAACATGAAGAATGATTTTTGACGTTGTATGTTTTTTTCATATGTTACGTGCGGCCACAATAAGATTAATGACTGTTAACTTCATTATTTTTTTACTCAATTTTCACACATATTACGTGTTATTTGACGTAATGCCAAATGCTGCCTCCGTTGTCCTTAACTCAAGCCTCTGCCAGCAAACTGCAGCCATCTCAAACTGTACTTTGCTGTGGTTAACAGCTCTAGCCAGCTACCATCACCTGCAGCATCTCCTATACACCAACAGCCACCACTGCATCTCCAACTCAAGCCTCTGCCAGAAATCTACAGCCACCTCTGCCTGCACTAGGTAGCCAAAAGCTTCAACCCATGCCTCCATGTAGGACCTCTGTTGAACACTAACAGCTGCCTTAAAATGAAGCCTCTACAAATGATGTAAGGTTCTAGCTCTGCCTGCAGCCTCTGGAAATAACAATCAGTCTTTGCAACAGCAACAACAAGATCAGCCACCTGCACCTTTGCATCGTGAAAGACAGCTGCTATTAACACCTTCAACTCAAGCCTCACGCAGCAAACTGCAACGCCTTAACTGCAGTTTGTGGCTCACAGCTCTAGCCAATGTCCCCAACTGCAGCATCTCCCAACTGCAACCGCAGCCCCCCACTCCAACTCAACCCTGGCTTAAAGCAGTTGAATCCAACTGGGACCTCTGCCAAACACAGCCGCTGCCCCTGACTACAGCCTCTATAAGCAATGGGTCTCATTCACAAAAATCTTTTTAAGATTTTTCTTCAGAAAGTTTCTAAGAAAAGCCTAAGTTGGATTCTTGAGTTGTTCTTAAAAACAAAAAAATGTTCACAACTGTGTTCTTAAATTAATGAATGCCGTGTCTTCATACCCTGCAAGCTTGTGCATGTTTTTCCTAATTATCAACTAAAAACGCCCCCTTTATTCCCATATAAGGGCATGATACTGTGAAACCCAAACATATGCCTCCTCAGCATCCATCAACTTTCACAACCACCTATACATTTTTGCCCACAGCTGTAGCCCAAAACCACCTCCTACCTCGGACAACAATCTGCAACTCCACATAGAGACTGTTGCTGATAGCTGTATTCCACGCCTCGACCTCAAGCCTCTGCAACACCAGCAGCTGCTGCTTAGCAAGCATTGCTGCCTCTGACAGAAAAATAACTTGTTCACTCGACATGCGGTCACTGCCAACAACCTGCATCAGCTGACTGCACCTGCTGCCTCTGACAGAAACCATCATCCTCTACCTCCACCATTGCAACAACAAAGCCATCTGCTTCCAGTGCCTCCAACTCAAACAACCTCTACCTGTAGTCAACGGACAACCGCTGCAGGCAATGCATCCAACTGCAGCCTCTGTGACTCATGAACAGCCCCTACCTCTACCTGCAATGTGAGTGCTTGTCTCTGTCTGCAGTCTCAGCTTAGAATTTGAAGCTGCATCCACCTTCAGCAAAAACCAGAAACTATCGGCTTCTACATCCACCTGCGAAATATAAAAGACAGCTGCCTCTTATGCCTCCTACTCAAGCCTCCACCAGCAAACTGCAGTGGCTTCCACCCTGACAGCTGCAGTCCTTTATCTCCAATCTCTGCCAAACACCAACAGCAACCACCTTCAACTGAAGCCTCTGCTGCACATCAGTAGCCAATACCTCCACCTGTAGCCTTGAACAGCAAATTGAGCTGCTGCCTCCAACATTCAGCTAGTTCGCCACTTCACCTTCCACCAGCAAACATTGCTAGAAACCATCAACATCTTCCTTCACTATCACAACAGTAAAAGACAGCTGCAGTCGATGCGTCCAGCTCCATCCTCTGCTAGCAATCTGCAGACAGTGGCAGACAGCAGCAGCACACCTTCACCTCACCTGCAACCATCTCAATCGTCAGTTTTAGGCCTCAAACTTCTACTCAACAGCAGCAGCTTCTGCCACCAACTGTAGTCTCTGCCAAATATCAGCTGCTGCCTCCTGATTCAGCACATGCAAGAAACAATCACCACCCTCCACATATGCAATATTTTAAAAAAGTCACTTCCCATTCCTCTGACTGAAGCTTGGACATCCATCTCAAAATTTCAAACCGTCTCATTAAAAGGACATGAATAATTGCTTTTTATATGATCATGAATTTGACTGTGTGCCCTCGTCTTTAAAACCAGATAATCAGAAATCCTGAAGATTGAGTAAAAACAGTCCAACATGCAAGTTGGTAATACTGTTGCACTATGCATCCACTGTTTTCAAGCTAAAGATTCTCAATAATAATAATTGAATCCTCCATGTTTTTAGATTTAAAGAAAGATAAGTGTTATAAAACCCCAGTGTTGTGTCCACTCATTACAGTATTTAAAATGTCTAAAAAGTCTTAATGGGTGGATGCATTACAATGAGTAGGGCCACTGTAACTTTAATTCAGGTTTTTTTTGTAAAACAGGCCCAAGTTGAGGGATACGTACTGTAAAACATCCCAGAGATGTTTTTCTCTATATCAGCACTCTCAAAAAGCCTCTTGTCCAATCAGATTCCTTGGTCGGAACTAACCAGGTTGTACATAGTTTATACCTTTAATATTTCAAAACAAAACAAAATTATAGAAAATTTGAGTTTGCCAAGTTATGACGTCAACTTTAAAACCATTTTGAAAAAATAATTCTGCATTGATGGAATTTATCAAAAATATCGATTCATCAATGCACTTCAATATATATTTTTTCCCATTTCACTATGGATTCAGTAAATCCTGACAAACATTACTTTGTTTTCAAAAACTAAGGCACGTTTTAAGCCTAATTAGAGTTGTATTATTTAAAACCCTCTGAGGTCAACGCTGTCGTATACGACACGTAATTGTTGTCTTTACATCATCAGTTCTAAAAATGAAACGGTACGACGTAGCAACTTACTTCCGGTGATAAACTCTGTGTGTGTTTCTGCGGCATCCAGAGTCTCTTCTATCCCATTGAGAAGATCAGTGTATATTCAGTGACTATCCAAATCCAAGCCTCCCTGAAACGAATGTAATCTGTGAGGATGTATGTGTACATTTTGGTTAAATGGTGTAACTTTTGTTAGCTCATTCAGCTCGTACAAGCTGCTATCTTGTTTTGGTCTGTCGACTAATCAGAAGCTGTACCTGCGATCAGCTGACAGGTAAGGGCCAATGAGAAGACAATGCAGCCTGAAACAGGTGTCACAGCCTGCTCTCAGCAAAGAAATAAAAAAGATAGAACTGTTTTGAATGGATTCATCCTATTCAGCTTATTCTAGTGTCAGTGGATCTGTGCTCTTTTTACAAAACAGCTCTTTAAATTTCTAAGGCACCTGTTGTTTTACATTTCATTTAGACATCCGGTAAATTAAATGTTTGCTTTTACTTTTCTTTTGTATTTATGGTGTAATAATTATATAGGACTTCATCTGACATCCTTGGGGAAATATTTTGGGGGGATTTTGTATTACTGAATCAATATGGAACAAATTGATTAACATCAAATCGAATCGTGACCCAAAGAAACAAAATCTATTTGAATTGTGAGGTCCTTGAAAAACCCAGCCCTTCTGAATTTAGGTTTACTGCCCATTGAATTTATCTTTTTTTTGCCTCTCCGTGTATTCATTTGATGTCAAATCTCATTTTGATTTACTATGAGTGTTTGTCATTCCTACATTTTCAGAAATGGGCTTTCACCTTGTTGAGCGGTGCAATATTTTCCAGTTTAAACACGTCATTTGCCATCCAGAGTTTACACATGCACACCCACACTCATCCAAATCTGAGGATGTAATTGTTTCCAAGCAGCTCTTTGATGGCTGAGTCACAGAACATGTCCTGTATCATATCACGATAAGAAGAACATCAGTTTAAAGGCAGCAGCTGTTTCCCTTTTATCCTCTCTGCCTCTCTCTCTCTCTCCTTCTGCATCTCTCCATCCTCCCACTGCTTTCACAATGTGCGCTAAGCCAGGGAAGATAGGGCAAATCCCTCCTCTGAGCAGAGCAGGCAGGAGAGTGAGGAGACCGAGTGCAAAACGCTTCCTCAAACACTCCTCTCTCATCTCTCCTTTCATTCCCCTCCATTTATCGGCATCCAACCAATCAGCATGCAGCCCCTGCTAAACCACTGTCTCCTAGCTCCACTGTGATCTCCTCGACTCCCCTGTGTGCCTCCATGTGTGTGTGTGTGTGTGTGTGTGTGTGTGTGTGTGTGTGTGTGTGTGTGTGTGTGTGTGTGTCATCACTAACCTGAGGTGATGATGTCAGAAAAGGTTCCTTCTTTCTAAGCTTCTTGCTAGCTTACTTGTTTCCTCAACTCTTGTCTCTGTCACTTTAGCAAAGAAACAAGTCTACGTTTTTCTCAAATTGAGACAATTAAACTTTTATTTTATGTAAATATTCTTCAAACGTGTTCTTATTTACTTTAAGGGGAAGTCATAGAAGAAGAAAGTTACCGCCTTTATGTATGCTGCAGGCTTTGTGATGCCTTTAAATGAAATTTGTTAAGCTGTGCTAAAGTAGCTGCTGCTAACTTCTGTTAATTAAGTGGACACAGGCTTAAAATGAAGGAAGCTAACAGGAAGGTAACATACAGGAAATGTTGCCCCTCATATGAACAGTTATGGGAATGTTAAAGCAACAATGTGTTACTTTTCCACCTTTAAAATAGGGCGATCTACTAGTACAACAACTTTCAACATGGGGTATGGAGTCTATCCCATAGGTCTAACCGGTCGCCTGCTTATAGCACTATGTAAGCTTGGAAGCATGCCGTGGCACTCTCAGCACAAGTGTGTACATAACCAAGGAGTTAGCCTGTCTTGATACTATTAAATGGCTAATATACTGAATAGGGTGGTGAGGGATGAAGGTAAGAAGAGAAAAAGAGTGACCAAGCAAGAAGCATATCGTGCATCCTTGCAGATATTATTCATAACTGGTGGCAATTTGCACACCAGATGTACAGAAGCCATTGTCCTTGAAGTGGGTGGCCCGGGTTGAATCCGACCTGTGGCTTCTTTCCTATATGCCATTCTCCACTCTCTCTCTCTCTCTCTCTCTCTCTCTCTCTCCCCATTTGCAACTCTTTCCAATTTCCTGTCTCTCCAACACAGGCACAAAAAGTTAAAAAATAAATCTTCTTTTTTTTTAAAGTGGATATATTTTAAACATTTTTGAGATTTTGAAATCTCAATGGCGGACACTACTAAATATATCACACAACATACACTATATAGTGAGTGATTCTGGATGTGTGTAGGTCTTCTGGTTGGAATTTCGTTTCTGCTGGAAAGATCCCTGGTTCAGGTAAGCTATGCTAACTGGTTGCTATAAAGTAACTGCAGTTTAAACAAAATACTAAAATGTCTTTTAAGGCAACTGGTTTGAGAAGAAAATCTGTTTATAGTCTGGGCTGTAAAGTCACATAATGCAGGGCCACATTTAGGTTAAGGACCACAAAGAATGTTTAGTGAGGCTTTGGGACCAAATGGCACAAAGTATAAACCTTTGAGATTATGAATTCCAGGACAGTTCAGCTTCACATCAATTGGCTATCATAAATGGTTATTTGTCGCCCCCTAGTGGATAATTTAGGGAACACACGCAACAGACCTGCAGTCAACAATTTTATTTAATCAACAGATATAAACATGTACGTGTATGGTTTGAAAAAGTAGGCCTGTGTTTATTTAACACTCAGAGAGTTTGATTGCATGGTGTTGCGAGGACTGCTTTTACCATGGTTATATTTAAATGTGGTTTATAAATATCAACGCATCGGATCTACAGCAGAAGAAATTGACAAGTGACAGTAAGTATTTCATTTAACGACGTGTAAATCTGGTGCATTTTCAGTTTGCAAACCTGTTTTCCCCAGAGTCCAAACAGGTGCACTGCTTTGAGCGTGGAGTCAAGATGCTGCCTTCAGGTGTAGTCAGGGACATTTGTAAAATGTCAACCGAATGGTAGGTTGAAGTGCATTGACAAAAAAAGTGATTTTTAAGTTATTAAAACAAATGTAAATGTAATTTGGTTGTTCATTTACCGAGTTTATTATCTTTATGGGTATTTTTCTCGGCTTTGTTTGTTAAACAGCGCTATGTATGTGCATGATAGGCTACATGTAGCCTAATATTTAAGAAAAGGTTTCCTTTTTAAACGCTTTAATGTTTTTTTTCTTCTTGCTACTGTTGCTGCAGAATAGTCATTCCATGTAGGATTATCACTGAAATAATCAACAAAATGTTTATGTTGTTTGCAGGGATTTGATTCGCCTACTGTGTCCCACATGCACGTTAGCAATAAAGAGTTATGTCTAATAATGTAAAAAAATATATATGATTGCAATCGTTTCATGCATTCAAAGCTTAATTAAAGGCTGATCACACTAGATTGGGTTAGGGTCGATGCGGATTCAAAGGATTAATGAAAATAAAAGATTTTAAAATGATTATTAAACTCCAACAAGTAACAAGTAAACATGTTCCATGGTGAAATTGTCTTAAAATAAAAAGGCATAAGACAATAGTACTTCCTGAGACGTCTTAAATAACTGTAAACGATAAGTCTGCTGGTTATTAGTGAGTTTGCGCTGATAACTTTGTAGTGTCCGGGGATGACCTGAACGCAGCATCAGATGGTGTGCGCACTGTGCTGACGAGCCCCGTTGCTTGTGGAAACAGCTGGTAGTTTCTGTCAGCGAACACTTCGACTTGAGAGCAGCTTTTGGCAGGAATAAAAGTTGAAATCAGCTGCGAATTTTACTGAGAGCGTTTTGATTTGACTCACTGTGGCTGTTTCAGTAGACGCCAGGAAATGTCATCCTGTGAACGCCACTTCATCAGCCAGTTGTTAGTTAAAGACCTAGCTTGTAAGCAGTGCACCAAGTGACGCTCGACGCAGCCGGGGGGGGCTAACGCCAGCTAGCCAGCTAACTTTGTAGTGACATAGCAACAACTGGCAGGATACACGTTTTCTGTCAGCGCAGAAAAGCTGTCAGCTGTTGGCGTTCTTGCAGCGTAGAAGGAGGTTTTTGCTTATTTTCAGCATGTCTCATGTTCATTATAAATTTTCTTCCAAACTCAGTTACAACACGGTGGTTCATGACGGGCCGAACATCACGCTGAAGGATCTGAAGAGGCAGATCATGGACAGGGAGAAGCTCAGAGCCGGTTTCTGCGACCTGCAGATCACTAACGCACAGACCAAGCAAGGTAATGACACAGCTGTGAGTACTGATAATGAGTTTGTGTTTATCATGACACTTTTGAACTTTGGAAGACGAACACGTGGTCGTGGTTTGACAGCTGTGTGGTGAGAGTGCTGCGTCAACGTTCAGGATGGAGGATTGTGGGGGGTGTGTGGGGTGGTCCAGAAAAGTCAAGCTTTAATAAAAGAGTCTGATGAATGGGCCACATTCCTGCTACATTCACGCCACATGCTCCTAATCAGACGCCCTGATGATGGTGCAGGATCAGCCCTGACAGTGCCAGGAGAGATGAGGGATAAAAATAGCAAAGGTAGGAGTCAGGAGCACAGCCTATAGGCAATAGGCATGACCATAAGCTTTAAGTCCATACAGAAGCACACATACTTACAAAATCAGCAAAATAGGAATTACTTGTTTTGAGGGAAAAAATGCTGCAAGATACACAAATTAATTTTAAAAAGGCAGAAGGAACGACCAGAGATCAAAGAGGATACACTGCATTAAAGTATACCCTCAGAGTTTGTCTGTAGATACAAGACCTGCCATTTTTGTTAGGCTTAGCTGTGCATTCATTAACTGCTATGTAAGACTAAAGAGAAAAATAAAAGGAATGTATGCTGTATGTGATTTAGACCACTGGTTCCCAACCTGGGGTCCAGGGGCTTGAGATCTCAAAGGGGGGCGCAAGGCTCTGTCTGCTTTAAAGTTGTCAATATTAGATTTGCACATGTGAAATAAAGTACAAGTAGGAGGGGCTCCAAGGAGAAAAGGTTGGGAACCACTGATTTAGACAAGTACAACTAAAACCACATCAGCAGTCAGATAGATTAAAAAACAGTTTTTGTGTAAAAAAAATGACACAATATCAGGAAAGAAAGTACTAAAAGATGGTCTACATACAAGCCTGTCTATAAAAGAGATTTATTTCTCTACATTTGATTGTGCTTGCCTAATTTCCTAACGACAGACTGTTCCACAGTACAGGTGCTCCAACAGAGAAGGCACACTTTGTCCTGAGCCTTGACTGTGGAACAACTAAAACGGCCTTGCCAAGGGGCCTTAGGCAACCTTGTAGATTTGGAGTAATGTAAACGTTGACAGGTCTGAAATGAAGTCATGAAGTCTTGTCGTTAGAAATGTCAATAGTCATTGCAGAATGTTGTATGTAAGTGGCACTAATCTCTTGACAAGAAAATATACAGTTGATTCATCTAGAGCTGACAAGTATTCAATAAATCAAATAGTTATTAGCAAAAACTCATTCAGGGACTATTTTGATAACTGTTTGTTGTTTTTATAAGCAAATTGCCAATAACTTACAGCTTCTTGCTATTCTTTTCTAACCTGGCAATGAATAAATATTTGAATTTGAGTTCTGACAAAACAAGCCAGCTAATGCATCCCATTAAGGCATCACATTAACATCACTCTGTAACATTATGTCTCGATAAATTAACGGATGGCTGACTCTGACACTGAAGTGTTATTGCTCCTGGATGTTTAGAGCACTATAAACTTGGTGATCTCGACAGCTATTGATGTGTTTAGCTTAAAACTGGAGGCTTTGCCTAGCTACCTAGCGTGGATGGAGAGCTTCAGGTTAATTTATACGAGTAAGCATCAGGTTCAGATGTAGATTTGTCAAGCCAAGACATGAAATAAAAAATAGTTTGACAGCACAGTTTGCCTATCTTTTTAAAAGACTGGAAGAAAAGACATTTGCTCAATGTTTACATAGGGAGCCAATTTCCTTTCTCAAATAAATCATTTTTGTGTGACCTTCATCTCACACTGTCTTCGTCCGTTTGTCTCAGAGTACACAGATGATGAAGGTGCGATTCCTAAGGGCTCCTCCGTCATCGTCCGGAGAATCCCCATCGTCGGAGCCAAGTCGGGCATGAACAGCAAAACACGCAACATGTAAATGTATTTCCTTATTTTTCACAGGGGTGGGTGGGGGGGGTGCTGTGCATGTAGTTTTATTGGGGATGATATCCTACCTTGAACTGTCCTAAGCTGCTCCATGTGCCTTTGAATTACCCCCCATGGGGACAAAATAAAGTTTTTGAATTTGAATCCCTTCTATTCAAAAGTCTCCACCCTGCCTGAAAGAGCTACTACTTCACGTTGAAGACTCCTTCAAAAAACAGACATTAAAGTATTACATGGTTAAACAGTGAGCTATCAGCCAGTAGCCTCAGTCATAGTCAAGTCAAGTTTCTTTCTATAGCACATTTCAGCAACAAGGCAATTCAAAGTGCTTCACACAAGACATCAAAAGCATCACGACAAAGAGAAAAAGAAACATTCAAACAGAAAATGTAAAAAAAAATCACCAAAACAAGCCATTAACAATCAGAGAGAAGATAACGTGAAAATATTAAATACAATTTAAAATAGAAAAATCCAAAATAACTCAAAAAATATGACATCTAGTGGAAAAAAAGACATTTAAATTCCAAATACATAAATAAACTCAGATTTGTAACTCCAGAGTCTTATCCTCCCGACGGACACAGAATCACCTGCTGGTCTTGCCTTATTGAGATTGGTTTAGGCTCACAGTTTGCTCCATCTGTGTTTAGGCACCACCCTAAGGTGCCCTGGAAACCCCACCCAGGGGTGCTGTGGTGGTCATAGGAGCATTTACTGTTTACTGTTACATGGCCACTACTTGACAATGAATTCTTTTGGTAAGCTCTTACTAGGGTAAAAGTGAAGGTTATCATAATAAAAGAAGGCTCGTGGTTTTCTGTGTAATGGGATGCGTGCATGTTTGCAGGGAGTTGCTAGAAGGCTAAACAATGAGTCGTGCCGAACAAAAGATTAAATGTAGGAAACAAACAATCCACCCGTTAGAGCACGTTAACAGTCCCTCAGTTCAAAGGTACTTACAAGGAACTAAGTCATAATAAAGGCTTCTACATACACAGATTCACAGATTCTTCTATATAAGAAATCTACTAAAAGCATTTTAACATTTCCTTTTTTTGCATGCTCATTCTTTAGAATAAAAGATTTACATGGTTAGAAATTAAACAGAGCACAAAAAACAAGCCTCTTGAGCCTCAGTAGCTTCATAGTCTTCATATTATCTATGGACAAAAACATTTAAATACATTTCACAAGAAAATTCATTATCAAGCTGACCTACTCTAAAACATGCACCCTCGACCCAAAGCTAAACAAAACAGATGTATGACTTTTTAAGGGGCATTCTGGGTAATGTAGTAAATCAATATGTGTAGTAGAAATTCAAGAGGTGGATTAAGGGCACTATTGTTGAATGAAAATGAGTCCCATGCTGGATGGTATGGTAACTTAAGCCTGGCTCACACTGCAGGAGTTTTAAAATCCTTCCTGATTTTAAATACGGGCAGCATCCCCCACATGAGGAGAATCCTAATAGATATTCTACTCTGTGATTGTCGGGAAGGAGGAATCGGACCCCAAATCAGCCCGATTATCCTGCAGTGTGAGCCAGGCTTAACGTTTAGGATCAGGATATCAGATTGATGATGCAACAGTTCAACTCCACTGTTTTATACTTGATGTATAGTATCAAAAATAAAATATCTGGGGCGCTGGTGGCGCAGTGGTTAGTGCGTGCGCCCCATGTATGGAGGCTGTAGTCCTCCAAGCGGGCGGCCCAGGTTCCAATCCAACCTGTGGCTCCTTTCCCGCATGTCATTCCCCACTCTCTCTCTCTCCCTGATTTCCTACTCTATCCACTGTCCTATCTCTTCAATAAAAGGCCCAAAAAGCCCAAAAATAAATCTTTAAAAAATATATATATATCCAGGGGCGTAGGTGGAGTAGTGTTTTTTGCGCGCCCCATGTATGGAGGCTATGGTCCTCCAAGTGGGCGGGTCAGGTTTCAAATCCGACCTTTTCCACTCTCTCTATCCCTGATTTCTGACTCTATCCAGTATCCACAGTTCTATCTCTAATAAAGGCACACACAAGAAATCCACTTAGATAATGAAAAATGTTGGTGATATCAGCCCTGATTTTGCATGACTCGTTAAAAAAAATTTCTCTTTATGTTACAGTGAGCGATCAGATGTCCAGCAGCTGCGCCACGTCCACGGAGCCAACAGAGCAGTACGTAACCCCACCAAACAATGCTACACCTCTCCTCACACAACTCCACTAAACACACACACACTTCTTTGATATATAGCCGGGTATCTTCTCTTGGGAATGATCGGTTTAAACAAGTAATTCATCTAAAGATTCTTTTCCTCTACAGCAGTTTAAAGTCATTCTGCAAAGAGGAAGTGTCACTCAGTACTCTGCATGTGATTTAAGGGGAAGTAGTGTTCACAGATAAATCACATTTTACAAAGGCTGTTAAACCAACCTCCCTGAACCACAGACCTTAGTGCTTAAATCCTAATCACAAGTGTAATAATGTAACTATAACTCTGATAAAGGCTCTTAGCTGTTTGTTTAACAAGCTGCTGTGTCATCAATCAGCACTCCTTGTTGAGGATCATTCAGTATTTATCAGTGGGTGGTGGGAGCTGCCTGGGCGGGTCGGGCATTATCAAGCAGGATTGCAAACAGCTGATAAACCCAACCGTCTCTTCTTGATGCTCGTTGCACAGCACTCACTTCTCCATTAGCAGCTGAACCTAACTTAGCATGTACAGTACATGTATGTGTATATACACTTTCAGCTTCTTTTGGTAGCTGAGCTGATGAAAGTCTTGAGATTATAATAAAGGGATTTATTTGGGATTATTCACATCAATATAATGTAACCAGATCCTCCCTTAAAATAAATAAAAAATCCAGAAATAGTGTATGATTTCTCAGGATGGAATTACTTTTAAATGTAGCAACAAAAACAACTGAGCCTTTCTTCACCTCACTCTTCAGAAACCAAGTGGTGCGTCGTGGTTATTTTTTGACAGCTTTGGTTCTTATCATTTAAACTATCTCATAAACATCTTAAAAGCTTTGACTTACTGCAGACTGAATTAGTGTGCACTGACCTGACCTGATTCTCTCTCTGGTTTCTCAGTAGGAGAAGTGTCTGCCACTGTGAGTCTGCTGACTCACTGTACTGTGAGTCTGTTGGACTACACATGCTTTTATTTCTACGTTTGTGCTTTTTATCAATAAAGTCGTTTGTATGAAGCTGTCTTGTGTATTGATTATGTGTTTGAATTAACGGGACAAAATGTGGTTCAACTCTTGGATCCACATTTTTCCTCTTAAAAAAACAAAGACCAACATGTACTGGAATCACACCGGACACCAGAGGAGCTTAAAGGGGAACTGCAGGGTTTAAATATTGCACTTCCCCAGAGTTAGGAAGACACAACAAAAATTATTATAATGATAAATTCAAACCAGCAGAGATAGGGACGCCATTTTTTATGGCAACTTAATTCTTTAAAGCACACTGAGTTTACTGTGGATATACACATCAGTCAGTCACAATACTAACCCTGACTAGATCACAGCACAACGTAAAATAATTTGACCAACTAGTAGGCAAATGTAGAAAAGTTGAACGACTGGAAGAAGTCATCAGAGCAAGTCAAATTTTCAGGATTACTTGAAACTTTGATAAACTATCTTTGAACTAACACTTAATTGCTTTGGTGGTCAAATTAAAAAAAAAGATATTACAGCTGTGGCTGTACTTAAAAACAGCAAAGCCTCTTAATGCTAATGTTAGCATGCTAACATGCTCACAATGATGATTGTCGATGTAAACATGCTGATGTTTAGCAGGGTTAATATTTACCATGAGCACAATGTCAATGCAGTCTGGAGGCATGCTAGTATTTGCGAAAGCAGTAATCACATAGTCGAGTTGTCATAGTGATAGAATGTTGAGACTGTCGTCCATTTTGCAGATATTAGGCAAATTATTCAACAAATAAGAAATAATGATCTGGTTGTGGTGCTAGATGGAAAGTCAAATGATGAACATTGAGTTATCCTCCATGGGCCATAAATGTCTGTACCAAATAAATCAAACAGTTGTTGCACCGTTTGGGTCAATTGTCCAAACTTATGGGCAACCATCCAAATGGATAAACAGTATCCTCATCTGTCCTTGTATTGATTTTTCCTGTGTGATCTACTTATCTTTTCCAGCAGAAAACAGACACAGGTGGTCAGTAACACTAAAGAACTGAGTTCTAGGAGGCACTGTGGTAGACGTGATGATTTTTATCTGACAAAGTCCCTGGTCCAACAGGTGACAATTTGTCAGGGGCATTGTGTCATTGTCCTCCTTTTTTTTTTTTTTCTCAGCGAATCAAGTTTGAAAGGGATGAGATGTGCTGAAGCAGTTATCGTTGGATGACAATCAATTTATTATCCCCTTTATGGAAATCATTGCAGGATGCTGGTGTTAATTTGATCTATGAAGGGTAATATTACTTTTTCCTCTTCTGCAGTTGCTCTCATGATAAATAGGGGACAACAGTTACGTTTAACAGGACAAATGATCTTGCTTTCAAGGGAAAAATGGGCATCCATTAATTTGCCGAGACATGTCATCCAGAGGCTCTCATCACTTTATACGTAAAACTGATATTGTGTTTAATTCTAACAGATGGCCGACCAGAGTTCTTCCAAAGAACCACTCTTTTTCTCTCAGGTATACTCTCCTTTTATATTGTTCATAGTTTGCCTACACCCTGTGAGCCATTTTTAGAGAGAAAAAACACAAATCCACCATCTTTTTCTCTTGCATACATTCCTTTGTGTCCATGTAGATGGCTAACCTGGCTGATTCAGACGTGTCTGAGGAGGATAAGATCAAGGTCATGATGAATCAGTCATCCTATGACTCCATGAAGTGAGTCTTTCTGTAACTCTTCCTAATCTACTTCTTCTTTATTCCAGTTTTTTGTGTACCTTAATCTGTTTCAACAGAAAAAAATTTCAATTTCCGTAAAATCTGCACCTCTGTGTTTGTCGAAGTTTAGCCGTCACTCTCAGGATGGGAAGCTCAATAGAGTCATAACGTTGTACTGCTGTTTTCCACATCACAACTTATATACATTTTTGTCATCTGACACTTTTTATCATTTCACCACGTTTTGATGAAGCCACAGCTAAAAAGCAATGAACAGTTAGGATACAGACAGAAACATGCCCATATTTCAAAGTAAAATAACATACTTGCAATCAGATAAGCTCCTTTTAGACAACCGCTAATGTTAGCATTAAGGAACTAGCTAACATTACAGTTAGCTAGAAGGTAGCTGGAAGCTAATATTTTCAGTAGTCAGTGTTACTTTATACAAAAGAAAAGGCATAAATACCTATCTTTTGTAATGTTAGATTAAAGGTTAGGCCTACTTTCTTTTTATTAGGATACACATATCTTGGGTTTTATTTCAAATTCTAGCAAATGTTATGCTAGCAGTGGGATGCTAACAATAGCCGTTTTAGCTTGAAATACAAACATATATTTAGTTTTACATTGATTGGCTGGCAGTGAAAATGTTTGTCTTTATTTATACTGCTTTGAAGCTGGAGCACAGGTATGATTTTAAAAAAGCCTTTGAGCCTCCCAACCTGTAGAGACACCAGAGGAGAATGGCTGTTGTGAATTTGGAGAAGCACTTAGTTCCATCAGCATGCTAAACTAAACATTAACTCCTTAGTCTCCTTGACCCTATTTACTTCAATATTTACAATATTTATTCTATTTTTTTAATTTGCTTTCCTTCTGCTTTTCTCAAAAATGTCCTTCCTTCATCTCTTTCTCTCTGTAGTTACAACAGTAAGTTTGGTAACCCTCTTCCAGTAAACTACACCTGTTATCGCTGTGGAAATACTGGACACCACATCAGAAATTGTCCCAACAGTAAGGTAAGAGCAACGTCTGTTTCTATAATTTACTAAATTAGTGCTACTTATGCATGTGTGAGTTTTAACATGTTCCTAACTTTTATCCTAGCATAAAGTGTAAACATCTGTTTGTGTTTGAATGCAGGATAAAAATGTTGACACCCCTGTAAGAATAAAGAAAAGCACAGGAATTCCTCGCTCCTTTATGGTAGAGGTTGATGATCCAAGTATGAAAGGAGCCATGCTCACCAACTCTGGGCGTTACGCCATCCCTGCCATCGACGCGTGAGTAAACGGGTCAATGTTTATAAGTCTGTTCCTCTAAAGGAATGTTTCCACTTTTGGGGGGAAACACTTGGCTTGATTTTTGAGAAGATCGATACAACTCTCATAACTTTCTGTGAAATGAGATGGTCTGGCCAACAGCAAGTTAGCTTAGCTTAGCATTAAGACTGACAACAGGTTGTGTCTTTTGGTAACCATTTCTGCCTACCAGCATCTCTCAAGGTCACGAAATAACATATTTACTGTATTATGTGAACGTGTTTAATAAATCTATCTAAATAATGTGATCATTTTAAATCAAACATGCAAATTAAGGCAGAAGAAAGGCCCAAAAGGTGGAATAGGCCATTTGGCACACATGACATTACTTACTGCTATGAATTTATGTATTTTCAGTAACAGAAATAAATGTAAAACAGAAATATTATTAAAATCTGAATAAATTATTTCTAACATCTTTTTTAGTTCTTTTTTTTCACGTCTGGTTTGCTGAGAATAAAGGAAGTCAACCATTAGTGTTGACATACTTGGAACATCTCCTTTTCATCCAATCTTTTAAAAATTTGGATCTCATTTATTAAAAACAACAAAGAGAAAAAAAATAGTTAAATGGTTTAAAATGACCTCCAAATATCTGTCCAATTAACTGTTGTCTGTACGTAGGGAAGCATACGCCATCGGCAAGAAGGAGAAGCCTGCGTTTCTTATGGACGATCAGCCAGAGGCCCTAGATGAGGAGGATCCTGTCCCTGATGAACTTCTCTGTCTGATCTGTCGAGACCTGCTGAGTGACGCTGTGGTCATCCCCTGCTGTGGAAACAGTTACTGTGATGACTGTGAGCGACTGACTCTGTGCTACTCTGCAACTCCCAAAATTAAAGAACCAGTTGTACTGAAATACGTTATCACATTCAGCAGGTTCTGGATCTCTAAAGATATAAATACTATCAGCAAAACGTGTAATTAAACAGTGAAAAGATAGCTGCTAAAAATGTCCCAATGTTGTCTTAGAAAAGGGTCATTTTTGATCTTTATCATCTCAGGTATTTAAGAAATGCTTTGGCCATATTTCAGTCGAAGCCTAATTTGCCTCATTGGTCTCATTATTTACACTTCACCTGTTGTTTTTTTTTCTTGATTTAGGTATCCGCACTGCCTTACTGGACTCCGAGGAACACATCTGCCCCACTTGTAGCAAATCAGATGTCTCCCCCGATAACCTGATAGCCAATAAATTCCTCCGACAGGTGATTGTCAGATGTATTGATTTTAGAGTTGAGGAGTAGTGGAGGGAAGTGAAGTAACAAAGGAAGGGGTGGATATATTTTATCACCTCTTTTTTGTCCCTTACTATTTGTTTTATAGTTCTTAACATAAGTGTAGTAATGCTCTGACACGGCTTCTGCTCTCTCCCATCACAGGCTATCAACACTTTTAATAAGGAGCGAGGAAACACCAAAACACTGAGTAAAGGGTGTGGTACCTCGCAGTCCAATAACCCAACCCCAACACCGAGCCCAGCTCCCAGCCCGCCCCCTCTCTTTTCACAGATCCAGCCTCAGAAGCCTCTCAAACTAATCCAGAGCCAACAGGTGAGCCTTATAATTATGTGTTTCATCAGAGAGGAAAAATATATGAACAGCACTTTAACCTGCGACTCAGTGGCAGACAGAATAATTACAGTTTTTTTATCCCAGTCAGTAGTCTTTCACGTCTCAGGGTGATAGTTGTTTTCAAGAACTCTAAAGGAACTGTGAGCTTTTGGAGCATTTGCCATATTTAAGAAATGTGCTTTTACTTTCTGTAGCAATACTTTGTTACTGTTTCATGCTAGTTCAGTTGTATTCTGATTCCTGTCTTTTTTTCTTGTTTCTTTAGGATCCTCTCCTGCACTGTTTGGAGGCTGTTGACATGCCGCCATTGTCTCAGGAGCCTGAGGCTCTTCCCTCTACCACAGGCCCCACCTCTGCTTCTAATACACCTGACAGGTCCCCCCAGACTGTGCAAATCCAACAGGAGATAACTGAGTAAGCTAGTTTTCTTCAGAGATTGCAGTGAGTACTATCTGGTCTGGTTAAAGAGCTGCACTTAATCTGACGTATTTTCATGGTCCCGGGAAGTTATTATTTTTAGATTATAAAGTCCCTTCTCTCTTAACCATTTCCAATTTCTCCAGATACGTCCGTCAAGTGCATACAGGAACTAAACATGTGGTGCAATCTTTACTTAGATATGATGCCATGAAGAGACTTGGAGCAATCACACTGTTGTTCCTCTCTGATCTTTCTGTTGTTTAATCAGAAAAGCTGAAGAACAGGATGATTCAGAGGCTGCTGCTGCCCCGTCTGAACTTGTTTCAGAAACTGCTGCTCCATCAGAGCTCATACCACTGGTGAGGACACACACACAAATACACACACACAGAAACACTGACTCCATGCTGCAAAGTTTCTCCTTGTGATATCAGGGGTGCTTGTTTCTGCTCAGGTTGACCACACTCAAGCTGTTGATGAGTCACAGGTGGAAAGCGTGACTCAACAGAAGTCTTCCTCAGGTGAGAGAAGTAACTTTTCATCTGTTCATCAGACCGTCTGTTTTGTTCCTGGTGGGTTCTATAATTTGCATAAAAATATTATGTTCAGATATTTTTAACACATTTCTTCCTCTTCAACCTTGTCCCACAGGATCATGGAGTGAATCGAACCTCCAGCACCTTCCTCCTCCCTCTTCTTCTTCTTCCTCTTTATACCCTCCAACTCCCCCACCCCTCTTTGCCTCCCCACATTTCCCCACATTCCAGCCTCTCAGCGGATACCCCTCTGGATATCCACCTGCCACTCCTGTATGGACTTTCCCAGCACTTACTAGAGCTCCAATTCCTTCCCTCTGCTCCACTACCTCCTCCTCCCCCATCCCGGCTCTCATACCCAATGATTGGTACATGTATCAGAGGAAGAAGAAGGAAAGGTAAACACTACACTTACCGGTAACTGGACTTTATTTATCCAGTTATACTCATGTCAGGATAAACGTCAGTTGCTGAAAAGTCTCTTAACATCCTAAGTCACTCGGCTTTAGACGTTATGAGGGAGATTGCTTTAGACGTTAGATTTTACAGTCTCTATGTTCTCTCCCTGTCCTTCAGATCGCCTCACAGAGAATCTGTCTACAGACACTCTTCAAAGTCATCTAAGTCCAAGTCCTCTCACTCCTACCCTTCAAGCAGATCTAGATCCCGTTCCAGGTCCAGGTCCAGGTCCAAAGGCAGTTCAAGGTATAATGTGCTCTTTTTTTATTTCTTTTAAGGTATTGTAGGAGGACAAAAGTACTGATAATAGGAAGAAATGCGTGCGTCCCCTAAGTTGTTCTCCTCTCTTTGTCACTCAGGTCACCTCACAGAGGATCAGCCTATAGACGCTCTTCAAAGTCATCCAAGTCCAAATCTTCTCACTCTTACCCTTCAAGCAGGTCCAGGTCCAGGTCCAAAGGCAGATCAAGGTATTTTGTGCCCTTTTTTTTTAGGTCTTGTGCACACACTCAGTGCTCACTGCGTTCCATTAGCCCCACTGGGTCCGTTTCTGTAATGTGAGCGTATCGGAGAGCAACACATCTCACAGAAGAACTACAAGATCACACAGGAATAAAGAGAAAAAGTGCAAAATAGCGTGTTGTTTTGTCTTTCTGAGGTTGCTTTTTTGTTAGTTTGGTGCCTGTTTTGACGTGATGTTGATAAAGTGATGGAAAATACGCTCCTGAGTCAGTATATTGTGTTTTATTTTGAAATTGACCAGACTCTCTGTGCGTTTCCTTGTCTGACTTCCTGTCTGGGACCGCTCTATTCTGTCAAGCTTGACGCGTGCTTGCAGCGTGCTCTGTCCAAAATAGACTCGCAGCGTATTTGAAACGGAGCAGAGTGTAGTGGCACTGCTGGCACGCTTCGGAGACGGACCACTGTGCTTCCTGTGGAAACAGGTGCAATGACTAGAGTAGCAGTAACCGTCGGCGTAGTGCGCAGGGCTGACAGACTGCGGCGGTGTGAGATATAAGATATAATGACAAACATATCAAATTGGAGAATTACCATTGATTTGATGTGATTCTTGCGGGACTGATAGTATTGAGAGAGAGATTTGACTCGTGGAATGACAAGACATGAATGAATAAAATCCTTTTTTTCATTTTTCCAGGCCCAACTCATCTTCCTCTCGCCACAGAGATCACCGCACCCACTCCCATTCCTCCCGGTCTTACAGCTATGGTTACAAGCGTTCGCACACTCCTACGACATCCTCGTCATCTTCACCTCGAGCGGGTAACCCTTCCAGGCATGAGTCACCATCACATCATCACCATCATAGAAAGAAATCAGCTACAAGCAGCTCCAGGTCCAGGAGTGGAGGAACGCACCACAGTGAAGAGGGAGGCTCTGCTGGGAGTTCAGCTGGTTACATGTGTCCTCATAATGCGGATCAAACGAGCAGCCCTGAGCTGGATAGACAGCGCTACCTTCAATGGAAAAGAGAATACAAAGAGTGGTGTGAGAAACATTTGAACAGCTACCTGGAGCACTTCCACCAGCTGCCTCCTCTTCCTCCTTTTCCTCCTCCTCCAGGTGGGGAAAGAGAAAAAAGCAGAAATAACAAGCGTGCCAATAAGCGTGACCAGCACCAAGGTCGAAGCGCTTCCCGGACACATTGCCCCTCCCCTCTGTCACAGTCCTCCAGCGACAGCTGCTCCATTTCATCTCAGTCTTCAAGTGACAGCAGCTCCAAATCATCTCATGCATCAAGCGACACAGGCTCTTCCCCATCGGATTCAACAAACGCCATTCGTTCCCCTACTTCTCGGAATTCCAGTGACAGTCGCTCAACTCAGTCTGAAGATGGAGCTCAGCAGAGGTGCGAAGAGAAGTGCAGCCGCCTGCCAGACACACATAAAAAGGAAAGTGAGGAGGTCGAAATAAAAGAAAAGAAAAATGTGGAACAGCTTAAAGTGAAGAATTTAGAGAATCTAAGCACCCTAAAACAAGAGGAAAGAAGAGGAGAGGAGTCTCTAATGGACGACGGCAAAAAGGACAACAAGAGCCAAAGTGTCTGTAATGATGGTCCAATAGAAGAAGAGGCAACCAGCAGCAAGGCATTAGAATCAGCCAAACAACACATGACACCAGATAAGTATTTGGATAAAGACTATGAAAGAGAAAGCAGGGAACAAAGGAATATAGATGTAGAGAAAGGATGGCGAAGGGACAAATGCTCAGACTCCCGGATTTTAAGAGATGGCACAAAGAACAAAGAAAAGTCCAGCAAAAGGAAACACGGGATGGATAAATACGGATACAGACACCCCATAGCTTCTGACTCCATATCTGAAAAGAATAGAAAAAGAAAAGGAGAGGACATGGAGAGAAGATCTGAAAAGGCACAAAGCAGCAAATGGTTGAAAACTAAAACTACAGAGGTCCCTGAACCCCTCCAGGGGGAATCCCAACATCCATTTGAGAGAACAATGCAGAAACCAGAGAAGAAATATGAGAAGAAAGCACAGTCTCTTACAGTGAAAGACATCTGGGAGGATGGGATAAAAGTGAAACCACAGAAGAAGATAAGCATCAACATCAAGCTGGATGCAAAAGTGAACGTAGACAAAACTGAAACACAGGCCACGTCTTATTCAAAGGAACAAACTGAGCAGACGGGTGCGAGAGAGGAGGAGATTGGGATTACAGGAGAGATGGAAACCAACACAGATCAAAACAAGGAATCCAGCAGAGACCAAGAAGAACAAAAAGTAAAGATAGAAGGAGAGACAAGACAGATGTGGGCGAAAAATACCTTCAAAGATGAGACGGTAGAGATGTCTGAAAAAATCTCTGATGATAAAACAAACGTTAGAGGTAAGAAAGAGGACAGAGAATTTGAGGAATTGGACAAATGGGACTGTAAGGAGGAGGGGGAAGAGGAGGAGAGTAAAAACTTGTGGGTGGATAAAGACAGGATGAAGGCCAGTGACAGAGAAGAGGTGATGAATGATGAAGAGAGGAGTGTGAGAGGAGGAAAGGAAAAAGAAAGAGGGGGAAGGAGCGATTGCAGAGGTCAAGAGATGGGAGAGGTTTTTTTAAGTGCCAAGAAGGAGGGAGCCAAAGGCGAAATCACAGGCAAGGAAAACAGAGAAACCCTGCTGGAGAAGACAGAGCCAAAGGAGAAGGAGATGGAGGGGAGGACAAAAGAAAGAGACGTATCAATGTCAAAGTCACAGAGGAGCAGAAGTGAAAGCAACCAAGAGCGACCGAACACCACTGTGGACAGGTAAGACTGTCTCTTCTTTGTTCTTTTAAGTTTGAATCTTAGATCTTAATTTAACAGATCGCTAATCTCAGTCACATATTTAAAATACATGTCCTGTGGTTTTCCTCAAATGAAAACCAGTTAAGTACTTCACCGTACACTAGCAGTAGAGATGGGTATCGTTAGGATTTTATCGATACCGATGCTGCTTATTGAAACCCAAAACTTACCGAAACTCTTAACCGTAATACTCTTCATTATTTAGTATAAAAAATAAAGCCATGACATGAAAGATATTTAAATGTAAAAGACTCTGACTTTTTTCTCATGTAATTAGGCTATTTCTATTTAGGCTTATAGTCTACAACGCGCTCTCTGATGCTTCTTGCGGTACGTCAGAACTTTTGTATCACTCTGTAAAAAATGATAACCGGTCATTTAATAACTGAATTAATTGCAGTACCTACCAGGCCTGGGTGTTTCCCACAACCCCACGATACGAGAGTGATACTTCTTCCAGTTTTTTTTACAGAATAGATTTAAAATGGAAAGAATACAGAACATACAAAAAAAGTAAACGGAGCCACACACATGTATACGCACGGATGTTTCCATTACTCTATATTCTGTGTTTTTGTGTGTTAAAGCAGCAGCTCTGAGGGTTGTCAGGAGAGAAAAGGGTTGCTGAAAACTCTGGAGGAATACACTGATGAGAGACCTGCAGACGGGGAAGATGAGCTCGTACTCAAACAGGTTTGTGTTCCAGAGTAGCCTGCAGAGTGACACCAAAGAATTTAAAATGTGTGACTCAACAGTAGTTTGGGAGTTTTTTCTTACATTTTTTCTATAGTAACTCTTTAATTGTACTACAAGATTTTTAATATAATATTTTGGTTAAGAGGTTTATCAGGCAAGAGATTTAGAACCTCAGCACACGTAGATACACGTCAGACAAAAACTACTTGTTTTCTCAGTCTTTATTTTCTCTCTCAGGTCCTATGCTCCAAATGGGAGAAGGAAGAGTCAAAGGACGAAGTGTCTCTGCCCTCCTCGTCTGTGTCTGTGAAAGCAGAGACAACAGCCATCCAAGAAACCGGGAGAGAGATCGAACGTCAGAGACAGACATCAACTGAAATAGTTGGAGAAAAGGTGAAGGAGAGAGGCAGAGGCGGGGACGAAGAGAAAAAATCACACAGAAGTGTGGCTCCCTCTAGTGGCAGAGATAGACATGACAACACCACTTGTTCAGGCAGAGACAAGGTGGGAGAGAGGGAGAGTGAGAGACGGAGGGAAAAGCATAAGGAGAGCATAAGATCAAAAGTGAGAACAAGGGAGGAGGATAAAGGGAGAGACAGGGAGAGAGATAGGAGTAATTACAGGAATGCCCCCCCCTTGTCTCACTCTTACTCTTCTTCGACAACACATGACTCAGGGAGGAGAGAGAAGCATCAAGAGGGTGATCAGAGCAGGAAAAAGAGTTCCTCATTTCCTGGTGGAAATTTCTTCAGTGGCAAAAGCTTTGAAAGCAGCACGATAAGTAACGCTTTCAAACTACCTGATGAAAACGTGCACAAAAGAGATAGAAACATGTCACTTGACTGGAAATGTAAAGACAAAGATCGACCCAGTTACAGCTGGGAGAGAGACCAACCCTCTTCCAAGTCGTCTGAAGGGTCAGAGATCGGTAAGCCCAGACTGTGCAGCCCCGGTCGAGAAGTAATGCACAGCAGTAGAAATGAGAGCAAGGTTGAAAAGAAAGAATGGAAGGAGAACAAAATGAATAAAGTAACAAAAGAAAGAAAAGAAAATCAGAAATGTTACTCAAGAGAGAAGGAAGTAGTCGACGGAGGTATGAGGCGTAAATCTGGACAGATGGACTACGCTGACAGGAAAAAGCTGGAGGATGGGGAGAGGCCGAGCAGCCGCAGCAGCAACAGTTCATCATCGAGCCAGGAGAGCTGCAGGGACAACCGAAGAGTAGGAGAAGATGCACAAAAATGAGGAGCTGCTGGAGGGAAAGGAGCCTTGAGAAAAGCAGAGATGGAGGGAAGAGGAGAGAGATGGAGGGGTGTAAGCCCACGCCAAGCTTTGCTCAGTTACGTTATCTAATCGTCATGGAAAGAAAATCAAATTTACTTGAATGATGTTTTTTCTTTCTCTGTGCAAAAGTGCCTGGATTCATTTATTTTTTCCTCTATTTTCGTTTCACTTTAAAATATCTCGTATGAAACATGCGTCACTCTATGAAAGTGAACAAAATGTGAAGCAAAAGCACTTTAAGACTACAAATGAAAAAACAAATGAATGTGAATGACAGCAGATGTAAAACCTTTGACTTCTTGATACTTAATAGTTTGAGTAATTTGCACAATTTGCAGGACTGCCAGCAACTATGGTTTACCTACTGAACATGCAGGATCACAACTAGCAGAAAAAGAAAATGTTGATTTTGACAGCAGGCCAGTCAGTCATTTGAGCCGCCTCATTCAGGAGCACAAAGTGCGTCGAGTGTTACTGAACGCAGTTTGTGATCAATTGAAATACTGTCAATATTTATGATTTGAACCTCTGTGTTGTATTTTAATTTAATTATTAATTTTGTAAATATTTGGTTTAAGAAAATGAAATGCTGGATGAATGAATGCATAACCAGAGGAAAGTTTAGTTTTTTCCTATTTTGAAGGAAATAAAAAGAAACATCCTTAAAATGTTTAGAGTCTAAATGGTCTTTCTTTATTACTTGTGTGTTCTCTCTTTTCTATTATACATTAGCAAGTAGCAGGCTAGAGCTAGCTAGTGAGCATCATGCTCCCCTTTGAAACATGAACTCCTGAAAATGAAAGACATTTCAGGACAGCTTGCCCCTGAAATCTTTCTTATGATGAATTCTCACATGCACAAAGTCTTAAAAATGTCCCCAAATTTCCGTGATAAGCTGCATGTGTGAAGACCCTGACTTTAGTCTTACTTTTATTCTTCCAGCCCCCGAGTAATATTGCGTCGTTGGGGTGAGCCAGTGTGGGAATGCAGCAGGTAATCTTCAGGAAATCATTGGGGGTAAAAGGGACACTGCGGAAGTCACAGTTTGCTTACAACATTTCCAAGATGTGACGCAACAGTGTCTAACACTATAATAACAGTGTTTGTATTTACAGTACAGTATTGTAGTAAGGAGTGGAAAAGAACATGCCAGGAAGCTGAAAAGAGTAATGTCAGCTTCATCAGGTACACGGAGATCAATTATGCACTCCATGGTCGCACGATATAAACATCATCAACCCCGCCCAATTGCTTATGGTGACTTTGACTGACTAGTACATTCTTCGTTCCCTTATCGACTTGTGGACATTTTCTTGGGGTCTGTGAGGTTAAAAATATGTTAACCCAATGCAGAGAAATCAATGTCTGAAGTATAGGAAATGATCTCAGTTTGTTTGTTTATTTGGATTCCCATTAGTTTCAGCATACGCAAGAAGTTATTTCTCCTGGTAGATTCACATTCTAAATCAGGATACACAAACATTACACAACATACTGTACATCACATCTACAAAAACAAACAATTAACACTAACTTAAAGAAACAGAAGACAAAAAGGCTGACTGAATCTGATATCTAAAATCGAAAAATAGTAAATAGCATGTAAGCACTAAAAAAAGAGGGTTAAAGGGAGTAAATGTGTAAGAAATTAACTATGAACATGCTTTTTAGCATCTTGTCTGTGCTTTCCTTGTCTTTGATCGTTTGCTTGTTGCCATCCCATTGGTTAACCCCAAAATGAACTAAAATGTAAAGGGTTCTCGTCTTCCTACAGGTCGTTCTCTGTTAGCCTCTGTAGTGTTTTTTTTCGTAGTGCAGGATATTGGAAGATGTTAAAAACAAACAAAGACATGTTCAATATGTCTAGCGCCCGGCTTGTGTTATTGTGTGTGCATGCGTGTGTGAGAGAGTTGATGCTTGAAGTGTATCCAAGCTTTTCTCGCCTCATTAACTCACTACAGGGAAGACATGGCAGAGATCCAGCCGTCTGTGTCTCTTTCTGTCTCCTCTCAATGTTGTCGATGTGACTGTGAGTGCTTGTGGTTGTGCCAAGGCATGCTAAGATTGAACAGGGGAAATCTGGTGGGTGTGGGGATGCTGGACCTGGCTTGTGTCCCAAATGTTGGACCGAAGGGTGCCCGGACAGTCTGAAACACATTCCAATGGCTTGTGGTGCTTTGCTGCGTGTCCTCCAAGATGGCTTCCAAGCTTTCTGGGACGCCCTGTTTCCTTCTGTGTTTCTTCTGCAGTTTTTTTTTTTTTTTTTGGGGCTATGATGGGTCTGACTGCTTTTGGGCTGTCTGGCATATCGTGTGTGTGTGTGTGTGTGTGTGTGTGTGTGTGTGTGTGTGTGTGTATGTGTGTGTGTCTAGGTGAACACTGCAGACACACACACATGGATAGTAGCAGACTATAACTATATATTAAAGGCTGGCCTTGGATGCTAAAAAGTGGAAAAAACGTAAGAGACAAAATATCGATAAATGCACAGACACACACAAAACACAGACATGCACAGACAGACAGACAGACAGACAGACAGACAGACAGACAGACAGACAGACAGACAGACAGACAGACAGACAGACAGACAGACAGACAGACAGACAGACAGACAGACAGATACAGATGTACAATAAAGCAAAATGCACATTAAGATGTCAAAAAAAACTCTCAGACACTGACCCTGTATAACACAAAGGCACATTAGAAAATATGAGAC